>OZ004692.1:7576010-8258470 GCA_963924545.1 Pogonocherus hispidulus | reverse complement strand
GGGGAGGTAAATCTTGATCGTTCAAAAATTAAATCAGATCGATCAGACAAGATCTGTCTGCTCGAAGCATTTTGGTCGAGGAGAAAGATTAATCTGAATTTGTGAGGTTGTGGTGGTCATGGTTGTCAATTGTCATAGACTTTTTGAAGTTGTAGTTGGTAATTTTGTAGTGTAATTTTCCTAAGAAGTCTTCAAACGTTTCCGCAGACATTCTAAAATGTTCTTTAAACAAACTGACTGGCAGAAAAATTTAGCACAGTTTCTTCAGCGAAGTTTTTATTGTTTTGCAGACAATTTGTACATTCTTCATCTTCAAACATTATTTCATATCCTTGGATTCCATTTAAAATGGTTAATTTTACAATATTCATTATTTAAGTAATTCGAAATGGAATATAAACAAACCGTCAACAAAGTCAAAACAGAAAAGGTGAGGTTATATTATGCCTTATGCAATCGATTTCGTTCATTTATTTTCTCTTTGTCCGTCTCATCTGGAATCACGTGACTGTAATCTCGTCGCATCCGTGAGCATATTACCGAACGCAACTATTATCGTTCCAAATTTCATCACAATCTACCCAGTGGTTCAAAAGTTAGAGGGGGGGGGACAGACTTTATGTCCTCACTGTATATTCATCTATATTCATCTGGTTATTTATATTTTCTGGTAGTAATAATATTACGTACACACTTTATTATCTGTATTGCGTAACAGCTACTAGAAGTTAAAAGCCACAGTGTCTCATTTACTAGTGGTAATGTAGCTATAATTGAACAAGGATTGTGAGAAGATTGGTCTGCTCGGTAAACTCCCCAAATTAGGTGACATAAGCAAATTGGTTGTTATCCGATCCCTCCCTCTTGTCTAGTTTCCGCCCGATAAGTAGACGTGGACAAAACGACATTATTGCTTGCTGAGACGTAATTAATAGATTCCCCACCCAGGTTGCAATTTTATCAATTCTTTGTAGAGTGACCATTGTATAGTTTACGCCAAAGAAGAAATATAAGTTTTTCTCTTAAAATTATATCTTAACATGGATTGAAATAGAAAAAAAAAACCGACTTATTCTCATAAAAATTCTTAGTTAAACTGGTTACCGCTTTCACCCATCTTCACCATCATGAGTAGTAACAAGGCAGTAATTTGTGTTCCTTATTGTAGTGTTCAAATCTGAAATTATTTATTTATTTAATCCCAATGTCCAATTACAGGATATGGTTAGTAGGTACTGAAATAAAATGGATATAAAAAATGCGCACCAATTAAAGAGAAGTAAGAAAAAAACAAGTTGATAACTTAAACACTACAAACACAAAACGGATTAGAAGAAGAGATTTAATAATATAAAATGTAAAAAACACAAAAAAAAATCAACATATAAAAAACAACAAAAACGAGAATAACCAAATACATTCAAACATTCTCTTTTTATTATTCACACTAGTAAAAAATATATCAATACGTTATTCCGAGCTCGCAAAACTAATAACATTTGATTACAGAGTAGAACTAAGCTGTGGTAGAACGTTTCCACAAATTGGAGCGGTGACTTTTATATTGAATAGGTGGTACTCATCATAGATAATAGATACATTGTACTCATTAGTATTGACGCTAGAAACTCGGATATCTAACATGGCCAAATTTCCTCATAAATTATTTTATTATGAAGGACTTTAAATAAGAAACGTATTGATTGCATCCTGTCTCTTTGCGCCAAACTGGACGTTTTAAAACGGTTATAAAATATCTCCTGAGGTGCCTAGGTGGATAAAAAGCTTCCAAGCTGAAAATGGCAGATTTAAAGAACCGTCGCCGAACTTTCCCTAATGATGATATATGAATGTTATATATTGGACTCTAACGACAGACGCATACATGTCAGGATTTTTAAAATCTTTTATATTTCGAACAATGAGACTCAGAGTTTTATATGCGCCCGCCGTAGTACAGTCAAAGAGAGTTTAGAGTTAAAAGTAACCCCCAAATATTTTATAAATTCGGGTCTGGATATAGAAGCTCGTACTCATGTAATATTGAATTGTTTCTGCGAGAATATGGCATCATATTGCATTTGGAGTCATTTAACGGGAGTTTATTTGCCATACCATGAGTTTAGTAAGTTGAAGATATTTTTTATAATATATTTTTAATATTATTTATTGTTATAGGACTCAAACGTTATCTATTAACTGACAATTTTGACACTGAAATCGTTTTAATTTTAAAATCAGTGTAATTGTCACATATTTCTTGTAATTTTTAACCATTCGTATATCTTAAACGTAGATGTAGATGTATTAAGGACCATAAGTTGAGGTTATGTAAAGATATGCCATTGTAATTCAATAGTGGATATTGCACGAAAAGTAGTTGTTTTCTATATAAAATAATAAAGTTATTCCTTTGCGTACCTAAGTTATAGGTAACGAGGAAAATTAAAAACTTTATTGAACCATAATATTTGATAATTTCATTAATAATTTACCTCTCAGATAACTTTTTGGCTGAATTCCTTTATAGAGAAAGATATAAAAAGTTTAAGATAGGTTGTTTAATGATACGTTTAAGATTATTATAAAATATTGCAGGCAATCAGATTAAAATTAAAACAGGTGATATATTGCCAAACAGTATAGCATTCAACAAACAGAAAGGAATAATTCCTTTCCTCTTGTCTGTCTGTCCCCTTCGTCGTTATAATGTTATCATAAATCTTAATTTTAATCTGTTTGCCCTACAATGTCTTGAAATAATTGCATATTTTACCATCAGAAAAAGTACATATAGTCTATTTGATAAAATTTAGATTAGATAAAATTCAACTTAGTTTTGTGAGAATATCCGTAGTTATTTTAGTGAAGAATGGTTCTCAAGATAAGTTCCCGTGTTTCTCTATGATTATGAACTTACGTTGAATGGTTGATCTGAGCAATACATGTACTAATCATTAAACTTAATTCTCGTAAATTCAATACTTCATAGTAAACAATTTGCCCATCAAGAAAGCAAATCTTCTGAGTACGCATTGCTTTTAGTAAAAAAAGAAGTAGCCTTGCGTGCTTTCATAGATACATTTTTGATATCACCTCTAATGGATCAATGTATGCCAAAAGGCAGCAGAAAAATGAAAAATGAGAAAAATGAAAAATATTTAAGAACTGCTTGAAAAGATGCAATTTTAAAAACAGAAAATTCACAATTTGAAACGAAGTTTTAAGTTTCCTTTCTAATTTATTAATTTAAGTAGATTATATTTCTCAGTGTAAGTATAAAATTATGAACTATATCACGAAAATTAGCAGTCCTTTCTTCATTTGCTGTTTAATCTACTTTCATCTCGTCTGCTTTGTGGATTATGCACTCTGGAAATGTGTTGCTGGAGAGTTGCAATGGATTTGGAATCCTTTGCATCCTTTGAGGGGCAAAGTTCTCAGTTTATTGATACGAAAAGACTGTTCGGTTGTATGTGTTCGTCCTTTATACTACTTCAAGTGTACCTCAACTCACATGGGAACTCTGGGGATGCCAATTGATTGTGCTTCGTAAATTTTCTTAGTTTTTATGGGTGTAGTTTAAACTGAACGGTTTTCTGGTTTTCTACTACATACTTGATGACACTTGCACGCGGTGAATGTGCTTACCCAATAAACACACATACGTTTTTAAAACGTATTCTCAACGTGCCATTGGTTAATAATCCGTGTTCCGTTACAAATTCAACCGTTTATTTATGGTTGAAAAAATAATTGTCTACCGTAACGTTAGAATTACATAGCTTTTTCACTAAAAATGTTAGCAGTTTTTTTCCAACGTGAAATAAACGTTATTAAAATATGTTAATAAACCTTATTTTTTAAATGTTTATAATACGTCCACATCAACTGAATAGTTTATTCAAATTTGAGCAAAACGTTTTTGTAAGGTTTTAGAATTACGGATTCTAATAATGCATAAAAAGCGTGTTTTAAACGTTTTGCATTTAATACATATTTGGAAAAACATTAACCCATAAATATTTTGTGCAGAACAATTCAATAAAATGACATTACATAATAAATATATAAATAGGTGTATACGCAGTAGTAAGTATATAACACTTAATTGCTTGAAAACTGTAGCAAGTATAGTGGTTGAAACCAGGAAGAAATTGACGTTTTTAACACGTGTCAATAATGATGTAATTAAACGTTTGTCTGGATTAAAGAATTTTATTGGTGCGTAGATGATCACGTGATCATTTCGAGGTATCATTTCGAGTTCTTTCTTGCAAAATTTTATCAGTTGCATATTCGTCATTCGACATAGTGTAGTCGTGTTACCACATCGTCGTGTCCATAGTTACCATATTTTCATCTACTTATAAGGTAAGATAATTTTTGTATCTATTGAATTTTATTTTATTTATACAGTTCTGGGTGTTTTGTTTTATTCAAATTACAATTTCTTTACAAACGATGTTTACCTACTTTAGATCTCAAATATGAAAGTGACAATAATATTAATGCTGTGTGATTTTTACATAAACATGGCGCACGGTTTAAACGGGCTAAAATTATATTAACTAATTTAAAACTATTTCTTCTCTTCTGTTTCCGTTTTTTTAATGTGATAAATAAATAAATATTTTTCATTTCTGTCCCTATAGTGTATCTATAGGACAAAATAATAAATAATAAATAAATAATATAGTGCTTGAGATTTGTTTTGTTTCAGAAGCCGCCAAACTCAACATTTCGTCAAACGAAAAGAAGGACATGCGAGTTGCTTGAAGCGTAAAGGAATAGCTCAAGCATTCATCAACTAGAATAAACCAAGGCAAACATAAATAAAAATACTTATTTAACAATTTGTTAATATGTTAATTTGTTAATTAATACGTTGTATCAATCAATTCAGAAACTTTATTTATTAAAAAAAGACTTTTAAAAGAGATTTTTATTTTTGCTCTATGTTCTATGTTTACCTAAGTTTGTAATCTGTTAATCTCTGTTATATTAATTCCGACTTGTAAGTCTTCAATATTATTAAGACTCTCATTACAGAAATTCTTATATTGTTTTCTAATTAATATTGATTTGCATATGCCAATTGTATCATGTCATAAAAGAATTGTATCAGTTAATAACGAATATCTCTTACAAATAAAAACAATGGTTTGAAAAATGAAATATTATACATTTCATTTTTCAAACCATTATTTTTATTTATAATTGATATTCGTTATTAACTGATACAATTCTTTTATGACATGATACAATTGGCATATGCAAATCAATATTAATTAGAAATCAATATAAGAATTTCTGTAATGAGTTGATGAGTTGAAAAATACGTTTTTTAAACCTTTCTTGAAATGTTAAGACTGTAACATGTTAACATCTAAAAAAAACGTTGAAAAAATATGTTATTTAAACCTTCTCTACTACATTTAATTTACGTTAACTAAAAACCTTAATATAACGTTATTTTAAAACGTAGAAGTTAAAGCATGTTAATATTAAAATTTATCGTTTCATAGTTACGAATATTAAACGTTTATACTTTCGTTATCTTAAACGTGTAAAACCGCGACATTTTTAAGTTAATTGTACGTAAAAACAACACTTCTTTTTCAAATGGTGTTAGGAAATTATAAACGACTTTCTAACGTATGTGAGTTTATTGGGTACGTGCCTCTGGTTTTATTACCTCAAAGAGTAAAACTACTCAAAATTATTTTAAATTACATAAGGTTTAAAAGCAGAGGTAAAGACGGAAATAACCACGGATTAAAGCCCAAGGAAATAGTTTTCCTATTTCCTATTTTACAATAACGTTCATTCTGTGAAAGACGATAGTGGTAGTAAAGAAACAAAGTGCGTCCATCATATGCGTTTGAACATAGTCCACGTATAGTGTACTATGTTCAAACGCGTTCGCCCGAAGTGTTTTTAATGCAGTTTATCTATTTTCACACTCGCTTTTCAGCAAACGAATTTTACTACAACAATGGCATACTGTGTAGATCTAGATTGTGGACCTAAATACTATTTTGGGGTCTCCTTTCTTCCTCAAGATTTAGTATAAGATATTTTTTTCATGAGAGGAAGAAGCGAAGTTTAAATATTAATAAGATAAAACAACAAATATATTTTTTATAAAAAAATAATACATAATTAACAAAATATACACTCAAAAATGTTACCAGGGACAACATATTAAAAAATTAAAACTACCAACTATCAAAAACGAGGTTGTACCTGTTGTTTTTTCATATGGAAAAACCTATTGATATGGAAAAAAATTACAGGTACACAACCGTTTTTGATAGTTGATAGTTTAAAATTTTTAATATGTTGTCCCAGGGACATGCAATAAAGTGGTTTTTATTTTTTTCTCAAAAACGAAGCCAGATAGGAAAAAAAGCCGAGACAAAAAAGTTGTACATATTATTAGTTGCTGAATGCGAAAAAAAGTTTTAAAAAAGTCAATGGCGTACATTTTATTTATCAAAAATATTGGTTATAGTGCCCCCGGGACGCCACTGCACTGAATAATTTTAATCTAGGACAGAATTAGCCCCTTTCCACTATAAATAACACTGCCGAATTTCTACAAAATCGGATGAAGACCGATCGACTTTTCGAAGATTTTACGAAAAAACGATTTTTTAAAAAAGTTTCACACCCTGTATCTTCAAAACGAAGCACTTTCGGACCTATGTTTATGTACACTTTTCGTCTTAGAATCACCCAAAGAATTACCCCTTGAAGTTTGGCCACTTACTTAAATAACACTCGGTATAATAGAGCAATTTATCAGGAAATTGTTATGCGAATATTATAATCCTGGGATTTTCAGGAGCAAATTATTATGCAAATAGAGCCATGTCATTATCTGCGTGGGTTTTTCAAAGGAACAATTTGGTTTTTCCCATTCCAAGATATAATGGCTAATACCGTAAGTTTTTAAACCGCTAAAAATGTTGGATGAATTTAGAAATTTGTTTTTGTTTATTTTAAACGGCTTTTGATGCTAAACGATTGAGGCTAACGAATACATTTGCTAGATCTTTGTAATATCAAAATATATTTGTTCTTAAGGATATATAAAATTTACTCTAGTCCACTTTGTTGTCAAATATAGTCACGAAAACTAACAATTCTATATTAAACGATACTCGGAAAGGACGTGCTGTGAAAGAAACAGTTGATTTTATTTCCCTGGTGATAGTTACAAACAAAAATGAGGGTTAAACTCATTTTCTACTGTCGTGAACTGAAACGATCAGAGATTGGAAGTAAAAACCTCGACCTTTTCTCATAATACGTCTCCTAACTCTGAACATCTGCAGTTGATTCCCCTATAATTTCTCTCTCATATTTTTTGTCCGTTTAATTGACCACTTATAAATTTTTATGCTGTCTTCAATTTATAGGGTTGCGTATACTGAGAGCACTAGAGGACAAAGGCATACATCATTTTGACTCCCTTTCATAATAAACATTTATTATAGTATTTGATCAAAATTATAGAGTGTGATCTATTCACAGCATATGGAGCTGTTCGACGGGTGAAGTGCCAAGGGATTGCAATTTCATAGGCGCGTTCCATAGTCAGATAGCGCCGAATTTAAAAAAAGTATATAAAATTCTGGTAAAATTATTAATTTCGCCGATGATACGGTGGTCTCATATACGTCTTCTTCTTGGAACAAATTAAAGCAAAAATAGAAAACGACTTTCCAAAAATTGCTACATAGCTTCAATGCAATAAACTAACCCTAAATTATCAAAAGACACCTACTTACCGTTTGCCTCGTATATCATAATAATTATTTTACAAAACATGAATAATATTATCTAAAATACTTATAGTTTTAGTGTCTGCATAGGCAGTGAAAAGACAATATGATTCTATTGAACTTGATTTATATTGAAAATAAATAACAAACGGCTCAAAATGGAGCCCTGCAATCCCTTTATGGTAAAATCTAGGCAATTAGATTGAAATATAGCTTTCTGGTTATTTTTAGTCGTTCATAAAAACACTAAACATACTTATTTATTTTGTAAACAAATAATAGAACCAAACCAACCTACTTCCACAAATAATAGAACGAAACGACCTACTTCCTTCTTTGACTGGTAAAGAACCTAACTAAAAAACAAAACAAAAACAAAACTACAACGGTTTCGACCAACTACTGGACAAACTAGAAGGTCAATTCAAACTAGGTTCAAGAAACATATGGCTCATCTCAAATATGGTAGAACAGATAAATCTAGTGTGAGCCAACATGCGTTTGAGAACAACTATAAAATAGAAGATATTAGTAATTTAAGACTAATTAGGAATGTAACAAATTTCAGACAGCTGGATGCATTTGAGAGTTTGGAAATTGTGAAGTGTCAAAATAGTATGAATAGTGACAGAGATGATGTCAACTGGGTCACGAAACGCACGTTGAGTGCAGTATAGTGTTATGAGAAAAACTATGTCAGTGTTATCTTCACATCAAAGGATTCAACCCCCTTCAAAACTATTTCTCTGGTTTGAATGACGGAAAACACAAACACAACTGAAACTTATTTTTGTCTTTTAGTCTAAACAGTATTTTCGTTATAAAGAAGTTGGGTTATTGTTTTTGAAAACAGTAACAAAACTGCAACTCAAGTAGTCGGTTTGGTGTAAATCCGGCTTTAAATATGAATGAATTACTTCCAAAAACATTAGGATAGGAGCCCTTCGCTAGTTTTGTAACTCATATCTAAATTAATTCGTTTTGATACACCCTGTATAATAAAAATAGCATCTCTTAATAAAGATTATCAGCTATGAAAGCACATCATTTGGTGGATGCATCTAAATTCGTCATTTCGAAGTAGCTGTGACATTTGGGAATGGAGCTCCTTTAATAATGAAAAAAAAATACCCACAGATAAAAAACAAAAAGCTATAAATTTATAACTGTTTTTCTATACAAAATCTAAGGCGAATATTTAATATAAAATTCTATGTTCCCATAGTAAATCCTTATTGTTCATATACAGGGTTATTCAGAACCTATCCATAATAAAATTTGGGGATGTTCAACATACATGTAGAAATGTGGTAGTGCAAAAAAAAATTTTTTTGGCGGGGTCTGAAAACTATTTAAAAATTTTTTATTGCACGCCGCTGGATACTGGTCCACTGTAATGGAGTGACCTTGAGACTGACAATGCAAATTAGCTAGCACGAAAAAAACCGGCACACCCGGCGCAAAAAAGATTTGCAGCGTTTTTACTTTAAAATAAACTTAAAGATAGATAGGCGTTCCAAGTACAAAAAACTTGTTTACTGTTTTTTGTCGGAATGTGGTATATTCGATGTCGTTGAAGTACAGTTGCCCATCTACGTAGTCCTTTATAATGGTATAACTTTAAACATTGTTTACGGGAAATACTAAGCCTTTTATTATAAATTTTTTTGGTGATATCGATTTCTTATTTAAGGATGCACATATCCTCAAAGTTTTAGAAATGAGTTTTGAATAACCCTGTAGAGAAGTGTATAACAAGAAATATACAGCAGACTCCGTATATAAAAGTAAAAAAGTCTATAAGTTAACAAACTTTACAGCGTAAATCTAATTTATATCGATTGTAACCATGGAGATAATTTCCTACGATCTTGCTCCAGACAAAGTTTATTTTCAATTATTATATAATATTTTTCCACCTGTCAAGAAACGTTTGCTTTCGCTACTTTGTGACTGAGGTATAATTTTATTTGCTATAAGGAGATATCAAATTTAATTATTCTCTAAAAGCACATATTCCACTTCCTCGGGATTTTTGTAACAATTAGATATACACACAAAATAACGTTTTACAATATTTTGTGATTATTTTGAGCAATCAAACAGTATCTAACTTTATTACTCCATCGAAATTTCCATTTTTATTAAATTATTCAGGTGTCTTTTATACAACCTCTTATTGAATACATCTCTTTGGACAGCTTCGCGTTCAAACTCTAATAGGCTATTACATTCTTTTATACTTTTTACGGTCTCTAAATAAAACGAAAGTAAGAGATTTGTCTTTCAACTTTATTTTTAATACGGCGAGCCAGGAGCTATCATTTAATTAGATTTCAAAAGATTTTGTAGCTATTTGCTTTTTATAAAATAAATTGCAAACAGGCTTTTTTAGTTCTCAAGAAGCTATTAGGAAAATTCATTAAATTGCTCCATTCTTTAAGTTTTCTGAAAATGTTTGTGGCAGCAAGCAATCCTGATTGTAATTCAAGATATAAACATATATTCACCTCCGTTAAAGGTAATGGCGAATGATATAAATACCCAGATAATTTGGTGTAGCAACTATATACGTGTGTCTTACTTTAAATTTTTGAATATGTTTTGTTGTGTCAGAATCTGTCAAGTCATTGTGCTGAAATTTTCTAATCCAGTTTTTGAATCATGCCTTTTACCACACAGCACAAAATTTTCATGATTGAAGCCTATTTTCGAACGGGTGCGCTAGTTAATGAAAATTGGCAATACAGTCAACGTTTGTGTTTGGACAATTTTCGAGAGCACTTCCCAAACGTGGCAATATTACCGGACAATTTTTATGCGTGCCTTACAAATTGTGTTGAAGTGTTTCGCGAAACTGGAAGTCACTTGTGTGACTCATAAAAAAGGTGCTGGTAGACCAAGAGTTCGTACAGAAGAAGTTGTGAATGACGTTCGTCAACGTATGGAAGAGGAGCCTGCAAAACCTTTGAAACGTCTTTCTCAGGAAATTGGACTTTCTTATGGAACATGTCATAAGATTTTAAAGAAAGATTTGAACATGCATCCATATAAGATGCAAGCACATCAAGCTCTTCTGCTCGCAGACCATCCCAGACGCCTTGCTTACTGCCATTGGTTTGTCAATAATTTAATGAATGACGATCTTCTGGACTTAACTTTTTTTTCTGACGAAGCATGGTTCCACCTTTCGGGATACATCAATTCTCAAAATATGCGAATGTGGAGCAATGATAACCCTCATGTTTTTACTGATTCGCCACTACATGCTCAAAAAATTGGTGTTTGGATGGCAGTTTCTCGCAGAAGAATAATTGGGCCAATTTTTTTCGATTTCATCGTCAACGCAGAAAGGTACAGACACAACTTTTTGGCTGAATTTGTGCAACAGTTAAACGATGATGAACTTCGGTACGGTTATTTCCAGCATGACGGTGCAACAGCACATACTACACGAGAAAATATTGCTTTCCTCCGCGAGTTTTTTGATGATCGGCTGATAAGTTTGCATACAGAAGTTGAGTTTCCTCCGAGATCACCTTGTTTGACAATTATGGACTATTTTATATTTCCTTACTTAAAAAACAAGATTTTCGCAACTCCGGTAAATAATTTGCAAGAACTGCAACAAAGAATTGTTCAGCAATGTGCAACCATAACGCCAGAAATGCTGCAAAACGCTTTTCACAGCATCAACTTGTGCATCGAACAAAACGGGGGACATTTCCAACAATTACTGTAATTTAGTTTTTCTTGTTACTAAAACCGTTATTTCATAATTTGTAGTTCATTATTGTTTTACAACTGAAATAAATAGGTATGAAATTTGTAGGTTATTGATGATGTCAGTGTGACAGTGACATAATTATTTCAAATTTAAAGTAAGACACACGTTTTACATTCCACAACCACCCTTGACCAAGATAATTTTTGATATCCCGGTACATACCACCGAAGTGATTCATTAATTGAAGTAAAATTAAATTTCTCTCTATCATTTCTCTATTTTATTTCTATCCCTCTATGTTTTACCATTATTATTTTAACTATGAACTAAAGTTCTATACTAAATTTTTAGCACTTTACTATCTATTCTAAATTAAATATACGATTCTGAGCTGCATAATATTACATATTACTGAAATTTAAACAGTTTTAATAATAATAAACATCTCACTGGAAGTTTTCAATAAATATGTAGATATTTACATTATTTGCTTTTGCGTTAAGCAGGCTATTGTGCAATTTCATTCAATCAATAGCATTTGATTGCCCTGGGAAATACCATTATTGAATATTATGGGGTCATATTATTCAGGCAAAGCAAATATTTCGCTGTAAGGAGGGCACTTTTATTACATATCTACAGCAGAAAATGTGTAGGTATAGGAAAAATATTAAGATGCACCGTCGATTGACATTTAGTAGAGTTTTCATTAAAAACACTTTTCAGTTGTCCTTTCAACTTAGATTAAATAAAAGTTTCTACAAAATAAACGCAATCTTGACGTATTTTAAAGATATCTAAAAAAAAAAAAACAATTATAACTCATTTTTTCTTCGAAGGCCTACTGACTTCAATACGATCTTGTGTACAATTTGAAGCTAATCTCGCAAAGATGATAATAAAGCAACTATTTTGGTATGAAATTTTCAAAAGTAAACCAGATTTTTATACTGAAATAATATAAAAAGCCAGTAGAAAACTTTTTGTTTGTTGATTGGCCACGCCTACTGTCTATTGAGATAACTTAATTTTTAAAGCCCTGTATATAACTTCAAAAAGTTTCTGTGTTAATTAAGAAGAAATACATGTTTCTCATGTGTACAAGCTACTTTAGTGTATAGTAGGAATAGTAATAGACTATTATCAATAAAATCAGGTTAAAGTTTGACCAGTGGATACACTTTTTTATTTTTTAATAAAATCCAAAAGGCTATCAAGTCCTGATTAGGTTATAAAATTTAGAGACTACAAATCAGACAAATACGAGTAGGTAGAGGCATAATAGTAATATAGTACATATTAACTGAATTATATATCAGTAAATACATTACTTAACATACATAGTATATAAGAGTAAATTTACATAAGCCCACACATTAGGTTATACGCCTAAACATATACCCACATGTTTAAATAAATACAAATATAACAGACATATAGACATTCAATTCAGACTAAAGGCTGATTAGATTGTTAGAGACCATATATAAACAATAATAAATAAAAAATCTATTGTACTAATAAGAACAAAACAAAATATAGAATACAATTAGGATATGTGATAAAGAACATAACTAACTTATCATGCTAAATCAGTCGAAAATAAGTTTTTAATTGATCTTTCTGTTCTGAAAAGATATCACAACCAGCTTTAAGCAAAAAATAATTGACTTATATTATAATGTATAACTTTTTTGAAAAATATACTCAGGAAATGTGCCAAATTGGCCACTTCATAATAATTTTCACACGCATATTCAGGGTTATTCAGAACTTATCTCTAAAACTTTGAGGATATGTGCATCCTTAAATAAGAAATCGATATCACCAAAAAAATTTATAATAAAAGTCTTAGGATTTCCCGTAAACAATGTTTAAAGTTATACCATTATAAAGGACTACGTAGATGGGCAACTGTACTTCAACGACAATCTAATATACCACATTCCTAAGAATGTGGTAAAAAAAAGTAAACACGTTTTTGTACCTAGAACGCCTGAGCGAATAGAATTGGAGTGGGGATAATATCTCTATTGTCTATTCAGTCATTAGTCTATGTGTGTACTCTCTGTGTGCCGATGTTTTATTTATCGTAGGAGTGTTAAACTGTAAAATTTTCAAAATGGCTCATGTGTACAGTAATGCTGAGTTAATGGACTGTTACCAGTGGATTATCAATTACGTGTTAGGTTTTGTGAGTGGTTGTTGCAGCAAAATGCTGAAAATCCCCAATTTACTTAATAATTTGCGTTTACAAGATCAGCAACCAGGAGGAACATTCGGTTTAGTGCGGCAAAATTGGATAAGGCGTGCCCAAAAGTGTGTACAAGTCGAGGAATATTATTTCGAACAGCTTTTGTAACAAGGTATGTGCAAATTTTTTATAAATTTCATGTTTCTAATACCTAGTAATCAAGTAGCGCAATTCCTCAAAATTAGTGTAACAAAATTTTATTCATTTTAAAGACACGTCACTTTGGTCACATCTATCTATCTTTAAGTTTATTTTAAAGTAAAAACGCTGCAAATCTTTTTTGCGCCGGGTGCGCCGGTTTTTTTCGTGCTAGCTAGTTTGCATTGTTAGTCCCAAGGTCACTCCATTACAGTGGACCAATATCCAGCGGCGTGCAATGAAAAATTTTTAAATAGTTTTCAGAACCCGCCAAAAATTTTTTTTTGCACTACCATATTTGTACATGAATGTTGAACATCCCCAAATTTCATTATGGATAAGTTCTGAATAACACTGTATATGTTTGATGAAGCTAGAAAAATAATTATTGTTTTGTTTTCAGGAATTTAATTATATTTTCGATCTAAAGGTTGTCAAATATTCTCTTAGAAAAGAAATAATCCTATATAAAATTTAAAAAATTATACTAAAAAAGTACCCTGGTCTAATTTCAGCAAATACTTGTGCTGCCCTTCTCCCACACTTACTATTCCTGTACGTTATTACATTTATGAAGGATACCCCGCTAAAACCTGTATTTCGCCTGAAGCTGAAATATTAATGACAGGATTTAGAGCGATTTTACGAACCCATAAATCTATTTGAACACTACTACGCCAGCTGAATACACTCACATCTAGATAGATCGTAAATAAACACTTGTTGAGCAGAATACTCGTTGGCGAGAATAAATCAATAAAGATGATCTCATACTGTACGTTGTAACAATCCAGCAATGTATCCTGCAATTCCTCCGCTGACGTAAACTGGAGCAGGAGAGCACTATATACATTGTGATATTTTCAGAGATAAATTTAATGGCCCATTACACTCCAGAAGGCTAAAACAATAGTAAAGGGTGTAAAAATGTTGCGCCAGCTGTTGGTGACGTTACAACATAAATGCCTTAGTTAGTATTCGCAACCATGTTTTATACACTGGAGCCAGAAGGGAAATGTGATACGTAAATGTGAATATTGCTGCAGGCTTTTTATGTTACTTATAATGTTGCAAAGCCATCTGTCGGCCGCTTGTGTTTGAGCAAGCTTTTGTTATTAAACAATTTTTTTAATATCCATATATTATTTGAAGGAGATGCCAAAAACAACTACTCCACAGGCAATGTGCCTCGACTGGCATTGCATTACATCGGCATCTTCATAGGAGTCGCCACATCGTTCATCGAGACCAACTATCAGACACTGACCAGTTTCGCGCTTATTTCGCGCTCATCAGAGTGTCATAGGTAGTGGACTCGATGAACGATGCTGCGACGTAACTGCCTAATGAGCATTGTGAATATTAGTAGTGGTGAGAAACACACCGTAGTGCCCTCTTTGGGTCTTTGATGCTTCTCTGACAATTATTGTCAAATTGACAGACAGATAACGACCTGCTTTTCCGCAGGTGCCATTACAGCAGTTAGCAGTGACCTCTATTGTCTTTAAGGAAGACAATCCTACTTATTTATTTGAAGGAGATGCCGAAAACAACTACTCCACGGCAAATGTGCCCCGACTGGCATTGCATTACATCAGCATCTCCATAGGAGTCGTCACAATAGAGGCCACTGCTGTAATGGCCCCTGCGGAAAAGCAGGTGATCATCTGTCTGTCAATTTGACAATAATTGTCAGACAGATAGTAGCAAAGACCCAAAGAGGGCACTACGGTGTGTTTCTCATCACTACTAACATCCATATATTATGTTCCCCATGTTTTTGTCATGTTTATTTTTTTACGACATAAAAGGCTGTTACCAGAAAAGGATATGCGAAGAAACTGTTTTGAAAAAGCTAAGGTATTTCTTAATAACTTTGTAGCAAAATATTTTCGTCAACTTGCTTGGAATTTCTATTAATAATAATTAATTCTTCATGAAAGTTGAGAGCCGATTTCTAAGTTATTAAGGTGGTCATAAATGGACTCCGTAACACTTCAGTTAACCAATATACCCGGTGCTGGACACCCAGAGGGCAAGACTAGATATATTAATAATCTGGTACAATGCAGGATATAGAGAAAGCTCTTCTTGAACATCCTCCGTTCCCAGAATTTTTTTATTTAGAAGTACTAACTAGGACCTAGTCGTACTTCAAGGTTTGGTGATTGTGACGTGACGCTGGGTGGAGGGACTGTGACCTCACTGACATTGGCTGAGAAGGTTTTGTATATAAAAAAGGTTTTGGCTAATTATGCTAATATGGTACTGACGAGGATATAATAAGTCTGCGCAGTCTGCGGGTAGCAGAATGCCCGTGAGTACGTGGTATCTGGTGATACGGTTGCAAACTATAGTAATCTCGAGGTAGATGTTATGTTCACCAAAGGACACAAGCAGATGTATTAATCATCTAGTATGATAGAATATATAGAAAGTGTTCCTATTGCTGATATAGTACATTTTCCATTAAAAGACCGCAGTTTTGTTTGTATTAAACAATTGACAGCAAAAGATATTCTACTGGCAAGTAGAACTGGCAAGCTATCTATTGTGGATTATTGTGTACCTTGGATTTCCATCGAAATTAAGACAATTTGTCAATCCTTAGCATTTAGAGCTAAGGATTGAGGGAGATGGCAGAAGAGGCCCTCACTTATCGAAGTCCCGATTTCGTAACTGCACACCATACCTGGTGTTTACATAAGCCAGTATTATTGTTGCTGGCCCAGTTATGATCGTAAATTTTCTTCTCTTCCAAGAGTGCTTTTGCTGGGGTTACAGATGTGCCAATACTATCGCGACATTTCACGTCATATAAATTTATCCGCCACTAGACGGAACTAATCAAATGAAAATGGAGAAAATAAAATTATGTCGACATGATGTCGTGATTTTATTAAAAAAAAAAAGAAAATATGAGTACTTCGAGTTATGAAAAGTATGTAACTTAGTAAAACTGGTGTATAAACTACAGGTTCTTCAATTATTATTTTATTTCACTTTAATTTAATCGCGTGAAGGGTGTCATAATAAACTAATAAAACATATATAAAAATTGTAATAAATCAATAAAAAGCGTCACATATTCTTCAATTATGAAAGATCACTATAGAATTGTTTTTTTATGACAAAACAAATTGTTTTAACTGTTTAATTGTTGGTTGGGCAAATATTCCTTCCACAGAAAACAATTAATTATGGAAATGACAAAATAGATTAATTTTTCCATGGCCTTCAACATTCTATATATTATTGAATCAATATTTTTTTGTTACATTGCATTTCCACCAAATTTCAGAGTAATTGGAAAAAGTTCAGATGCTTCTATCTCTTGTACAAAACTGTCAGTTGAATTCCCATAAAAACAATTGACTGAAACTGTTAAACCTAGATACGCCACCTTAGACACGACCAATGCAAGTGCATTGAAACTTTAAACGCAAATATCTCGAAAACCATTTGCTGTAACGAGTTGAACGAAGATTACCTTTTTTACGTACGTTTTTTACAGTCGTGATTTTTCACATCTAATGTTAAAATTACTGTATTCACTTGAATAAAAAAGTTTTGTGAAAAACAACCCTCTACCCTTATGAAAACTACCTTTTAATAACTGTCACTGCTCTTTATACTACGACCATTCGCTTTGGGATAAAAAATTTATGCCAAAACACCAAATTTCGAAGAAATTGGTCTGCGACTCTTCCTAAAAATAAATAAAAACTATTCTTTTTAGCTACCGTTTAAAGGTTAATAATTTATAACGCACTTAGGAACGATTTTAGGACATATTATGTTCATCGGAATTTTTATTTTTAGATATAATATCACCTCTCGAATCCGGTACACTATTTTTGTTGCACCCTGTATATATCAAAATACAGCAAATTTCATTCCATCGCAAATGTATTTAGATTTACTGTTATTGTTTGAAAATCGGAACTGAATTTAAGGAAGTTTAAATTTAAGTATTGGTAATATGTGGGTAATTCGCCGAATCATTCAGCTGTGGAACGACTAACATTTTTCAGGTTTGCATAGTATTTTCTATTAATAAATGCAAAAGGGAAATGGAATATTTTCAACGCAATGGCTTTTAGCATTGTTTTTGTTGGATGTATATGATGCAATGATCAACTTTCTGCCTCAGGGTTAAAAATCAATAATAACAATTTTTGTTCAATGTTATTTCAGTTGAGATATCATATTACTTGTAATATCAAAATCGTTATTATGAGGTGAAAAATTGTATGTAGGATCCGTTCCAAGTAGCCTGTAATTTATATTTATACGGAAGTTTATTTTCAGTTGGCTGTTGGTTTTATTAACAACAGACGCTAAAAATTGATACCTACTGTATTCTAATAGTAGTACAAATATAACTAATTGTTTTCAAAAAAACGAGAAATGCAAGAACAACGGATATAAAGAAAGCCTAATAGATAACATGATAAAAAACAAAAGGAGGAAATTAATTCGTCGGGAGTTGTACAATATTCGGGAAAAAGAAGCCACCTATAGTTGTATTAATCACGTCCCAGGTTATTGTGAAAAAGTAGCTCGCAGATTAGAACGAAACGGGTGTATTATAAAAGATTAGTGTCAACAAGCGTAATATTGGGAGGAATTTGATAAACAACAAATAAAGTGTTAATAAATTAAAACAATCGGGAGTATACCAAATTAACTGCGTGGATTGTAATGCCATGTATGTGGGTCAAACCGGTAGAAGTATTGAAACTAGAGTAAAAGAACATAAAAATCCATACTACATGACGCAAAAAATTCAGGATTTTCAACGCATTGTCTAGAAAACAATTATTTTGTAGATCAGAAAAATGTAAAGTTACTGAATCGTGAAAAGAAAGGAAAGCGCTTAGATCTGTTAGAGCAATTAGAAATTAAAAAATCTTTAATTATAAATCCTTGTACTACAAATAATCAGATAGATTTTACATTTTCGCCCTTCTTAGAAAAGGTACTAAAAACTCGGGCTTTACCAGATGGTAAGATCAATCGGGGTAGGTACTCGTAAACCGATAAATAACAAAAACGCGCTTGGAAATATTTAGTAATAGACATTTACTCTACTGAAAAAGGCCTAATAAGCCGAAATACTAGTATATAGAGTGTTTTCTATATATTTTCATCTAAATGAGATAAATGTTTTTTTCAAAATAATTATTTTCACGATGTTTCATAAAGAACCATCCGGTTTGAGTATCCATTTTATTACAAATATAACTGTTATTTTAAACATATTCATTCCTAAAACAATCACGTCAAAATCATTTTTGCTGAGTTGTGTCATTTTACTAAATTTTACTTTATTTAAATCAATTAAAAATTATATATTGTGACACAGGCACATGCTACACCCCTCTATCCCCACTTCTTTTTTTAGATACAATTTTCAAATTTGGCATGACGGAAGTACCTAATTATTAAAGGTCACTTTTTGACATAAAAATTACTTTTTTCCGCTTTCTATTTCACCGGAAGTAATATCAACTTTCGATTTTTATTTTTAACACACTATATATTTAATATTTTTGGAATCCACGTTCATTGTAGTTTCCTTTGGGAGTACGCCACCTGTGAAAGAATAAAAAACCGGAAACCAGAACTATTCAAAATAAAGATTGAAATAGTAGTATCAAAGCAAAAAACACTGTATAATATGCAATAAAACTACAATGTTTGCAATATATGCAATATGCAAACTGCCCCGTAAATCTATTGCGTTTCAAAAACAATTTCTAGGTCGCGATTTTCGTCAAATCAACGACCTAGGGCTAACTCAAACAGGCCAACTACTCCAGTTATTGTAAAGTATATATTACGCGGAAGTTATCCTATATAAATAAGCTGGGCATTTATCCTCTCCATATATATTTTTAGAATCCAGCAGCTGGCAAGCATAACGACGTTTCTAATTTTAACGCGATCGCTCCATTGTTTTAGACCTATTTACCGATTCCCATTGTTTGGAAAGGTGTGAGTTATACTCCGATGTTTTTCTTTGAAAGCCTGTTGCGCTTTTGTTGCAACGTTATCGGAAATCTGTGTAGTGGCAAGTTACGCCGCTGCAGCTCTATTTATCTTAAACCCAGCACTTCTAATAATAGAGCTTTGGGAAGCAGAACATGCACAAGTTGATTAATTTGAAATCCCAGATGTGTCAAGTTAAGCACTTGGTGGGATTGATAGCTGTTCCGTTATTTCATTTAAAGAATCCACAAAAGTGTTGCAGATAATAGTAGATTTGAAGTTCGTTAGACAGTAAGTTAGTAGATTACGACGTAAGACACTTCGTTGCATCAAACACGAAATATAGATATTAAAGCGGTTATACATTTGGGAACCGAATGGTTCACGAGCCGCTTGTGAACCCCTCGTAAAGCGTTCGTTGAAATTATCCTTTCAACGAACTTCCAGCGATCCATGGGAAAGGAACGAACGGTGGACCACCTCAGTCATTGCTATCATCTCGGTGCTACCATCTTAAGAAAATTGTGATAAAAGTAATTATTTATTTCAGTAGAGTTTTGCCCTATTATACGCAAGGAATTTATATACATGGAACGATTATAGACGACTGCGCATCCAATTTTGTGTGGAAACATGGGAGGCGCCATTTTGATGTCACACTGCTCCCAACTTCTACATATTGTATTGGTACACCTGACCAAGACCCTAGAATTTTAGTGTCTTTTTCTTTCTAATCTAAAAATTCAATGGTTCTTCAAATCTTCCTAACACGGCAACAGTGGTATGGGTAAATTTGGTAAATAGTGTTTGTTTTGTATTTTTGGCATTTTGCTGGTTTATTTTATTGTGATTCTCTCGGTTTGATTATGTTTGTATGTTTATTATTGTGTTCCTTTGATTTATAGACTTTGAGTGACAATATTTGAGTATTGGACTTTCGTAATTATTCCAGGTAAATTCAGATTTTATAACAAGAATTGAAAGTCTTAAGAGACATGCAATCATAGTTCCCAGCTAATATAATAGTAAATTATGAAAACTGCGAACATAAACAATACAAAAAATAAGCCAGGATAGTTAAAGTAAGGTAAAGGATAGTTAAATTTTATATGGCTAATGCATTTTAAATATTTACTTTTCTAAACGGCTAATGGTGTATTTTACATAAATAGTGTGAACAAAAGATACATAGGTAGGTACACAAAATATTTCGTTTGTACCTTCATCAATTTTACAAGAAAGTTTGGTGACGATATATTTTATTTTTCACAAATAATTGTAATTAAACTATAAAATATTGAACATTTCTTCATACCTATTTAGAATTTTTCTTACTCAAAAGTTTTACTACTTTCAGTGGTTTTTGTTTGTTATTGCTATCTAATTGAAGAGGCTAGGTTAATACTGTTAAATTTCCACCAATTTTCAGACATCAAAATGGCGGATTCAAAATTGGAATACTCGCGCAGCTTTGATAATCGTTCCATGTATATAAATTCCTTGATTATACGGAAAACGAACAACTTGTTGAAACATAAACAAGTAAAACAGGAAAGAGGAAAAGACGTACCTAGTATAGTTTACAATCTACCTTTTCCTGTTCCCTTACCGCTTCTTACTTTGGGTTTTCTCACAACTGTGAAAGAAGTCAGCAACTATATCATTTTCTTCTTACATTTGTCCGGAGTACACCTATTTTCCTCCAGGCATTTTCTTTAAAGTTTTTTTTTTTTTTGGAAATGATCCTTGTGTTTAGGATACCAAGGTAAAGCTTTGGTTTTGTAAATACCTTTCAATTTTAATACATCTTCCTTTGATCATTCCAAAATTGAAAAACTAGACAATGCAGGTGATAGGTTCGCGAGCAGAATAAAAACAACGAATTGTGCACACGACGTCCCACTGTGAACTGAGAACGCCTTTGTGTTCGCCAAAAAAACCGACAGGAGTCGGATCGCCACGAACAGTTTATTGTTTAGCGCTCTAAACCACGTCCCAATCATGCGAACAAGCGGTTCACAAGCGGCTCGCGAACCGTTCTGAGCGCAAATGTATACCCGTCTTTATACAGTACTTACTTAAAACTAAGCAAAACAAGAAATGGCACTGGATAGTGGGAATTAAATTTTACCGCAAAAAAATAAATAACAAGAAGAATTTGATGTGATTACTACATCTTTATGGTTACCACAACACATTTGATGTGGTTAGCAATAGATTTCACTAACGTAGTTTTCTACATAACACCAAGAGACTATACGGCACTCAACTTGCGTTTCGCCAACTAAGTTAGCATCATCTGGATATGATTAAAACTCAGTTTTAATCATCTCATCATCGGGGTGAAGAATTTATTTTCTTAAATACATATACAGGGTGCTAAATTCATTGAGATTAAGATGCAAAAGTGCTGATATATTCTAAACTGAACTGAAATTAACTATACTCTCTATAATACTCTCAATAATAATATTGAGTACTTTCAGCAAAATATTTGAAATCACACTGCATCAAACTCTATCGGACCAGGTAAAAAATATTGTTATACCTGAACAGCACAGTTTTATAAATGGGAGGTCAACGATAACCAATATGCAAAACGCAATTTATTAATGAAATCCTGGACCAAGGTGGTCAGGTCGATGTAATATACACAGATTTTTCTAAGGCATTTTACAAGCTCGATCATGCACTTTTGCTGTCAAAGCTTCACTGTGTAGGGTTCGGTAATAGCTTAATTAAACTCATGCAGTTATATTTAACTAATCGGAAACAATTTGTCCAACATTGTGGGTTTAGGTCTGTCGAGTTCGTTCAAACATCTGGAGTCCCACAAGAATCCGTACTTGGGCCATTGATGTTTCTTTTTTTCATTAATGACGTAATTTCGCATACGGACATTCATTATTTATTATTTGCCGAGAACCTAAAAATATTTTGTCAGATTCAGTCCAACATGGATACTGAGAAACTTCAACAAATATTAAATTTATTAAACTCATGGTGTATTGTAAATAAACTTCCGTTAAATGCCTCCGAATGCAATGTGATGACATATTCTCGCAGAAACAATCCAGTATTACATGAGTACAAGCTCGGTACATCTGCCTTATCCAGGCCCCAATTTATAAAAGATTTAGGTGTTACTTTTGACTCTAAACTTTCTTTCGCTAGACATATTAACTGTACTACGGCGAGCGCATATAAAAGTCTGGGTTTCATTGTTCGAAATATGAAAGATTTTAAAATAAATGTATTTAATACTTTTGTTAGATCCAGGTTCGAGTATGCGTCTGTCGTTTGGAGTCCAATATATAACGTACATAATACATCATCATTAGAGAAAGTTCAGCGGCGATTCTTTAAATCGGCTATATTCACCTTGGAAGGTTTTTATCCACCTAGAGGCGCCCCCCAGGAGATATTTTACAACAGTTTTAAAATGTCCAATTTGGTGCAAAGACGTATGATGCCATTCAGTACTATTCTTATTCAAAGTCCTAAATAACAAAATCATTTGTGAAGAAATTTTATCCATGCTGGATATCCGAGTACTTAGTGTCAATACTCGTGAGTACCACTTATTTAATATAAAAAGCCATCGGTCTAATTTGTACAAATGTTCTCCACTCTATCAGATGATTGCAAATTTTGCGAACATTGAATCACGTGTTGATATTTTTTTTTACCAGTGTGAATGAGATAAGAAAATGTTTGAATGTATGAAGTCATTCTTGTACCTTTTGTTGTTTCATATATATGTTGTTTTTCTTTATGTTTTTAACTTTTAATATTTTAGAGTATGTTAATTCTCGTATTTTAACCCGTTTTGTAACTGTTGTGTTTAAGTTATCAGTTAGTTTTATATCACTTCTTTTTGATAGGTATGCATTTTTTGTATCCATTTTATTTAAGTACCTACTAACCTTATTCTTTAATTAGGCTTGTGCCCGTTGGGTATTGTAATCAAATTAATAAATAAAAATAAATAAATAATACTAGTAAACCCTATATTGGCGAATTCGGAAAAATGATACTTATATCATTCCATTTAAAAAACAAAAGTTTGATATGGTCTCGGTTTATAGAGCACCCTATATGACTATACATATTTTTAAAATATGCGTCCTCTATGATATACTAAAATATTTTTTTTTGTTCATTACGGCATAAGAATTATGGAACTTTGTCCCATTATTGGGCCACCCTGTATGTATATATCTAACAGCCAGTTAGGACGCGTAGTTGGTTTGAAGGGCACAAGCTCCCCACCTCTACGCCACACTTACGCATTTAGATGTCTAACTCTAACTAATTATATCTCTTGGTTAGCTTCCCAAAGTTCTGCCCCTTTCTTTCAATTATTGATCACATTAATAAATATATTAATTATATATATTAAGAACTGGATGCTTTATGAAATTTGCTCCATTGTTTTTTCTTTGACTAACTTGAGAACAGTTTTTAAATTAAATTTTATTCAGTGAGTTTATTGAGTAAAAGTGTTAACTTAATTGAACGCGCCATTAGGTCGTTTTGAAATTTTAGGCATCTCAATTTCTTCGAAAGGATAGTCTACAGGGTTTTTCACGTAACCTGTTCATTAGAATATTTCAGAGACTACTACGATTTAGATTTTGAAACTTGGGGCACTAGGGTTTTTGAGTATTCTCGTTTCAAAAAAAGTTATGACGTCACTGTAGCACTTCCGGTTGTACCGGAAGTTAGTAGTAACTTCGTTATTTTAAATGTAAAGGTATAGATTTTGTTGCATTTTTGAAATCTACGGAATTTTTTAGGGTGTTTTTGTTAATACATCCCTATACCAAAAATGAACAGTTCTGGAGATATTTCGATTTTTAAAAAAAAATTGACGATAATAAGCCTATATTGTGAGTGTAATATCTAGAACTTCTAAAAAGCTATAACTTTCAAAATTTAAGCAGTAGTAGAGCAAACAAAGGGCTTTCCAAGAATGTACTGCTTCTGTCGATAGTCCATACGGGATGTTCAAAACTCAAGGGTCAATGTTAAAAACTTCAAACACAAAAAAGTTGTTTTTTTCAAATGGAACACCCTGTGTTTTATCTCATTAGTAGATGCAGAATTAAATTCTACATCGATTGGTATTGGCATTCCCTATACCTATTTCCAACAGTTTTTGAGTTAGATGCAATTATTTATGTGAAAGAAACTTTAGGATCGATAATATGTATCTCTAAATTTTAAAGAAGGCCAATACCAATACCAAAAAATTGAACTGTGTTGTCAAAAATTTGATATTACTTTTAGTCAACCAACCTAATACCGCCAATCCCTAGTCTATGACTTTTAGTTGTTGAAGTTTGGTGGCAGTGGCAATGCAGAATGAATTATTAAATAATAATTATACTAACGTTGATATTTTAAATATCAACGTTAGTATAATTATGATTTTTAGGTTACATTATGGATGGGATACGTGCAATATCCAGTTGAACTTTTAATTTGATGTCATACATGTTATTTGTCTTCATCTTCAGTTATAGGTTTGTGACATATCTTCTTAATGTCAATTCTAATATGAGAGAATTGCACTTCCATCTTCCGAATTTTATCTTGTTCATTGTTGATAAATTTAGATATATTTCGTTGAAAATACGACAACAATTTGTAGCTATTTTATTAAATTCCCCACGAATACAAAATAAATTTAAAATACCACTCATTTGTAATTATTTAATTTTCTGCTGTACAATTGCTGCTATAATTTAACAACTAAAAGTAATTTGACAAACACAGTTCAATTTATTGGTATCCCGCCTTCTTTAAAATTTAGATATACCTATTATCGATCCTAAAGTTTCTTTTACATAAATAATTGCATCTAACTCAAAAACTATTGGAGATAGGTATAGGGAGTGCGTATACCAATCGATGTAGAATTTAATTCTGCATCTACTGATGAGATAAAACACAGGGTGTTCCATTTGAAAAAAACAACTTTTTTGTGTTTGAAGTTTTGAACATTGGCCCTTGAGTTTTGAACATCCCATATGGACTATCGACAGAAGCAGTACATTCTTGGAAAGCCCTTTGCTTGCTCTACTACTGCTTAAATTTTGAAAGTTATAGCTTTTTAGAAGTTCTAGATATTACACTCACAATGTAGGCTTAGTATCGTCAATTTTTTTTTAAAAATTGAAATATCTCCAGAATTGTTCATTTTTGGTATAGGGATATATTAACAAAAACATCCTAAAAAATTCCATAGATTTCAAAAATGTAACAAAATCTATACCTTTCCATTTAAAATAACAAAGTTACTACTAACTTCCGGTACAACTGGAAGTGCTACAGTGACGTTATAACTTTTTTTGAAACGAGAATACTCAAAAACCCTAGTGCCCCAAGTTTCAAAATCTAGATCGTAGTAGTCTCTGAAATATTCTAATGAACGGGTTACGTGAAAAACCCTGTATACAGTCTTTCGCTTCTTCAAAAATATAGTCTATTCAAAATTTCGATTTCACTTGCAATTATTAGTAGATTATTTCAACCCATTCCAAGATAGTGAGACAACCGATATACTGGGATTTTAGTTAACGTAATACTTAAACATATTTTTACATTAGTTCAAATAAATGGAATAGAATGAAGTGTAAAAAATATAACGTTCTCTCTATGTTATACGCTGCTGAATTTGTTATACTTTATTAGAGCTCACAAAAATTTTTGTTTATGAAATTTGTTTACTTAACGTCTTACTTCAAACAAAAGAGTTAGCACGTGCATAATTACCAGTAAGTTAAAAGCAAAATCGTTCGCTTAATATCAGTGAACGTGAAATCCTTTAATTAGTGACGTTGAGTGATACTATCCAGAGGATTTTGAACACTAAATCGATTTCAATATTCACAGTCCATTAACTTTATGACTAAATACACATAGACATGTATGCAGACACATTAACGGCAGATATATAGGCAGATATTTTTTTAATACTTAGATAAATGTACAGTGTGTCGCACGACACAATCAATTTTATATTTTTTGTTTTCATCATTGAAATAGATAACAAAAAGTAATTGTCTAAATCTATTTTTTAGCGACAGTTCTGAACAATTTTTGATAATACCTCCAATTCCTCTGTATATCATGTCTGATATTTATAATTACGGAGTAGCTCTTAAAATTTTACGGTAGCTCTTATGGACTGTTTACCCATGTACAACTATTATTAGACATCAGCGCTTTTCGGTTGGTTAAATTACTATGACTGGTTGGTGTATTTCTGCTTGGTTTCGGCTTGGTAACACGATGGTATATTTTGGGGCGACTTCGAATCTCGCCAGGGGAGAAATGGCACCTCTCCCAGGGAATGGTTGTCGTTTTGGTGGTGTGGTAATGGTTGGTGTATTTTTTGTCTTTATACATATCGTTTCAATTGAAAAAATTGATAAAGCTGGAAGTGATTAATAATAATAATAAGTTTATTTGCAAGACCAAATACATGCAATAATTAAGTATAAAATTAACTAAGCAAAATAAACTAATAATCTCAGAAGCTGTAAAATGTTTTACTGCTTTTTTGCGATATGTATACACCATACAGTACAATATTAAATACATTCATTACACTTATACCATTATATACATTACATATTATTATACATTACATACATTGCTCCGAGCATTACACACAGACACATCTCTAAACCCACTTTTTCATATTAAATCTACAAGTAAAATAAAAATTGCAATTTCACTACACATATTATTTGCTTTTTACTTTTTACACAGAAACATGTCAATGTTAGGTTTTGGAGTTTATCAAATTTCGAAAACAATTTCTATTTGTGGTAAGTATCCATTCTTTTATTTTTGTTTTATACGCCCTTATATTATGTTCTTTTTTTAGTGTATCCAGAACTGCGTTGTATAGTCTGGGGGCCACAAACGTAAAGCATTTCTGTCCTACAGTTTTCCGACAGGATGATAGTTCTACACCTTTCTCTTTTGTGCGTGTTGAGTAAGTATGAGAAATTTCATTTAACTTTATCTTTTTGTTTTTAATGTTTATTAAAATGTTTAAACAATAACATTGCCGTATATCCTTAACTTTGCAAACTTCATAAATTCGATTACTGGAACAGGTCATATGTTTGTTGTATATTATTTTCAATATCCACTTCTGCACAACTTCCAAATCCTTTAAATAACAATCAGCCACTCCCCCCCAACTCAAGATCCCGTAATTCAAATGAGACTGAACTAGCGCCAAATATACCATCCTTAAATGAGACCTATTTAAAAAAGATTTTAAAAAGGCAAATCGCGATATAAATGGTCTAATTTTTTTAGTAATGTTTTTGATTTGTAGGTCCCATCTAAGATGCCTGTCAAATATGACACCGAGGTACTTGACGGACTCGGCTTCCGGAATAATAGTTTGCTCATCGATATTCAGCGGACCCATATTTGGTAGCTTGTTGGTATAAGAAGAAAATGGTAAGCATGTATACTGTTTTATCAGAGCTCAAAGTTAATTTATTAAATTTTAACCACTTATATAATCAAAGTCTGTTTCAGCACGCCTTTTTAAGTTGATCCAGGTAGTGTCCTTATATATAACCGAGATGTCGTCAGCAAAACCAACAATTTTTCGGTTTTCGCCAATTGCGTTCAGCAAGCTATTCACATAGAGAACAAAAAGAAGTGGTCCAAGGACTGTACCTTGGGGTATGCCGTATGACACTTCTCTTATTTCACTTTTACTATTTTTGACTTTAACATATTGCATCCTCTGTGAAAGATAGCTGCTAATAAGTCTATACGAGTTTCCCCTACAGCCGTATCGTTTTAGTTTATATAATAATTTGACATGAGAAACAGTGTCAAATGCTTTAGATAGTGATTGCCAGTAAAGTGTCGAAACCAATGCTATTTCCCAATTATTATTAAGTACCTCTTAAGGTTTGTGTCCTCGAATATTCCGCCGCGGAGAACCGACACTTTGATGACCGCTGAGGACGGCGATTTAGGTCCGAAATGACTTGCCAGAAATGAATAGTTCGTAGTTTCTATTCGTCCGTAAATCTATGTGTTTGTGTTTTGCATGACTATAGAGAATGGATCCCTGAATGAGAATGAAGAATTGGTTGTAATTCTATAGTTGGAAGAGGAATCAGAAGAGGAACTAGTATTGGCGGCTTAAAAACCTCCAAATAAGCCAGTGGACAACTTATTTTTGTGCCGAAATTCGGAAGGCGCTTTTAATATTACCGTGGAGAGATGATTATTTGGCAATGAAATTAAATTTCGAGAGTATTTTAGACTTTCAGTAAATTTTTCACCCATATTTTAACTATTAATCACTCAGTACACAATCAGTTCAGTCGTGCGATACCGCTGTAATCAAACTTCACTGTTTCGGTCGGAGAGGTCAGTTGTGCACTGCGAAGTCGCGTATCATGTGTGAAATCCAACACACCAACCCCAATTAAATACTTACTCACGTTAAAAAAAGTCATCATAATATCGCGACGGTGAACAGACTGTCGGTTCTCCGCGGCAGATTGTTCGAGGAAACCAAGCCTTTAGCTACCTCAGTAACTTTAGAGTCGTCAATCAGAAAATGAGAAGCACTCACTAGTGTTATCTGTCACTGATGAACAACTCAGAACATCTACTTAAATCATATTCATAGTCATAGTATTGGTGAATAAATCCTATCTCATCAATCCTGGTACACTATGTATATTTGTAACTTTTTTACGCATTTGAAACTCAATTGCAGACAGCTAAATAACATACATTTTGATATTATCCATATACTATTTACTTCCGATATCAATATAAGTACCAACATCTACCAACTGCGTAATGTCTTACAAATAGGTTCGAAAATTAAACAGTTAAGTTATCTGGTTGTTAAAAGCTATTAAGCCATGTGTGAAAAATGTATTTCTGTCGAAAGAAAGTGATTTTCTTTAACAAAAAGTAATTCTTGAAAAGTATAAGGTTGAGAGTAAATATAGAAGTTATTCTAAATGTTATCATTATAACATTTTTCAATTAATTGCGCTGAATTATATTAATATTACAATCACATAAAACTTCATTTCCTATGAGTATACGTAAACAATAAAAAGACAACACCGCACCGTGCTACGGACACGAAGTCTACTCAGGTGGTGTATGAATCCAGTAAGACGGCAGCAGCAACAGCATTTTCAATGAGTTAAATAGAGACATTCTATCCACACCCTGGCATGTTGAGCGGCGTTGCCACTTTTTTAAGAAAAGTAGTTCAGTTCGAGAAATAAGGAAATATAAAATTTATACAGTAAAGGAAACATTTTCGCATTTGACATAAAAACGGGGAAAAATCCTGCCTACGCGACTTATATGTGAATCGTATATTGAAAATTAAATGAAATAAGTAATAGATCTGACCAAATATTATATAGACAAATTATAGCAACACAGTTTTGTGACCAACAATATTTAAAACAAAAGCTTTTTGTTTACATTAGTGCCCAAGCATTTGGTCCAATCAAAAAATGCCATTTGAATTTACCGCCTCAATTATTAGGGATTTTGTGACTGTCACCAATGGGCGTGGTTTACACAGGTAAGTAGCCATGCATAAACGTAGAATCGGCGATCACGAGAGGATCGTCAATGATTTTACAATTGTTTTTTAATAGTAAATATTAAATACTATTATAATTAGTGTAGTAAATATTATACACATATGTGTATAAATTATTGTTCTTGAATATGTAAATTTTAAACTTTGTATTTACTAAAACAAAATATTCTAATTTGTACTTTTAGTTTTATAATTATTATTATTTTCACCCCTTAAAACATAGCCGCCCATGCTGTTGGGCACTGTGACAGGAAATTTCTTTAAATTGGGCTTGTGTTTTTTGTTATTCTTGGAAACGGAATTATTTTATATACCTACTGACAAATAGGCTATTACTTATCTATACATATTTGATCGGAGAGTAATAGCAACTTTGTGTGCTGCAAAGTATTATTGAATGCAAGCGTTTTAAGTAAAATATTTTAAACTTCCGGCTACTTCCGAAGATATCGGAAGTAGTCGGAGGTCGGAGTAGCTAGTCAGGTGTCAAATGAGTCTATTTCATTTTTGTAGACCCTTCGCGATTCTCTGTAATGACTATAGGCAGTCATATAAAAAATATATCTTTTTCAAATAGTGCTAAGGTAACATTAGAAAGTACAAATGGTAGTCAAACCTGTAACTCACTGTGTATCCAAATCACCAGTTTAAAATATATTTTGATAATCGAACTTACCACTAGTTTGGTCTACTCAAACATGAACTCACCTGAAAAAAAACCGAGATAGTAAAAAGCATTGTCTTGCAGTGTTGAAAAGGAAAATTAAGTACAAGGAAAAATATGTAGGTATATATATGCTATATATGTATAAACTGATAAAACATTATCCTTTTTATTGCTATCGTGGAGATAAAACTATACGATGTGATAAAAAGGTATTTGCTTGAACACATATTTCATACAATATTTTTTACCGATTCTGATATAAAAGAGCCAATAACAAAGAGTTGCGTTTGCCTTGTCCATATAGGTATAATTTAAAATAATGCAAGTAATAATCGGTTTTACTTCGTAAAACCACGAATTGGACGTGACTATTTACAAGTAAAGCTAAAAACATGAATTCAATTCGAAATTATCCATTCGAATGACACTAAATGGATATAAAGCGTTGAAACCGTTTTTTGAAAAACTAGTCATCAAAACGGAAGATATCGGTCTGTAAATTTTGCCGAAGATTGATAATTATTCTTCTTTAGGTCTAAAACGATAAAAGTTAGAGGATTGTTGCTTCCGCTTGGTTGTCATGTTCATAACAAAAAACTGTGTACGTAAGTATACCGGATATGCATCTCTAATTCACACTTGGAAAGGACTATATGAATTTATATCACCCGGTACAAATAAGAAATTATTTAATTATAGTAACAAGAATGATATAAAGCAGATTTCACACTGTACGTACCAAATTAGATTTGAAAGCATTAAAGTTGCCAATTCCGACATTCCCTAATGAGTTGTTCAAAATTATATAAATTAACGAAGCAGAAAAAATCAATTAAACTGTGCTACAAACTACTTTTGCTTCAGCGTAGCTCGATTAATATGTTGACATAATAAAAATTGCATTTAAATTAAGTCCGAATAACTAAAAGCTGTATTTAATAAAATTGTAAAACTTCCAAAAGTTAATTTAAACATTCTGCGAGAGTTTGAAATGTACTTGGGAAAATAGCAATTTTAGAAGCGGAAATTATAGATATTTGCGGAATATTCTTACATCAAAAAGTTACAAATAAAGAAATGCTGATGCAGTTGCAGTTGCAGTTCACATAGTTTCATAATTTTATAAAAGAATAAATAACATGCAGCTAGCTATCTGTAGTATAATACAGGGTGTTTCACGGTGACCACCCATTAGAATATGTCAGAGACTACTTATATTTAAAGAGTGAAAATTTGGACACTGGGATTTTTGAGTATGCTCTCCTCAAATAAAATAATGGCGTCTCTTTAGCTCTTCCGGTTATACCGGAAGTTGCCGTTAACTTTTTATTTTAAATTAATGCCATCATTATTGAATTGGATGGACTATTGGCTTCTGACTGCCATTAACTATTTTATATTTCTATTTTATTACCTCTCAACATCCAGAGGTTAAGAGTAAGCCCGATATACTACTGGAGCAAGTATCTGTAACCTAAACTGTTCAGAATTTTAAATAAAGGTACTTCAATTACTTCTTAGCATTTGGAATTCTTTAATTCTTTGTGAGTTCTATTAATTACGGCCCAGGTTATAGTGAAAAAATAGCTCGCAGATCAGAACGAAACGGGTGTAAAACGATTAGTATGAACAACGTAATATTGGGAGGATTTTGATAACAACAAAAAAGGGTTATTAAACTGAAACAATCGGGAGTATACCAAGTTAACTGTGTGGATTTTAATCCCATGTATGTGGGTCAAACCGGTAGAAGTATTTAAACTATAATAAAAGAACATAAAAAATCCATAATAAATAACGTAAAAAATTCAGGATTATCGAGGCACTGTATAGAAAACAATCATTTTATACATCTAAAAAATGTAAAGGTACTGCATCAGGAAAAGAAAGGAAAGCGCTTAGATCTATTATAGCAATTAGAAATTAAAAGATTTAATTAGAAATCCTTGTACTACGAATGATCAAATAGATTTTACACTTTCGCTCTTAGAAAAGATACTAAAAACTCGGGCTTTGCCAGATGGCAAGGATCAATCGGAGTAGCTAAATAGATAAATAACTAAAATGTCCTTGGAAACATTGAGTAATCAACATTTACTCTATTGAGAAAGGCATAACAAGCCGAAATACTAGTACTTACCTATATTTATTTATTTATTTATTTATTTATTTATTTATTTAAATAATCTACCCAACGGGCGTAAGCCCAATTACAGGATAAATGACGAAGAAAGTATTAATATAAACAAAACATATACCGGGATATCAAAAATTATCTTTGTCAAGGGTGGTTGTGGAATATAAAACATGGGTCTTATTTTATTTCAGCACAATGACTTGACAGATTCTGACACAACAAAACATATTCAAAAATTTAAAGTAAGACACACGTTTTACATTCCACAACCACCCTTGACCAAGATAATTTTTAATATCCCGGTACAAGCGTGAACAAACAGCCATTATTGAAACAATAACACTATAGAAACAAGATAAATAGATACAATCAAAAGAAGAGAAATGAGAAAAACACAAAAAAGACATATGTACATATATACAAAAAAATAAGCATTGTTATAAACCATTATAAAACTAAATTTAAATTTGTAGTAAGTATTTATGCTTTATATCAGCAATCTTACAGTGAAATATGTCAAGTTCTTGTTGAGTATCTATATAATTAAGAGTGATATATCTATATAGAGTGCATTCTATATATTTCTTAAAACATCTAAATGAGAACTGTATTTTTTTCAAAACAATTACTTTCACGATGTTTCATAAAGAACCATCCGCTTCCAGTATCCACTTTATAAAAAAATTCAGTAATTCGTATAACTGCTCATTGGCTTCTTGATTCCTAAAATCTATTCCTCTCAAAACCTAATTATAAAAAGCTATTATACAGCACTGTTTCTACCTATCTCTATGCTACTAGTATTTAATAAATTGAAAATTTTTTAAAGATACAGATATGCATTTGATGGTTCCTATAATATTTAGTTTAGTCTAAAATCAAATAGGTGATCAAATGATCAAATTTGAAATCAAATCCGCGGGATTTAGTCACGTGTTTGAGACGAAAATTAGAAGCAATTAAATTTATTATGTCAAAATGCTTTTCTTATGCGTCGTTTGGTCTTAAAATTCCTTCAGAAATATCTACTGAAATGAAATATACTGAAATACATTTTCAGCGGCGATGTGAATGTTGAAAGAAACCACACGTATCTCTAGATAAATAGCTTCATACTTTTTGGGGATCATCGTTTCATTTCTGCAATAACTTTTAGGGAAGAAGATATGCAAACGGCCGGTTTATCTCCCTCTCGCTATCGCTCAGTTTCTGTAAAGGTTTACCCGGAATAAAATGATTCGGAGAAAACCATTTCAGAACCCAATTAAAATAATTTTTATCCCATTTTAGTGAACTTTTTCAATTTTGACACTAATTTTGATGTTTACAGGGTGAAAGTATCTTTTCTGAATTTTGTACATTGTTTTCTTAGTTACAAAAAATTGTTGCAGATAAAAGTTGCCTAGAAAACATGAAACATTTTGAACTGATACAGGGTATTCGAAAAATCTAAAAATAGACTAAAATGACTAAAATCAGATTTTTAAATAACACTATACAGAGTGCTTCAAATTCGATGCAATACATGGGGATCTCAGAAACGGTAAGAGATACGAAGTCGGTTAAATGGAGGCAAAGTTGCGTATTCAGGGGGGCAACATAATGGTGAAAAGAGATCAAGGCTAACTTGATTAGTTTTCGAAATATTTTGAAAAAACCGAAAATTTCGATTTTCGTTTTTGTTTTTTTGCGGGCCTATTTGATTAGGTATTCAAAAATAAAGAGCATTTTTCTATAGCAACTTTTTGCCCTTTTTCGAATGGTTATAGTAAATTTTCCGCAAAACGTTTCGTTTCCCGGAAACCAACATCAACTTAATTTTTTTAAATACGGACCTGGAATTTTTTTCAATTTTTTGGAAGCATTTTTGTAACTTGATAGAATGCCACCATAAAAAGAACCAGATTTAAAAGTTTTGTCTAAGAAAAATCTATCATTAGTATTTTTGTTTCGACTTTTGTTAATTCTACATATTGAATAATATTTTTGAGGTTTAATTTTTATTTACGATAAATAAACAAAAGCTAATAATAAAACAACGAATTAACAACTATAAACTTTGATGTAATTGAATAAACAATGAATAAAACAACAAAATATGTTAAAACTATAAAAACCCTAAGGCAGATGTTGAAATAATCTTCCGTGATTATTAATGCAGAGGCGTATTCGTCTTTTTAAGTTTTGAATAGATCTTTAGATTTTCCTTGCATTCAGAACACGAATAGTGGCATTTCTCAAATCCTCAATGTTATTATATTGATTCTTATATAAAACATTTTTAGTTCGTCCCCATAAGAAATAAACTAATGGGGATAAATCAGGAGCTCTTGCTGGCCATTCTATAGCTCCATGATTTCCAATCCATCTGTTTCGAAATGTTTCATTTAAGTAGTTGTGCACAATTCCTGAATTATGAGGAAATTTAAATAAAATTAAAAAATTCTAGATTGCTGAAAGCCATTTTTAAGTACCGATAGTGCTTGACACAACATTGAAATGTGTTTTTCATAGAAACGTTTGCCTAGATAAAACTAAATCTAAGAGGACCACGGGAAATTATTAATGATGGATTTTTCTTAGACAAAACGTTTAAATCTGGTTCCTTTTATGGTGGCATTCTATCAAGTTACAAAAATGCTTCCAAAAAATTGAAAAAAAATTCCAGGTCCGTATTTAAAAAAATTAAGTTGATGTTGGTTTAACGTTTCCCGAAAGATTCACTAACACCATTCGATAAAGGGCAAAAAGTTGCTATAGAAAAATGCTCTTTATTTTTCAATACCTCATCAAATAGGCCCGCAAAAAAAACAAAAACAAAAATCGAAATTTTCGGTTTTTTCAAAATGTTTCGAAAACTAATCAAGTTAGCCTTGATCTCTTTTCATCATTATGTTGCCCTCCTGAATTAGCAACTTTGCCTCCATTTAACCCACTTCGTATCTCTTACCATTTCCGAGATCCCCATGTATTGCATCGAATTTGAAGCACCCTGTATATTATTTAATTTTTTTAACAGGATTGATGGATCTATCTCTAATAATATGGGAGATATGATATACCTACTCAAAAGAATGTACTATAAGACCAAAGTAGTTAAAGTTATCCGAGGTTTACCCTTGTGAAAGCGATTGTTTATTTACATCCGGATATAAGAATTACAGAAGGTCCCTTACGCCTCTCAAGGGTCTCCAAATCAACGCTTGGTCCAATGCCACTATTTTTTTTCGTTCTTTTAATTTATCTAACTGTGCCAATTTCTGGATAAAAGCAGAACAAATTATTAAAGTTCATAATTATAGTGTAATTTGTAATTATTAATGTCTAAATGCATATTACAATTGACTTGATGTAACTGTAGATAACATAGTAAGATAAAAATAAGAAAATCGAAGACAAAACTCACATATTCTTTATTTATTACAACAAATACACTCGTATTTCATTTGCTGAGGAAGACACCATCAAGTCTATGTATCAAGTACATAGTCTTCTTTAGTTTAATTAATTTAATAAAATTTTAATATATAGTTTAGTTAGAATAATAAAAAACACAGCACATTTGATTCAAAATTGAAGAAAAATATCAGGAAGTCAAAGAACATGCCCTTAAGTATATGCATGCATAAATAAAGTCACCTTAAGATTTTGTCGCTTAGCTTCACACCAATAATTGCCCCGATGGCACACTCTTTTGAACAGATCCCATTATTACTAAAAATATCCCAAAAAAGTCTAATATTCTATACAGATAAAACATGTATATGGTATTGTTCAGGATACTCTTGTATAGTACAGGTGAATTTCCATTACTCGCTAATTAATTCGATCAATATCAAGCTATTTCAACAGTAAAAACTGAATTTGTTGCATTTTTTCTACCGCCCACAATAGAAACTCTCACAGCGGCACCTCCTGGAATATTTTGTTCTTTAGGAAAGCTAACTAATATTCTATAATTTTCTAAGTAAGAATTACGAAATTACAGCAGACGTAGAAAGAGGAAATTACTAGAGTAATATAAAAGAATTATTTGGTACTCTTTTAAAGATTGATCTTAATCTATTTGAGACCTAATTTAATCAAATAACTAATAAAAATACTGTTCATAACTCGCGGTCACTTACTATGTTAAATTCGTTAATTTTATGAAAACGACCGAGCATTTATCAACTTTTGTCAAAAAGCAAAGCTTCAATACATCATATAGAATCAAGTGCACAAAAATTGAGGACTAAATTATCCAGAAAAAGTCTTCTCCCACTTCTGAATAGGGAGAGAAAAATTGAATCGATTCACAGAACAGACGAATGGTTGTTATTACGGTTGTAATAATAATAATAATAATAATAAATCTTTATTAATCCTTTGGACATATAAATGTATAGGACAAGTCACAGCTTTATAGTAAGTTCAACAGATAACAAGAAAAAAAAAACAGATCTACAAAAAAAATCATTTAAAAACTAAGAGTCTAACAAACAACAGAAAACAAATTTACACCAAATCATCACTTAAAAACTCATCCACGCTATAATAAGCCTTGTGAAGGAGTAACCTTTTTATTTTGTTTTTAAATACAGTTTCACTTACAGTTTTAAAATAAAGCGGTAAGTGATTATAAAACTTTATGCCCATGTACAAGGGGGATTTCTCAAATTTTTTAGTCCTGTGCTTAGGAATACATAACATTTCGCAGTGCCTGGTTTGATAGCCGTGATTGAAATTATTTTTTTTCAAATCTTTTAAATGTTTTCTTATGTGCTGTAATATTTTATATATAAATATGCAGGAAAAAGTCAAGAGTTTGTGTCTAATGAAAAGAGGCCTGCATGACTCCCTCTGATGAATACCAAACATATTTCGAATTATGCGTTTTTGGGCAATAAAAATCCTCTGACTCTCTGTGGAGTTACCAAAGAACACCACGTTATAACTCAGGTGACTATACACGAGGCTATAATACACATTAAGAAGTGCAGATAGAGGCATAGAATCCCTAATGCGAGAAACAGCATAATACGATTTATTAAGTCTCTTGCTTAAATCATCAATATGAGCAGCCCATGAAAGATCCTGATCCACAATAATCCCAAGAAACTTCGTTTTATCAACTGATTTTATTTTACAGCTTTGAAGTGATATCTCTATCTCCTTATGTACTAAATTATTTTGAAAGTAAATACAATGTGTTTTATCTAAGTTAACTATCAAACCATTTGCATTGCACCATTCTACAAAACATCCAATTACATTTACCGAGGATGAGACCATCTCCTCATGGGTTTGCGCTGATACCACTAACGAAGTGTCATCTGCAAATAATGTGATGATGTCGCTGATGTAGGCGTTGGAGTTGCAATTAAATGCTTTACGAATAGAGTGGGACTTTATTAAATCGACAATAAAAAACAGATATATGTGCCGTATGATTCTCCTGATAGTCTTGTTATTGAAGTAAAACTCATAATTTTATGATTATTTATGTTTTTTAGTAGCGGGGCGCTTAAAAGCCATAAATAAAACGTGCTTTATTTATAGCTTCACATCTATCAAGTGTTTGATGTTCAACCTAACCTAAATAAAATCCTCGATCATGGCAAAAACATATTTCCAACAGAATAAATATGTTTTGTTCTTGGGTAAACAACGCAGAAATATAGTTGTGATCATTTTACATAAATTTTATATTTAGTGAGATGCAAGAACAAATTTTAACTATAAATTCAATATAAAAATAAATTCTTGTATTTGACAATTTTAAGACAAATTCTAAACATGTTAAATATATTAATAGTGGTGAGAAACACACCGTAGCGCCCTCTTTGGGTGTTTGCTACTATCCGTCTGACAATTATTGTCAAATTTACAGACAGGTAGCGACCTGCTTTTCCGCAGGCGCCATTACAGCAGTGACCTCTATTGTCTTTGAGGAAGACAATCTTACTGTTTTGCACCGCCGCCTAGATTGAGTCCGTTTTGAAGGGAAGATGAACTGGGCGGCGATACTGTTTTGTTTGAAGATGTCGAAAACATCTACTCCACGGTTTATGTGCTCCGACTGGCGCTACGGTGTGTTTCTCACCACTACTATCAGTCACGATGCCTTTTAGGCGATCATGTCGCAACATCATTGTCATAATGTCGTTATAGGTACATGCAATTTTACCTCTCTATGGTGGTACCACTGAATGTAATCATGTACCACAATTCTATCAATATTTTATTAGTTTGTATGGCCCAATTTCATCATATGGTTAAAAGGCATGCAAGGCAGATTGTTGTCATAATTTACCCAATCTAATGCTTGAATTTTCGATTAATAATATGTTAAACATTTTAAACCAAGTTCTCAAAACACATGAGCTATCTATATAGATGATATAAATAATTATAAACCATTTTTAAATTAAACGGCAGCTGATAAATCAATCGCCAACTGATTGGGCAAAAATCATCTGTTAGTTGAGGAGTCGTATAAGATCTGTATTTAAAAAAAAAATAACAGAAACATGCTATTTACTAGAACACTTTATTGTTTTTACGTAAGTTACACATATTTTATCTACTTAGTTACGTTGACCAACTGTTTGACAAATGACTTAAGGCTTCATACTGTTTTACTTATAAATAATGCAAAATATAAGTTTAATATACGTTCTGCTTTTTCATTTTTCTAACAATAAATCTACCGTTGAAGTTTTTTGTACAATTCAATATTTATCAGAGAAGTTCGTCATATATCATCACTCATATCAGACATTCTACAACAAATTCTCTATATATAAGTATATAACTCAATTGTAAGCAAAAAAAATGTATTGAATGCTTGAATGAAAGGGATTACTGTCGTATGGCAGGAAAGGTTATATAATATTTCCAATAATTTTGATATTTCTGCCAAATAAACCACGGTGGTGGAAGATTTACTGTCTGTAACACCTGTAAAATGTCTTTTGAAGACACTCGATGCATTGTTTAAACTAAAGGCGAACTTTACGCAACACATGCATAAATAAATATTCTCCTTCCACATCCTTCAGATATTTTCCCGGAGTAAAACCTTGAGAACAAGCTACCAACTTATTAAGTTTTATAGACGTTAACACGCCGAATTAAAAATTTGAAACAAAGTTTAAAAGTTTAGTTTTCAGTCCGAAACTTCTTTTTAATATACTTTTTAATACTTTTATACTTTTAACTTAATACTAACGAAAACGTCATTTTTACAAAGCAATTATAAGCATATAATCCCCAGGTTGCTGTTAGAAATAAATACTGGTTTTACAGAACTGGTTTTACAAAACACTCAATCAAAGAGTTTTGTTGTCTCCGGCAGATGACACAGTAAACAAAAGAGTACATATTTACATAACAAATAAGTTTCTAAATCACACAGACCTCATCAGGAAACTTTTACTTACTTTATTGAAGCTTTCAAATGCTCACACTGGCATTTTAATGCAATGAAACTTTAAATTAATTAGAATTTAGTGAAGGGATTATTCAAGTATATATACCTACACGAGTATTGAAAAGTCCTGAATATGCATAAGTTCCGAAAGGCATTATTAATGTAGACGGGGTCTGATTAATATTTAAATTATCTAATATATAGAGTAAAATTAAATATGAATGAAAAAGTCACGAAGTAACGACAAGGTATATTCTAAACAGCCTCTCCATGACCGTGTTTGCGACACGACATCACACGTCGTGGGACTGATCAGATTGGATAGCCCCGAACTTGCCAAGTAGTCATTGTAACTATTTATTTGTTACATTAATAGAGAGGTTAGTCGTGGAAAGTATACTGTAACTGTTTTATTAGTCAAAGCTACGAGCTGTTCAACAATATTGTCTACAAACGGATAGTGACTTTTAAGTTAAATTATTTCCATTTACTTATTGTGTAGTTTGCGATACTTCTGAAAATACAAAAAATATAATAATTCAGCCACTACATCAAAAATAATCAGTCAGCAATTATTTTTTTTGGAACATAGTTTCGCTTAACCTAATATAAGAATTGTCACATTGAGATCAACAGGTATTAATATCGTTAAAAAATAAAAAAACATCACTTTTTGTCGACATTTAAGAAAATTATATTCCATGAATAAGAGTGGATATATCAAGAAAATCTGGAGTTTGTCAACTGGCATTCGTAAATAACTTTTTTTGAAAAGCTTCAAAACTGTCAAGTAGCGTTCCTGAGTGGATCTATCCACTATGGTATAGTGACTGTTTATTTTGTATCAACTAGTTTAAACTGGAGCGAGCGTTCTGTCATTTTTATAAGGACCACACGTGAACTAAAAGTGGTGGTAACACAATAAAAATATAAATCCGACTGGATGAGGTCATCCTTGTGGAAATAGTATCCAATTTACACGAGTCTAGTGATCCGAAATGATGTGGAAATAAGAAACCACTGGCCACACGCAGATAAGTAAATACATCGTTAGGGGTAAGTTAAGCGAAATTAGATCAAGTGAATGAACAAAAATTCCGAAAAAGAGAGTAATAATAAAGAACTAGAAGGAAATGAAAGGAATGAATCAAAAGGGATGAAACCGTAAACAAAGTTAACCTCGATTAACAATAAAGACAAATTACGTGCTAGTCAAATAACCATCCGTTTAATAAGAGTACAACAAATACTGTTAAGTCTGTAATTTTTTCATTTACTTTTATAGCTGACAAAATATCAGCGAATATAATCACTCATGAACCGTATCATATGTTCTTTTTTCTATTATACGTCTACAAACAAGAGATTATGAAACGCAATAAGCGATTCATTTTAAGATCGTAGCGCTAAAACGGCAGTAACCTATACTAATCTATGGGCCCCTGACACTGACGTTTGAAATTGTATTCATCAAAGATTTGTTGTCGAGAACTTTAAACCAGGTAAAAAGCTTGTAAAACTATTTTGAAAGGGGTATGTAGTGATATAAAATTAAAATTGATTTCAATATTTTTCGAGCGTTCAATCTGAAAATGAAACTTAACCTCAAAATATGTCAAATTCTTTATTGGACATACGGCATACATACATTTATGGAAATAGTCATTCTTAAAGAAAAGTAAAGAGCACACACTCTACTTTGCGTTGTTTTAATTCTTTATCCATACTTGTCTCCTGTAACTCTTTAATGCCCAATTTATAGTTTCCACGATAGCTCCAGATTTTCTCGCTTTTGGAAAAGTATGAAACTGATCTCGAGGTTTTTCTTTGTCCAAGAGGAACAATGACGCTCACAACAATAATGATTCATATCTAATCCAAGCAATGAACTAATATAACGTCGGATATTTCAAAATTCACAATAGACATAGGTACATACGCAAAACTGAACCAAAGGCCTATGCGTTAGTTGTGCGTGCCGCCGGTAGGTAGCGTATTCCTTAGCAAGAATCGCCTATTGCGTATCGAAAAAAAAAACCTTTTCGACACGCAATTTTTTGTTTTTAAATGTTGGTAGTAACAAATTTAGATCCTTTGTTTTGTATGGTGTGCTATAGTTGCTATAGTAATGGCATAAAAATGGTATATAAATCATAACTAATCATATTAGAATATGATTAGTCTTTCTTCTTAAAAAATATAACATAGGTATCAAAAAATCTCGATTTCACTCTGTTGCGTCTTTTATTATATATTTCAGTTTTCGATAAAAGTCGGTTGGAAACGATTATTATTTTACTCAAAGAAGCCATATCTCTAAGTATCATAGAATTATAGTAGCCCTTTAACGAGATTCAGGCCTCAGTTAGGTACTCTTTAACTAATATAAATCAATTATCTATAACAATTGACGAGCTTGAAGTCGGTACTGAAATTAATTTCACTTTGTAATATCAAATCTAAAGGCTCTCACACACGACAAAACATAGTCACAGACATACACGTGCAAAATCAAGACTGAAATTCAAATATATGTGAGCCTTGTATGGTACGGATTGGGTAGAAGTTTCGTCAAACTTTCGTGAATATATAAATATATAAATAGAAGATGTTTTGAATTAAACTGGGGACAAAATAAAATTAGGGCGTATGTATAATGTATGTATACTCCTCTTCCTAAGTTACAATCTTTGAGGGACCTTCTAACCTTTTAGATTGAGTTATCATCGTCTGGTCAGCCAGGTATTATTTCTCTAGAAACATCATTAAAGCGAACCTTCAGGATACCTATGCTTAAGACAATGTTTATCCCTATAGACGCGTTTACATCCAGCTGACATTTGATACTTCCCTTCAGATCGATTGATCTTAAAGGATAAGAGATTTACTTAAAGAGAAGATACTGTTTACACTAACTTTGAATTAGTTGTGTTGGAGAGTGTGTATGAAATACGGGGTGAATTAGCAGAGTGGATTATTTTTAATAATAAATAATTTTTTCAGTTATCTTTTTTTTTTGTAATGAACACCAAGTCATCAGTTCTATAGTTAAAAACGTTTATATAATTATACAATGTAATGACAATAAAATGTCAATTGGCACTGGCAATGGCATTTTGTTGACCGATCGGTAGGGAGGATGTCGTAGACAGCTTGAATGGCCTGCTCGATAAGCGGACTTCATTGGTCTTTGAACTTATTTTGCAAGCTTACCACAAATACAAAAGTTCTTATTGACTCAAATTACCACTAGATGAGTGATTAGATTACTATTCATAAATAAGAAAATATTTAATTTCTCTGCATATACTATACCGTTTCATCACTAAACTTGTCTTTGACCCTGAATCCGCACGGGAAAATTTGAAAACACGTGTGCAGTGCTCAGCCTGCTGCTAGGCTTCATACTGTTCAAGTCAGTACATTCCCGTGAAAAGTAGCAGCTACTGTGATTCCTCATTAGCACACTACGTTCGAGATTGCAAAGATAACATAACTTCTTAAAACTAAGAAGCTAGAATATCTTAATTGTATGGGTAGTGGCTTCCCGATCGATTACCTACCGCAATCGTGACGATTCGTTTTTCTATTGTACTTAAAGTATTGCAGCTCTGTCTAACACTGCCTCTCACGTTACGCAGTATGTGCATCTAGTATGCAATGTTAGTTTGTAATAATAACGATAGTAATATTGATTAATGATCTTGTTTTCCTTATCTTATATCTTAATTATGTTGTTTTGGTTAAATATTCTCCATTTCACATTTGCTTCGCTTTTCATTTTTAACACCATAGTGACAAAAACATTAATCACTTATAATAAGCTAAATTTATGACTCCAGTGACTGCTTGATTTACCTTACATTAGTTTAAAGTGCCATTAATAAAGACCTCTATAATCAATTTATTCTTGTCGTGCCAGTGCTGTTGCATTGGTAGAGACGTATTTGTCTTTACACTTAGCGAAGATGATTAATCACTTTTCGCTGCTTGCCCAAAATAATAAGGCTTGGAAGATCAGGGCTAACTTGATCTATGATTGACATGTAAGGTGAGAACTTTGTTATATTTTCTAACAATTCGCTCCAAAAAGATATAAACTAAAATGGTATTAAATATCATACTACCAACTACTGTAAGGGGTTTTTTTTCGTCTAAATTCACACTTAGTTTCACAAGAATTAGAAAAAGTTTTATATATTAAAAAGCTGTCACATATTTTAAGCTGTAAGTATACTATCTTTAAATGGCTCTTTAGTAGTATAGTCAAAGCTCTTCACACATTTTCCATTTCACTGAGAAGGTTGTTAGGTAGCGCTTTATTTTAAAATGGAAACCCTACAAGAGAAGTGGAAATAATTATGGTTTGCTCTATAAGCCTTTTTGGGAGAAATCGAGGGTTTCCAGTAAGTTGGTAAAAGAGCGTGTGCTTTGTTAACTTAAACCTGTTGTTGAATTTAAAATTCATATTTTTTATTGTATCTCGGAAAATAATAGAACAATTGTTTAGGATTAAATACCTATTTTATAGATAGTATGGAACTCGATATGGGCATACTGCTAAAAGTATTTATTATTATATAGAATTGAACTCAAATTGAAACGCCAGTGGCGTGCAGTCTTTATTATCAGACACTACAAAAATTCAAAAATTTCATTACACTACTAAACTAAACTTTAGTAAACTGAACAGTAATTCACTACGAAGAGATACTATGGAATATCTTTCTCGCATTTTGAAAAGTAATTGAATAAAACTAATAATATGTTAGAAAAATTTATTTATAAAAAAAGCTACTTTTCCAAACGATGCATAGTGTAAAATTATTGATTAAGCACTGATTTGTACAAGCCACGGAATACATGGTCAATAATGCACAATTCGCACTAAGTTTTGCAAGAAACTACCTGAAAACTATATTTTATAAAAGTACAAGTCAAAGATCATTAACTGATCTAGCTTTCGGTCATAAAGGCCAAGATCACACATATTAAAACAAAAAAACTATTATTAATTATTACTATTATACTTAGTATTATTGTAATCTTCTAAAAATATTATTATTTTATTTTTTTAGGTAAAGGCAAAGGCATAAACAATACACAAATATTTTATAAGTATTTTAAATGTATGTTAATATATGTGCATAAATCTATAAAGGCTATTTATATTAAGAAATTTACATGTTTTGCTTATGGGTGACGGATTTTAGCGATTTGGTACCCCTGCCTTGTAATGTGTTGGGGTTTATTTCATGTTTACATTTTACAACCCTTATTCAGGCCTATGATGTATCTCATATGTTATTTTATAACAAGGGCTGTTAAGTTTATACCCAATCAGAAGCCATGTGTTTGAAAAATATTAATTTCTGATTGGCTATAAAGTATAACATCAATGTTATTTTAACATCAAATGATATATCTCATAGGGCCGATTATCAGACTGCATTCAAGTTTATGTTAGGTAACGCTCTAATATAAAATTTAACAGGTAGTGAGTGTACTTAAATTGTACAATGTGTTACATTTTCGTTGTCATCGTTAATAAGATTCATCTATAACTTGGAAACCGTAGGTGTTATTAAAAAACTTAGTACGACACTGGAGTCTACGCCAAGAAATGTATGCAGTACACTCATGAAGCAGTCGAATATTTTGTTGTTAAAGATGTTATGAGAATATCTCCGAAACAGCGGAAACCCAGCTTTTGAATAAAACTCAGAAAAAGAAAAAGATGGCGACATTTTTATTACACTATTTCATTTTTCTCGAAAAAATTGACAAAGTTGCCGAAAACGGCATCTTTCTATCTTTACTATTAGGATACTCTATTAAGGCATCGAAAATGCAATACCCTATACTGTTAATGTACCACAAAAAGTACTGCTGTATATTTTTCGTTAAACGTCTGGAAACGCTGTTTTCTAAAAACAGATCCATTAGAAAAATAACTGAGATATATTAAAATCTAATTTGGCTTCATCGGACGTTCAAAAATGAGGTTGGCAGCGTATTGAAACTAACAGTTTCCTAATTATCTAAACATTCGTGAACTTAATTATGAGACTCATTGACATTCAGGAATGGTGGGAAACGAAATAGTCTATTAGAGCCAAAAATATTTCGAATGCAGGGAATGGAAATAATTTGCTGTTCTTTCATTTATTATTTTTGACGCGATTGTACGAACCCTGCCCTTGCATTATGTCTACTGGCGTCCACAAATATGATAGATGAGACAATTAAATAAATATAATTTTCTTTTTACATACTTTTTTATGTAGGAATAAAGCCAAAAAGTTAACTAAGAAATAAACTATTAATGAAATAATCAAATATTATGGTTCAATAAAGTTTTACATTTCCTGGTTACCTATAATCCTAGGTATGCAAAGGAATAACCTTATTATTTTTAAGATATGTCGCAAACAACTACTTTGCATGCAACATGCACCGACCATCATTGAATTACAACGGAATATCTTCATATAACCTCAACTTATTGTCTTTAATGCATTTTTATATCCAATAGTGTTATCTACATTTTTAATAATGAAATATTAAACAAGAATCTGCGTTACATTCAATGTTGGTAGGTGCCTGTTATACGCAAAGTAGTTGTTTTCGACATATCTTAAAAATAATAGGGTTATTCCTTTACATACCTTGGATAATAGGTAACAAGGAAATACAAAACTTTATTGAAGCATAACTTTATTGAAAATCATTCCTATTTTCTTAGAATCATTCTTGGTGTTATAATAATATTATTTCTGATATTTCTTCCCCAAGAAAAAATATACAAAGACGATGCAGCTTAGAGTGATACTTTGGCAAATATAGATGCTTTTGGAGTACGTAAGAAGAAGCATCAAAGCAGAAATGTTATAACAAACATGTTTTTTTAACATTACTACGCCTTGCCTTATCAAAACATCTATTACACCGTAAGTAATCCACAGGCAGTAGTATATTATACAATATATACAATATATACAATATATTTATACATGTGGTGTGTGTGGGTATTTATACATTATACATTGTGGTGTTTTGTTTGACGACAGTCTGCACTGGGCTACTGAACAGTATCTGGAACTTTTTTTATCTTGTATGTTTATTACTAAACGTTGAATAGACATATAATAGGAGAACAAACATTGACTGACGTCATAATAATGTGGCAACCATTTGCAAAACGTATTTGTTGTTTTGGCGGTAATTTCAAACAATTATATTTATTAATTTTTTTCTTGGGCAACAAATCATTCTTCTGCTATTTGTTATTACGATAGTAATGTAGTACCTAAGCAAAATGGCAAAATTACATTTAATGCAAAAATCATGTGTGTAGTTAATTATAGAGAATATTATTAGACAACTTCCGGCACAGAAAAACTGGTGGTTTATTCAGGTATTCACGCATTTTATAAAAAATGCCTATAGCAGCAAAGATAGTGATTAATACCGTCCTCACGTTTTCATTTCAGCAACTTTGAGAAACTATTTCTAGCTTTAGCAACGCTATTTTCTACGTATGCTATATTCGTACATATTACGCTGAAAAGCACGAGCTTCTTATACCTAAAATGAAGAGAAATTCCTGCAAATGCCATTAATCAACGTCAAAACTGTGTCGTGTTCTACCTTACCCACATTAGGCCTGACTGAATGTAATATTAGACTGTTTTTAGTAGGTTAGTTTGGGGTATTGGATTCTGTTATATCTATTATTCTTTTTAATAAATAGAACAATAAAATAATATTATTCAAAGAAGCTTTCACATACATAGCTTTCAATATTATTAACTCTAATTACTGATATTCTTTTAGTGTATATTGGTACTTTAAGTACGTAATTATAATGAGGTTTGAGCAAATAAAAATAACTTTGGTAGCAAGATGTGTTTTCTATCTTCACAAGTAACGACGTTATGAAGAAAACACGCACTAATGCCACACCCTGTATATGTCAAAGAACTCGTGTTGTTAAATGCCTAATTGCATTAGCTCAATAATATCATATTGTCATCCCATCAGGGCTCCAATTAATAAATACTAGATAGAAAATTGACTTTATCATCTTTCCAGTCAATATATGCAATTTTCAGCCGAATTGGAGCCGAAAGCCCATATTGTCAGGCCGCACAATTACTTGTGGACACGGTCCGTGGCTATCACCCTCCGATCATCAGCGCAATCAAACGGCTGAGGCGGCCGCAGCATGGGGTGCTTGATTGATATCGGGAGCTGCCGTGCACACAAAAGCACGTAATCAGAGGATATGTAGCCCAGTAAAATTGAGGCTAGTTTCCTTAAGTGGGGTGCAATTAGGCGAAAAAAGTAGGCCTAGGAAATGGTTACGAGAGTCATTAGGTATTCAAACAGTGCTAAGTAATTATCGAATTATACTTAAATACTGTACTTAAATACTGTAAATAATATGAAATACTGTAATTTCAAGTGATTTCATGAAGAAAAGGTCATATAAAGGTTATATAGAGGTCATATAAAGAAAAGGTCATATAAAGGTCCTATATAGAGAAAAGGTTATATAAAGGTTAAAGGTGGCTTAGTTTTTGACGTAAAGAGCCTTAAAGTTTTTTAGGTTTTTTTTGGAAAATCTCTAGAGTAGGCTAAAATAATTGTCTTTTTAAATTATCGTGGCTTATAGGCACCTCGATAGAAGGCATATTTTGGCTGTTATTTTTTTTGTTAGCACTATCAGGGACGTGTAGGTACTTTAATATTTTTATGAAGAAAATATGTACACCACTGGCCCTTCGTCTTTTTAATGCAAATTTTCTCAATCGGCTTTTAGTGGTTAACAAAGAACGTCTCAAACTTCTTCCATCTTCCCATGGGTGCGCGATAGAGGTGTACGCACAATGAAGCCAGAAGCCACTTGCCACTTACATATTGTTCTATAACCCATGATATAATAAGTACAAGGTATGACATTCGTGAGTACGAAAATGCGTCCGCTGTGCGCATTCCGTCACCGAGAGCGCAGAGTGATCGCTAAATACAAATGTTATATACGATTTCAATGGAAACATTATCAAAACTTTCATATAATTGGCACAAAACAGTGTCCCGAATAGGAAAATATTGGGAAATTTAACCAGTGTCCTTAAATGTGTTCTTTAATAATCATAAGCACAGATTAGATATACTCCATATGGTAGGTACCTATCATATACAAAATGCCCTGGTAATCCCTGGTGGTTTAAAATTGGCTCTTTTAATTTCTTACCTACTTCAATAATAATAACTGTTATCGGTGATTATTGCAATTTTTATTATAAGTAATTAGTTATTCTGATTCGTGTGTAAAATGATTAGTACTTAAATATAGGATAAACGCTTCATAAACATAGGATGTGGGCAACAAGTTAACTTTAATACATATATTTCGCCGTTCGCCTTACACCTACTACTAAAAGTGAAAATTGTTCCTTAAGCTCGGTTAAGATTCTAAATTGACTGTATTATTAAATGTATTCATTTTTTTTAATTATTTGAAAATTTTAAATGTTTCTCATTTTTTTTATTTAATGACCACATTACAGAACCATATCTATTACAGGTTATATAATTTATTACAGGCTTTAAATTTATCTCATAATCATCATCGGTGAAGTGTTTGGAATATATTCTGGCAGTAGGTATGTACATTAAACTTTTCTGCTCGACAGCAAGCTACCACCCACAGTTTCTTTATTACTTCATCCCGTGGAAACGTTAAAAACCTGACGCTACGCCCATGACTATTTACCCAATATACCAGCCTTAACTTTTAATTTTCTTTATAACGGATTATGGAAATATTGGTGTCTACAAACTTTTGTGTCAAACTTAAGTCAGTCTTGACGTGATACAAGGTATTCCTTGCACTAACTTCACCAGCAAATGCGAAAGTTAGGTATGCGACATTGGTAAATTCTATAAATGCATACAGGCTTGCGTCGAATATTGCTATTCCTCAATCCTCTATTTCGGTAACTTTCCAAGTAACTTTCAGGTAAGGATGTTCAACCCAATCATTTTTCAAGTTTTTTTTGTCACATACTTTTATAATTTTTTGTAAAGAATGTGTCGACTTCGCGGAATTGAATTGGGTCGCTGCGGAGCCTCTCTGTTGATCTTATGCCACGTGTTTCGAGCGACGAGGAGAAGAAGAGTTGACATCGGCGTGAAGGAACCCGCAATGGATATTATTATTCTCTCCTGAGCCATATACTCGAACAGACATACGTAAACTTATACCTTATTTTTGAATAAATATATCTAAAAGTATTTCGTGCCTTTGGACTTAACAGCTGGATGAACCCGTGTGCTTTACTGCCTTTGGACTTAACATTGTATAAAGTATTTTTAAAATTTCCTTACATTGGTAGCAGAAAAAAATATTTGTGTACATCTTAAAAATATAAATATTCATTATAAATATATAAAAGAAAATTGAACATGCCTCAAATGTAGTAACAGATATCTTTACATAGAACTGTCCATTAAATACAAAATTAGTAGGCAGGACGATAGTGCCAATTTCCTTGGACTAAAACCAGCAAGAGTTTTCACGTTTGCTGATAGCATCTCGTTTGTGTCGTGTACGTGATGTCATCCCCCCAATTTGCTAGCCGACAATTATTACCAGCAGTCAAGCTGGAATCAAGCTGTAGTACGCATAAACATGTGTTAATTTGCTATGATAGCGCTATTGATTTCCGTTGGACAAATATTGACAGTGCACGGGAAATTGTAAAATACAACCACAGACAAATGAGTAATCCAAAAGCTGGTTGGTTGTTATCGTACTATGGATACGAATAGTGTACTAGATTTAGTTATTTCTTCTACATATATTATCCCTTATCCCTTCTTCTTATTATATTATTCCTTCAGTTCTTTACCAAATAGATATTTAACTTTCTTTACTTTTTACATTGTTTTAAGCATATAAAATTATTTGAAATCGGGATGGATAATCTCAAAATTTGCATTAAAATTGGAGATAGATAAAGATGAATGCTCAAACATGACTAATAGCTATAGCCCTTATAGTTATTGCCTCTAAATATTGTTTCATTTTTTAATAGATACTTTCCTACGCTTCTAAAAATAAAAATCTGGACTTATTTTCTGCCAACGACATACCCAGCAAAAAGAAGAATACCCCACATAATTATCTGCATTATCTGACATTAATCTGCCACATATTTGAAAAGATTAAAGAAGAAACAGAAAATACTATACCTACTTATACAAAACTTGTTAAATGTGGCTACTGATAAATTTAATTAAAATAATGACAACATAATAGTTGGACCAATGTAGGTTGCTTTGTCTTACAGTGAAACTAAAGAGCAACAAAATAAATATTTTCTGACAGCCGACATTATACAGGGTCTTTCACCCACTTGGTTCATTCAACGCTTATGATAATTTATTTCAAAATTTTTTGTTACTACTAACTTATTATTTATTAATTGTGTTAGAGATACATTTTCCTATTTTATATTTTTCAGAAATGTGATTTGCAAAAAGAAATACTGCCTTTGCGATTTGTTTATTATTTCCAACAACAGCAACCAAGCGGAAGTCTATAAGATCTAATCTATCATCACACATATATCACTAAGCCATGATAACACATTTTAATTGATCCTTAAAGTTTTAATTTTTACATCCTCTATAATAGTCTACTTATGTCAAGTCACAAACTTCTGTAAACAAAATTTTTACAGTTTCAAGAACCACTGAAGGCTTCACCACCTTCACAGTGGGTAATTGTCACCAGATGTTCAATTTTCAGCAATGAATGGTGGCAAGTTTCCAAATCTGTCATGCCCTCCATTGCACACTGTCCTAAAAAGGCCGTCCATAATTCTTTCATACTGAATTCCGCTTTTTATTACTTCAAAAAGCATTGTCGACGTTATCCTATAGAACTTTTGCGATTGATGGTTTAACACAGAAAGACCAAAAAGTAGTGGTTATAGACCAATCGGCATCGGCAATATAGAGGCGTGTTCAGTTATAAAGAGCGTACTTTGGATAAACATCCTCCTAACCCAATTGTCTACCAGGGTCTTAGTTGGACAATGAAAAATTAACCACACTATATAACAATATCTTTTGTTTTGTATAAAATACAGACGAAGAGGCCAATTTTTTTCAATTTTGACAAATTTTAATGCCTTACTAGAAACGGGAGAAAATCGCTATCGCGATTTTTGTTCCAATTTCTAGCCCTGCTGGGGGTCCAGGCCTGCGGCCTGAGGTCACCCTTCGGGTGACAAAAGCCTCTACAATATTATTTTTAAGAAAATACATACGTAGTAAAGAAATTTGAGATAATCCCTTGTATATGAAATAATAAATTTACAGACAGAAAGCTGAAATTTTTTATTTGGAATGATGATGTAATTATACCAAACGATTTTTTTTAATAATATTATATTATTAAAAAAAGTACTCTATTCTTAATGGTAAAACATAATTTTTTAAGTGCTGAAAGTATAATTCATTTTTTAGTAAACATTTTGTGAAACTGTTTTCCCGAGAAAAAAAAATAAATTCATAACTTGTATTCTTCCATAATTTATTATAACGGTAACTTGATCACTTTATACCCAACATATGTCTACAATGCTTATAATTAAATATGTAACTGTTAAAGATACACAGATTTGGTGTATATTGAAGGAAATCTTTTTTTTACAATACACTTACTATGAACTAATAAAGGTAATTATTTAATTAAGCATAAAATGCAAATTTTTGTAAAATTTGAGTTTTATGCCTGTTTTCGCCCCCTTATATTGCTGTCATAATTGTTGTAACAAATAAATATTGTAGAAGATATGTATTTTTGTACGCTCACAATGAACGAATTAATTCCAAACTTAACCTGCAGAAAGAATAAAAACTACGGTCAATGAAACAGAATAACTAACCACTAATATCAAAGTCTGCATATTATAATAATACTAATAAATAATTGGGATAAAAAATAAAAAAAAAGCTGCCTTCGTTGTGATTCGAACTCGCGACATCAGGATTACGACGTTTGAAATACTACGACTTTACCCATTGCGCTAAACAACCTGTTGTTACTTTTCTCCGCAAAATGTGTTAAATATTTAAACTTTACGTGTTAACCTGAACAATTAATTTTTACGGATTTTCTAATTAGAAAAGCATTTCGCATCAGTATTTTGGTAATCAGGTGTTTGGCAGTCGGTACTATCGATTCCGTTAGCAATATTTCTCATAGAAAAATAATGAAAATAACCTATTTGAAGTTTAATTAATTTGACAGATTTCGTGGGAGGTGCTTGTCTCGTTAGTGCGATCTCACATCGGTTGATAAAATGAGAAAGAAGTTGAGACGGATGCGATTCGAGATTTTCGAAGACGAAATAGACATGGAAGGAGCCGACGTACGGTCTCGAAAAAAAAATCTCAAAGGATTAGAGAAAGGACGGAACTTTCGCGTGAAGCGATTCTCGAAGCCGTAAAAATTAGAAAAAAGTCTCGGGGGTCCCGCGAAAAGTCGGTATTTCGGCGGGCGTGACGGGACCATTAGGCGTGAGGACAAACGCCGGTGCTAGTCGCATCTCTCTCGCCGAACGGCGATCGACGAAAATTTTGCAGAGGTTTTTTGAAAAGGCGTTTAAATTGGGAAAACGCGTAAGAAACGGGACGAAAATACCCCTACGCATTGGAGAAAGGCCAGGGGCGACCTCCGGTGGTCCGCGGAGATCGTTCCGAGATCGCCCCTCGGAGGAGATAGCTTTGAAACTTTGTCGATTCGACGACGGAATTTAGAGCTAGACAGAATCGACGCGTTTTAATATATATGGATGGATGGCTAGTACTAGGTATATAGAAGACGTAATTTGAAGAAGTTAACTTTAATATACATGTGTAATGTGTAATAATAGTATATCTACCCTTCATTCTCATCACAAGGATTAACCCAAAAGTTGAAACTTGTGCGTCGGGGGGCGGCACATTACTAAGTAGGCTGCATTAGCGCTCAGGAATGACTGAAGATAATGGATCCTGTTGGATAAGTACTGTTTAGTGCAAGAATGAGGTATACCCTAAAGACCTCTTTATAGTCAGAAAAACAGTCGAAACACACCCCTATCCTCTCACATTAACAATTGGTAGTGCGTACATGCCTTTTATTTAATAATTCAGACCAGTATTTGGTTGGGAGAGTATTAGTTATCAGATGTTATCATATTTAATTTTCTTGGTTTATCTAGCTATGTTAAACTAACATTGGCATTCAGATTGTTATCGTTCTCGTTAATAATGTTATTTCATTTTACTTAGTGAGGGATAATAGCCATCAACCCAGCTGGCATATTCAAAAGCCCATTTTAATTTACTTTGATAACATTACTGACTTCTTTACAGAGCAAATATTGACATAGAATACCGGCTTTGAAACTTTGTTGCTAGTATGATACAAACATTATTATTACAGCTGCATTTTGAATATGTATACAAGTGTATTTATTTCATCTGTGAGATGTAAAGCTTTAGTATTCTAGAAGGAAACAGTTCCTCGGGTTTTTTACGTATTTATTAATATTTCCTTTGTTTAGTATTTTATTGGATCTTTATAAATAAAGAGTTTCAATTAGGATTATAACACACTTGATCCTCTTTCTAGATTTTATCAGATTTAAATTCAGTTGGAGCCAAAAGAAACATAATTCATCCTATTCAAATGCAAAGCTATTTATTTTATTAACGAAACTTTTCTAAGATTCGTTTCGTTCGAAAGATTCTGATGATGATATTTTGTTTCTAGTTGTACCTATTCAGAGATTTGTTCTAGTTCTACCTAGTTGTACTATACTATCTATCTGTTGTACCTATCTAGTTGTACCTATCCAAATCTTCGGTTCAAGCTTTTTTATGATACTAAACTATGTGTATAATTAACAAACATTTCAATAAATGTGAATACAATACAATTTTAATAGGTACAAGGATTTTTTCACACAGTCTTAGATCGAAGGTGGTTTTGAATTTTCGAGATCGTTTGGCTTAAATAAGATAAAAAGTGAGACATTCACTTAAAATTTGATTTGTTTCTGTTGAATGACTTCAATCATAGAAAGTATTTTGATTTATAAGTTTCTAGATAATATAAAGCAGTAATAAAGCAGTAATTGACATTTATTTATAGGTATTTAATAAAAAAACACAAACTAAGAGATATATAATGCTAATAATAATATCTACTTATATCTACTAATTTTAAACATCGTTGCTGGTTTATTTACCGGCCGATGTCTTTAAAATATAAATACATGTTTTAGTAGTTGAAATTGTTTGACTTTTATTACTTAGGTTAAGGAAAACTGACCCCTGGCATGTGGATTTATTGTACCTTCTTCACTGAAGCTACCCAGCCTCTACTCATCAGCGAGTAGAGTCCGTCACAAGTTAAGTGATAGGCACACTAAACTCTGAGGCACCTATTCGATATTAATTATTAATATACTAATTATTAATAGTGAAACTATTTCAATATTATGACTAAATGAAGTTTAAATTTTGTTTGAATCATTTAAATACTTTCATAAATAATATATGGCTTAGTTATTTTTTTGACTTAATTCCTATAAACAAATGTGTAAACAGATAATTAACTGTTAATTTATATACTTAATTAAGCATATAAGAATATATTATTTTAAAAAATATTATGCAATTAAAATTAAAATTTTCATTAGTTCTCAGCGTATTTTGTATTTAGATTGCACTGCACCAACCTATTCCGAATAGACTAGATGTAAAATATCAGCTAGTAATAATAACTAAGGTAGTTAAAATAATTCCCATATACCTATCTATACTGGTTCTATACCTATAAGGGCAAATAAACCTTTCATATTATAATGCCAGCGGTTTGGATCGGACCCCATTGTATTTATACCTCCAATCAGGCTCAGATCCTATGTAAGGATGGAGTAAATTAATTATAGGGATATTTGCGAGGTAATTGAAATCTAAGATTGCGGTCAGAGATCCTACCATTTTACAGGACCGTAAAGGCTTTGATTTCTCTGGGTTTTGAATATCTAAGAGGAAAGGTTTTTGTTTATTCAGAAGTCATTCAGTTTATTCAGTGCTGCAGGAGGGAATCAAACAATTAATTGTCTAATTGACAGATAGATAGAGAGATTCAGTGAGAGTTTAGAGATTTTAGAATTTTTCAGCATCTCCTTCAAATAAATAAGTAGGATTGTCTTCCTCAATGACAATAGAGGTCACTACTGTAATGGTACCTCCAGAAAAGCAGCTCACTATCTATGTGTCAATCAGATAATAATTGTCAGACAGACAGTAGTAATAACCAAAAGAGGGCACTATAGTGTTTCTCACCACTACTATCATTTGAAAGGTATTTCAATTCTCTAAATATTCATTTCGTAAAGTGAAAATCGGGTTATATGCTTTTCTCGAGTAAAGTAACAAACTAACACTTTAATCAAAAAAAGGATATTTTGTTGAAAATGACCACCTTTTGCCTAACAGGATAGGATGCCTTGGAGCACTCGACTAGCCTGCTCGCTCTCCGCAGCTCAGATTATCGGACTTTTTTTCTATAACTCGATTGTTATTTTCCGAAAATTATATAAAGAATTGAAATATTTTTAATTTAAGTGCAAAAAAAACAATAAATTTATTAACAAAAGATACATCATTCTAGATGATTTATCCAGCATTTTGATCGAAGGCTCTCACACAATTAAGTAGGTAAAATGTTAAGAAAGGGGAGATACTTTAGATGCGGACAGTATATTGGACAGGGTTTTAAATAATTAACTAACTAAAATCTAATAAAACAATAGACTGTCAGTTAAAACATACAAACTTAAGCAACGTAACAATATCAATGCAAGCCCAAATATAAATTATAATGAGATTCAGTCATCACATCAACCTCAACAAAATTCTTTCAAATAAAGCCAATTCTTCAAACTAAAACTTACCAGTTTTTGTAAAAAATCCTACAACAAATATAAATTATTATTTACGTTTTAAAAAATGACTGATGTATAAATAATGAATGACTGATGATTATATATAATTCAGAATATGTGAAAATGTGAAATATGGGGCCATCATAAGGGCTATACTTTAAACTCTTATATAATCTTAAGAAATCAAGTTAGTAGCAAAAAGTAAATGTAATCTAGTTGCTTCAATAATTGGATTTTACTGTATCTATGGAAAACAAAAGAGTTGTGGTGTCAACTGCTGATATAGATGTCAAACGTAATCATCGCGATTTAGAGAATTGTTCATATTTTGTAAATTCATGACCTCCAAGATCGTCTGATCTTAACCTAGCGGATTATTGGCTGTCGGGTTATTTAAAAAATTTGGTGTTTAGAACACGACCAATAACGCTGGAAGAATTAAAATACTCTATTAGAGAGCAAATTGCTGCAATTCAACCAGAAATGCTGAATAATGCTGTGTACCTACAACTTAGAGAAACGGTTGGTAATTGTACAGCAGCAAAGTGAACGACATATCGAACATTTGCGTTAACCACTGTTGGGCATAAGATATCCCATTATTTAAGCAATCGAATTTCTTTCACATCCTGTTATTAACTTAATTTGTTAAAAATACATAATAAGCTGAAATATTTCTTACTTTATGATAACCTTGTATGTTTTATTTTATACTCTGTACTATTCTAAAAGACACACGGTCCACACAATACACAAATTAATTTGTATGTCGTCTGGGTAATATTTTCAAAGAAATATCATTTAGAATAATTTGAAATTAATTTGAAAAATTTACAGTCATGATAATATAGCACGCCGACTATTCTGTTTCGACACTTAACTCTAAAATATTTTTGATGTTAGACTGAATGAATGCTTCCGTAAATAATACCGAGCTGTCAGTAATCCACGTCTTCTATCGACTAGAGTCCAGTGATTTTTTAGTTTAAGTTTTGCATGTTTATAAAAAATTGTTTTACACAGTAATAAGTAACCAAAATAATTAACTACTGTTACCAATTGTATACAATTGGTAAACCTGAAATGTTATCCTGAAATGGCCAGTCCTGTAGCGTCTGGAGTGTTAATGTTCGCTGCGAATTGTTTCTTACGCATTTGGTTTAATAAGACATTTTATCTAGTTTTTTTATTATTGTGGTTCGGTTATTGTATTAAGTTTCGGTAATTTTAGTTACTCAGTTAGTAGTTAAAATCGAATTGCAGAAACAGCAAGATAGAAACGAGTTTTGTAATGTATTTTGCTGTGTATTTAATCAAAAAATGTCTCACTAAACATATACTTGGTATATTTGTGAACTATATTCTAAAGCCCACAAAGATTTGGATAAACCGGCCTTACTCTAAAGCCTATAAAACGCGAATTTGCATTTATTTGGCAATTAATATGCCTCATTAAAAATATCTCCCTTCGATAGGAGCTCCGTAGCCGAGCGGTTAAAGACGTCAAGTTATTAGATAATAATGTGACTATAGAATGTCTGACACTGAAAGCGCAATGAATAATATTTGTTGTACAAGGTGGCCCGTTTAATATGGGCTTATACCTTATCTCAGAAACTACAAGTCCCTTGGAAAAAAAATTATACGAAATTGTTTTTTTCAAAGTTATCTTCAATTTTTTAATATATTCAAATTTATAACCTATTTATATACAGGGCGATGAACTAAAGTTCCTTTCCTTTTAAATAGCACACCTTATATATTTATTACATTCTCAGAAAGCCCTTCTAAAGACAAGTTCAATGATATATGACATGATGGATCTGACGCCCACCGTTTCGAAGTTATTGAAAATTATCTTCAGGAAATAGCCTATATTAAAATGGTGCTAGAGAAGTTAATAATTAAGTTTTTGAACATCAACTTGAGCCAAGAGAATTCTAATTTTATTTATATTAAAAAATTTTACCGTGTTGCCACATTTTGAAAACCATAAATTCTCACGATTTTTTCTGGGATACCAAAAATTATTTTGGTCAAGAGTGGTTGTGGAATGTAAAACGTGTGTCTTACTTTAAATTTGAAATAATTATGTCACTGTCACACTGACATCATCAATAACCTACAAATTTCATACCTATTTATTTAAGTTGTAAAACAATAATGAACTACAAATTATGAAATAACGGTTTTAGTAACAAGAAAAATTAAATTACAGTAATTATTGGAAATGTCCCCCGTTTTGTTCGATGCACAAGTTGACGCGCCTCTTCATGCTGTGAAAAGCGTTTTGCAGCATTTCTGGCGTTAATTGCTGAACAATTCTTTGTTGCAGTTCTTGCAAATTATTTACCGGAGTTGCGAAAATCTTGTTTTTTAAGTAACGAAATATAAAATAGTCCATAATTGACAAACAAGGTGATCTCGGAGGAAACTCAATTTCTGTATGCAAACTTATCAGCCGGTCATCAAAAAACTCGCGGAGGAAAGCAATATTTTCTCGTGTAGTATGTGCTGTTGCACCGTCATGCTGGAAATAACCGTACCGAAGTTCATCATCGTTTAACTGTTGCACAAATTCAGCTAAAAAGTTGTGTCTGTACCTTTCTGCGTTGACGGTGAAATCGAAAAAAATTGGCCCAATTATTCTTCTGCGAGAAACTGCCATCCAAACACCAATTTTTTGAGGATGTAGTGTCGATTCAATAAAAACATGAGAGTTATAGTAAATATGAGGGTTGCTCCACATTCGCATATTTTGAGAATTGATGTATCCCGAAAGGTGGAACCACGCTTCGTCAGAAAAAAAAGTTAAGTCGAGAAGATCGTCATTCATTAAATTATTTACAAACCAATGGCAGTAAGCAAGGGGTCTGGGGTGGTCTGCGGGCAGAAGAGATTGATGTGCTTGCATCTTATATATGGATGCATGTTCAAGTCTTTCTTTAAAATCTTATGACATGTTCCATAAGAAAGTCCAATTTCCTGAGAAAGACGTTTCAAAGGTTTTGCAGGCTCCTCTTCCATACGTTGACGAACGTCATTGACAACTTCTTCTGTACGAACTCTTGGTCTACCAGCACCTTTTTTATGAGTCACACAACCAGTTTCGCGAAACACTTCCAACGCAATTTGTAAGGCACGCATAAAAATTGTCCGGTAATATTGTCACGTTCGGGAAGTTATCTCGAAAATTGTTCAAACACAAACGTTGACTGTATTGCCAATTTCCATTAACTAGCGCACCCGTTCGAAAATAGGCTTCAATCATGAAAATTTTGTGCTGTGTGGTAAGAGGCATGATTTAAAAACTGGATTAGAAAATTTCAGCACAATGACTTGACAGATTCTGACACAACAAAACATATTCAAAAATTTAAAGTAAGACACACGTTTTACATTCCACAACCACCCTTGACCAAGATAATTTTTGATATCCCGGTACATACTCCATCTAAACACAAAATCATTATAATAATTGATTCAAAGGGAAATAGGACTATTATCATATTTTTTTGAATTTGCCAGTGTAACAAATAAAATGGGTTGTTCGTTTATTCGATGTTAATACTCTCTCAAACGTATTCTGCCAAGTAAAATAATGTCAACAGAGTTTATGAATCAATCAGTCACAGAAGCTCTAGCAAAGAACAAAGCATGCAATTTACTAGTTTTATAATATGTTACCAATGAAAACATGACATGCAATATAACGTGACATAAGCAGTGAGTAAACTTTTACACTGAAACGTCTGCCAAAAAATGTATTATTTTTGACACAATCTTAATAAAGAAATTCTAAGAAGTCTAAGAACTCTAGGAAGTTATTTTATTCCTTTATTAAAGTTTTTTATTTCTAGTTCTGATAAATTTGAAGACAGATGAAAAATAATAACTGTAATTTTCGTTAAATCCAGGTTTTGGTCATAATTATTGTACGTTTTTTCAGATACGGATACCTTATTTCTATAGATAATTAGAGGTAAATAAACTAAATACTTACTTGTATTCATCTTTAAAAAGTAAAAGTTTTTGGAAATGATCATATTGAAACTTAATAATACATATTATAAATAAATAATTTTAAAAAGTGTTTGATTGGCATCTTTTCGTTAAATTTAATATAAAAAAATTATCTCATATACAGGGTGTTCATCATAAGGTAGGACAGCATAGGCAACTCTTTTATTATCAAAGACACATGTTTAATCTTTCGAAAAATAAAAAACTAAAAATGTAATTAAAAAAGAAATATACGATAAATATGCTCCACACAAACCTCTAAAAAAAATTACCGCAGATTATATCGATAAATTGGACAGTTTACCTTTTGTTGTAAATTATATAAATAGTACCTAACCAAAACCTTGAAAATGCACAAAACAAAGTATTTTTCGGAAGGGCTTTCCTAATCCTAGCGTAAAAGTTTTATAGTTACATAGACAAAGGATTTAGTAAACAGAAACCAACATTTTCAAATTTTATATTAGAATAACGACACAGAATATAAAACTGTTCATTTCCATAAAACTTTTAATCAAGAGGTTTTATTGGGTTTGTTAAATTTACTGCAGAATACAGTAACGCAAAATACTGACATTTCTATACCGTCGTAAACTTTATACACAAACCGCTTTTACTACCACGTCATTATTCAGACTAACTCTTTGACAATCAAAATTCTGTTTATACGTTGACGGTAAACGTTGCAAATGGCTGTTATACTCGATATTACTATTAAAATATGTCATCAGACTCCGCTTTGGTAAAGTTCTATACTAATAAAGAAGGACTACTGCTGCATATACATAATATGCAGCAGTCTTTAATAGTAAGTTATAGCACGGACATAACATGAATATCTCTAATAAACACGTTTATACCTTTGATGTGTTTTTCGGATTACATAAACTGGATGCAGTAATTTACTTTATTATGACAGTATCATCTGGCAGATAGCTAATGTTGTCTTTGAAGACTTTTATCATATAATTATTATTTCAATCTGCCCAACCTCAAAAGCCATAGAGTTGCGACTTTTTAAAACAATTCAGGCCAGGCCAGGCCCGGCCCGACAGAGTATAGGCCAGGCCAGGCCAGATAAACCCACCAAACGTTTGGCCCAATTGAAGCCAGACCTCTTGACAATTATGGCCCGGCCAGGCCAGATTTGAGCCAGGCCCGACCAAGCCAGATTGAATTCGGCCCGGCCCGGCCAGACCAGGCCAGGCCAGGCCAAACCCGGCCCGGCCAGACCAGGCCAGCCAAGACTAGGCCAGACCCGGCCCGGCCAGACCAGGCCAGTAGTATGAATGAGATTGGCCGTAAGTGGTCAGATAAATGAGTAAAACACCTCAAGTTACTTTTTTTCAAATTCCTCATAGGAAGAACAAGATATATAGTATTTTAAAATTGTTATACAGCAAACCGGTTAGCCTAGGTTAGGTCGAAATCGGTCCGATCCGGCCCGAAACGGCCAGACCAGCCCAGGCCCGATCCGACCAGGCCAGGCCCGAACCGGCCCGGCCAGGCCTGGCCCGACTCGGCCAGTCGGACCTGGCCAACTCAATTTCAGACCGGCCCGGCCAGGTATTACAAAGCATCCGGCCAGGTCCAGCCCGGCCAGTAAAATATGCAGATTTTCCCGGCCCGGCCAGGCCAGATTTCGGGCCGGGCCTGGCCTGGCCGGGCTTCTGGCCTCAAATCCCAACTCTAAAAAGCCAATTAAAATGGCAACGGTGTCAAACCCCCAACCAATGGGTGGTGGTCTCAGTTGTTATACAGCAACATTGGGGTCAGATTTTAATAGCAAAATTTAAAAGAAAACTGACCATGTCATTGTTCAGTATTTCAAAAACAATATTTCATATTAATAGGTATTCATGCCCACTAGTACAACTACTAGTAAAAATACACCCTGTATTAAAGTGGATACTCGAAGGGGATGGTTCTTTATGAAACATCGTGAAAATAATTGTTTTGAAAAAACATTGATCTCATTTAGATGTTCCAAGAAATATATAGAAAACACTCTATATACTAGTATTTCGGCTTTAGGCCTTTTTCAATAGAGTAAATGTCTATTACTAAACATTACCAAGCGCGTTTTCGTTATTTTATCTGTTTACGAGCACCTACCTCTGATTGTTCCTACCATCTGGTAAAGCCCGAGTTTTTAGTACCTTTTCTAAGAAGGGCGAAAGTGTAAAATCTGTCTGATCATTGGTAGTGCACGGATTTATAATTAAAGATTTTTTAATTTCTAATTGCTCTAACAGATCTAACCGTTTTCCTTTCTTTTCACGATGCAGTACCTTTACATTTTTCTGATCTATTCTAACTAATAGATAGCGTGCTAAAAAACAAAATGAGGAAATTAATTCGTCGGGAGTTTTACAATATTCGGGAAAAAAAGGCACCTATAGTTATATTAATCACGTCCCAGGTGGAGGAGGACTATTGGGAGGATTTTGATAAACAACAAAGAAAAGGTTAATAAATTAAAACAATCGAGGTATACCAAATTAACTGCGCGGATTGTAATGCCGTGTATGTGGGTCAAACCGGTAGAAGTATCGAAACTAGAGTAAAAGAACATAAAAAATCCATATTAAATAACGCAAAAAATTCAGGATTTTCAACGCATTGTATAGAAAACAATCATTTTATAGATCAGAAAAATTTAAAGGTACTGCATCGTGAAAAGAAAGGAAAGCGCTTAGATCTGTTAGAGCAATTAGAAATTAAAAAATCTTTAATTATAAATCCTTGTACTACGAATGATCAGATAGATTTTACACTTTCGCCCTTCTTAGAAAAGGTACTAAAAACTCAGGCTTTACTAGATGGTAGGATCAATCGGGGGTAGGTGCTCGTAAACAAATAAATAACGAAAACGCGTTTGGAAATATTCAGTAATAGACATTTACTCTATTGAAAAAGGCCTAACAAGCCGAAATACTAGTATATGTTTTCTATATATTTCTTGGAACATCTAAATGAGATCAATGTTTTTTTGAAAATAATTACACCCTGTATTATTATAAAAATTATTTAATCATTATCTAATGAAGTTTCTGTGTTATATCGATGGACTTTTGGGGGTTATTTTTCATGAACTGTAAGGCAATTAAGAAAATTATAAATTTCCGAGTGAATTTTCTAGTTGGCTTTCACTCGAACGTATTCAAAAGACCACGACATTAAAAACAGCACACGTGCCGCTCAAAAAACCATTCGGAAAAATTTAAACATTACTAAAAATACACTGAAGTGTTGAACATTTTTCAGATTTACACACAAGTCGCGACTCTATAAAAAATTACATATTTCCGAGTGAATTTGCTGGTTCGCTTTCACTTGATCGTATTTATAAGATCCCGAAAATTATAATAGTACACATGACACAAAGAGAATCCATTCGAAAAAGTTTAAACATTACTGAAGACAGACTGAACCGTTACGCATTTTTCCACATTATTCTAATAGACTTCATTCACGTTAAGTTTAAAGTAACGTCATTTTCAGTAATTAATTGTTTTCAATATTTGATAAACAAATGACCAATAAATTAGCATAGCATTTGCTACCTACAAAGAGTTTTATATTTGGCAACCCTTTTCTGCGTTGTCAAGTTTTTATTTATTTATATAAACTTAACTTAAAACTTAAAAACGTTACTTTAAACTTAACGTGAATGAATTCTAGTTTTCAAGCCTTATGTTTTAATTTCAGTTTAATAACAATAATGCGTCATTCCAATTGAAACCTATTTTCTATTTAATTAAGTAGGTAATATATTGTTTCTTATTCTATGAAAGTAGACAAATCAATTAAGAAAATCTACTAACAGTGGCAAACTTTTTTCGCTTTTTATAAACAGCTAACAATCAAACTTCGCAACTAAACTACTATCCGTGCTTCTTACGAACTAAAGTTACTTCATTTACTCCTTTATTATGGCAATAAGGACTATTAGAAGTGGACTAATGGCTTTTTATTTCTTGTACTTAGAAACTTTCGCTGTCGTTACCCTGCTTTCTGGGGAATAATACAAGAGATTACAAAGCAGAATTTTCATTAAGCTTCGTTTTTTTTTAAGCTAGGTTTTTCGATTATTTACAAAAGTTTTAAGGAATTTTTTACTGATCCTTATTCCTAATACCTTTTAAATATTTTATTATATTAATATAATATCTCTATTTCTCAGTCTCATCTTAATGATGAGCCCCGAAGTAACATATTTATACGGGAGAGGGAGCGGCATATTATTATTTTGCGATACGCCAGTGTGCCCAGGAACGATTTACGATGTTATAACTTTAACTACCATTTAGTACGAGAATAAGGGAAACCTGGAAACCTTATTAATTAAAGTATACACTAATTAAAGTAGGTTGTTAGCCATTTATACAGTGATATTGCAGTACTAGTTGCATATTAAGAGCGCTACTAGCCTTCTGCACACAGATTTAATGTTGGTGCAATTGGCGATTCCAAAAATGAATGCGCCCTCTGCATGAAAATATTTGAAACTACTTAAAAGGTAATTTTTGGAGGGCTTATTGCTGATATAATGATAAATGGGTATTTGGCCAGGTATTTGGGTTTGTTTAACGTAATAATTTAGTGGTGCTTGTGATTTTTTTGGTATTACAAAGTTAAAAACGACGTGATTAGTGGTTGTATGTACATCTTTATTTTTACATTTTAAAATGGCATTCAAAAGAAATCAGCACAACACAAACTGCCGTGTTTGTGGGTGTTATTTCACAAAACGAGTCAAAGTGTTTAAAATAGAAGATAGGTAGAAGTTTGGCCCTAGTATAAGAAACTGTGTCTCACTCATTTCTCCAAAAGGCATGTAACAATTTATTAACAGGAAACACTTTTATTTACACAACATAACCACTTTGTTGGAGTTTATCTATACTTTTCTATTATTAGTCTTATAAAAACAGAATACATTTTAATTTAAACACTATTTAACAAAAAAGAAGCACTAATATGGTATCACCATACAGTTTATCACACTTATTTTAGCCCAAAATGTAAGTAAACAAAAACTAGGGTACCTGTTTCAACCCAGAAAATTCATAAATTAGAAATGAAGCACTCATAGGACGTAGGACTGCTTTTAGCACTCTTTTTATCCTTTATTTCACCCTAACTAGCACATGAAGTCACTATATTTATGGCAGTTGATTGATAAGTTGCTACATGATGTGGTATGAAATTTAAAATTTTTACTCGTCTTCCTCCATATTTGTTTACAATTTGCAGCGCCCTCGTCGGTAATTTGAATCACCAATTAGAAAATGTAGACCATGCTGAGATTCGAACCGTCTTCAACCGCGGAGAATGATTAAAGACTTGACGTCTTTAACCGCTCGGCCATCGAGCTCACACAACATGTATCTACTTGTTATTGTATTATAATATAGTTTTTTATCGACAATATTTCAGGAACAATATGTTTTGAGTTGATTAAATCTTGAGTATTCCACCGTATTCTTGAATTTTTATTCGTATTTATAATATTTAATAATTTATACCAATATTATACAGGGTGTCCACCTAGTGCGCGTAAGTCCAATATCTGGGTTAATAAAAGAGATAACTTAATTTTTTTTTCTACAGGGTTGTCTAATATCCCGAGCTGCACAAAATGAAAATATATTTACATATTCAGGGTGTTCAGTTTTTCCTGGACAGGTACCAACTTCGTTTTTCTAAATGGAAATATATATTTTTTATTGCTTTTTCGAACTAAACCCTTGATTTTAGTAGGACTTTCATCAGCCTTCCCTATACCTAACTTAAACTGTTTTTGAAATATTGACGGGTGAATATTGACATTTTTGCAACTTTGACACCCTGTAAAATCTAAACGGTTTGAGATCAAGCAAAACGGTTTGCACATTCCTATCTTAACTTTTCATAAGCTATCGTTTGGTACTAATTTCAGAATTATCCAAAAATTTAAAATTATCTGAAAATTTTGAAAATTTTTTATTCCTGTATAAATTTTAAATTAGTATCAAACGATAGCTTATGAAAAGTTAAGATAGGAATGTGCAAACCGTTTTGCTTGATCTCAAACCGTTTAGATTTTACAGGGTGTCAAAGTTGCAAAAATGTCAATATTCACCCGTCAATATTTCAAAAACAGTTTAAGTTAGGTATAGGGAAGGCTGATGAAAGTCCTACTAAAATCAAGGGTTTAGTTCGAAAAAGCAATAAAAAATATATATTTCCATTTAGAAAAACGAAGTTGGTACCTGTTCAGGAAAAACTGAACACCCTGAATATGTAAATATATTTTCATTTTGTGCAGCTCGGGATATTAGACAACCCTGTAGAAAAAAAAATTAAGTTATCTCTTTTATTAACCCAGATATTGGACTTACGCGCACTATGTGGACACCCTGTATATACGAACACGTACTGATGAGCATGAGCCTCTTAAATTAATTGCACGGCTGGAGGAAAGATCAGAACAGATACAGACATACATTTTCATTCTTAAATCTCTTGAATAAGCTTCAACTGAACCAGAAAGGCGTAAAACCCTCGAGTAACGAAATTTGCGTTCTGTTTTCTCCCTTTTCCTCGACGAGACCTAATAAAAGGAATCAAATTAGAAGTGCGGGCGTGACCGTCAGGTTTTAATGTTCAGGTTTCATTGAGCCGTCCACTGTTCGTTCTTGGAATATGCAAAGTTGGTCACAGAACGTTATCTGAATCCACGCATTTGCCAGAACAAGCGTCGCTAATCTAGACGAAATTAAAATTTATGTTTGGGGAATAAATGAAGGTTTTTCGGGAGCAATTTACCTTTCTTCCTGATCAATAAAGTTGCAATTTGCTCGCGAAAGAACGTATTGTCATTTGAATCATGTTATTTCACTAATAGTGTCGACTCAAGAATTTAATACGATTTTTTAAGACGATTCAATAAGTACCATGCTATAGTCAGTGATGAAAATATAAAAAGAACATAGAATAAAAAACAACGATAAAAGTTACGGTATAGTATTCGGTATTGGTATAACAATGAAATAAAAGTGGAAGTAGTTTGTGGAAGAAACTGAGGTGTGATGGAAATGGCATGTTGAAGAAACTGATGGAAATGGCAATTCTAAACATAATTTAATATATTTATATTTAATATATAATTTGTATGCTTCTGGTTTCCTGCTTTTTGATATTTTACAGGTGATGTAATCCCAAAAGAAACTATGAATTATGAAAACGCACCACAAATAAGTTACAGACATTACCTACATCTTACAACTATTTCTGATATTAACTGTTACCAAAAAAATCTTGCTACAACGTGACGCTGATATGTTGCGAATAATTTACTATAACTATACGCGATTCATTTTAAGATCGAAGCACAAAAACGGCAATAACATACTAATCTACGGTCCCTGACACTGACGTTTGAAATTGTATTCATCAAAGATTTGTTGTGGAGAACTTTAAACCAGGTAAAAAGCTTGTAAAACTATTTTGAAAGGGGTAAGTAGTGATATAAAATTAAAATAGATTTCAATATTTTTGGAGCGTTCAATCTGAAAATGAAACTTAACCTCAAAATATGTCAAATTCTTTATTGGACATACGGCATACATACCTTTATGGAAATAGTAATTCTTAGAGAAAAGTAAAGAGTACACACTCTACTCTGCGTTCTTTAGCATATTTATCCATACTTGTCTCCTGTAACTCTTTAATGCCCAACTTATAGTTTCCACGATAGCTTCAGATTTTCCCGCTTTTGGAAAAGTATGAAACTGATCTCGGGGTTTTTCTTTGTCCAAGAGGAACAATGATGCTCACAACAATAATGATTCATATCTAATCAAAGCAATTAACTAATATAACAACGGATGTTTCAAAATTCACAATAGACATACATACGCAAAACTGAACCAAATTCCCACGCGTTAGTTGTTTGTGCCGCCAGTAGGTAGCGTATTGCTTAGCAAGAATCGCGTATAGTAAGAATAACTAGAACATGATGTGTTTGAGTTGTGCCTGAATGACGGGAGACTATTCAAGACGTTACAAATCTGAAATTTTGGCACAAGCTGTTTTTAGATGTGACTTTTTTATTAAAACTATGATCAATGGCTCGGTTATACAGGAAGTACTCTCCATTATTCTAAGTGAATATTAATACATCTTTAATTTTGGTCATATTATAACTTTAAGGCTTTATGGCTTAAATTTCGTTTCCGAAATATTATTGGAAAGTTTTATTGAAGAAATAATATTGGAAATACGATTGGAAATTATTTATTATTGGAAAAGTTTTATTTCAAAGATCAACAACTAACACCGAAGATCGAAACTTTTATTTTAACGATTTTACCTAGTATTTTTGGTATTTTTAGCTACTTTGCCTTTGTCATGAATTATTTCAAAGGTATTTTGCGCAAATTGTACTACAACTAAGCTAAGTTATTGCTAGGATGACGCCAATGGGTCAGTACACGTCATTGGTCGATCGGGAGTGAATCAACCAATAGCTGACAGCAAAGGTATGTAACTGCGTAGGCAATCCAAGGTGACGTTGATATCGCGGTAACATAAACAACTGCCTTGGGGAGGGCACAAGTTTTTTAGCTGTCAGTATACATATTTTGTATTATTACAAGGATATAGACTTGGATAGGTCATGGTTTTGTAACCAATATATCACTTTAATTTACGATAGAATAAAAATACTACAAGGATCTTATTGTCTCTCAAGCACGGCTTTAAATATTTATTTAGTCTTGACGCTCCTCGCTATAACTTTGGCACGAGGCTTCTCATCGGTTTTATTTATATGCTTCAATGTAGAAAAGTGAGAGTTACAATTGATCATTTCAAGTGAAACTTAAATCTTAGAAGCAGATATTGCCAAAAAGCATCCGATTGAGTGATCAGTTAAAAATATAAATTGGTTCCTAACACGTTCAAGACATTCGAAAATATATAAATAAAACTTGGCACTGAATTTTATATAGAATGTCTCTTTTAAACTCTTCTAGACTTAAAAAAAATTAAACACGAAAATTTCAGGCATTTGTTAGTAAGGTATTCTGTTATTTTCAGATATACAGGGTGCTCCATTTTATGCACACTAAAATAAGCGTTCTGATTTTAAATAGAACACACGGTGTATGTTTATCACATTAGATTGTTGATAAGAAAAGTTTTCAATTGGTAAAAAATGCTCAAATTATTTGGAATTTCAAACATTAGCAAATATATAGCAATATAATAGACTCTCTATTGCTATCCAAGGATAGTCCGAATGTTTATAACGTATGTAAGAGAGGGAACGATATATTACTTTGTATATTGGTAAACTCTATTCACCATCCATAGAAGTAATGAGAAATCTGGACAACTTATCTGAATCAAAAGTTATAAAAAACTTTAGAAGTTTGCCTTGTTACTACACTCTGAATATTTAATTTGTATACTTCTGGTTTTCTGCTTTTTGTTATTTTACAGGTGGTATAATCCCAAAAGAAACAAACTATGAATGTCAAAATACACCACAAATAAGTTACAGACATTAATTAAATAATATTAATAATAATATCTACATTCCTACATTATTCATCTACATTTGTTTTTCCAGAATATCCCCAGCGATCACCCAGTATAGTATGCAAAATATAAAATATTGATTTCTATAAGAAAACGTCTCTATCTTGATTTGGGGTTAATAGCAATCCCTTATTAACCAAAAATCTTCCATATTTGTAAAACCAGTAAATTTGTTTCTAAAGTTCAATCTAGAAACATCCCTCTCACTTAAATTTGATCAATTTGTATATCACAAACGGCTCATATGCGAATTGGCATTAATTAAGGTATTCGAACTTATTTTAAACTTTACAATAACCGAAGATGGGATTATTTTTGCGTTTTTAACACCCTGTATACGCCAGATTAAAATTTATCTTCGACTTTCCAAGATAAATGTTTTCTTACAATGTCTGTAGGCGTAAGCTATTACTGCGTAAAGAAAATACATAAACTATACCGATACCAAGCTAACATTAACAAACAGAAAGTTGTTGGTTATGGCTTCCTTCTATACAAATAATTCATAGTAAAATTAGATTGTAAAACATTTGTGCAAAGCGTCAATGGCAACATTCGCATGCATTGTTATTACTCTTGAATTTATGCTAAAGCGACAGAAATAGGCTTAGGTTTATTTTTTGAAGTGCAGTCTCGTTTCGATTCGGACCAAGGACAATTCTGACCTAAATTTGTGCTTAAAAAATAACTTATACTCCTCCCACTCTGACCGATTTCATGTGCTTTTCGGATTGAAGTAAATAACAGATTTATAATATTCTTAAGTATACTCTTTGGAAGATCGGTATTAATTCTGTAAAAGTAATTCTGTAAACTGTTATTTCTGAGTGTTTTAATTTTTTTGGATATAGATTTGCTAATATGTCACGTGTGTTTGATATTACCTTGTCACATTGTCCGTAAATAAGAAATAAATACACTGGTCGCTGGATCGATCAAATTTTTTTCAAAACAATTATCTCAAAGCCTGATAAGTGTTCTGATAAGTGATCTGAAGAAGTGTTGGTTAATGTCCGTAGGGTGTAGAAGAATTTAGAGGGTTGTTGTTGATGTATAGTAATTCACATGGTAATTAATAATAAAAAATAGTAAATGTGATCGTTATGATAAAAAAATCATGGATGGGGCTTCTCGAAGGGGTGAGAGGAGGATGGATCTGGGTGTTGCGCACTCAAACTTCAAGATGGCCGCTAGACGTTATTAATTGAAAATGGTAATTAATAATTAAAAATATTAAACATGATAAATAGGTACATGCTTCCCGAGGGGTGAGGGGAGGGTGGATCAGGGTATTGTGCACTCAAAAATCAAGCAAAAATCAATATGGCGGCTAGCTGTTGTTGTATATTAATTAATAATTTAAAATAGTAATTAACAATGAAAAATATTAAATATGACTGTTATGATAAAAAATCAGTGATGAGGCTTCCCGAGGGGAAGGGGTGTTCATTTCAGAGAGAGTATAGGCCAGGCCAGGCCAGTAAAATATGCACATAAAAAATAAGCAAACTCTAATAAGAATGCGGATGAACTACTAAAGGTTGGTTATAGATTTGTCTCCTTTATGTACGAATTAGATGGGCCCCGAGACATTAATGAAGAACGATATAGGTTTTACAAGATTGGTATAGCTAAGTAGATGCTCGACAAATATTTTGATTAGGCTGTTCTTCCCTCAACGAAAGATGCACTCAACTGCACCAGAAGAACTAATAATTCTGATCTACTGTAAATGTAGAAACGGTTGCAAAAAAAATCTATATGTTCTCAAGTCGGACGCTGCAGTTCTATGTGCCTTCACTCTATAGGATAGACTGCCGATATGCTTGAGGCAGTCGAGGATCTTTTAAATGACTGAGTTTGTGTAGTAAACTAGAATGTAAAGTTAGTTAGTGACATTAAAAAGTTAAATGTAGGAAGTCAAAAAAAATTCAAAAAATTGTTTCGTTTTTAAGTTTTTTTGTTAGGAAATTTATATTTTTGGTTATATCTAAATTAAAAGAATTTTTTCCAAAGTTTTAAGCTTAAAATCCAGTGAAATAAAAAAAAATGTTAAAATTGCTCCAAGGGATAAGATATTTTATTTTTAAAAATTTGGGCAGCCATGTTTTTTCAAGATGGCGTTTTTAGCTCACAACTGATGTTTTGGGATTTCTATATATTTGTTCCTGAACATAAAATCTATCGATTCCCATTGGAAATTGGGAATTTGAAGATTTGCCTGGTCTATATAGATAATGTTACATAAAATGACCCTAAAATTCAACGCAGAATCTCAAAATATAAAAATATACAGGGTGTTTCATATGAAATAACGAAGTTGATGTCGACTTCCTATATAACCGGAAGCTCTAGAGTCTGTAAATATTTCAGTTATGTTCGACCCACCGACATTGAGTTTTGCCAAATTTTTAAGACTAGTACTTTTCCAGATATCGATAGCGTCGATTCCCGGTGGGACACACTGTACACATAATAATAATATTTACATTATTATTGCCAAAAAAAAAGAGCAGAAGCGTTGAATTATTTTGCTCAGATTACAGGGAAACTAAATTTGTCTAATAGAACAATCGACATGGGTGTTACAGCCCAGGATCTATTTTAATAAGTTTAGCACCTTATATTCAAAGCATTTGTGAATCTATGGATTATGAAGCTTCGTTGTACATCGATTTTTCTAAAGCATTGATAAAGTCGATCCTGCAACATATGTTGCGATAAAAATTTTAAATTTCAGAACTTAAAAAAAACTTAAGGTGTCCCGCAGGGTTCCCATCTGAAACCTTTCCTTTTTAATATATTTTTGAACGACGTTGACACGTATTTCTTATCTTCTAATTATATTTATGTAGATGGCTTGAAAATATATAAGTAATCAATCCGATGCAAAGTACCTAGACTTTCAGTGAAACTTTAACAATTTTTTTAATTGTTACATTCAGAACAAACTTGTAATAAATTATAATAAGTGTTATTCAGTACTATTTTCAGGATATGGGATCGCCTGAGTCCATTTTATATTTGGATACTGTTTCTGTTAACTCCCTTGATGTTGTGAGAGATTGTGGATCTGGAATTCTCCTTCGAGTCAATTTATATGTTGTTTTAACAAAGACAACCAAACAGATACTACAAATTCGAGATGTGGCCGGATATACACCTTGTAGATCTTAAAAAACGTAACAATAGCTTGCTATTGATATATTTACGTTACGTCCCAAAAGGATTTTAGAATTATGAAAATAAATTGTTTACACCCGTTGACAACTTTCGTAGACCTGTAACCCCTCTAAGACAAAGATTATGTCACAACACCGATTAGGTAATTTTGCTGAATATTGTATCTTTTCTTTCCATTATTGTAATTTTATAGATTAATGGAACAAAGTCTGATGTAGACTGCATAGGAGACAATATTAGAAGAACAGTTTTGTGTGAAGTCAGTAAATCAAACTTGTGTAAACTATGCCGAGGTACAATAAATTTCTGGGAAATAACATTGTTTATCCTTTATGACGTGCATCGCTTGGAAACCGTTAAATAAAAACAATTATCGAATTTAAGAGAAACCCAACAAACGAGTTTAAGAAATGTTACTAGTGGTGAGAAACACACAGCAGTGCCCTTCTTGCAGCTCTTTTGGTCTTTGCTACTGTTTGGTTCTCACCACTACTAACATAGGAATTGCCCTTTAGGCTATCATCTCGCAACATCTTTCATCGAGTTCACTATTTATGGCACTCTGATGAGCAGAGAATGTACGAAACCGGTCAGTGTCTGTGGTTGGTCTCGATGAAGCATGTGGCGACTTCCATGGAGATGCCGGTGTAATGCAATGCCAGTCGGGGCACATAATTCGTGGAGTAGTTGTTTTCGGTATCTCCTTCAAATCATTTAAGAAATATTTCATTGAACTAGAGTCAGTCTATAACTAATGAACTATTAATTGACTCTATCTGGTCAATCAGTTGTGTAAAACAAACGATGACTGTAGGTACTCGATGTCTGGAGACTGGGACACATCTAGGTGTATTTTTATTCAAACCACAGCTTAATGAATAAGCTGTGATTAAACCAGTGTTCTTAGAAAGCGCTTTGCTCACCATTTTAACTCAAAAATAAACTCATTTTGCATAGCAATGAAGAATTAGCATACACCCAGAAAATAATTGAATTTACAACCACCGAGTTTCCATAAACGCTTTCTGGAATTTCAGTTTTATGTACCAGATGGTACAAAGGAAAGTTCTCCCAAATTACAACATTAATTCCAGTCAATTTAACTAATGGGCTCCAAAAAATACTTAAAAGAAGTGAACTCGTTGCTTAAAGTTACCAAGAAGTTGCGTTGACAAGTGGCGGCCTAGTTATTTTAAATTAATGCAATGTGGAGATCTTCACTTAACGTTTAAAATTGAGTGACTTTTTTTATATCTACACCAGATCTTTATTTTATTACAGATACTAGAGATAAGTAGATCTCTGCCTCAAGAAGAACTCATACTTACCTTTCCAGAAAAGTTCTCGTAATTGGAGTTAGAACATTAATCCAAATAAGCGAAATTACTAGTCTATTCACTGTAGATGACAGGCATGAATACGGGGTCGGGTTGAGAGGTTGGGTAGCTGAAGAGCGGAGACTTACATATTTCCAGTACCGAATTATTAAGATTTCGGAGGTGCACGTAAAGCCGAAGTAAAAAGGCACATGGACATAAAGTTGGCCCTTATTGCAACGGTACCGGATTTGTCTTATAATTGCAACAAAATTTCTTTTTAGTGTTATAAATTATAATATATCACCGGAAATATCAAAAGATAAACTAGATCCCTATAGTAGCAAATTTTTATTTAATACCTGTATTTTAGAGAAAATAATTTTCTCTAAATATATCTACTATAGGAATTTAGATTAAAGTCTTATCTTTCAATACTTTTTTACTACAAGTCGCTATCTTTTATAGTATTTTCATAATTAGACACGAGACGAACGCCGATTTTGGGCTTATTTCAGACCAGAGAATGGACCCTTAACGTAACGAAAATTTACTTTCCGCGCGCAATTTATTTCCCGTGCAGTGTGCATTTATGAATTATCCCCAATGAATAAAGGGAAATAATATTCCCACACTGTTTGAAGAACAGAAAGAATAAACTTTGGAAGAAGTTATAATTTTGCTCCTTTTGAGATCGTTTTAAATTATGTGTATATTGAAATTTAGCGCACTGTTCCTTAAACTCGGTAAAACACGGCCTTTCTTAATAAAAATGTCTAAACGGTTGCTTACAAGCAAATAAGAGTATTTTCCTCGTAAAAAGAAATGAATCGTGAAGTATAAATACTCATTTCAAATGTATCAACACGATATTTTCCTCGAAGATTTATTACATAACGTCCATCCGTCATAAAACCTTCCAGTCTTTAACTTTTCATGTGCTTCGTCATCGAAAATCTCTATGAAACGAAATTCGGTTCTTTCTTATCAGGATTGAGGGCAATGCACAGCAGGGGAAATCAAATCAAACCTTTAAACGGTTTAATATTGATTCAAATCTTTGGAATAGTGTTATCTGTGTTACTTCACTGTCAGTACAAAGTGATATATGAGATATCGGATGATAATCTGCAGTTCTGTATATTGATTAAAATCTGCAAATACGAGAAATACGTAGACGAGGGAGTTGCATACACACAAATTGAATGCTTTATATAGTTTACCTCATAAATTTTCCAAGAAAGGAGTTTGCAGAGTAAATCGTGAATCGTAATGTCAATCGTGAATCGTTTCAGGAAATATTTTATGTAAAAACCGATTTTTTATAAAACCCTTGACACCCTGTATGTCAAAAACGAGGCAATTTAGGACACACGTTTATTTGGACTCTTAGCCGTAAAATTTGACAAGGAATTAGCTTGTACAGTATGGAACTCCAGTATAATAAACAAGGTTTGTAAATTGACGATCCAAATTACCGATGAGGGCGCTGCAAATTGTAAACAAATATGGAGGAAGATGAGTAAAAATTTTGCATTTCATATCACATCATCTAGCAAATTAGCATTCAACTGCCATAAATATAGTGACTTCATGTGCTAGTTAGGGTGAAATAAAGGATATAAAGAGTGATAAAAGCAGTCAAACGTCCCATAAGTGCTTCATTTCTAATTATATGAATTTTTGGATTGAAACAGGTACCCTAGTTTTTGTTTACTTACATTTTGGACTAAAATAAGTGTAATAAACTGTATGGTGATACCATATTAGTGCTTGTTTCTTGTTAAACAATGTTTAAATTAAAATATATTCTGCTTTTATAAGACTAATAATAGAAAAGTATAGACAAACTACAACAAAGTGGTTATGTTGTGTAATTAAATGTGTTCCCTGTTATTAAATTGTTACATGCCTTTTGGAGAAATGAATGAGAAACAGTTTCTTATACTAGGGCTGAACTTCTACCTCTCTTCAATCTTAAACACTTCTATTGACACATTTTGTGGAATGACATTTATAAACACCACAGTTTGTGCTGTGCTGATTTCTTTTGAATGCCATTTTAAAATGTAAAAATAAAGATGTACAAATCCTAACACGTCGTTTTTGTTTTTAACTTTGTAATACCAAAAAGTCACAAGCACCTATAAATTATTACATTAAACAAACCCAAATACGTGTTATTTATCATTATATCAGCCATAAATCTCCAAAAATTGTCTTTTAAGTAGGTTCAAATATTTTCATGCAGAGGGCGCATTCATTTTTGGAATCGCCAATTAAATAGCACCAATAAGGTAAATCGTTGACAACTATTTACGTGAAACTTTACACCTTAAGCTTCTCAGCTAATTAAGACATAAAAGCTGTTGCTAAATATCTTGGAAAACGACAATAAAACAAATCGAAATGCCAAATCGTGGCGCTGAAATAAATATTTAAATTATTTCCAGCCAACAGGCATTTATTTTCAGGCCAGTGGTCCTTAACACCTCTGAAATATATTTTTCAGTTGCAGACGTGATTGTTTAAGAATCTCATTTATATCACGCTGGTGGGTTAACTGTGACGCAGGATTTCGTAAGTAGTAAAGACTTAAAACTAATTATTATCGAGAGCGCTTAAATTAACTTTAAGTATGTAGGCTTAATGTTGTAATTAAATTTAACGGCAAGTTTCGTTATTAGCTTGTTTGTTTAAGCAAAGGTGCACAAAAAGGATACAGCACAAACATTTCGCACTGGCATTTACTGGCAGTCCCAGTTCGTGTTACAAAATGTTCGTTTCGGAAGTGCCGTAAATCTTGTGTTTCAATTTTAATTTGGCTTTGGACTAATTTTGTTTAGTATTCTCCTATTTTTATCGTTCTTCCGTGATTTGCACAATTGAAGGTTTACAGTGAGGAAAATTGAGGATATTAGCCATTAGAATTAAAACAATTTGGTTGTCCTTAGTTCGAGTAATATAAAATCACAATGTTAACAAAATATTACGTAAACTATTAAACTTGTAAACACATGTTTTAGATATAAATAAATTATTTGGAAGACATTATTTTCTCTGAATGTAATAAACCTTTATTTTAATTTCAATTTAGTAATTATAAATCAAATACTTCATGTTACTACTTAAACGTTGAAACATCAGATTTGGTAATAATAACTAACACTTTATTAGTGTACACCAGAGATAAGCTAAAAAAAAGAGATGTTTAAAAGCATAGGGAATAATGGGAATCGTGTTTCTGCGCAACTATGTAGCTCATGGCGGCGCCACTGTTGTAGGAACTAAAATCCTTCTTGTCCGCTCTTACCCCTTGCCATAAAACACTCATTTTATATTTCATGTTGATGCAAGTCAAGTCAAGGCATCGTACATTTTACGTTGGTCAAGCCATATTCTTTGATTTCTTTGTGTTCAAGTTTCAAGTTCAAAGCAAACTGTCTGTTGTGTTGTGTTATAAACCGGCCCCCATCAGACCTCATTGTGTTTTTTTGAGAATAAGTTTCTATGAACCGGTCCAAGGCAGAGATAACCACAGATTAGATATACTAAAAAAGAAACAGACCTGTATAATAGGTATGTAAATATTTTATATAAAACTATAAAATGAGAATCTGAATCTAATTATTAGAACACATAATAACAATAAATTATTATTATTTTTCAGTTTAATGAAGGTATTCTTGGACCGACAAAACTGATAATAAAGTATATGCATTAGCCCTTTACAAACGTGGCCCAAGTGTTACAACTTATCGAAGAGAAGCTTCCCATTGCCATCTAAAAGCACAAAGTATTTTGAAAAATGTTCAATTTGTAGCAGGAATTAACCCCTATGTAATAGCCGACCCAGAGCATTGAAAAAATAAAAAATATATAACGTCTGGCTTGGAGATAATAATGTTTTTTGAAATAACTTTCCATGAACTGATCCAAGGTAGAGAGTACCTACCTACAATTAATAAAAACAAATAGACCTGTATATAAGGTATGTAAAATATTTTATAAGTAAAACTGTTTTTTTGAATCATGAGTAAAACTATGAAATGACAATCTAATTAGAAAATAACAATAATAGTATATTATGTATCGAGTTTTATAAATGCCATTTTAATCAAGAGCGAAGCGTAGCGGAGCGAGTGTTTAATAAAATGAGTGAATAAAATGGCGTTATAAAACGAGTTGCATACTATACTTTTTCTACGATAGCAAATATCTAAATAAAAATTTTTGAAATATTTACTTTCCACAAAATTACTTCTCTTGTCACGCCGCGTCAAATTAGTTTGACAGATTGATTAAAAATGACACAGACAACTATCTTGATTTTTTCAATAATTTCAATCCGTGCCTAAAGCGCACGAAGCCACGGCTTGTATGCACGAAGCCACGGCTTGTCAAGGTGTATTTAAAAGATCACTTAGCGTCATGGAAACATACGAAAAATGGCATTTTAAAGATGGGGAGTAGAAAAATTCTTATTATTTTATAATTTAAAATAATTTGACGTTTTGACATTTTTAATTATTTTTATTTATATTTATACATATTTGTAATTAGTTTTTTTACTCTAGCAGGAAAAAATGTAATAATTTGTCGAGATACGACTTTTCTCTTTTACAATAGAAAGCTTTCAGCAGTTGTATTTCGGTACATGTACTATATGGACCTATATTCTTTGTTTGGGTTAAATATTTTATGTTTTTAGGGGCATAGTATCAACAGGAACTGGTATAAAGAAAATGTATATTTAAATGTAGTCAGAATTGTGTAGTTTGTATATTTTAAATTTAAACCCTTGTATTAATAAATATATTTTTTTAAAGAATTTATTTTATTACACTCCCACATTATTGGATATTATTATAATACAAAACAATTAAAACTATCTCTTTCAAAGTAAGTTATGAATAACTTACCTTGAGAAAGATTCTTTTAATAGTTTTGTATTTTAAACAATCAAAAATTAAATCAGAAAGTATAGTTTCGAAAAGCGCGCCATTTAAATCAGTTCTCTATGCTGCACATAGTGACAGCACTATCGCACCACAGAAACTCGATGACAGTTTAATACATGCAAACAACCCCTCTCTTATTATTAACTTTCTCTATGGTGTACACTTCGTCTTATGTGACACGAAGTTGTTGGTACAGTAAAACGCCTCAGTTTTAGAGGTGGAGAGGTTTTAACCAATCAGAATCCATAATCGTCACGCGTGACATCATGAAGAGCGAATCATTTTAGACACATGGTGTTGGCATATGTAATCCGAGTGAGCATTAGTCCTTCAACGCGTTTATAAGAGACATATAATGGGGAGCATGACGTGCCATCCAATTGTCACGACATCCAATTGTCACGACCTCCACTTGACGCCAGATCCAACTTTGTATACTACACTCCGAACGTTGCCGAACAGCTATATTTGCATTTACCGCAGTTTGACATGCCATCCAATTGTCACGACCTCCAATTGTCACGAGATCCACACGCCACGACCACCAATTGACGCGTGATCCAACTTTATATATTACAAGCCGAACGTTGCCGAACTCCGTCGCACGCGCTGTGTACTACGCTGCTTCAGAGAATACGAGAGCGGACGTTAGTCAACTCGTCCTCAAATCATTTTAAATAATAATGTAAGAGATTTTTATACCTAAAAAACCTTTGTTCATTGAATAAATTATTGCTTTATTTACGTTATGGTAAACTCGACATGGCATATTACGTATCTGTCTGCAATCCTCATTTAGCAGACACATAAAAGTATCACCGCTAGCGGCCGTCGGTCGGTTACCTATTTCTTTTATAAATATTTTTCTGATATATTTAGGTAGCTACAATAAAAAAAAAAAACTAAATTAGGTATCTAAGGGTGACGCTTGTGATAAGGTGACGGTGATAAGTAGGCCTATACCACACAACAAGACCTATCCTACCATTCTCGTAAATAATTTGGTATTCATGTACCTAGTTAGATTGATATCTGAAGTTACTGATTTATATATTGAGATGTGTAGGTCATGGGTACAAAATACAAAAATATTGTTGCTAACTTTACGGCTAACTATAAATAATAAAAGCGGTATAATTAAGTTATAATTATCTATAAAAACTTTTACTATTTCATTAAATTCAAAAGCACACATTTCCAAAATCGCTAATAGGTGAATAAAGTATATTTACTCAACCGAAGGAAGCACTCCAAATACATTAGTGTAGATTCTACACTAATCTATTTTACACTGTAGAAGTGTAGTACACAAAGTGTAGAATTTATATCGTACACCAACTAATTTTAGTTGCAATAATATAAATTTCTATCAGTAAATTTGAAAAGATTAGAATTATGAAACCCTCAAATTCTATTCATCTTTTGCATTTCTGTTGCAGCTCCTGCAAAAAACCTCGTAAATCATAGAATGTCTTCAATGTCATTAAATTACGTCAACGACATTATACATTACCTATATTATAATAATAATAAAATATGTAGCAAAAGTTTCCTTTGATGTTCGTATGTATACTGGCTTGCCTATCTATCAATTCAAAATTATGCATATTTAGGGTGGCAGCTACCGATTTTTCATAATTGGAGCAACATTTCGCCTAGGTTGTAATTTTATTTTAAAGAAAATCGCTTATTTCAATACTCATATATTTTCAAAAGTACCTAACTAGTAGAGAGAGGGGATGTCAGACATGAAGTTTCAGTTTTAATTTTGAATACTTCTGGTTTTCCCTTTTTTATTATTTTACAGGTTGAGTAATCCCAAAAAGAAACTACAATGAACACAATTTACAAACTTTAAATTTGTGTATTTAAATCTATTTGCATCTTTTCTTTACTTTTAATATCTTAAATATTTTTGTTTCCTTACATATTTGTAGAACTTCATAATATGACGGGTAAGATCACCGCCAACTTTTACAAATATTACTTTATTAAGATTTGCCCTTACAAACAGTTTATACATTTTTCACATTTAAATAATTTTTATAATTATTTTCCAACAGAACCACTTATCGCAGGGAGAGTCAACCTTTTTATATCTACCGCCCACTTATGCATCTCTGTTAGTAGTACCAGAGACGTATAGATTCTCTCAATATATATTTTATCTATGGATTCTCTATACGTCTCTGGTAGTACCTAGTAGTAGTATAAGAAGCCTAAACATAAAACTTACCAAGAAATTTTATAATTTTCGAGGTAAATAATGGCCTTCTCAACCGAAGTATATATAGTATTTTTTTTACTACTAATAGCCGAACTAACACCAAAAGATCTTATTTTTATTTTAAAATCAGCCATATCCCCTATTACTCAATCCAAGGACATTTAATGTCCTTGACTCAAACCATATATATAATACTACTATATCGCGGGTAGTAGCCCAAAAATTCCGAAAACAACACGGCGCCGACATACAATCTCTATCCTTATCGAGAGTACCTTAGTCAAATATGCGCATGCGCACGAATTTCGCGACATCCAATAAGCATGCAGCATAAATACTGCATCTCTGTCTACCGACTTCTTTTAAAAAAAGTTGAAAGTTGGGAAGTCTGTCAGCCTATAAACTATTGCTTTACTTACGTTATGGTAAACTCGAGGTATCTGCAATTATCATTAAGCAAACGCATAAAAGTATAGTCGCTAGCGGCCGTCTGTCGGTTATCTGTTCCTTTTATCAATATTTGTCTGATATATTTAGGTAGCTACAATAAAAAAAATACTAAATTAGGTATCTAAGGGTGATGCTTGAATAAGTAGGCATATACCACACAACAAGACCTATCCTACTATTTTCGTAAATAACTTGGTATTCATGTAGGTACCTAGTTAGATTGATATCTGAAGTTACTGATTTATATATTGACATGTGTAGGTCATGAGTAAAAAATATTGTTGCTTACTTTGCGGCCAACTATAAATAATAAGAGCGATATAATTAAGATATAATTATTTATAATTACTTTTACTATTTCATCAAATTCAAAACCACACATTTCCAAAATCGCTAATAGGTAAATAAAGTATTATTACTCAACGAAGGATGCACTCCGAACACATTAGTGTAGAAGTGTAGTACACACAAGTGTAGAATTTATATCGTACGCCAACTAATTTTTGTAGCATACATAAATTTCTATGAGTAAATTTGAAAAGATTAGATTACCTACCTATAAAACCCTCAAATTCTATTCATCTTTTGCATTTCTGTTGCAGCTCCTGCAAAAAACCTTGTAAATCTTAGAGTGTTATTAATGTCATTACATTACATAAACAACATTATACATTACCTATATTATAATATAATAATAATAAAATATGTTACAAAAGTTTCCTTTGATGTTCCTATTATATTATTGGTCGTTTTAATTGTCTCAAAATTTAATTCTAAAAGATTGTGTATAGTGGCTTGCCTATCTATCAATTTAAAATTATGAATACTTTGAGTGCCAGCTACCGATTTTTCAAAGTTGGGGCAACATGGCCTATGTTGTAATTTTATTATAAAGAAAATCGTTCATTTCCTCATATATTCTCCAAAGTACCTAACTAGGAGAGAGAGGGGATGTCAGACACAAAGTTTCAGAAATTGTTTGGATATTATAATTATAAATAATAGATGACACTATAAAGGATCAACAGAATTACAACTTTTAACAATTACAAATCGGCAGCATAAAAAGTTTGAAAACCACTGGTCAAAGTAGTTTTACTTATTTATTCCATAATATCTATAATACACTGCGATTGTAAAATTTAAATCTAATACGTACTACTTTCAAATACCAGGTGAAAAGATAGATAATTCCAGTCGAACTGGAACACCCAAGCTGCAACCTTACAGTAGAAACAGGCCCATTTCTCGAAGAAGGTAAGGTACCTTATCGGCAAGCAGTTGGCTCACTAATGTTTCTTGCTATCGTCAGTCGTCCAGATATTTGCCATGCAGTGGAAGTAGCTAGCCGTTTTGTAAACAGACACAATGGCACATTGGAATGCCGTTAAAAGAATATTTAAATATCTACTACAAACCCCAGATTATGGAATTACATATTGCAGACATGGCAAGTCGCTAGATCTTATTGGATACTCTGATGCCGATTTTGCAGGAGACATTCAAAGTAGAAAATCTACAAGTGGCTATGTATACAAGATCTGCGGAGGTCCAGTGACTTGGTGCAGTAGAAAACAACAAAGTGTTTCCCTATTAACAACAGAATCTGAATACATTGCAGCTTCCGAAGCAACTAAAGAAGCTATATGGTTGAAACAGTTGCTGCAAGATATCGGTGAGAATCTTTTAGATCCTATACAATTCAATATTGACAATCAGAGTGCAATAAGAATAATAAAAAATCCTGAATTCCACAATCGCACAAAACATATTGATGCTAGATTCCATTACATACGAGAAAAATTTGAAAATGGGGATATTCAACCTGAGTACGTTGAGATGTCAAATCAAGAAGCTGATATCTTTACAAAAGCTTTACCGAAGGTGAAATTTAAGAAACTGCGACAATTACTTGGTGTTACCAGAAACCAAGATTCATAGAAAATGTGTAGTAGTGTAGTGCATAGTGACCTTTTCGTAAATGAAATATTTTTGTATTTTTAGAAATAACTTTGTGAAACTCAAAAAGTGGGAGTGTTGAGCCACAGCCTTCTTTAGTACTAAAGAAGGCTGTGGTTGAGCATATCATGTTTTGTAGTTTCACAATATTTGTAATAGTAGTAGTACCCTGATGTTGGTAGCACTGTAATAGGAGTTGTTCTATTTATATATACTCTGTATATAAGTCAGTATTCGTAAATGTTCAGTAGTATTGTGTCTAGTTCTAGTAGTTCTATGTATATGTTCTGATGAACGACTGTTTCAATGTGTAGAAGTAAATTAAAGCTTTTGATCTAAGAATCATTTACTTTCCGTATCATAGATAGGCAAGCCAGTATACATACGAACATCAAAGGAAACTTTTGCTACATATTTTATTATTATATTATAATATAGGTAATGTATAATGTCGTTGACGTAATTTAATGACATTGAAGACATTCTATGATTTACGAGATTTGAAATGCAAAAGATCAATAGAATTTGAGGGTTTCATAATTCTAATCTAAGGCTGGTGTGACACTACACTAAAATTGGAACTAATTTTAGTAATAAATTTAGTTCTGAAAATTCTTGTATAGTGTCATATATAAATTGCAACAATTATTGGTGCAATTTATATATGACACTATACAAGAATTTTCAGAACTAAATTTATTGCTAAAATTAGTTCCAATTTTAGTGTAGTGTCACACCAGCCTTATACCTACTATTGCAACTAAAATTAGTTGGTGTACGATATAAATTCTACACTTTGTGTACTACACTTCTACAGTGTAGAATAGATTAGTGTAGAATCTACACTAATGTATTTGGAGTGCTTCCTTCGGTTGAGTAAATATACTTTATTCACCTATTAGCGATTTTGGAAATGTGTGCTTTTGAATTTGATGAAATAGGTAGTAAAAGTTTTTATAGATAATTATAACTTAATTATACCGCTTTTATTATTTATAGTTAGCCGTAAAGTTAGCAACAATATTTTTGTATTTTGTACCCATGACCTACACATCTCAATATATAAATCAGTAACTTCAGATATCAATCTAACTAGGTACATGAATACCAAATTATTTACGAGAATGGTAGGATAGGTCTTGTTGTGTGGTATAGGCCTACTTATCACCGTCACCTTATCACAAGCGTCACCCTTAGATACCTAATTTAGTTTTTTTTTTTTATTGTAGCTACCTAAATATATTAGAAATATATTTATAAAAGGAATAGGTAGCTGACCGACGGCCGCTAGCGGTGATACTTTTATGTGTCTGCTAAATGAGGATTGCAGACAGATACGTAATATGCCATGTCGAGTTTACCATAACGTAAATAAAGCAATAATTTATTCAATTAACAAAGGTTCTTTAGGTATAAAAATCTCTTACATTATTATTGAGGACGAGTTGACTAACGTCCGCTCTCGTTTTCTCTGAAGCAGTGAGTGATGCAGTGCGACGGAGTTCGGCAACGTTCGGCGTGAAATATATAAAGTTGGATCAGGCGTCAATTGTGGGTCGTGGCGTGTGGATCTCGTGACAATTGGAGGTCGTGACAATTGGATGGCATGTCAAACTGCGGTAAATGCAAATATAGCTGTTCGGCAACGTTCGGAGTGTAGTATACAAAGTTGGATCTGGCGTCAATTGGAGGTCGTGACAATTGGATGTCGTGACAATTGGATGGCGCGTCATGCACCCATATAATGTACCTATATGTCGCCGCTAACACGTATGTATGTCCACTTATTACAGCCTAGTATTATAAATTAGTTCTTTCTGATAATGAATTGTGTGTAAAAATATTGAGACTGTGAATCTCTAGATGAAAAACAGATGAGAACATCTTGCATCGTTCTTTATACAGGAATTAAGCCAAAAAGTTAACTAAGAGATAAATTATTAATGAAATTATCAAATATTATGGTTTAATAAGTGTTATATTTCCTCGTTGCCTATAAACCTAGGTATGCAAAGAAATAACCTTATTATTTTTAATATATGTCGTAAATTACTTTTGATGAGAACATCATTTTGTATTTTTATTTATAAATCAAGGTGAATTGACTCTGACTCTAAGGTGAACAAATTATTTATATAAAAGATAAGAAGTAAGGGCCCCAGAATAGTGCCTTGTGGATCTCGGCACAGTTCAAATCAATCAAATATAAAAGCAAATAGTGATTTGGTTAGAATTGTTAAATTATAAAATTGACATATTATAATATTTTGATTATATCAGCGAAATTACAAAATCATAACAGTCAAAGTGAGTGAAAAATCATACAGCTGATTCAGTTAGATATTTATTTACTTGTATTAAAATTTACCATTTGGTAAAATAAACCAAATACTAGGTATTATTACCAAACCTTTCTAAGTGTAAGCAAGTGTCGACAATTTCTATTATTTTAGAGATGTATACGTATTAAAATACACGTGTTTTACTAGGTATCGTTAGGAGAACAATATTGATTTTTGTCGAGATCGTGAATGGTGAACAAAATCTTAACCTTGTCTTAAATTCAGCCATAAATCATCTTTATGACAATGAATAATCTCTGGATAATCAGTCTTGTTTGTAAATTGATAATCAATTTATTATATAACTTAACAACTTCACTTTGAATAGTAAATAATAGCGTATACCATACGTTATATATCTATATACAACGTATGATATAGTCACTAAATTAAATGTTTATTTTGTATGGACTTACTACACAGGAACTTCTTAGGACAGGACTTCTTCTTATAAGATATATAAGAGTAAGTTTTTGATTAGGTGTATGATAATTCATTTGAAAAGATAAGTCTCTATTTAATTTGGAATCTTCTGAAACTTAAGGGTTTATTTAATTTTTTAGAATCTTTTTGGAAAGGTAAATTTTTGTTTAATTGTTTGGAATCCGCTTAGGAAGGTAATTTAGAATCCTTTCGGAAAGGTAAGTATTTGTTTCATTGTTTGGAATCCGTTTGGGAAGGTAATTTTTGTTTAATTTTTAGAATATTTTTGAAGAGTATGCCTTTGTTTAGTTTTTTACCATTAAGATAAATAATATTAACATCATTTCGCTATCAACGAATCAGGTTTACGAATAAATTGATCTTCTGGACTCTTCTGCCTTGATAGGCAGATGTTTGACAATTTTTTACAAAATGTATCTCACATAGTTCCCGAATCATGAGAAAAATATCTATCTCTATAAGCATTTAAAAATCAGTGTAACCGGTCATTTGAAACAAGGTGAACAACGCTCTGTCCTTAGTCCTTTTTACAGTAACATCCAACTTTACTTTATACATATAGGAAATGCTATAAAATCAAAATATTGTGTGAAGAAATTAGTTTAGCGGACTTTGAGGAGCCAATTAGTAATTTTTATCACTAACTCGAAACTGCCGAATCACAGTCTACCCTTAAATTCTCTATTACAGTTGCGGTAAAGCCCTGACGCTGCTGATGTGTTATACATTAGGAAGCCAGTAGATCGTCCGGATAAACGTAACTTTCCCGGCACATTGACCTCCCTCGGTGCAGCAGCACATCTCGGGAATATCCATGGTCCCCTTCCAACTTCCAGGAGTGGGCATCAGGGCCACAGCCAATGCGATTTACTCGTCCAAGTCTGGTGTTATGCCGTAAACGTATAAATCTTGCTGCAGGAAGGGATGTTATCATTTAATTTGAAACTCCAGGTACTTCCATGTCGTTCAGACATGTAACTGGGCATAAATAATGAGCAGCCGTATTAATATAAATTTCAGGTTATGGTGGGACACATGGGTTATACTTTTGTATAATATATAGCTCGTAAACCGTGAGCGATACTTCTGAAACTGAAGAGATATTCGATGCAAGTCTGTATATAATTATAAACTTAATAACTGTCACTTTAATTTCACATTTATTGTTGCTAGTATAGTTATGTTTGTTGGCTCTATGCAGAACATTTCGAATTAAATATTACTTCAATATATATAACGTTTATTCTAATTCAGCAGTCGAGGAATTGTTGAACAAGATGTTTGGTTTCCTTATTGGTTTGGTTTCAATAAGGTCACCAATAACCAAATTATTGGTGTAAGTTTCTTAATTACTTCTCTAGAGTTGGTATTCAAAGGAGTATTTATCCCCACTAGACATTCAGAGAAGCTTTTAATTTCAACCCCACGAATTTCCTACCTACAAACAACAAAAACATCTAAAAAACCACCCCTAAAATATACTTAATCCTAAATTTTCCCTTCTCCAACATCCTTTACAATAAATAATAATAAATCCAAAATCCACCACCCCTAACCCACGCCATCCCGCACTGCTGTTATATTTTGCGCTATATTTTTATTTTATTTTAATCGAGGCAAGCACCTTCGGATGGAGAGCCTCAGAGCGACGGTTTAGGCCGGAAACTCATCCCCGTTGACAGAGAAGCTGAGTTAAACTTGTTGCTTTTGTTGTGAACTGGTTCTTCATATTTTTTTATTAAAATAGAAAGAAGAGTTTTAATAATAAAAATTTTACTTGATGTTCGTTTTTTATAGAAGATGTGCTTGCTGATGAATGTAAAAATTTCAGCTACAGTGACATAGAATTTTTTAGTAGAACTGAAAAAGGAACATCACTGCATAAAACATTGTTTTAATGTCTACATCCTAGTATCGTCACCACGAGCTTTGTGGTCACGAAGATCCACCAATTTAAGGAAACATCCTTGTGCAAATCACCTGGACATGTACCTACTCTTATCTCTCTTTTTTATCAAAGTAGGATTAAGATTGCAATTTCTCTTTATATTTAGCAGGAAGTTTTACAATAGTCAAGGTATTGTTGTTTAGTTTTTAAATTTTAAACGGGGTGGATGGCAGATGTAGTCATGAAGAAATTTAACGCATATTTTATAGTGTCATAAAATGAAACGAAATAGATATATAAAGAAAAAGGACTGCTGAAAGCCTGACCGGCACACGCAGTGAAAATCCAAACCTCCAAATATGTGGTGATATGGAATATTTAAAAAAGGATATTATTTAAGTATTACTTATATCTAGTATGCATTTTCCTCTTCTTCAGAGAAATGAATAGTGAAGAGTTTATAAAATAGTGCTATCTGAATGGAAATTAAAATAGAACATTCAAAATAATAATCCAAAAAAACGAAAAACAGAATTAAAACATTTATTGCAAAAATTTAAATTATAGTTTATATATTTTATTGGTGTTAAGCTGAAAATCTACTCATAAATTTGAGTTAATTTACTAAATAACTTCATGCACAAGTTTAGCCATTGATTTACTTGACACTTTAGAAGATTGTGAACTTACTGCAATTATGGTCTTTAACATACTTCGGTTTTCTTGTTTTTGTTGTACTATGGTGTGTTAGCCCCAAAAAATAATAATTGATGATTATGAACTACTAGGCTGTTATTTAGTTTATACAAAATGAACTACGTGCGATGAAATTAATTAAAGCACAGCGTCCATATTAGTTTTGGATCACTCTATAGTTCTATAAACTTAAGTACTTATCAAATCACATTCAATTTATAATGCAACTGATCTCTCAGTAATCCATTCCATAATTCTGAGGATGATATATCATAGCAGTTTATTTATAAACAACGCAGTTACATATACAAGGCTGAAATAGAAAATGGGGTAATATGCTCAAACACAAAGAAACCGTTTTAAGAAAACTGAAAGAGGAAGGGAAGACCTGAACCCGCATTTCTGTCATAATCTAACTAAAAGATATGTTATTGTTTTTCATTACATATGTAATAGAACTAATGTAACTGTTTTTTTTTTGTATTGTTTACTATAATTGTGTTTTATTATACTTTGTTCTGAATGATCACAGAAACATTTTTAAAGGGGGCCTTGCTCAAATCAGAATTGCTTCTTCGAGATCAAATTTAAACGAAAGAAATATTACACCTTGTTTGTGTTTCGTGCCTGCTTTTCATTAGGAAATCAGCATAAAATAAATTACTATAATTTTTCATTTTCTTTAATATAAACGAACAAACACATCCTTGAAGATTTTAACTATTTATCCAATGTTTTCAATTTCAAATGGCTCTAGTATCAAAGACTCAACTAACCAATAAGCACAAGTAATCATTTTAAATGGTTCTATTAATTTTAATGCTGCTTTTGAAGTTAAGTACAAATACAATTACAATCAATAAGAAAGTTGAACATTATCTATTGGGTATCCATTCTCTTTATCACGTAGTTAGTAGGTTTCTTTGTACCGTATACAATGTGTTCAGAAGGAAGCTTACGATATTCATATCCCAGGTGGTATGATTGTTCTAAAACGTTTTACATAATAGTTACAGTCAAACATGTCATAACAGTCAAAGGACGTGATAGCAAATAAATTGAGGACAAAAAATTCATTTATGACTCACTCCCTCTAATTTTTCTATATTTTTTCACGAATATTGGTTACATTTTAACAGTGTTAATGCCTAGATTTGTTTATATGTATTCGTTTACAAAAAATTAAAAAGCATAATCAAATATCTTCAATTTTTTAAATGGAAATCCCTATTATTTTATTTTAATGAATGATAAAAAATAAAAAATAAGAAAGTAATCCCTAAAAATATAGACAGTTTTTATTAATCACCCTAAACAAAATAATGGTTTCCACCTGCGTGCTGAAGATAAAAATAAGATAATACGTAAGGAATTTTAAAGCATTGTGTATGTTTTTTCACACTGAAACACCTTTTCCCACGTGACTACAACTGTATCTCAAAAATTTTAATTGGAAATCATAAATTTCCTGACTGTTTCATGAGGTATATGAAAGATATTTTTAGAATGGAATCTATATATATTTTCCATGCATACGAATGCTGCAATAGTTTTCAGAATTAGAAATATTTTCTCTGAAAACAAACCTGGAAACTGAATAAATATGTGTAAACTATCTAGAATCTGTTTGTTTATTCCCAGTTATTCCCATTCTATTTATTATGATTATTTGTTGATGTTATTGTACATTTCATAAAAGGTTTTCCATAACAATTTTGCGCTGATATTTATTCTTGTGATGCAAAAGAAAGCAATCGCAAATTTTACTTGTAATTTTCCATTCATGTAGAAAACAATTTGTCTGCCAGATACCGAATTTAAGGTAATTATTATGTTTCAAAAGTGTTTCTGATGTCCTACATATGGTAAAGTATAGAACTATATATGCAAAATAATCTATCATCCATAAATATAGTAATCATATGAAAAGCTTGAAGCTATACTCAAGACATATACTTAGACATATACTCAGACATATACTTAAGCTATGAAGGCTTGAGTATATGTCTAACTGTAAGACAAACAAATAAATTACTTATAGCCAATTCTGAAAATATTTTTCGGGAAAGTTTTCTCAAACAATTTGGATTCAGTGGAAATTAATAATAATAATAATAATGTTTATTTGCAGATCAGTAACGAAAGTAATATTTAACAAAATAAAGTTAAATTAGCTTAATCACTTTCTGCACAAAAGACTGAAAAACAACATTACCTGCTGAAAAAAGATTCAGTTTTGAGTATAAGAACTTATAATAAGTAATATTGATATTATAAAATCTATAGAGGTGCATCATTTAACAAACATAACACAAAGATAATAAAATTATAATATTTTAGCATTATAATAATGTGAGGGAGAACAATAAAAAAAAGAGGCAAACATGTTTTTCCACCTTTTATTCATTGAAATTGAGTACTAGCTGCATTGAAAAGAAGTTCTTTTGTTTTAGTTTTAAATTGAACAAGTGGTAATGACCTTATGTGAGTCGGTAACCTGATATACGAAAGACAGCAGTTTTATGAAGTGGTGGTGAAATTAGTCCCTTAAACCTGAGATTCAAGGCATGGATATCTGTCCGAAATTTAATTTTATTATAAAGATATGGAGGGCATTTACTTATTATAATTCCGTGAAAAAATACTAGCGAATGAAATTCACGTCTTACGTGAATACGTTCGTATTTGAGAATGCCGTAAATAAATCTGAGGCAAGACTTTTGAACTTTTTCAATACGATTTATGTCAAAATTATCTAGGCACGAATTATACAATACATCACAAAAATTAAAATGACTTAACACAAGTGCATCGGTTAACATTATTTTTAAAGAAGTGGAAAGTAAGTGACGATGAGGATATAACATTTTTAAATTTATGTAAGCTTTTCGTATACATTTAGAAATATGCTTTTTAAAGCGTAAGTCCGTATCAATTTCAACTCCAAGTGTTTATGCGTTTAATCAAATTGGAATCAAATAGGAGAAATGGAGCGAAACCCACAGAGAAGATGTCCACCTACCTTGCACTTGGCTCGCCGGCTCTTCACCCAGGGTTTAGAATTAATTCACCACGTTATGCCATAAAACCATATACATATTAGCTTCACCACGCGGCGGTTCAAGGGAGAGTGCGTTTTTAATTGTGTTCGCCTTTCTCTCTCTTTCGGTTTTTTCTCTTCCTTGTTTAAGGCAAGAAGGACGAAGTCTCTGTTGGGTCAAAATGCGCGAAAATATGCGGTTTGAATTTTGGGACATAAACACCCAAGATTTTTTGCAGAGTTAGAGCAAGCCAATTTTGTGTTTCCTACAATTAAATTAATATTTTTTTCTATAATGTTTCGTGATTTACCAAATACCAACACTGATGATTTATTAGGATTCAATTGCAAATTATGTTTTAGAGACAAGTTAACAAGATTTTTCAGTTCCTCATTAAGAATTAGATTAATATTATCCAGCTCTGTACTAACAAATGATATATATATTTGGGTATAATCTGCATATAAGTGATATGTAACCTTTTGTAAATTAGATACAATGTTACATGTATATATACTAAATAAGAGTGGACCTAATATGGAGCCCTGGGATACACCACAGAATATATTGCCCAAACCAGATCTACCATTTGATGTTTCGACGAACTGAGACCTATTTCCCAAATAATTACTGAGTAATTTAATTGCATTAGATATTAGTACCTTATTATGTTTATGTTTATGTTATGTATAGAATTATGTTTTCTTCTGTATAGAAAACGTTTATGCTGGAAACTTAGTTTTATCATGGCGTAGAAGGATTTAGAGAACAATTTCCAAATGTGGTATTTGATGTTAATTATATAATTAACATTATAAAACATTGCCGACAATTTGTTTGCTAATGGATACAATTAGCTACTAAGAAATTAGTTTCTTATTTTCGTTTTCATTAAGTTTACTAAACCAAGTTTAAATCGTTTCAATTTACGTTTACGTGAGTTTTATTTTGAGAACAATTCTCTAAATCGCAATGATTTCGTTTGACACTTGTATTAGCAGTTGAAACGACAAATCTTATTTTCCATAGATAGAGTAAAATCCAATTAATGAAGCAACTAGATTCCCTTTACTTTTTGCTACTAGCTTGATTTCTTAAAATTATTTAAAGTATACCCCTTACTTTATAATGACCCCATATACACACCCCACAAAAATTATCGCAACACTAAAAATTTGCTATTATTTTGATATTCGTTTTCTCTGGAACTAATTGTCCGATTTAATTGATTTTTTTTTTGTATTGTAAGTTGATTCGTTAGCAATGTGACTGGTTTAGTTAAATTCTCGAAAAAAATAATTTTGAATACATACAGGGTGATACAAGTGTAACATGATTTGTTACAGAAGTTTAGAACACCCTGTGGAGTTAATCAGTTAGGGCAACATAGTAAAACTTAATAGGAGTTAAAGCGACTTCTTTTCTTAACATAATCGTCTTGGTTTCACATCGATATCTCAATAATTAAAGGAGATATTGCACAATAAAGGGTTCAGTGTCATTTTAGTAAAAAAAATCGATTACAAGTGCATCACTAAACAAATTTAATAAAACAGTATACCCTTACAGCAATAAAACACGTCATAAAATTAAAATAACAATTTTCAGTATCGGGTATTTCCTCCCCTAGCCTCAATTACCGCTTGAATACGCTGTGGTAGACTTTCAAACAGACTGTGTATGTAATCTTCCCCTATATCATTCCAAATCTGTTGAAGCTTGTTCTGGAGCTCATTTAATGTTCGGCAGGGGATTTGACCCTACTTGATTTTCCATGACATGTAGTTCCATACATGCTCAATTGGATTTAGGTCTGGACTGCGAGCAGGCCAGTCCATTGTAGCAACATGACTGTTTTCAAGATATTCTCTTACTATACGTGCAACGTGAGGACGTGCGTTATCTTGCATTAAGGTAAAATTATTACCCAACAAGCGTCCATATGGAATCACATGAGGAACTAAAATATCCGTTATGTAACGTTGGGCAGTCATGCTGCCATTGTTGACAGGCACCAGTGCCGTACGCCCATTAACAGAAATTCCTCCCCACACCATTACCGATCTACCTCCAAAATTTTCGATCTGTCGAAAATTGCACTGCATATGCCGTTCACCTGGCCTTCTGTATACTGGCATACGTCTATCTGACGAATATAAACAAAATCTTGATTCGTCAGTAAACAGTATACTAGACCATTCTCCTAGGCCCCAGTTACTGTGTTCCCTAGCAAATTGGAGACGGGCAACTCGATGTGCCCTGGTCAGACGTGGTCCCTTGGCTGGAACCATAGGACGTAAATTAACTTCTCTAAGACGGTTTCTAACAGTTTGTAAAGAAATGTTTGCATGTCTGGCTCCCAAAATTTCTCGTTGAAGCATACGAGCAGTACAATGTCGAGTTCATAATGCCGAAAGTCTTAGAAATCTATCATCTGCAGCTGTAGTTACCTTTTAACGCCCTTGTCCTTGCCTTCTGGAATGTTGTCCTGTTTCTCTATAACGCCTGATTAATCTGGAAATGGTACTTGGTTGAACACCTATTACATTTGCCACATATCTTTGACTTCGTCCGTCTTCAACGAGTGCAATTGCTCTTACTGACTCTTCATTTGACAAATGTCTGTTTAAACAAAGTTCAGCATTCATTTTTTTTAAATTTAGCACGCAAATTAAAAGAGTTTTAACAAAACTGTAACAATCGTATTTCTGTAGAAATAATGATTGTAGGAATGACATTTCAAATTTTGTTTTCAGAGCCTGCTAAGTTTTCGTAAAATCTGTAAATGTTTGTTAAGGTTTATTTGATTTTTTTTACTGAAATGACATTGAATACTTTATTTTGAAATATCTCCTTTAATTATTGAGATATCGATGTGAAACCAAGACGATTATGTTAAGAAAAGAAGTCGCTTTAACTCCTATTAAGTTTTACTATGTTGCCATAACTGATTAACTCCACAGGGTGTTCTAAACTTCTGTGACAAATCATGTTACACTTGTTTCACCCTGTATGTATTCAAAATTATTTTTTTCGAGAATGTAACTAAACCAGTCACATTGCTAACGAATCAACTTACAATACAAAAAAAAAATCAATTAAATCGGACAATTAGTTCCAGAGAAAACGAATATCAAAATAATAGCAAATTTTTAGTGTTGCGATAATTTTTGTGGGGTGTACTAATAAATAAGATCCAAACTCGCTCCTCTATATGCAGATGATGTAAAAATTTGTAATATAAATAAATACTTATGTGGATATTCTGTTTCTATTATAACAATGTTATAGCAACTTCATCGTAACTGGATCACCCTGACCAGTGGTTTGAAAAACATGCAACTTTTTTTCGACGGGTTAACGAGAAATCTCATATTAATCTTCGCCAAATGATATGGGACCCACCCTCTTACTAATACAAGTAATGATTTTGTTCAAACGTTAAGTATCTATGTCATGGCATAGTACTATTAACCTAAGTGTAAATTATCACGCCACAAAATACGTAAATAAGTGCTTGACCTATGAATATTTACACATTAGTTCTGGAGTTCTAATTTGGAACTTGATATACTATTATTAGCTGCAATAATTTATGGGATATTGACCAATTGTTATCAAAAACTCTAATAATTCAAATATATCGATTGTTTAATTGAGCGTTATACACTTTCAAGATATTTTAGCTTATCAAAAATTTATGCTTCATGGATGGTGCATGGATATTTCTATAAAAACAAAATTATACATTTATGTACAGCCTTAATTTATATTAATATACTTAAGTAAAAATATAAAAATACAGAAATGCTAATTTCTCCTTAGAAAAATAAAGATTATAGAGACTATAATAAATCAAGGCAATAAAAATTTTACAATTAAATCTTTTTGGACATTTTCCAAATTTGCGTTTGAATAATCGATTGTAATTTTTCCACGATTGCTGGTAATACAAACAAATTTTTCAATTAAACATATAACAATATATGCCGCGGCTATAGCTTAGTCTGTTAGATGGTGGACGGTAGCTTGTGACTAAAAGATATTGCGGTGGAAGTTCTAAACTCGCCAGGGGAGAAATGGCAGGATTTACCAGGAAATGCTTGTCTCTGCGTTTTCATGTGTAGGTACCCTCCCTCTACTCTACACAAGCCTAAGGCTTTGAAAAGGACGATTGCCTATTTCTGTGGTGTGTTTTATATTAAAAAAATGTTCTCTGTAAAATATTTTGCAATTTTTAATATGAAAAATTATTGATTTTTCGTCATATTAACAAGCTATATATATAAGGATATCGTTTAATGTAAAAGTGCTATGAAAACCAAGTAATAAAATGTTATGTTTCTTTGTTAATACTATTATTCATTATCACAAAGTTATACCAAGTTATATAGTTCAATCTGTAGTTATATTGTGTATCAATAGTCTACTATTAATACACAATATAGTAATAGTGCAATAACAGGAAATTGTTAGATGACCCTAAAACGTTCGATCCATAAACCAAATTATCCTTTACAAAACTAGGACTGTGATAGTTTGGGCTTAGCCTAACTATTATATATTAAATGTACAAGATGAGTTTGAAATTCCCACCACCTCACTCTAAAATTGAAAATTTTAGACTGAAGTAATTAATCTTGTTCCACTGACGGAAAAATCTTGCTTATATTGGTAGGAAGCTACAGTTTTTTTGAAATTATTAATTGTATATTAATACAGATAAATTAATACACATACACAAATTTCTATGAAAGAGAACTATACCAATAATTGATTTGAAGAAAATAAATATTTGATATTAAAAATTCTATTAAAATGGTATATTACGATTAATTCTAGAAACAAATATTTACTTACTTTAGAAATACATTTATTTACCACAATTAAATATTTAATTGCAACCGCTAAACGCACAGAGCGCTTGCGCGTATGGCTAACTCCTTGACCTGCGACCGTGGCAGACATTTTTATAGCGTTACCATACGAGTTGAAATACCTATCAGTGTATTGTGTGTTTCTTTGCAAGTACATTAAGTGTAATTAGCCGTTCAGTGAACCATATCAGTAGCCATTTGTGAAACAAGTATGAAAAAGTGATTTTTTCGTACCAGGCGTGAGATATTTTATTGAAGTCAAAGCCGAGTCCATCATGTAGATACGAAATACGCTTTCGAATGTAATTATAGTTATTACATTTTTGCTACACATTTAAACACAATTTACTGTTAAATGTTATAATGGCTAGGTACTTCAAAAACAATTTTTTTATATGCCGTACTTAGGTACAGATATTTAAGAGATTAGGGCCGATACTTTTCCACTAGGTTAACGTACTAATCGCGGGTCAACCAACGTTTACAATGTGAGATCATCAATTTACTTAAAACTATGCACTATCACAGTCTACTACGCTCTATAACTACTACTACTACTACTATTAGGACTATTAGATGCTGACGCAGTTAGCATGAATTAAATTTGACACTTTCATCGGGAGTGAAAGTAACGGCCTTAAGTTATACAGAATTATCGAATGATGCTGAAACTGAGTGAAAAGTACCATATGCATTTTCTACAATTATTATTATAATATATTATATTATATATAATAATTCTTCTCATCCCATATGAAATTTGATTTACTATAAACATGCGTTTGTTCAATGTACAGCCTTACATTTAAAATGCTAAATATAAATACTTGTTTCATTTTAGAGAATTATAATTTACTCAATATTAGACTAAATTATTAACTGTTCCAAATACTCGTAAATCCGTTTGCACATTTTCTTAAATTTATTGGTTAACATTAAATATTTAATATTACGATTAAAATAAATGACATATTAACATCAATTAAATCTTTAATTCTTCAAATACAAATAAATAATCTTATTGGTGGAGCGAAATTTAATTTATCTAAATTATATATTTTTCTCAGTGTAATAATAGATATTTTTAAGGGTAAAGTGGTTACTCGAAGCGGATGGTTCTTAGTTCTTTATGAAACATCACGAAAATAATTGTTTGCAAAAAATATTGATCTCATTTAGATGTTCCAAGAAATATATAGAAAACACTCTATATACTGGTATTTCGGCTTATTAGGCCTTTTTCAATAGAGTAAATGTCTATTACTAAATGTTTCCAGGCGCGTTTTCGTTATTTATTTGTTTACGAGCACCTACCCCCGATTGATCCTACCATCTGGTAAAGCCCGAGTTTTAGTATCTTTTCTAAGAAGGGCGAGAGTGTAAAATCTATTTGATCATTCGTAGCACAAGGATTTATAATTAAAGATTTTTTAATTTCTAATTGCTCTAACATATCTAAGCGCTTTCCTTTCTTTTCACGATGCAGTACCTTTACATTTTTCTGATCTATAAAATGATTTTTTTCTATACAATGCGTCGAAAATCCTGATTTTTTACGTTATTTAGTATGGATTTTTTATGTTCTTTTACTCTAGTTTCAATACTTCTACCGGTTTGACCCACATACACTGCATTACAATCCACGCCGTCAATTTAGTATACTCTCGATTTGGTATAGGTACTGCGTGGATTGTAAACTTTTTCCCTTCGCTTTAGCCCTTCTTAGAAAAGGTACTAAAAACTCGGGCTTTACCAGATGGTAGGATCAATCGGGGGGTAGGTGCTCGTAAACTAATAAATAACGAAAACGTGCTTGGAAACATTTAGTAATAGACATTTACTCTATTGAAAAAGGCCTAATAAGCCGAAATACTAGTATATAGAGTGTTTTCTATATATTTCTTGGAACATCTAAATGAGATCAAGGTTTTTTTCAAAACAATTATTTTTAAGGGTGTTTTTGATATTTTTTATAATACTAAGTCGATTATCGAATTTTTAACATTTAGTTCTAGTCATTGGAAGCATCGCAAACATTTAATTTTCAAAGTCTTATTGTATTACCCATGTACCAATATTTTCAAGTACTACTAGCTAGATATGTATCAGGCTTAAGGCTGATCCAAAGTGGTCACTCTGTGTGTTTGTATGGAAGAATACTACATACATTTCATGGCTTTACGGCTTTTGCGGTACTAAAACTGACAAACAAACCAAACAATCACACAATTAATCCTTGCGTTAAATATATCTCTCGTAATTTGGCAGGGTAACAAGTAAATAGGATAAATATAAACAAAACAAGCACTGGGTTTTTCAATTAATAGAATAATTCTCACAAAACAGTAAGTAACGTACAGACGAAGGATTCTCAAGAACTAACGTTAACGCTTAAGTATTTATATGTTTCAAATATTTTGGATAGAGTGTTAATGAAGTAATTGTTCTGCTAAAAGATCTTATTTGGAGAAGTGTCAAAAGGGGAAACAAGGCATGAAACTCAATTAACATCAGTTCAGATAAATTAGTTACATCAGCAACAGTTTGTCTACTAGGACTTCTTTCGTTACACTTCCCGAAAAGCACAGGTCCATCTATATTGCATACATTCAATAAACATCTGGTTACAATGGTTTTCATTTTGTTGGATACATTGCCCGCTCAGGTGTACCACAGGGTTATACTGTAGGCCCTCTCATGTTTGTCTTGTTCATTAGTAACTTGAATGATGTATTAAACTGTAGAAAATTTTTGGATGCAGACGATCTGAAAGTGTTTTCGAAAGTTGCGTGTATACAGGATTGTGGGGATTGCAGACAGAACTTGATGACATTCAGTTTTGGTGTTTACAAAACAAACTAACTGAATTCCTCCAAATGCAAGATTCTTAGTTTTACTAGGAAGAAAACAAAAACGTTTTTGATTATGACATTGGCAGTAATGTCATAATTTTTATTTTGTAATAAAACTTTATTAAGGTGTATGTAATTCGTTTAAGGACTTTAAAGGATTTAAAGTAGATGGTGCCTCTTTGTTTGCTTTACTTTAAAAACTGACTATTCAAAATTATGGCCTAAGAACACTTTCTTTTTTGTCTTTCCTTTTTTAAATTCAGATGTAAATGACAGACAATTGGACGGACCTATATTTTTAGTGTCTGCCGTTTACCTGTTAGGGATAATAATAAAACAACAGAGCAATATTTTCATTTTTATCCTGAAAACCATAAATTACATTCTTGCACATCGCCTCTGAGGCATATATTTTCATACATTAGAAATGACTTTAGGGACTTTTGGAGTCGGGATAATTCGGGAGACCTAAACCTAAACCGACAAAATAAAATACATCTCACAAAATAGGTGCAGGCAGTTCTTTGGTATTGAATTATTAAGAATAGAAATGCGAGTTCACTTCTTCAGTCTCTGAAAGTGTATTAAACCTTCCACCGTTTATACGCGTGCTAGTAGGGATAAGATATTCTGAAAATATGATTTTTTCATTCAGCAAAATATACAGGGTCTTTCTCGCAGCTGGTTCGTTATTCTATCCTATTTGAAATTTAGTTACCTATATAGTGGCTTGTGATCTATTATTAAAAATTATTTCATGGAAACTTCCTGCTGCTGTTTACTTTTTATTTTAAAATTAATGTCATAGATTTATTTTATTCTTAAATTCTACAAAGTCTTGAAAGGGTCAAAAAGGGGAGGGAAATTATGCAAATATTCAATAATGTTCTAATTTTCCTTTTTACCTAATATCATGGAAGCTAATATCTACAGGTAACAAAGGAATAATCTTGTTATTTATATTATTTATATCATATTAGATTATTAGGATATAGTCAATATGTGTAAGATAAATAAAGGTCTGTTATGTCTATCATAGTTGAATATTCAATTTGGTACTGTCAATATGCAATAAAATGTATATTAAATTAAACGTTGGTATTAACCTAAATTAATACCAACTCCTGGTTCAACCTGAGTGAAATTTAAATGCCCCCAAATGTATGTAGATGCATTAATTTTAAGAAGAAAATCCTATTTCATGTCTAGAAACTCCTAAAAGGAAGTTGCGTGAAAGGTGTAAAAATCTATTGAATATATAATAATTAATAATATGAATACCGAATCTAAGTTTAGATACAATCAATAAAAGAATAACGTTTAGATATTTGCTTCACCTGCTGGAATTACATTTTATAATAACTGTTATCTTTTATGTTTTATCTGTATTTATAATTATTTACGTATAAACGCAAATGTTGGTTTTCTGTTTCCATAAGCCCAATTTCCAATGCAACCGACTGAAACAGAATATTTAATTAGATGTTAGTAACAATCCGATTCTCATCGATTACATGCATATGCAGACTATTAATTTCGAACGCTTGACTGCTGGAAACGGCCCATTAATTGCATTTTGACAACGTGCCCGGAATATCCGGAAATAGTAAAAATGTATGACAAAGATTCACACTTGAATTTAATATTTACAATTTCGTGAAATGTTAACAAAATGTAACATAAAATACAAAGTGGATTGTAACTGCATATTACAAAATTCATTAGAAAACATATTTGGGCAGGCACTATATACAGAAAAATGATTTAATGATTTTGCTTTGTATTGAGAAAAATTTTCAGGATTAATTATTTGGTCACACTGAAAAAAATATTAAATTAGCAGAAATAACAAATTACCATTTATTTTTAATTATTTGCTTATCATTTTTATTTGACGTCGGCTTATTTCCGTCTACAGTCGATCTAAAAAATTTTGATAGTACATTAACTGGCAAACAACAACCAACATCGTGCTGCATTATTGCCACATTTAATTCTCAGATTTCTCCATCTAATTCGACAATACTAGCTATATAAATGTTATTAATTAATATAGTATATAGTCAATATTTATACAGGGTGTCCACCTAGTGCGCGTAAGTCCAATATCTGGGTTAATAAAAGAGATAACTTAATTTTTTTTTCTACAGGGTTGTCTAATATCCCGAGCTGCACAAAATGAAAATATATTTACATATTCAGGGTGTTCAGTTTTTCCTGGACAGGTACCAACTTCATTTTTTTAAATGGAAACCTATATTTTTTATGGCATTATCGAATTCTACGTAAAAAATTAGTGGGACTTTGTGCATAACACCGCTATTGAAATATTGATAATTTTCGAGATATTTGACTTTTAATTTTTTTTTCTTATGTTTCGTCACTTCTAATAGTTGACATAATTATGGTTGTATGACAGCTAGAAATTATTTTTTTTCAGAAACTGAAGAGTGAAGATGGCTCTTTCGAAAAACGTATCAAAAGTTGACCTGCGATATACAGGGGGCAACAGAAATCGTGCCAAACCTGATGGTTTAAAATTTAAAAAATCTCGACTTTTTCAAATGGAACACCCTGTGTTTTATGATTTCATTAGATGCCTTTCTGTAGACTCTACAATTTTATAATAGCTTTCCCTATACCTAAGTTGCGTAGTTTTTGCAAAAAACCCACTTTTATGAAAAATACCCGATTTGCGCACTCCTTTGACGGAAAAAATATTGTAAGGCTATTTATTTTTATAAAATGTATTAGTTTACACTTCTTAAAATAAAAATAACTGAAAAATTTAGATAATTTCAGTTTAATAAACAAGTCTTTATGGAAAGTTACCATTTATTTGTAAATAAAAGTAAAAAATCATAAAAGCTCTACATGTAATTAAGAATTAGCAAAACTGGCGTATGCTTTAGAAGAAGTTCATGGGAATTATCAACAGCAGAAACCACAACATTAAACTAAATATTATCGTTGTTACTCCCATGTCTCCTGGTAGTTTTCTCATAATTCCCATTTGCTGTTCTTTCAAATCTTTCTTTCACATTTTCAAAACAGTCAGCACGTGGGAATCTCTATAAATAAGTGCTGCTAGCAAAGCTGTCCACTAGGTGGACACCCTGTATATACGAACATTAAATCTCCTACTATATGAATACTATCATTAAAGAACATTATAATTTCATTATATGAATTTTAGAAGGGCGCACAGAAAGCTCTGATACACACGGAAATGGATAGAACGAGTTTCCGTGTAACTCATTGAAAATGCTGTCTGTCTCTTACTGGTACACCACCTGCGTAGAGTTCAGATGCGTAGCACGGTTTGGGTACTTCGTTCGATTTTTTTATTCGTGTTCTTGTGCTTTCTACTATTTACTTGTAGCTTGAAATGAAGTTTTATGTGATGTTATAATATTCTACATCGATTCAGTGGTATTAATTGAAAGTATTGACATAGTGTAATTCAGTGGTGCAAATGCATGCACCCATGGCCGGCATCGCCTTTGCAACGGTTTCCAATTGTTGCACTATCAAAACTTTTTAGATCAACTGTAAGGCTAATCACCGAAACGAGAACTCCCAATTACCTCGGAGGTAGGGATATTTAGCTTGCCGTTCATCTCATAGACAAGGGACCTCCCGTTTTAGATCCATCTAAGGTATGGCCCACAAACCTAGACCTCAGCTAAGGGTCTATAGCTTCTATGAATTCACCGACGCTCAGACCACTAGAAGAGACAGGCATTGCGAGTCTTTGCTGAATGGTCACCCATCCCAGTACTAACCGCAAAGAACGTTGCTTAACCTTCATATCAGTTCATATCACAGCTTGCTCTGAATTATTTCTTCAGTGTGGGAAAATATCCAAACAAGTGAGAATAACCAGTACATTTTCTGACAAATTATACTGTGTATGCTATAATCTTAGAATAAGTTGTTGCTAGCTAATAAGCTATACTTGTTTTTGTGGAAAGCATTGCATTTATAGCCCAAGTGTTTATCTTTGCACCAATTATATAAACGGAAAACACTAAAACAGGTGCTACTTATAACAGTTCATAAACAGTCTCCATTTGCTACAAATATCTCATTGATTCCGTACTTTCAACATTATGAATGTTATGCTAAGAATAAAATTGCGAAAAATATGTGATAATGCCACTGTAGGCAAGCCTGCTGAATCGATCAGATAATGATAAATGATGGATACTCTGATAATCATATTTGGATATTTATTCATTTAGTCTGTATCAATCAAAACTTGCATCTTGCTATATTTATTTATAGCAGGCATTCCGTTTGAACGCTTATTTTTATTTAAAAATAAAGGTATAGGTAAAAGTATATAGTAAAATAAGTATGTACCTATATATAAAAAAAAAGAATTCGATTAATTTCTAAGTAGATTCCTATTTACAAATATAGAAAGATGTGGAGAACATTTCTGAAAATTCCAGGGTGCTAAGGTGGTTCCAAGGTTTGGTAAGTGGGTGAAAATTGACTATTTTTCTAATATTCTAAGTCACATGCATTTGCATGAGCAAAACAGAATCGTAAAAATATTTCATACGGCATTGGAAATATGTAAAATATAAGTTGAAATTTGTATACAACTCAACAAAAGAATTTTTATTAGAATTCAATAACAAGTTAGAGAAATATGCAAATAAATATACTAACTACTCGTTTGTTTTCCAGGCAAATTTTGTTATGAAAATAATAAGTCAGTAATTTAAAATTAGATTGGCTTGTATAAGATTTTACTGTAATTGTCCCCCTTTCAAAAACTGTACAATAGTCCAATGATGGTAGAACCAGATAATTTACGAGCAATCCGTACATTTAACGAAATGTCAAATGCATCGTTTTAGTGTGTTCTAATTTATTCTTAAACAACAGTACAAATCTTTATTTAACACTTCAGACACAATACAACACTTCCTGTACAATATCTAAATAGTTACACACCGAAAACATTTCGAAAATCGCACTTATTTCATTTAAGTATTGCTTCTTATCTTGATCGCTGCCTGATTAAAACTTACTTCTTCGCGGGCACGCCGCTGGCTTTATATAGGCAAACTAGGATTCCAGACCCTCGTAGAAATTTCCATCGAATACTCACGAATAATCCGCATACCAGGGCAATTCCATAACTAATCCACAGCAAAGTTATACGAAGGATATTCAATGAGTACCGATGAGTGACATCCAGTAAATGTGGGCAAAAGGGCCTATCTCCCTTATTTGAAAGCCTAGAGGGTTGAGACTTCGCCCTTGGGGGGTTATCACTGGCACCCCCAGAGGCGGTGTTGACAGATTGTGCGCAATTTCTCAAAGGCTGGGGAAAACGTAGATTTGGAAACGCTGCACTTGGGCACTGTGGCGGCGATTTTGTAACATTATTTCCAATGTCTTCGATGGTTCCAAAGATTGGGAAATCTGTGATTTTTTTTATATGTAAGTAAAATTAGATATCTTAAACAGTTTCGTACCTGCAAAATGTTTTAGTTTTCATAAAACTGTGGATAAGTAAATTCTGCGTAATTTTCTAAATTGCTGCATTTATTGTTTGTCATTTTTCGTAAAATACGACAGTTATAAATAGCGAGACAGTCATTCTATATGTAGGTAAAATCTAAGAAGAGTTAAAAAAACAATTGTCCTTATTTTCCCAGAATGCCTTGGCTTTCAAAACTGTTTTTAAACTCATCAGCACGAAACAAATTTAACGTTATGTAAACGTAAGTGCTAGTAAAACACTTATTTATAAAAGTAGGCGTGCTCTAAAGGTGTGACTGTTTCTTGGCAGACGTGGTCTATTCTAGTTCATTTCCTTTAAATAAATTATGCACCAATTCGTAGCTAATCAAAGTAGAAATAAAGTTTTTTTAACAAATAAATAACCAAATATTATTACCAAATAACAATTATTTGGTAAATGTTGTTATTGTTGTTGTTGGAAGGCGGCGCTGTTACCCGCAGCACTCAGGTCTTTCGACCCATATTATTTGGTAAATAGTACTTTCAGTAAAATTGATCAAATACAACAGATTTTATATAAACCGGTCCAATGTAAGATAACATTATTACCTCATATTAAAATTATCAAAATAATAGTAATAAAAATTAAACAACTATGACGTTATTTCAGAATGTTATTGAATACTGTTTAGATGGTTATGCAAAGTGTACCCAATATAACCATACCAGTCACTCCACTCTCCGTCGGTACTTTTATCTTTCGAGATCACAGGCGTGCCGCTACTACATTCGATTGCAAAACCTCCTCGTTACGAGGGACGTTACAAACGTAGTTTGGTTTTAGAAACCAAGCTTTGGAAACTATTGGAAAACCTGGGGTTTCCAATAGTGGACCATTAAATTATATAAATCAAAATTATTAAATGGGTAGGTAGTTGACAATGTTCAGTTCAAAAATACATCATGCTAATTACTTATATATTAAAATGTGCCTAGGTAAAAGATGAAACACTTTTGGAAACTGCCTATTAAATAAAAAATGAAATTAGCAAAAAAATGTTTATTTAAACATTTAAAAAAATACAAAAATATTCATTATTTTAATTGAAATAACTAATAATCTCATTCATAATTTATACTATTATTTACAAAAATTACGAATGCTGTAATATTGAAAGTTTTGTATTAATTATGCTGGATACTGTTCCAATGGGGTATTTTCCTATTTTTTTTTTACATCGGCAATGGAAAGTAGTTGGAAAAAGAAGAGATACGTATTTCTGGAATTTTAATATTGGGTTCATTTAAGTCCCTAAATTATTTTTTATTGTGCGCGATATCAATGTGAGTCACTAAGCGAAAATTCAAAATTTGCGCCATTTTTTAGTGATTTCTAAGATATTTTCATTTGTGTGGTTGGGGTCACTGCGTGAGAACTTTACTTTTGTTTACGTTTGAATTGTTTGGTTAGGTTAAAGATCATGGTAAACATGACATATTGTTTTTAGTTTATATTTTTACCTGTGAATTGTTGTCTCTGCCTATGACTGATTACAAGTGTATTTATTAGTCGGACTTAGCCTCTACAAAACCTTGCTCCATGTTTAATAAAAGTTTACTTCACAAGAAAACAACAATACAACACGTCAAGTTGTCATGCCAAACACAAACAGGAAATTTCAAATGTCAATTGTCGAAATGTCGATTGTCGTTTGTCGTCGTTACAAACTGAACCTAGCCACATATTATCAGTGTTGCCTCTTTATAGATACATATTCCCTAGTTTTCGCTTAGTGACGTAACGAATATAGAATAAAATTTCAAAATTGAATTAAAAATTTTCTACCGATTCAATCTTAATAATTTTTATCCTAATAAATATAAAAAAATATATTTTATAAAAATATAGGTTTCCATTTTCATTTCGATTGAAGGAAAATACCCCATTGTTGTATTTTGATATTATGCAAATTTGAATGTAACATAAATACGGGCTCTGATATAAAAAATGACCCAAAGGAAAGTTTTTGCATGTATGACTAAAAGTTATATTTATGAAATGATTTTTTAGTGGTTTTCCAATATTTTTGTACCAAACTACTACTTGAAACTATAATTGCTACAAATTTCACAAAAATGTGGTAAAAGACATTTTCTTAGGAAATATTCGCTGACAAATATTGCGAGAGACAACTACCCATAGAAAAATATACCTCGGGCAGTTTTACAAAAAATGAAATAAAAATAAAAATCAATAAGCACTTGATTTTCTTTGTTACTCTATATTCTGTAACGTATTTCTGTTTCCGGCGTTTTCAGGCACATGTGTGGCAGGAGGTTTAACATTTAAGAATTGTTAAAAATGACAAGAAATATATGACAATTAAACTGATTTTAAAATTAAAATGATTTCAATATCAAAATTGTCGGTTTACTTGTAGGTAACTTAAATGTTTTTTAATACAATTCCCTTAATTTCCTGTATACCTTAATAATTTAACTCGTAATTAACTTTTTGGCTTAGTTCCTCTATAAGGAAACATATAAATAAGGACTAATATGATAGTGATATGTATAAAATTAGTTATTCAAAAACGGTTCAAAATATGAATCTCGTGAAATTTATGTAAAGAAGTTTTCCTCCGTATCTCTTCTGTAGAAGCTATACGATAATCAATTTGATATTCAAGTTGTAAACACAGTATCTCTGTTTACAACTTAACAAGTTTTAAGGTGGCCAGAGTGGCGTCAAGTTGTTTTCCCTTTAACGAATAGTTCATTCAACTCTTGTCCTACTGATGCACAAATGAAAAGATCTTAAAATAGTTTGCCTAAAAGTGTTCTTGAACAACATAGAATCTATGACAAATAGTGATAAGGACGTGGAATAATTTGGCATAAAATTCTGATTCCAAGAAAAGAATTCGACTTAGAGAAAGAATAGTCTGGTTCTTGGTTCTGAGGTGACGAAATATATACAAAACTAATACATCTCAGAAACATTTCGTAATTTTGTCATTTTAAGTTGCTATAAACCTTATTAACTTCAAAATACAATTCATTTCAAAAAGATTTCAGTTGTTTTCAACATTTCGATTCCTGATTTGTTGTAATTCCAATCCGAAGTAAACTAGTAATAATTTTGAGTTATATTATAACTTGCATTTCCATATCGAAATATACTTATTATACTAAGAAAATAGTTGTGATTTACAAGTTCTTGAGGCTAGTCTGTAAATGTTTTGTATCTATATTAAAATAGTAGTGAAATAGTAGTAGTACTACAATACTTGAACCACAAGGTTATGCAAAAAAAAGGCTTAAACAGTGCATTTAAGTGTTTTTCTGGTTCCGGTTAAAATAGCTAATAATATAGTAAATGTGCTAAAAAATTATATCTATTCCAGCAGTAAGCAAATAGATTTATAAGTTGGCATTCTAAATTATATAAAATTATTTTGTGTAATGTGAAAATCTATGTAACAGTCTACTTTTGATCTAGCTGTGGTATATTTATTATAAATAAATTAATTTAGTAATTATCTAAAATGCATATTATGTATTTCCACAGAAATCCTCCTAAAACTCATTCTTTTAACGAGTTCTTAAACAAGTAACTAAAGTGCTTTAAAATTTCCGATTCTACAAAAGTTAGAAGACCGTGTTTTTATCAGAAGAAATATTTGAAAGCTGAAGATAATTTCTAATCATTTTAAAACTTTACAAGTTTCATTTGTTACCATACTTGTAGTTTTTATTTTGTATGTTTTTTCTGTTTATTCTTTCAGAAGCAACGTAACTCTATAAGTTTTTTTACGGATCTTAAATTTATTTAATCTAAAAGTCTGCGCAGTGTAATGAGGTACTAAAATTAGAAACTGGACTCAGAAGAAAGAAGAACTCACTGACCACAACGTCACTGAACCTACCTTTAGAAGTGAAGCTGAACGACCTCAACCTATACGAATCCTCATCCTCCTCTTCAGTGTTACTATTGCTCCTTCCGCGCGTATCCGGCACATCCAAGAAAGCCGTGGACTTTCTATGGTACACCGAGGTACCTCGCCTCTGGGACCCCTTCCTTTTGATATTGGGCGACACATCAGGAGTGGAATCTTGCTCCGTCAGCTTGGGCTCACTGTTGCTGTTGTGACTCTTCAGTCCATTGTTGGCGGAAGTGGAGATCGAAGCGCGGCTCTTGATGGACCTCTTATGGGTCAGCCTGGCACTCTGCGACCGGGTAGCGGGTCTCCTCCGACGCGTCTGGGGGGTGCCAGTGTCTGGGGAGGCCCCCGACGGAGGGATCGCTTCCATGCTGCTGGCGTGACTAGCAGCGCAGATGGACGCGGAGCGCCCCTTTGCTCGCGGAACGTGCGGTCTGTCGTCCGTCATGGTGCGTACTGGCGACGGCCCAGTTGGAGCGTCGCGACGTCGTTCGACGCGGTGGATGCCCGGCGAGTCGCGGTTATTTTCGGAACGACATTCACCTCTCTTCTGGAAGTGAGGTTTCACTGGTTGCGTGATGCTGCAGACAATGAGGAGTTGCACGGTTTCGTTGGAGATGATTTACAAGGTTCTTTATGACGGTGTAGTAGAAGTATGACTAGAAATATACAGTACTTAGATAAAAAAATATATTGCTTATCTTACACATTAACAAATTTAACAAAAACGACAAAATTAAGGTCTATTATAAAACGAATTATAATATGATCTATATGTCCACCAATTTGCTGGACGCATAACTCAACGCGGTCTTGGAGTCTTGAATAATATATTGCGAACAATTGCCATTCTCAAACTCGGAATTGTATTGAGTGGGTCGTTTTGAAGCTGCTGTTTTCATCATTCCCCAGATGTATGCATCGGGGTGAGTGAGGTCAGGGCTATGTGAAGCATAATTAAAGTCTGTTTTTTAGGAAATGACTGCCACCAAAATTATCTCTAATCTTTCTCAACGATTGACCAGCGGTCGCACCATCTTGCTGAAACCACTGTCTACGCAGCAACAGTTTTTTTGCTCTGCAGAAGCCTCTCAGGTCCTATACAAAAGCTACGAGAACTTGCTGCTGATATATTTCTCTGTTGACGGTGGCAGAACAGCTTGCATCATCAGTAATGAAGTAATAATCAATCCCATTTCCAGAAACTACACACCATACAGTCACTCTTTCTTCATGAAGACTTGGTTCAAGTCCAGCGACTATGAGGTGAGAGGCGGTCGGAAGATTGAGAGGATTGATGATGATGATTAAGAAGTATCCTCACTCGCCCTAATTATAAAACTTACAATAAATTGATCATGCTTGGAATTGTATTTTTAAGGTGTATAGTGATCAAAAAATCATTCATGTTTTCTTTGGTGCACTAATACGAGTTGAGACTGGTAATCTTAATTGGAATTCTCTCTAATTTCTTTTTGCTCCTATTTTTACACTAACAGGCACAACAGTTCACCATTACGTCAATCTCACAAAAAAAAACACAGTTTTATTCCTGTACACACTAAAGAATCAACGTATAAAGTCCAATATTTGCCACTAATTCAATAAAACAGTAAATTTGACCAAATTTGACATAGAGAACTATAAGATTATTAATTACGAGTTCCCTTTTTTTCCTGGTCTAAGGATAGTTCACCTTTCATAACCTCAAACTGTCACCACAAGCCACGCTGTTGCCCTGGCTAGAAGTCGAACTACATTCGACAAATTTTGAAATGTGAAAAGTACAATAGCATTAAAGATATTTGGTGAGGAAATTCCCAAATTTTGATATCAATAAGATGTTTTAGATTTAATCGTTTTGCACTAATACCAGCACAAAATCAAACCCACTTGATACCCTGAAAAGATTCGAACTTCGGAATTTCTGCGAAGGTTTCTTCCGCATTTCGAATTTATATAAGCTAAGTCAAGTTCGCAGGTTTAAATTTTTTAACTGTAAAAGTTGTTTAGGTCTTCCGAAGGAATTTAACAGCAGCACCTTGTTTTACTTCATTTTTGCTGCCCCACTGGTTACTACCATATGGTTTGGGTAAAAACACATCCGCTACAATGTGATCCTAACGCATCCTTGAGTCTTTTAGATCCTGTATGTACCTAAGGATATTTAATTTCATTTTTCATTTTACAAAAAATGAGAAAATTTTAAACAATGAATTGCTAAAATTGTTGAAGTTCCTATTCCTATTCAAAGGCCAGCTGTTTTGGGATTCTTGGGCGAGTATTTCTCATTAAATATTTACACACATTTTAATAGAAGTAGATAACAATTGCTGCACAAAGTGCTCGTTAAACAAACATCATGTGGACGCAAAGATATTCGTACTGGTCAATGCTTCTGACGGTTATTTCTGGGAGTGTCATTACACGCTAGTTTAATGTATTTGCAGTGTAACGAACTCTTATGATGTAAACCATAAAGTAAAGTGTTCCATTTCTATAATTAATAACGTTTCAGCTGCTTTGATACGGATCTATGACGATCGCATCCAAGAAGTTTATTATAGACGCTGTGAAAAAATTGAATATATTCATAGTGCATTGGAAGATATTAACATTTAATTAGTGGGATAATTTAGACATTCTTTCTTTTATTGGGTGTTTTTAACATCCCCGAAAAAGATAAACAACTGAAAAAATAATCAGTCACTGGTTGGTTTTCTAAAACTAAGTTTTGGATTAACGAAAACAAAATTCTAACTTTGAAGCAGACGAATATTCTTAAAAGAAAAACATCACGTTTCTGTTAACTTTTTGGAAATTGTATCTAGTTTAGTTGTTATCAAAACACTGTTAGCACCTTATAAAGATTCTCAGATGTGACAGGTACTAATGTATCTGCTTCTAGACCTACTGGACGTGAGTTTTTAAGAGCCTCACCATGAGCATCTCGAATTTCTTAAGACATACGAGGTCGGTTAAGTTATCAGTATTTCCGAATTTAATATCTGTCAATATGTTAAATATAAACTCTGTTCGTATTGACGATATCTGAGAAAAACTAAAAATCCCAGAAAACTAAAAACATCGTGATTCCTTTTCGATCGGGGAAACTGTAAATTAAAAAATATAAATATGCAAACAAATTATTATAGGTATATGTTTCTTCATCCCCTGAAACACATCGATGAATAAGATGGCATATTTACTTAAATTCCTCATAAAAAGTGCCTTAATAATCTTTGAATTAAAACCGTATAGCTTATATGGGTTTAATATGAACAAATTGAAACGACAATTACAATTTTCAGTTATTTTCTTCGAAAATTTAGGCAACAATTTTTTTTGTAGCATATTAATTGGTATTAAATGTTGAAATTTTGCCCCAATTTGCCCTACTTCGAATGTTTTACAGATACCTATGGTACACCCAATATCGGCCATAGTGTATAAGCTGCTTGGTAATATTATTATAAGAATAATTACCACCCATTTAGGCAAGGACAACCAATACTTTTCACAATTTAATAGATAAAACGAAACATATCCACCTCCATTTATCAAAACCATAAACGATTCTTATATTTATATTGAATTACCTACCTTCTTCCAGATTTTGACAGAATTCCACCTAATCCTACGTACGTTTTCGTTAAGAGCGACATGTTTGTCGTCCGAGAAATTGATAGCATTGACAAGTGTTTAGGTTGCCATTTGTCTGCAACGGACATGTCGAGAGAACTATTCTCGAATCTAAATCTGCAGTTTTCAAGATGGCAGATGATGAGGTAATACCATAGATATATGTAGTACAGGTGTTATATCAGCTTTCATATCTCTGAGAGAAATATTTTACTCCGATATTCCGTGAAATCTTCCTATTACTTTACTTAGGCATACAGTCCAGCCCCCCACCTTAACTTTTATCAGAGTTACGGGGAGTTACTTTAGAAACGGACTGTACACATAAAACGTATGAGCCACATAACGTATCTTGAGAGTAACTAAAATCCAGAAAACTATTATAGATCTATTCGTCTTGAATCTAGTTGCGTCAGTGATTCACAGATATTCTATTTTACCAGAGAATAATAAAGCAGAAACACCAAACACTGCCGATATCAAAATAAACAGACCGTTCTAAAACTGGCATTAAATTTGTATATCCAAGTTATTTATAAAATATTATACTTATTGTAAATTATTTATCAAACATACGCCCCGTGAGAGAACTTAAACGCATCTTAAATTACAAAGGAAAATCATCAGTCAGCTTTATGTATATTTTATCTTCTTCAGAAGTAAACTTTAAAATCGTGTATAGAGAAAACGTCAGACGATGTTTTATCACCCTCTAAAATTTAACATCTCACACTTTTCGATGATTGATATTTTACTTCAGCAGCGTCGTTCTTGTTTTTAGGTTAAGGTCATGGCAGAGTATATGATCTAATAATGATATACTTTAAATTAGAACTGATCTCAAAGCTTTCGCAAAATTTTAAATCATTCTTCTTAAATTCCAATCAAAAAAGTTGTCGACAAATAACAATTTAGAGTAACTAACAATTGAAAGTTTAACAAAATGATAATATTGCTACTTTTATAACCATTTGCTTCAGAATAATAACCTAGAAAACTTACGAGATATATACGAACTCGGTTCGTATGCCACAGTCTTCCAGGCTGAAGTCTTTGCTATCCTAATGGCAGCAGGCAAGGAAGAAGTAAGGAACTGTACGGAGCAAAATATTTATTTCTGCTCCGACAGTCAGGCGGCCTTAAAGGCTTTAGCATCTCCAAAGACAAGATCCGCCCTTGTCCAAGGATGCAGAGATACCTTGGAGAAGTTGGCCAGAGGAAAGAGGCCAAATTGGTATGGGTACCAGGTCATAGTGGAATCCAGGGGAACGAAATGGCCGATGAACTGGCTCGATTCGGATCTCAGGGACCCAGCCAGGGACCAGAACCGATTTTAGGTATTACACGAAGGCAGGTCAACTTGGTTCTTAATGATTGGGCTCATGAGGCACTAAGTAAACACTGGAGAAAGAGTGGGAGCTGTAGACAAGCTCGCAACTTTATAGTGGAGCCAAGCAAGACCAAGACGGCCTGGTTATTAAGTTGTAGCCGAAAGGCTCTAAACCAGTTGGTGGGAGTTTTAACGGGTCACTGCAGGCTTAGAAGACATCTATCATTGATGGGTGTTGAGGGAGACCCTATCTGACCGAAGTGTGGGGAGGGCGACGAAACGCCTTCCCATTTCTTGGCAGAATGCGCGGCTTTCGGCAGACTGAGACACGACGTCTGGGGGGCCGGGAAGTTGCAAGGGGAAGAGGTCAGTTCTCTTGAATGGACCGACATTCTGACCTACATTAGAAGGTCGGGTAGGTTCGATGAGGGAAGAAGTGATGGAGCTAGGTAGGGACGAAAGGGATAGGTAAAAAGGGCCAGCTTGTGGCCTACCTGCCAGGTCTTGGCCGCCCCACACCACCACTAATACTACCAGATATATTACACATATCATTAGCTGGATCTAAAACTAAGTCAGTTGTGACTTGATCAGGTATACCGATTCAACGGACAATGTCTAGGTACAGAAAGAGCTTTTAACATTGTGTTTTTTCTAAACAGATTTCAGGAAAACAGTGAAATTTAATAAAAATTGCGTTTACAAAACTAACAGTATTTTGGTTCATCAACAGGAAGGCTATTTATATACTGTAACAACTTTCTTCTTCCCCTGGTGTATCAACGTGATTTCGATGACATTGGAGTTTGATAAAAAGTACATCTCCGCTGGTTCCTTCACCGCAACGCCATTGATATGGGTAATAATATCTCCAACTTCCATTCCACACCTGCAAAACATATCATATAATAAGCAAATATGTAGTGTTTTAGTTCTTCGGCTATAAGATCTGGACTGAAGACAGTATCTTAGTCGTTATTGAGTAGATTTATGTAACTCAGGGCAAGACAACGTAGTCTTATCTCAAAATTAATTTTACGTCTGGCAACGACCAAGTAACAGTGGAATTAGCACTGAAGTCCCAGAAGAGGATAACCAATCGAATGATAGCCACTGAGTGATGAGACTTTATCTCACTACATATGCAGATGATCCTTTGAAAATAAATGTTCTGATGTTTTAAATAACATTATTCACTATTTTAATAATCAAAATCTATTTTTCAAATTTGAGAAAACTGAATTTATACGCATACATATTTACCAATTGAAATTAGAGAATATAACTTTAAAAATTTATGACAATTCCTTAATCAATCCACATGATTTCACGCGATTCTTGGAGCTTTATCTCGATGAAAACTTAAATGGAAGTCCAACTGCAGAAAAGTGATTTCTAGTTTGTATAAATTGAGGTTTCTTTATGTAAGTTAGCGATTTGTATTTACGAAGTATCAACTATAAATATTTATTATGCTAAAGTCGAGTTGAGACATGGTATATGCTTTTGGGGAAATTCAACTCTTAGTGCCAAAGTATTCATTACACAAAAACGCAGTATTCGATATATTGCTAAAATACCTAATAAAGATCTTGTAAAAGACCATCATTTTTCAAAAGATATGGCATATTGATTCAGTTTTAATCATCTCGAGATGATGCCAACTTGGTTAGCGAAACGCGCGTTGAGTGCAATATAGTGTTTTGGTGTTATGTGGAAAATTACGTCAATGTTATCCTTTAAGCTCGAAACACGGACACCCTGTATATTCGGTATATGAAAATCAGTTTTTTTTGTTTTGTGTTTTCTATTATATTGAGTTTTTTAATTTGTACAAAATTACGAAACGTACAAGATTTTTGATTAAGCGGCTTAGTTTCCAAAATATTTCGTTAATTCCGTAATTACAGAAATTTATTAGTTTACTGAATTTTATAAGTTTGTTACAGGTGTGGCATAGGGAGGAACAAATAATTCAACAGGATTTGGCTATATTTTTGAGAAAAACGATAGCAGAAACCGTAAACTTTTATCTCTGTCTATTCTAGATACTCAGACCTTTTTTTACAAATTAACACATTAAAAAACATAAATTTCTTTCGTAGGGTGCCTAGTTTTTAAAGCAATTTTGAACTACTCTTAAGAGTCCATTCACTAGTCCGAAATAAGCCCAAAATCGGCGTTCGTCTCGTGTCTAATTATAAAAAAACTATAAAAGATAGCGACTTTTAGTAAAAAGTATAAAAAGATAAGACTTTAATCTAAATCCCTATAGTAGTAATTTTTTGTAATAACTAAGATAGGGTATTTTCAAAAATTATTTTCTCTAAAATACATGTATTAAACAAAAATTTGCTACTATAGGGCTCTAGTTTATTTTTTGATCTTTCCGGTGATATATAATTTATAACATTAAAAATAAATTTTGTTGCAATTATAAGACAAATCCGGTACCCTTGCAATAAGGGCTAACTTTATTTCCATGTGCCTTTTTACTTCGGCTTTACGTGCACCTCCGAAATCTAAATAATTCGGTAGCGGGAATATGTTAAGTCTTCACTCATCGGCTACCCAATCCCTCAACCCGACCCCGAATTCATGTCTGTCAAGTCTACAGTGAACGGACCCTTAAGGCATTTATTTTAAATAGGTACATTCAGAAATTAAATCCGAAGGAAAAAGTAAGTACCTAATTATAGTAAAGAAAAACTACTTAATTTTCAGCTTGATATTAATTGTCGATTTCACTTACTCAGAAGCTGGAGTCCCATCCAGAATTTTCCAGACAAGAAGGCCCTGGGCCGTGTCACGTGGCATGTTTTTGTACTGTTCGAGGAGGTCAGTGATTATATCGGGCGTTATCGAGATCGTAGTTATACCGAGAAGAGTTTTTCCCATGACTCCTTTGTTCTTAACTTTTTTGACTCTGTACTTGCTGTTTTCCAAAAATTTCGTGACGTATACTGAAAATTAAATACAAATAAAAAATGTTGAGTACCGCTGCGCATCTGATAATGTATTTTTCGCAGAGATACCAAGGTTTCTATTAGAAGAATCTTAAAACACTACGTTACAATATTACAGTTCGTCGAACATTGAAATGCATACAAAAATTATTTTTTTATTTAAAAGAAACTAACGGCTGTTTTAGATCTCTGCCACTGGATTACATAATTTAGCAACGGGGGCTTTAGATCATGAAAGATGTTTAGTATAATCCAGTGGCGGCTGGTGAAGGTTGGGAATGGGGGGCACAGAGGAAAAAAATGCGCCGTAGGCGAAAATTTTGCAATTTTCAAGGTCAACCACCTTAAAATTAAAAATTAGAAATTCGTAGAGCAAAAATATTTGCTTGAAGAAATAGGTTTCGTTAGGCAAATATCCCCTTTTTTGATGCGATTGACAGAAATATGGAAAAATTATTTTCCATATTTCACTTCACACGTTCACTTTCGACTGTAGTCATAGGAATTGTGCACAATATAGTTAATAGTTCAACCGATTCCGAAAACGTCGTAAGTAAATTATTTATATTTAACATTTGTAATAAAGCTACCGCACCACTATGTTGTATGAAATCATCTCTAGAATACATTATATACAGCTCATTTTTTAATTTTGTAATGTTGATCTTTGGAAATAAGGCACACACTGTTTTAATATGTTCTAGAGGAAAAACTATTCTATAGTTGTTAAATTTCCCCTTTTCAATCAAATTGGCTATAGTTAAAAAATCAGTAAATTGAAATCTCTCACGTACGTTCATTAATATGATGTCACATATTTCTTTGCACTGCATTACCTTTGAGTCTCCTACAGTAACTTTTCTCTTTTTTCTTAAATTATCCACAGAATGTTCCTCGGAATGTTCTGTTAAAATGTCAGCATTATTTAATAATTCTTCTGTATTATTTCTTAGACATTGTATAGCAGCTGTAAACGAGTCTAAATTATTTCTAACAGTATTATCATCTAGATAATACTGTTAGAGTCTAACTGCCTCCCCTGCTCCCCTGTAATGATTGAAAAGTATCTGTCTGTACTCTGTGCCGTCTGGTTGACGGGGCAGCGCCCATTCAATGACGTATCGATATATGCGAAAAAGCAAAGTATACGTTACTAGACCGGTTAATTTAGAAGAGTTAAAAGCAAGAATTCGTCACGAGATACATCGTATACCTCCTGAAGTTATAGATAATGTCCAAAAAGGATTCATTAATCGTCTTGGCTACTGCCAGGCAGCCAATGGTGCACAATTTGAACATTTAATTTAGTCGATTTTTTACATAATCATTAGCATTGTCAGTATTGTGAAAATTAAATTTTAAGATCTTCAAACATTATTTTCTTAAAATTTTTGTTATGTAACACCATAATTTTTCATGATGCGTATGCAGAATGATACGCTCTTTCAAATGGCGTGGTCAAAATTGGGGGTTGCTATTTAAAAAAATTGTCGATGACGTCATATCTCGAACAACGATGACGTTACAAATATGGGTCGTATGTCAAAAAGTGCCTTTTTAAAAACAAAATCGACGTGTCAGGGGATTTTTTCGAAAACTTCTCAATTTCTAAAATAATAAATTTATTCGTTACTTTTCGAAAGCACTGTATATAGTGCGAATACGGGTGTATCTATAGATGTCTACCCCTAGAAATAAGCAACTCTCCCTCACTAATATAGATAGCGCAGCGCTCGACCAGCGAGCAGCTTGAAGAGTAGTGGGGAGTGTTCAGTTATAATACCGTACTCGCTTAATGGAGTAGCGTCTCATTTGATAGGACGATCGGTGCGTTTATAATTGTGTTTCATATGGTGTTATCATTTCCAACTTTTCCGATGGTTCCAATGATTACGAAATCTGTGATTTTTTTATGTATCCTATCTGACTCTAAAATATGTACCATTGTTTTTATTACACCCTGTTCCTTGAAACATTTTTAAAAACATAATACAAGTAGGATGGATTCCGTACATTTATCTTAATATATCTATTCTTTTTGGATGAATTGAATACCTTTGGACTTATGGGACGCACTATACAGCGAGCTGACTAATCCAAAACCACTCAGTTACCCTCCCGAGAAACATGTTTCCCATCCGATGAATTTATTTTAATCAGCGCATACCGCTAAAACGGACCGTCTAGTAAATTTCGCACCGTCGTCGACTTAGAAATCGCCAACAAAGTCAGCCGGAGGTTGCTGATGATGTCCATCCTTCCAATAAATAATTTATAAGTAATATAATTCTTTTGATGTAATACTTCTTATATTTTTTAACATCAGATCCCCAAATAATGAAGTCAAAGCGATTCAAATAAGGTGGTTTGGTTGGCCACATGATACGAATTTTCTAAATTTTAAATAATTTGCCGCCATATCAATGCCGTAACATGTAAAAAATGCAGCAAAGTGTTACTATTTCTTATTTAATATACTATCCACGAAAATAACATATTATAGTACTTCTGTGACATTTAATTCTGATCAATTTAGCTTTAGCATTGCGCAGTACATAATAATTTTTCCATAAAGACTGAGGGACAAATAGGTATATTTAAAAAATAAACTTATTACAGAATGATACGTCTAATAGAATGGAGCAATGTTTGCATGTAGCGGGTACTTATCTTTGCATACCTTCAGAAATAAAAAAGTCCTGACCTTTATTAACCTATGCAAGTAATGAAGGATGGATATAATAATTATGCCACCTAGTGTCCTAGGTGGACGATACCAAACACAACTGTTATGCAACTGGGATGGCGTTAGCAACTTATCAGGTAGCTACTCACTTAGTTTTTCGTTTTCATCATGGAAGTTTTTCACTTTCGGAAAATTTTGGGAAACGATAGAAGACGTGAAAACAGTTGAACTTTGTTATACAAATTTATTTAGAAAAAATGGACCATTCCCAACTTACCTATGGGAATGGCGAACGATATGCCTGAAGTAAGCCGAAGGTTGTTGATGCCGATGACGTCGCCGTCCAGGTTCACCAGGGGTCCGCCGGAGTTGCCGAACGTGATCGAGGCATCGGTTTGTATGTACGTCATCGAGAAATTTCGCAGCCCCAGTTCCTCGGCGGGTCGGTTCGCGCAGCTCACCTAAAAACGATAAAAAAATAAAATCAAATAAACGAATAATAATAAAAATAAAAAAAATTAAAACAATGAAAATTTTAATTCGAATTTCAAGGGAAGCAATTTAAATTTTGTAAAAGGCATTCGTTAGAATGTGTAAATAAATCACAATAAGCCCTCATTTATTATTTGTAGACAGAAGAGTTACTTACAAAATTCTGAATTGAAAGATGGAAATCCGACTTTAAAGTCGGAATGGAATATAAAGTGATCCGTGGCATATTAAAACATTTCCATGCCTAAAAGGCAGTAAATTAAACTTCCATTTTCTAAATAGAAATGAAAATCAATTCATATGTGTATATTTTGTAAAATAAACTTTCTCCTGCAATAGGTAATTTTTTTCAAAATATATCCCGTATAAACTTTTCTATTGAGGTTACGTACGTCAAGTGAATAATATTGTTCCTTTAACCACCTGGGTAAATAAAAAAATCGCACTTCACGATATTTTTATTTTTTTTCCAGCTATTTATTATTTTCTATTTAGTTTCTTATTTATCAACACCACTAAAAATTATTTTTCATTTTCATAATTATGCTGCAAATATTTAAATTTAACGATTATATCATGAAAGATAGTAGAAAACAATTTTAATATTTTTTAGAGGTACATTGCTCCTCAACTTTTATCCTCCTCGTCTGTGGTATGTTATAGTTTATAGTAAACAAACGCAATAAAATTGTGGGAACAATAAAAAACCTCATCCCAGATCCATCTAGTGTGGAAAGATTAAAGGTCAGCTTATCCTGAACAGATTTCTAGAATGACTTTTCGGTTTTCCACTGTTATTTTCCACTGTTCCAACGACAGATATCACAATATGTAGATAGTCCTTTATTTTATAATAGCAAAAACAGATCGATATATTTCAACTTAAAAAAAAGTATTTAGAAACAATACACCACTTCAATACTTCCAAAGCATTGCTAAAGAAAAAAATCAACCAAAAGTTACATAATAACTACACACTAAGCGTATTCATCTAATGTCTTTTGGCATGCGACTTTAAATATAAATATCGGATCCCTTGCAGGAAATTTAAGTATACTGATATGAGTAATGATAATATAATAAAGAATATTACATTATAAACGTGACAGTTACCTCGTTGCATCTTTAGAAGCAATCAAAAGAATCTGTACTTACAATTCCAACAGTAACCGAGTTGCTTAGGGACAAAGGACTCCCTAAAGCAACCACCCATTCTCCAACAGAAGCGTCTCCAGCCTGACCAAACTGCAAACTTGGCATCTTTCCCGGACACTCCAGCTTCAGCAGTGCCAGGTCTAAATTCATGTCAGCATCCTCTATACGCACCTTATAGTTCGATCCGTCTCCCATCACTGCTGTTATGGTAGACTGAGGCTTGTTCAGTACTACATGAGCGTTGGTGAGTGCCCAACCGTCTTCACTAATGACGAAGCCGGAACCATTAGATGTTATGATGGGATCGCCAGTCTCCATGTCTTTCCTGTAAGGGTCTCTGATCTCTAAGTAGAATACAGCAGGGGCGCATTTTTTTACTACTTTATTTATAAAATTGAACTTCTCCCTGATTGTGTGTTCCGATGTTTCATCTTTAATAAGACCGATATTAGAATTTCCATCTACTAGATTATTGTATTTGCTGTTGTTGGTTAGTTGGGGAGCGGAAAGTTTGGAATTATTGTCTTCAGTATTTTTTCTTATCAAAATGTAAGATGCTATCAAAATAGCTCCAATACCTGCAGTTCCTAAAGCGTTAATCTGTCTTATTTTTTGCTCTTGTGGAGATTTTTGGGACGAGAATGGCCTTCCTATTAAAACTTTTGATATTTTTTTGGCTAGTGTTATCGAGCTTGGAATTTTCGAAAGTGAACAGTTCATAATTTGACGAAATATTGGTTTGTTTGCTACATATTAATTTTGAATAAGTCTGTGGTAATTTGCAAGAAATTTAATTCATTGCGTTTTCTTTGGCACTACGAATTTTGACACTGATTCATGACAGGAACTGCCATTTATGTCATTATATTAAGTGTCTTGTCATTTTGCAGCAAATTGAACTACACAGCCGGCTGGACACTATGGATTTAGCACATTATAATCTTGAGCCAAAGGTTTTAATGGGAGATTTAGTATATTCTTTTTATTTTAATATTGCCCCAAAACAATTATGTATCTTGGTAGAAAGAGGGCCACTGTCCAAGAGTTAATAGTACTACCAACTTACTCCGCTTTTATATTTTTGTTAAAAGGATAACGTCTGGAAGTTTGTAGTTTCAATCATGAGGTGGCTTCAGTCCTTCTGCGTTCCATAAAGGAGCAGCAGTCAATGTCTGGATTTTGACCCTATAAACCACTTCAAAATATAACCTAAATGTAAATGACCAATGTTCATTGGACGGACTAGAATAGGAACATTTTTACTTGTCCTTGCAAGATTTTTGACTATTGAGATGGGGGGATGTATTGGATTGCTACTTGAAACAGCTACGTATACCTCAAAAAAGGTAATTTAAGGTTATTTTTAATAAAGAACTTGCTTATCCAGTGATGCCTTGTTCAAGCTTAAGTTTCGATCCTAATATCCTGTATTTTAGGATCGTGTTTCATTATCAGAGTGTATCATATCAATGTACCAATATTGGCGTTCAAAGTGTCAATTCTCTAAATAAAAACTAGAGGAAATATAAATCATTTTCTAAGAGCCCCTAAAAGGAAAAAAAAACTGTGGGCAAAGATCATATACAAATATGTATGAAAGTGCATACACTGGCATTTTAACGTATGTACAGGGTCTTCACATATATTTTAAACTAGGTTCTAACTCCTTGATCTTTGATTTTACAAAAAAACTTTGGAAATACGGATTTTAGGGTACCTTTTTGAAGATTCAGAATATGCTTCTAGAAACACATTTGGGTATCTGAGACCAAAATTTCATGATAAACTTAATTTTTTTAAATAGAACTTATATACTGTATATTTTCATAAATCTGGAAATATATTTTTCTTATGTTTTTAAAAATATATAATTTTAATAAATTATCTCTAAGCGTTTTCGAGATATTTAATATTAAAAAATAATTCATCTATTCTCCCATATTACACTTATAAACGCAATAGCCGGCCAATCTCAGATACCCAATTGTGTTTCTGATAGCATATCCTTAATTTTATTCTGAATTTTCTAAAGACACCTTAAAGTCCGCATTAACAAGGTTTTTTTTTGTAAAAACTAAGATCAAGGAGTTGAAACTAGTTCAAAATATACATGAAGTTGCACCTGTACTTGTTTTTTCATGGGCAGTGCTTCTTTATGCACTTAAATAAATTGTCAGTTCATTTTGGACTATTTATTGTATGTTTTATGCTTTTGTGCATATTAAACTTTATTATATTTTAACCTATTATAACCTAAGTAAAAACTAGAGAAGGAGTGGAAGTTGTAGACAAGCTCCCAACTTTATAGTCGAGCCAAGCAAGACCAAGACGGCCTAGCTGTTAAGTCGTAGCCGGAAGGCTCTAAACCAGTTGGTGGGAGTTTTAACGGGCCATTGCAGGCTTAGAAGACATCTATCATTGATGGGTGTTGAGGGAGACCCTATCTGCCCAAAGTGCGGGGAGGGCGACGAAACGCCTTCCCACTTATTAGCAGAATGTGTGGCTTTCGGCAGACTAAGACACGACGTCTGGGAGGCTGGGGAGCTGCAAGGGGAAGAAGTCACTTCCCTTGAATGGACCGATATTCTGACCTACATTAGAAGGTCGGGAAGGTTCGACGAGGGAAGACGAGACGGAGTTAGGTAGAGGACGACAGGGGTAGGCAAAAAGATCCCGCTTGTGGCCTACTTGCCAGGTCTTGGCCGCCCCATACACTACTACTACTAACCTATTATACAGAAATAAATGTTAGTAAATATTCAGTTTACTTTTATTCATGATTATATAAATATATTATAATTCACCAAAGATTAATATCATGCATATGTATGTACGTACACTATGATTTTTATAATAGAGACTGTTCTACGGACGTAGTATTACTATCGTTCACTGGCATTTCGTCGAACTGGAGAGCTACTAGCAGATATGTAATAACATTTCCAGCTATCTGAAAGAAAAACACTTTTAGGTAGACATTTCGAAAAGTAGAAGCTAATTTACTATTTTCTAATTTTCCTTATCTATTTTCATGTCATATACCCACTACAACTGAAAGAATAGAGTTTAAGTACTATTCATTGTAGTTTATTTTTTTTTATTATTTTACAGATGGCGTAATCTCAAAAGAACCATACAGCTGCACCACAAAGAAGTTACAGACATTATATACAAGTGGAAGTACTATGTTAATTTCTACGTGGTACTTCATATAAAATCTAGGACACTAAACCATCAGGAATTGGAAGAATTGGTTGGTGATTCAGTTCCGATAAAAGCTTTTATTTAGCTTCTCAAATTTAAGCACTGAATATGTTTTCAGTACCTACTACAGGTTCAGTATCTACAGTGTTAGATACTACAGATGCATTATCTTATGTAGGTATTCCAACAGTCTTAGATAATTTAGCATTTAAAATAAATATAGCAAGTAAACCAGTTAAAGATGTAATTTTTACAGAGAAAACTAAAATCTTTATCTTTGAAATTATATTAGAAATTCATTCTTAATTTCCTTGAATACAATCCTTGTTCAAAGACTTACGTTACGGTTACAATTATTATGAAAATCAACCAATTAAAGTAAAAGGCGAGAATCTCGTCACTTCCTTACAGTATTTTAGCAATTACATACGTTTTTATACCAATAACTTGCACTTTGCAAAATCATGAGCTTAGTACAATGTTTTTGTTCCACCAAGAGACACTCTGGGGCTAATTATGAACTGGTTTAGAGCTGTTTTATTATACATATTAGTCCAGAACTACTTTTTAACTAGTTTCGTGGAAGTTCTTCGTGTCTGGAAGCACTACTAGTTCAAAATTGGGAAATCTATTTCTACTTTTCCCTTTTTTCGTAGAAATTACTCTTCAGCAATTCAAACTCAAGCAATTCAAACTTATAATTAATTTCTAACATTGTATGGTTCGAAATACACACCCCACAAAAATTATCGCAACACTAAAAATTTGCTATTATTTTGATATTCGTTTTCTCTGGAACTAATTGTCCGATTTAATTGTTTTTTTTTTGTATTGTAAGTTGATTCGTTAGCAATGTGACTGGTTTAGTTACATTCTCGAAAAAAATAATTTTGAATACATACAGGGTGAAACAAGTGTAACATGATTTGTCACAGAAGTTTAGAACACCCTGTGGAGTTAATCAGTTATGGCAACATAGTAAAACTTAATAGGAGTTAAAGCGACTTCTTTTCTTAACATAATCGTCTTGGTTTCACATCGATATCTCAATAATTAAAGGAGATATTTCAAAATAAAGTATTCAATGTCATTTCAGTAAAAAAAAATCAAATATACCTTAACAAACATTTACAGATTTTACGAAAACTTAGCAGGCTCTGAAAACAAAATTTGAAATGTCATTCCTACAATCATTATTTCTACAGAAATACGATTGTTACAGTTTTGTTAAAACTCTTTTAATTTGCGTGCTAAATTTAAAAAAAATGAATGCTGAACTTCGTTTAAACAGACATTTGTCAAATGAAGAGTCAGTAAGAGCAATTGCACTCGTTGAAGACGGACGAAGTCAAAGATATGTGGCAAATGTAATAGGTGTTCAACCAAGTACCATTTCCAGATTAATCAGGCGTTATAGAGAAACAGGACAACATTCCAGAAGGCAAGGACAAGGGCGTAAAAAGGTAACTACAGCTGCAGATGATAGATTTCTAAGACTTTCGGCATTAAGAACTCGACATTGTACTGCTCGTATGCTTCAACGAGAAATTTTGGGAGCCAGACATGCAAACATTTCTTTACAAACTGTTAGAAACCGTCTTAGAGAATGGTTCTATGGTTCCAGCCAAGGGACCACGTCTGACCAGGGAACATCGAGTTGCCCGTCTCCAATTTGCTAGGGAACACAGTAACTGGGGCCTAGAAGAATGGTCTAGTATACTGTTTACTGACGAATTAAGATTTTGTTTATATTCGTCAGATAGACGTATGCCAGTATACAGAAGGCCAGGTGAACGGCATATGCAGTGTAATTTTCAACAGATCGAAAATTTTGGAGGTGGATCGGTAATGGTGTGGGGAGAAATTTCTGTTAATGGGCGTACGGCACTGGTGCCTGTCAACAATGGCAGCATGACTGCCCAACGTTACATAACGGATATTTTAGTTCCTCATGTAATTCCATATGGACGCTTATTGGGTAATAATTTTACCTTAATGCAAGATAACGCACGTCCTCACGTTGCACGTATAGTAAGAGAATATCTTGAAAACAGTGATGTTGCTACGATGGACTGGCCTGCTCGCAGTCCAGACTTAAATCCAATTGAGCATGTATGGAACTACATGTCATGGAAAATCAAGGAGGGTCAAATCCCCTGCCGAACATTAAATGAGCTCCAGAACAAGCTTCAACAGATTTGGAATGATATAGGGGAAGATTACATACACAGTCTGTTTGAAAGTCTACCACAGCGTATTCAAGCGGTAATTGAGGCTAGGGGAGGAAATACCCGATACTGAAAATTGTTATTTTAATTTTATGACGTGTTTTATTGCTGTAAGGGTATACTGTTTTATTAAATTTGTTTAGTGATGCACTTGTAATCGATTTTTTTTTACTAAAATGACACTGAACCCTTTATTGTGCAATATCTCCTTTAATTATTGAGATATCGATGTGAAACCAAGACGATTATGTTAAGAAAAGAAGTCGCTTTAACTCCTATTAAGTTTTACTATGTTGCCATAACTGATTAACTCCACAGGGTGTTCTAAACTTCTGTGACAAATCATGTTACACTTGTTTCACCCTGTATGTATTCAAAATTATTTTTTTCGAGAATGTAACTAAACCAGTCACATTGCTAACGAATCAACTTACAATACAAAAAAAAAATCAATTAAATCGGACAATTAGTTCCAGAGAAAACGAATATCAAAATAATAGCAAATTTTTAGTGTTGCGATAATTTTTGTGGGGTGTGTATATATAAAAGATCTTTCGGAGTTACCTAATAATTCTAGAAGTAGCAGATTGAATTGGTAAATGATTATAGACATGTTTTATCAAATTCTGAATCACGCAACATGCTGCGTGCCTCAACTAATTTAACAAACAATGTTCAGAAATAACCATATAGTTTTATAGAATGATAGGTAAGATTTTAAATAGGTATCTAAATCTATGAGATAGATGGGAGTATCAAATTTATATCGGTTATTTTACTGAACATTTTGTTAACTTTGAAACGTAATATTCGAACAATTTATTATATCATTGAAGAGATAAACGTTCTATCAATTTTTTTGTAGACGGATATCAAATCTATTTCTTGAAAATATATTTTCTTTCTTTCTCTACGCTGTTCAGCTGATAAATTTTGAGACTACTTCAGGATCATTTATATAATGAAAATGGTATATCCCATGGCCTCAACATTACATAAAATATGACCATACAGTTTCATATGCTTACGGGTGTGAGAAGCCAAGGTCCGAACTTAATTACTCCACAAGCTGACAGGTAAACACTTTTACCATTCCACTGCATCATCAAAGTCTGTAACTGAAAAAAAGAGTTTTATATTTCCGCCAGATAATAATTTTAGTATGAATTTATCATCCGCCAGCAGTTACTGGAAATTGTACCTAACCGTGATGGTATAAGACGAATTTGGAAAAGTGAATATCTCGATTAAACAGATTATACCACCTCTAAGTAGAGTTTTCAAGCTGGGAACTTTTTGTCGACTTTTATTGTTAAAAACATGACGGTATACCACCACATAGATGGAGCTCTACAGGTACATAAATAAAGGGATCACTCGTCTGGTTCACAGATGGATTTAAGATTAAGGAAGAGGTAGATGTGAGCATTTATATGTAGACTGTGAAAATCCCTAGGAAGGTGCTCTTAAAACGGACTAGTGAGATTCATAAATCTATATTCTATCAAACATCCATCATAATTCAGTAGTTTCTGATGTATAAGGTTCTGAGGTATGATGTTCTGAGCACATAGAAGTAATAGAAGCAATAAGACAACAAGCAAAAACAACAGGGTTATTCTAATTTTGCTGTTACGACATGAGGGAATAGCACGATGCCTGCTGATAAAGAAGAACATTCATTACTCGTCAAACAAAACCATTATGTAGTACACCAGAAAGTGACATAATAAAAGATGAACAAAAGTATTTCTAATGGATGTTAGGTTCAAGGCGAACGCAATGGAAAAGTTTTATAGCTGGTCGCAAAATTGATTAACGACTACTAAATCGACAGCAAATCAAAATAAAGGCAACCAGACATTTATATATTGAACCAGTTGATAAAGCTTAGAAGGGGACATGTCCCTTCTGTAGGGAGATAAGGACTCAGAAACAGTGGAACATATACTTTCCTCCTGCCAAGTATTCATCATCCAATTGCCTAAACGTTCAGAATAATGATTTGACATCCCTTCTGAAATGAGTAATATAGAATGCCTTTAAATGGAACTACCTTACATAGATTTAAGGTTATTCAGTGACAATATATTCTTATACGAGAAGACGAGAGGTCCATTCAGTAATCTAAAATATGTATCTTGTAATCCGATCCCAGCATTCTTTAAGATACCAAAATATTAATCGTTAATTCGTCAATAATGCCTTAGTCGTTGACTAAATATATTTATGAAGAAAATAATTCATATTTTAAATCTGTTCCTCTATAATAAAATATTAGTCGGCATACTGAATGACCTGCCTTATACAAAATAGTTGCATGTAACTATCGCTCACTTGAGATTTTGAAAATAGTGCAATATGAACCTTGGAAACCACTAACCTGCTGCTGAAGATGTGAAGGCAAGCTTGTGATTCTAGACTGCTGCATAGTTCTAAGAGGAAGAAGACTCTGAAATTAAACATATTGTTTATTTTGTTCATACTTCACATTTGTTATAATACTTTATCATGTAGGTGTTGGCCCAGAATCATGTATCCCACGACTCTTGATGCTCTGTAAAGAAATGCTATAACGTAATGCACTTTCGTACGTCTGATCCTATCTTCGTCAACAGAGAAAGTTATGTAGCGGAAGAGGTAGTACACCATTGTATAGAGACTGGAGCAGTTTCCTATTAAAAGTTGAAGTCCAGTACAGTAATTTATTTCGTTTACGATCTTGAATGTCTGTAAGTGCATTTCCGCTAGATGATTCAGCATCTACTGGAAGAAAATCTGTTATATAATGATAACGGAGCTGAGGAATTGTTAAGTAATTAGTGGACAGCAATGATACCAGGCAATATCCGTGGATGAAAAGCATTTGCTTCAAATATTTACAAATTTCTATTACAATCATACATTACCCTTTCAAATTTATCCTCAGTTTTCATGTGTGGTTCCTCTTTAGAGGTACATACATAAGACCGTGTCTTCATACAAATAAAACTGCAATTCTTTTTCCCGTTAACTGAATGCATCTTCTCAATTGCAACGGATACAGCGTCGGACAAATATTCAAATTTCTCTTCGGTAAGTACGACGAACATATATACTATAGCCACTTGCATAATTTGAAAGATTACTGCAAACCCTCTTATTGATACAACAAACGCTGAATCTAAAAGAAGCAGCAAAAAATTACTGCAGCCAAACAAATTTCTAGAGCAACTTATGATATAAGTCCGATCACACCAGACTGCCATAGATTCGTGTCTTGAAACCAAGTCAAAATACTTGTTTTAACACCAGATATTATAAAATATATCGAAAATTCCATAGTTCATATACATGGTTTTGTAAATAAGAGCCTTTTTAGTGGCGCACTCAGAAAAAATCTTGCGGGGCAACGCTTCAGATAGGTAATTGGGTATTCATAAATTAAACGAAAGAAAAAGGATCATGTACGTGTGTCTGTATGTTAAGTGTGTGTATATATATGTGCTTGTAAGAAAAATACAGGGTTATTCAGAACTCATCTCTAAAACTTTGAGGATATGTGCATCCTTAAATAAGAAATCGATATCACCAAAAAAATTTTAATAAAAGTATTAAGATTTCCCGTAAACAATGTATAAAGTTATACCATTATAAAGGACTACGTAGCTGGGCAACTGTACTTCAACACATCTGATACTTTTCTACCACATTCCTAAGAATGTGATAAAAAAGTAGACACGTTTTTGTCTGGAACGCCTGGTTAAAACCGACCGAATAATGTTGGATTGGGGATAATTGTCTGTGAGTCGTCAGTGTGTGTGTCGCTCTCGCGGGTGTTGTAAAGTGCGTAAAGTGTTGAGTGTGTAAATTTTCAAAATGGCTCATGCGTACTATAATGCTGAGTTAATGGACATGATTCTTATTTATGGCGAAGTTGGACATAATGCAGTGGCAGCTTCGCGCTTGTATGTGGATCTATTTCCCAATCGACACACGCCAAATTATGCAACTTTTACGGGAGTCGTACAACGTGGCCGTGATACTGGTAATTTACGTGCAAACCGTACTTTAGCACCTGAAGAACAAGTGTTGAATCTGGTCCGTGAAAATCCGCGAATAAGTACAAGTCACTAGGAGGAACATTCGCTTTGGTGCCGCAAAATTGGATAAGGCGTGCCCAAAAGTGTGTATAAGTCGAGGGACAAAATTTCGAACAGCTTTTGTAACAAGGTATGTGCAAATTTTTTATAAATTTCATGTTTTAGTGTAACAAAATTTTATTCATTTAAAGACACGTCACTTTGGTCAGATCTATCTATCTTTAAGTTTATAGTAAAAACGCCGCAAATCTTTTTTGCGCCGGGTGTCGGTATACTCTCAGATCTTCCGAAGTTTTTTTGTGCTAGCCTGTGCATTGTCAGTCCCAATGTCACTCCATTACAGTGGAACAGTATCCAGCGGCGTGCAATGAAAAATTTTTAAATAGTTTTAAGACCCCGCCAAAAAAATTTTTTTTGCACTACCACATTTGTACATGTATGTTGAACATCCCCAAATTTTATTATGGATGAGTTCTGAATAACCCTGTATACTTACCAACTTAACAAATATATTCTATACGAATCCAAAATAAATATAAAAGAAACAATACAAAATTTTCTAAAATAGAAACAAATTTAAAAGATATCTTATATAAAAATAATATCACAATTAATCCCAGAAACAATAAAATTAAATTAAATTAGTAGGTATCTAAATATTAAGATTCAGTCTTCTTTTCATCAGACTTAACTTTTGTTATATCTCCTCTGGCTTAACTGCAATATTTTGATGAATACATAAAGTAGCTAACCGGTTTTTTAGTTTTGCTTTAAGATCTGGGGAGTGCATGGCCGCTTGCCCCCCTGGGTGCGCCGCTTGTATCAACGTTGGTATGCTACCAAATTTTCAGATTTCTCCTAATGATAGTTTTCCCATAATCGATCGATGGAGTTCCCGGTGGAACACCCTGTAGACTGTACAGGGTGTCATGTGTCATGTTCTGAATAGTATCAGAACGCTTTTACTATTCAGCGTATAAAGTAATTCTTAACCGATTCAATGATTATGTATAGAAACTGAATTTGCCTCCTGCTACGCATAATGGTCGAGATTATAATTTATTCATATTATAATTTAAAATATATTACTAAGCCATATTTTTCAAAAAGATGAAAAAACAAAAAAACGGCATTTATTCTAGTTTGAAGAATAATAATATTTTTGAGAAATCAAAAACGACAAATGACATACTACCAATGTTGCAGATGTGTTTTGTATTCTTGGCTTGTCTTGGTTATAATTTTATAATTGATGGCGCCGAAAACTTTTTTGAAAAAGTAGTAAAAAAGCCTGCCTTACGGTACACACATTCTAGTGGGCACTGTAAACTCATTACCATCAAAGTTCTTACCTAATGAAGGGCAAGTGAGGTCTAAGAGATTGCTTTCATTGTGTGGCAGTGAAATCGAGCTGTGGAGGGAAGAAGAGAATATTATAATAAAATATACCAATAGGAGCCCAATCATGCGACTGATATTTTTCTGTAGTTGTTTGGCTTTAATTATGGAACTATCCATTTTCGATAAGCTTTCAAGTACTCTACAAACTCTTTTGCTCCCTATTGCTCCCAGAAATATGGTCATCATCGAATCTACGTCAGCAACGAAGTATCCTACTGTCATTAGATACCTAAAAATATTGTTAAAATAGATGTGTCCATTTGAATACACAAATATATTACTGAAGATAAAAGCGTATGAAGAGAATTTAATTTTACAAATTAGCAAAAGGTAATCTTATTTTTCAATATAAATAGAATATACTGGAAATTAAGTACATCCCGAAAATATACGAAGGCTTCTAAGGGATACCCTGTTTTTTTACATTTCCTTTCCTAAAAATATGCGTTATAACGCAAAATTTTGCCTTATAACACAAAATTTTGTGTTATAACGCAAAATTTTGGCTTATAACTCAAAATTTTGCCTTATAACGCAATATTTTGTGATATAACACAAAATTTTATGAATTTACGTTTTTCAAATTTGCAGCGCGATCAGTTAAAAGTTAAAAAACGAGATGCCTGGAAGTGGTTAGTGGTAGTTGGGTTGGTCTGGTATCTGAGACGAAGGTTACGAAGGGCGTAATTGGCGAGATAAAAGAAAAACTTTAAATAAACTTCTTAAAGTCCCAAATGGGCCACCCTTTTTTGACATGATTTCAAAACGCATTTGCGCAAACAATTTCTCGTCTGATTTTGATAATTTTTTCTTGTTTTTTGAAAGCCCCAAGTGTCTCTTTATAATGTTCCTTTCGTTGAAATACACGGTGCCAAGAATAACTAAAATACATGGCAAAAAGAATGTCTGTTTTTACCTTATATTTGAAACGCCTTGTAGGGTTTAAAATAAGTTCCATAATTCGTCCTTTATAGCCTTATATTTTAGCTTTCATTTCGTTTTTTAGTTATCGATTTAATCACGTAATTTGAATTACAATTTGAAAAACGTAAATTCATAAAAATTTGTGTTATATCACAAAATATTGCGTTATAAGGCAAAATTTTGAGTTATAAGACAAAATTTTGCGTTATAACACAAAAATTTGTGTTATAACGCAAAATCTTGCCTTATAACGCATATTTTTAGGAAAGGAAATGTAAAAAAAAAAACAGGGTGTCCCTTAGAAGCCTTCGTAATAATATACACTAAGAGAAGTTTTACTAAGATGAATATTCGTTTTAAGTGCAAATTATCATTTTTTATTAATGGGGATTCTTACAGGTATATGTACCCTTCTATGAGATGTACATACTTTGTAGTCATTAAAAAATAAATACCTACTTATACTTAGTAGGGTTTGCATCTATAGTAACGCATATATTTAACGACTACGTTTATTTATCTTAACCTTTTTTAATTTAAACTTAGTCCTTTTATCATTATTTAATTAATATTGAATGAACTTATTATGTTCTCATCATTATACAGATGCAGGGAAAGGGTTTACGAACATAGGAATAAAAAGTAAATTCAACCGATGCATAGTTTTGCTAGTAACAAACTAGGTATTATTGTAATAAGAATCGTGCTTTCGTTTTGTGGAGAACTCACCAGTCGGTATCTTTGTAAGACTTATCCTGTGAACAGGACCATCGTATTGAGAAGACAAGGCAGCAGTACATGAAATAAATTATCTGTATACTAACAGAATATACAATCAAGTATGCCGACGTCACGAATGTACATTTTGTATATTTCTCTTCATTCGATTTAATCGGCAAAATACCAAATATTCGCGTGAAAAACAGAACAGGTTTGGTAACCTCGCAAAGGCAAGGGTAGTTTTTATTGCGCTTTGGCATGACTGTTACTTTTGAAAAGACGTATAAGCGAGTAATTGTAAAAATGCTTTTCATTAGTTTTAGGACGCGAGGAAGATATTATTTATTAATAAAAATTTCAATTACCATAATGTTATACATAATGTTTGTATAAAATGTCAACACAATTGTAACGGGTGGATGAAAAATCGTTTTTAGTCATATATTTTCAATTAGGCATTCCATAACAAGCGACAAAAATGACTTTCGCGCATCAAACAAAGCAAGTTTTTGGTGGTTTTTACTAGAGTACCTAAGTACCTCATATTCAGAGATTCTAAAAAATGACTTTTTATCTTACCTCATATTCAGAGATTCTAAAAAACGACTTTTTATCTTCAAATAACATTAAAGACGTTGATTTTTTTGCTGGAATTTAGAGCTATTGATTGTAGTAAATTTTATAGTAAATTTTTGTCTGTCATAATAAAAAAAAAATAATAGAAAAGCACAATATACAGGTTATATAAATATATTTATCGTTATATTTTATCATGTTTGTAAATAAACTTAGAGGCACTACTATTCCTATTCACATACATTTATGCGTTCTGTTTGACCCAAATTTTATTAATAATTTAATTCTTAGTGAACTTTTTAGTTTAATTCCTATACAGGTAAAGAAAGATATAAACAGTTAAATAAGCCAATAAATAATATTAAAAATATGCTATAAAAAACTTTAAAGTTATTTCTTTTCCAAATCCAAATATATTTCTGGTAGATCAGAAATTCCAGGTTAGACTGTGCACCACATTTTTTGGTGCTCGATGCAAGTTTTCAGCGATACTGGTTTCGTATTTATAAAAGGTACTCCTAAGTTTTTATGATGCTGTTGTATTTACCTCCAAGGTATTTTTTGTCATATTTATCACACCCTGTATGCTGTAATTAATTTCTTTTATAACATTTTTCCCTACAACTTGGTTAGATTTTCATAAACTTGTTGAAAATTTATGAAAATGTGTTTATTTATGTTTAAATCTCTGGAATAAATGTGTAGTTTCTAAAATAAATACTTAAAAAAAAACTTATACGCAGATTAACGTGTAGATATCAGTAAACAAAAATATAGGTGTCTGTTTTAGAATTTCAATGTGACTCATGCAAATGTCACTATCAATCAGTCAAAAAATCGACAGATTTGTCGAAAAATTTAACTATCGACATATGAAGATAACCCAGATTTATACTAATCTATATATTAAGTTTTGAGAATAGGGTCCGACACTCAGTATGACGTTTACCGAGCAATACTTTTCTAAAACATTTATGTAATTAAAGTAAATATTCTATTATTAAAAATAGATACCTCCATTTGGAAATTACAGCTAGCGGAAAATACCATTTAATTTATGCTATTGCATTTTATTCAATAATATACATACAGGGTGAGGCAACGAAGAGTTTCATCTTCGATTATCTGTCAAAGGATTGTTGCAATATCCATTGATCCTGGTCATGACCTGGGATGGTTTGGGACCGAGCGGGATTATCGCACTTTACCCTCCCATCGCTGTAGGTCTGAACTGCCTCGTAGAGGTGGACCCATCCTTCACCAACCCTGATCACAAAACGTGATAAGTGTGGGCGATTCTTGATATAAGTATCTTCGCTTATATGTCTTGCATGGTTGTCGTCTTTCAGGATATGTGTTTAAATATTCTTTAACTGTTCTGTTTAAATTTTTGTTACATCTGTAATAAATATCTATATCTTGTTTCTCTTCGGTTCAATACATAGATAGTCAATGTAAAAAGTACTCCACAGATGCAATTTATAAAAATTATAAGTGACATTTGTGATTTGTCAAGAATTGACTGTCATGGCCATGGCTAACTAGACATTTTCAAAAATTCCTTCATTCGTCATTTTTCCTTCATAATGCCCTTATTTTTTTAGGCAAATATTAACATATATTTTATTGTTGTATTCAGAAAAAATCGGTTTATTCAAATATGAGAAAAATTAATATGACGCCCATAAGACAAAATAAAGTTGGCGATGATTTACAATAGAAGTGACATTTTTTTAAAAAAACGGTTTACAGCATCGTATTTGTCTCAAGAAAGTGTCCTAATAATATGAAAACGATAAGCCAATATTTTCAAAAATATAGAAGTTATGGCCAGAAAACGAAAACCAGAAAAAAATTTTGTTTGCCTCTTACTCAAAAACAAAAGCAGATATTTTGGGGGTTTTCTTTGCGCCAACTTATTGAGCACAAAATTTCGCAACTTTGCCGAATTGAAACCTAGAGTCTACCTTTTATAATAAGCGAGATACCCATGTTACACACTCGAAAGTGAATCACCCTGTACAGAGTTTCAATTTTTGATAAAACAGGTTGTTACATTTAAAAAACCATGTGACTTAGGTTTAAACTTATGAAAATTTGGAAGTAAAATTTTAGCACTCTGTACATACGTCTACCTCAAAATCATTTAAGAGGTGTTTGTAGGACCCTTCTACTGTTATTTATTTATTTATTTATTTATTTATTTATTTAGATTACGGCTATCCAACAGTAAAAAACCATTTACAGGATAGGAGTTGACAAAAAGTATTGTAATATAACACAGTTAAGAGAACAATAATTACTTAAAAAACGATTTACAAACATGAACTAAATGCATTTGGGCAAATAAACAAGTACAATAATATTGAACACTAACCAATATCAGCAAACTAAACTAAGTAAAATAACAGCCAGCAAATACAGTAAGATACAAACAAATTAAATATAAAGTATATGACAAGTACGTATAGGGCAATAGGGCAATAAATATCTATGTACAGTATGTACATCTACCTTATAAACAGAATAAGACTAATGAAGTATTACACATTTTATTTTGGAATCGGTTGTGTTGAACAAGTCTATGTTACCTTGCACTGTCATATAATTTTGACACATGGTGTAAATTGGCGATGATTGTAAGACTCGTGTACGAGGCACTGCTAAGTTAAAGGGCAACGAGTATCTTGCATTCATGCGAGGTACATTTATGTTTAACCTATGCAATAATTCGGTACAATCTACAGTAGAGTTAATGATTTTGTGCAGCAGAATAACTGATTGTGCTTGCCTGCGTATATCTAAGGCTGTGACGTTACATTCAGATAATATGTTGTGAGGATAACCAATAGGCGGATAGGCTCCACTAATCTTAAAAGAAACATATTTCAGAAATTTACGCTGCAAACTTTCTAATAATTGTTCTTGAGCCCCATATTTGGGGTACCAAACAATAGAAGCATATTCTAAATGGGACCGAACAAATGAATAAAAAAGAGAAAGTAGAACATCCTTAGAATGGAACTCTCTAGAGTGGCGAATAATAAATCCCATATTTTTGCTAGCTTTAGCAGCAATTGAAGAAATGTGTTCATTAAAACTCAACTGGGGATCAAAAATTACCCCAAGATCTTTAAAAGAATTGGGACGCTTTAAACAGACCTTGTCCAAGCTATAGGGAAAAATTACTGGGTTATGCGTTCGATAAAATGAAAGAACATTGCATTTGTCGGTGTTCAGAGGTAAGTTGTTTCGACCGCACCAATTGTTTATTTGTTCCAAATTGTATTGTAACTTTATGCAGTCCTCAATGCAGGAAATTTGGTAAAATATTTTCATGTCGTCTGCGTATAATAAGTATCTTATATTGAGATTAGTTGCGATATCGTTTATGTAAATATTAAACAACAAATGTCCTAGGATAGATCCCTGAGGAACACCAGTAGAGTAGTAATACCGATTGTACAACCACCGGGTGGTGGGGGGCGTGGCCTTGAGACGCGGGGGGTTGGGGGCGCGGGGGGTGACCTTGGGGTGCGGGGTGGGGATGACCTTGAATGACCTTGGGACTGATGACCTTGAATGACCTTGAGATTGGTGACCTTGAATGGCCTTGAGATGACCTTGGGTGACCTTGAGATGGACATATATAGGTCACCTTGGGTGACCCTGGGCCACTTGGGTGGTCCAGGAGACTTATGACCTTGAACGACCTTGAGACGGTGACCTTGAGATTGGTGACCTTGAATGACCTTGAGATGACCTTGGGTGACCTTGAGATGGACATATATAGGTCACCTTGGGTGACCCTGGGCCACTTGGGTGGTCCAGGGTGACCTCGGACCACTTGGGCGGTCCCGAGCGACCTTGAGTTACATTGTGCCACTTGGGTGGTCCCGGGCGACCGCATGTTTTCGATCTATGACGCAGCCGTTGCATAATTATAAAAGAGGGTCGCTTGGGTGGCCCCCGAGCGACCTTGGGCCACCTGGGAGGTCCTGGGCACATGTGTGGTCCTGGGCAGCCTTGAGTTTTTGACCTATGACGCAGTCGTTGCATGATTATAAAAGAGCGGTAGCACAGATCACACACAGTCAGTTCAAATATCTTATATGCAGCTAAGCGAGCAGAGTGTTGTGCAATCTCAATTATTTTAAGCGAGGATTATTTATATTTTATTTATTGATAGTTTTTGCTATACTCTACAACTTTTTAAAATGGCAGCACTCAATATTAGCTTATCAGAACTTAACGAGCTCATCAGTAAAGATACCCCATTTATAGAACAAAAAACAATTAAATCACTTGCTGTAGATAAGCCATATATTATAAAAGAATTACTTGATGTTTCTACACGGTTTGGAAAATCGATTATTGCGATTTTGTTTGATGATGGTGCAATGAGTACATTTAAATCGTTTTTACCGAAACGGGTGGTAGAACTCATACCTTCAGATATTATCGATGGAATAAATTCGTCAAAGGGAGGATATACTCTAACCTATCTAGGTCAGAGTCAACCAATCTTTGCCGGATCAAAATCTAGATCCTTAATAAAATTTCGCCATATTGAGTGATTGTTGGCCATACATAATGATTTTAAGAAATATATGATATTAAATTATACACACTGGTTTTATTTGATATAATTATTAAAGAAAAAATAAAAGATGCTCAGTTAAGATTGCATAATATACTTTAGCGGGTGGCCCTGAACGTCCTTGAGTGGGCGATGTCGGGTCTATGCAGGTGCGCGTCGCACCTGCTTGAGCTACTTGGGTGTTCCTGGGTGACCTTGAGTCACCTTGGGCTCCCTGGGTGGCCTCTGCGAATAACATAGGTACATACTATAACACACCGATGTCGGATATAGTACAATCAAAGTAATTACCCTATTAATAAAAAAAATATATTAAACTATGCCATTTTTATTAATCCAAGAATTGTGTTCTTTCGAAAAAACTCAACCATTTCACAAATCTTTGTTGTCTCATATACACTTTGTTAATTCTAATAAATAATAAAATACCGCTATCAGCCTATAGAAACGGGTCTATGTCCAAATAGCTTTGAAGTCGATTCTGTCTTACAACGGCGTAAAGAGCCGAAACAAAACTAGGTATTAATTTCATTCTACAAATACATCATTTACTAGGTACATGTCACCATTTTGGTGCTCGTATGACCTTGAATGATAAAACGCATGTCCTCCACTTCCTCCACTTCCTCCACTTCCTCCACATAATAATAGATTGCTTGTCCCACATCCTCCACTTCCTCCACACAATGATAGATTGCGTGCCCCCACATCCTCCACACATGAGCAATTAAGAACGACATTGAGATGGCCTTGACGTTGGGCCTTGGGTCACCTTGGGACACTTGGGACTTACGCTCTACAATCAAGGCATACATATTTATTGTTATAATTGGCTTGATACTATAACACATCTATAATTAGTGGTTAGAAGCATTAGTAGTGCCCTCTTTCGGTTTAGCTACTATCTGTCTGATAATTATTGTCTAATTCTAATTGGCAGCACATTACGAGCAATGGGACTGATATTGTAATGTATTGTGTAAGCATCGTGCAGCCGCCCTTACTAGAGAGAATTACGGCTTACGCAATATTCATTCTTTGCCTGACATTCTAAGTATTCAGATATGTTGTTACATATCCTCAAAATAGCAAGTCTAAGAGATAAGAATGTTCTGATGAATGAATGATTATAGCCCAAATGTCACAAACTTTTTCGTTGGTAGAGCTCATAATTCTGGAAAATTCGTTTTTTGTGTGTCATATTAGCTCAAAAGAATGTTTTTTGTAAGCAACAGTAAACGAGCAAATAGATAGTGTAAGATATTGTAAATTATCTGTGTATGTAAGTAGCTTAATAACATCAGCTACCTATCAGAAAATATAATTACCAGCCTAAAAGTCTCCATCTGAATCAATCTAGCGGAAATTACCAACACGGAGTGCTTGATTGGAATGTCAATACAAATCCTAGCGATTTAGTCGACGCAATAAGAATTAATCATCGCCTAGGCGTCGATTATGATATATAGTCGCAGCAATATGAATCAACGTACATCTAGGCCTAGATTATAGCATATATTTATATATTTTATGTGAGATGGGAATTATTGAATAAATTTTGAATGTATCTATGACTTTTATTTTTACAAGTAATCATTCTTTTCACTAACCCCACATAACTAACACATCATACTATAATTTGAGCTTTTTTTCGTTAAGATATCACCATTTTGGTACTCGTATGACCTTGAATGATGGATTGCGTGCCCCCATATCCTCCACACATGAGCAATTAAGAATGATACGACATTGAGATGGCCTTGGCATTGTGCAACATTGGGCCACTTGAGTGGTCTTGAATGACCTTGAGTCGCCTTAGGCCACTTGGGTGGTCTTGAGTGACCTTGTGTCACTTTGGGCCACTGGGGGCTTACGCTCGATACGGGGTGTGGAGCTTTTAAGCAGCGGTACTGCGATGAATGTTCATTGAACGACTCCACCTGTGACACCGAGTGTTTTGCATTCCCCCAACGCAGTGTTTAATTCAGATTCCGTTTTGTTGTTTGTGTCGTTTCTGCGAGTTAAAATGCAGAGCCCTAATAAAAGTATCAGATGTGCTAGCTCCGAAAACGAGTCTAATCTACCTACCCCCGCCTGCCCTAAAGCAAAAAAAAAAAAAAAACGCAAGTCATCAGGGCCGTTAAGCAAGGGGGTGCTAAAAAGCATCATGTCAAAAGGGGCATCGACCGCAGCTTCACAATCTGGAAACGCCGTATCAGAACTACCTCACGCTTCTAATACAACGATATCGACTGCGAATCAGAATGCAAATGATTTGCCACCAACACAATTAATTCAAAATTCTGATTCGGAGTCGGTCCAAGTTTTCTCCCAACCGGAACAGATCAAAATATTTGATGATTTTTTCAAATTATATAAATCGATTAAGACAGAGCATGCGACGAATTCGATGGCTTCTCAAGGCGATGCCGCCTTGAGGGAAACAGCATATGATCTAATTAGACGCGGACAGGTCATGTTGGCCGATATTGAACAACGCAACATGGCCTTGGAAATTTCAATCAAGAAGGTGCGAGAAATCGAGAGACGAATGGAGGTATAAGCGCCGCTCGCGTCAGGGCCGGAGATAGGCACCGTAAAATGTCTAAATTGGATCTTTTTTTATTACTATTAATATTTATAATGTGTATTTATGAGTAATAAATGCTATTTGTAGGGATTTAGTTGGACCAAGATTTGATCTAAGATTTCCTGTACATATAAAAATATTATTAAAAATTCCGTACAGAATAATTTTATTGTTGTTTTTAATGTAGGGGAGACCAGGTACGAAACATGGGTTGGATGTAACAGTAGCCCTATTGTCATTCTAAAGTGAGTTAGCCACAAAATTCCATCATCATAGGGTCAGCAGTGACATCTAGAGTAACTCATTTGAACGATAACCTCCGTGGTATGTTTTAGTTCGACTTACGACCTATACGGTGTAAGGTGATATGCGAAGTAAGTTTTCATTCTTTATGTAAATCTAACATAATCTTAGAACTGAACATAATTATAAATTGTTTTATTGGCTTGTTCGATTAATTTTAATATTGGCTAAAACCTAGGCTAAGTATTTTGATTAAAAATAATCTTTAAAAAAGTTTTATTCAAGTATTATGTTAATCACGTGAAAAATGCGTGCAGGGACGATTGTAACAATGCCATAGAGGGACGATTGTAACATGTTACAACCATCCCTGTCATTTTTAATATGATAATTTGATAATTCTGTAGTTAGCTGCAAAATTATATTAGTTGATACAACTTCTTAATTTATCAATACGACCGACTGTGTAGGAATATAAACTTTTATTTTCTTTATTTAGAATGCCTAACAAAATAAAACGAACAACAGAACGGGGAAAAACTACTTTGCAGCAGTACGAAAGCGCATATAGAGATGTTCAAAATAACACTTCTATTAGAGAAGCAGCCAAAATATGGAATCTTTGTCGATGACTGCGTTTGTCTTGTGTGCCTGGAGCCATACAAAACTAGCAAGCCCGGTGAACAATGGACACAATGCATGTCCTGCAAAAATCGGTCCCACACTGAATGCACTAAAGTAGATGATTTCTATATGTGTCACAACTGTGAATCTGAATAGCTAGGTATTATGCAATCAACAACAAATTAGAATTGTCTCTTAAGTTCCTATTTCTGTCAAATACCTGCCTATGTGTTATATATATGTATATATTCTTTTGTTTCAAATAAAAATATATACCAGCATATATTTACTTTAATAAACATAAAACCAAACAAATACGTTAACAAGAAACCTCCACTTTGAAAATTTAAAATAAAATATAAAATAGACAATCTTAAATGACTATTATTCTGATAGTGCAAGGCAAACTAAAGATATATGGGATGCCACTCGTGATGACGTGAAATTATAGACATATTTCGAAAATTATGGACATACCTCGATTTTAATTTTGAAAATTCGAGCAATGATATCTCCAATCATATAATTCATAACTAAAATAACGGCATCCACCTAAAAAGCTTCCGGCTATATCGAAAGTTGATGTCATCTTCGCTATTTTAAATGGAACACCCTGTCTATTATTGTAATTTTTTGGGGTTCTACGTAAAACTCTAAAATTCATGCATGCAAATTTCTGAAATATTGGCATTGTCTCCCATAAGAAGCAATAATAAATTACATGCTAGTGCAGAATAAAATCGCATTTGCACATGATTTCCGGTTTTAAATATAGGCTAGTGGATGATATGGTCTGTGTATATACGCCATTAGTTGCATACGAAGTTTTCATTTTGAATTATCCAAGCTTTTATTCTACTATTTTATGGGTAGTGTCGTAAGTTCCAGTAATATTCTTGAATACACTTACGAAAATAATAGGCAGTAATAAATTGATAAGTCAATTCTTTATCTTGACTGTTTTCGCCAAGTAAATAATCTATTCTATCTCAATATAATAGCTTTGTATGCATAGATACATACGACTTGTGGGTTCCTCATTTGAATGAAAGAAATATTTATTTTGTGCCAATTGAATGCAAGGCCTTTCAAGGCATTTTTATTGCTCTCTGCGGCTCAGGTAAGGAGACACTTAATTTTATGACGACACAATGCCGCATATAATCAATAGAAATCTTGCCAACTCGTCCGAAAATCCCCATTGTTATATATTTTATGTGTTGAGATATTCAGCCCTCATACTATGTGATCTTACGTGTGATTTTAGGTGATATGTATCTCCCAAGCGACTGGGTGGTCGACATATTTTGGAACTAGCTTAATAATGGGCAATTATAGAAGAACGCCTCTTTCAGCATTCTTCGAATAATCGCCCCGAAATCTCCACGAGATATACCTGCCGCATGAATTAAAAATAGAGGTTTATTGTTCCACAGTCACCCATTTACCGGGTACATGCTAAATTCTGGAACTTAAGTTGGTGTGAAAATATATTTTTAGCCGTGCATTCCATTCTCGCTCCCATGGCATGGAATTGATGCAATCTCTCTCTCTCTAATTGCATATCTATAGAAAAATGTACGCTGTGTGATACTCAACTCTTCTTTGTGTACCATAATACCGGTGTATATGTTTATGAGATTTTATAAATAAATAAGCAGTATATTGAGAAATACTATAATTTTAATAAAAAAAGAGTTATGTACCTAGCTGTGTGAATGTAGTTTTTTGTGTTTGAGGTATTTTAATATACATTTCACATATGGCTATATAAAGGGTGTGTTTTTAGGTTTGATAGAACTTTACATGACAACTACTATCAGACTGAACTGTTAGTCTGACACTGTTTGCAAAATTTATTTTCAGTATACTTTGGCAAATCATCATGAATAGATTCACTCTTGAACAATGCTGCCAAATTCTTCAAATTTACTTTGAAAATCATTTGTCGGTTCGCCAAACGCATAGAAGATTTCGTGAATTTTATGGCCTACATGATCGTCCATCTGATATTTATTCGTCGTACTGTGAATAGATTTCGTACCACATATTCTCTACATGATTTGAAAACACCAATGCGCCGAAGGAACGTGCGTAATCAAAGGAATATTACCGCTGTACGTGAAAGTGTGGTTGCAAACAAGGTTTGGTAACAAATTAATTTCGCGAAATGGACCTGTTAACTATCCACCCGGGTCCTGTGATATAACGCCCGCAGATTATTTTCTGTGGAGCTATGTCAAGTCATTAGTTTATGCTGATAAACCAGCAACAATTGAAGCCTTAGAAGCCAACATTATTCGTGTTATTCACGACATACAACCAGAAGTGCTCGAAAAGTCACCCAAAATTGGAACAAAAGAATACGCTTCTTGTGGACAACCGCGGTGATCACATGCCGCAAATAATTTTTAAATGTTTAATGTAATAGATTGTTTTTAAATAATATTACTTTTTTAATCACAAAATATTTTCTTTAATATTTTTTTCAAGTTTAAAGTTCTATCATTCTTAAAAAAACACATTTTACATAATAGATATTTCGGCGTCTTATCGGGCTGCAATTGCAGAATTGAAATTATTGGTTTATTGCTCCATTATACCTTTACCGATGGGTAATTTAGTTGTCGCATGTCCCCGACAAGAACTCGGCCCCACCCTTAAACTTACAGGTAAAGACTACTCGACCAATCAGGGCATAACGCCACACCCTCAAAACCTATACATAAGACTCGGGCAAATACATATAAAACCTCGTGTTTTACATACATGCCACTACTAACTACGCAATTCAAGTTTATATCGCATTAAAATGTATAGTGAAAGAGAGAGTTTGACGGTTTTGAATGAGGCTATCAAAACAAAAATACGTTCCGGCATTGTGTGTCGTGACACAATTAGCGCATATTTCTGGAATAAGGATAGAATTGAGCGAAAAATATGTTTGAAGTGTTACATCGATAAATTATTAGAATGTGGCCAGCGTGATCATCTATTAAAAACGGTGCTACCCGTTTCGCTGAAAATACAAATCCAGGAGCATCCTAAAGCCATGTATTTACTGAAAATGGCGCTGAAGAGGTCAGATATTAGCAAGAAATTTCTTGAGTTCTACGAATGCGGTGTGCTGGATATTGATGGGCTTTATTACAGTGCTATAGAGGGTTACAATATCGGGCAGTCCCATGAATTAAGGATACTACTGCCCCATAGACTTTTTGTGAAAAGTGGTGGAAATTTTAGGCATCACCCTTACTTCATGCAATACTGCCATCTTTGCTCATCGACTAATTTATAGCCTACAATGTGCTAACCTTTATTTTATTTTACGTCGCGCTGCCATCGTGTTACAGATGGAACATGATTGACGCACTCGGTAAGATAAATAAATATATATATATATATATATATATATATATATATATATATATATATATATATATATATATTCAGCTCTAGTGCTATTATAGCACTCTACCCACTAAAAGTACGTTTTTCTGATTATAATACATATTTTTATTTGTTACAGGACTGCCGCACGTGACCATCGTCGACACGTCTAGTGTATAAGTGAAGTGAAAGGACACAATTAGAATAGCATTTATAGGATTAAGATAGGATTAAGATAGCGTTTATAGGATTTGAAAATTAGTTATAGTAGTGTGTGTAATAGGATATATTTAAATTATGTTAGTTTAGGTACATAAGGCTTTGTAAAAATACTTTTATACTGCTATGTGGTCTAATATATATTTTTTAATATAAATTTCACATATTATTTATTTTTCTGGTTTTCAGACAAATGAAATTAAATATACGTAAATCGCATGGTCATAGTGCTTCTTAGTTCAGTAAAGTTTAAATAAAAGCACATAGTGCTAGGTCAGAGACATTTGAGAGAGAATATCATATACAGCCGCATGCCACTTGTGTGGATTAATATCGTAAAGAAAACAATAGCCTCTGATATACGAGGTCTTCAGATAGCTCTAGCATTATTCTTATATTTGAACATGAAGTTCTTATACCAAGTGCTTAATTTTATGCTACATCTAATGACTTCAGGTTTGGGTGAAAATATCAAATTCAATATACTTATAGGGTCTTCAGATGACTCTATCATTATTTTTATATTTTGGCGGCTTTAGGCTGTGGGAAAATATCAAATTCGATATACACTGATAGGGATTGTGAAATATTGTATAATTTTATATGGTTGGGTAGTAAAATCGCCAAAAGACTTTATTTTGTTGCGATGATGTGACGTCATAATTTTAGTTTTTTTGCAGCAGGATCAAGTACTTGTTTTCTCATCGCAGCTGACAGACTCAGGCATTGTGAAACTAATTAAAATAAAAGAAACAGCTTACTTAAGTCATTTTATTTATTATTTAAATCGTACAGTACATTATCTTTATAATAATGTAGATATTCACTCACGGCATTACTTAACAAACTGTCGTTGGATACATCGGAAAACGCCGATAATATCTCCTCTGCATTTAACGTTACTCTATTGGATTTAAGCCAGAAATTTATTAATTCTAAAACATCATGATAATATGAACAAAAATTTAGTGAGCCTAACATAGCAATACGGGATGATAATACACATGAGTCCAATATTAAAATTTCCTTTATATCTTGATCAAACAGTTCAAAGCTGGCGTTAAACTTTTTTATATTCACTACTTTGACATCTTCATAGAGGAGATGGGATATGTAAATGTAATCCCCACACTTGTCGGTTACTGCTTCTGACTCGTCGGGATGGCCTTCATGCGTTTGCGAGAAGAAATTTGCTTGTAATTGCCGCAAAATGTCAGTGAATGTACACCATTCATATGTGCTGAAAGATATTTTCATTGGCTTATAATTGTGCTGCATAATAACAGTAGGACTAAAGCTTCTTGCCGGACTCAAACCGCACTGGATTTGAATGGCGTTAGTCATCAAAGGGAAAATTGTATGTAACAAATACACATTTTCCCTATTTGCTGCATGCTCGTATCTTGCCAATATCTCATCGAGCTCATTACTGTAATCAGCACAGCTATTTATAGAGTCCATGGAATCCTTATCCATATTTTCACATTCACTTAGATAACCACTATCTGTTTCAATACTTCCACTCATGATAATGTCTAATGATTTACTGACCTACTCACTTTACTGCACATAAGATGCCGTCTTTTATAATCTTGCAACGACTGCGCCATAGGCCAAAAAGCTCAGGGTTGCCCAGGACCACCCAAGTGGCGCAATGTAACTCAAGGTCTTTCGGGACCACCCAAGTGACCCAGGTCACCCGGGACCACCCAGGTGGTCCAGGGTCACCCAAGGTGATCTATATATATATATATATGCCTATCTCAAGGTCACCCAAGGTGACACATCTCAAGGTCATTCAAGGTCACCCGTCTCAAGATCGTTCAAGATCATTCAAGAATATATTTTTTATTAATAGGGTAATTACTTTGATTGTACTATATCCGACATCGGTGTGTTATAGCATGTACCTATGTTATTCGGATTAGTGTAAAATGTACAACTTGTTATATTATGCAATCTTAACTGGGCATCTTTTACTTATTCGTCACCCAGAACCACCCAAGTGGCCCAAGGTGAATCAAGGTCATTCAAGACCACCCAAGTGGCCCAATGTTGCACAATGCCAAGGCCATCTCAATGTCGTGTCATTCTTAATTGCTCATGTGTGGAGGATATGGGGGCACGCAATCCATCATTCAAGGTCATACGAGTACCAAAATGGTGATATCTTAACGAAAAAAAGCTCAAATTATAGTATGATGTGTTAGTTATGTGGGGTTAGTGAAAAGAATGATTACTTGTAAAAATAAAAGTCATAGATACATTCAAAATTTATTCAATAATTCCCATCTCACATAAAATATATAAATATATGCTATAATCTAGGCCTAGATGTACGTTGATTCATATTGCTGCGACTATATATCATAATCGACGCCTAGGCGATGATTAATTCTTATTGCGTCGACTAAATCGCTAGGATTTGTATTGACATTCCAATCAAGCACTCCGTGTTGGTAATTTCCGCTAGATTGATTCAGATGGAGACTTTTAGGCTGGTAATTATATTTTCTGATAGGTAGCTGATGTTATTAAGCTACTTACATACACAGATAATTTACAATATCTTACACTATCTATTTGCTCGTTTACTGTTGCTTACAAAAAACATTCTTTTGAGCTAATATGACACACAAAAAACGAATTTTCCAGAATTATGAGCTCTACCAACGAAAAAGTTTGTGACATTTGGGCTATAATCATTCATTCATCAGAACATTCTTATCTCTTAGACTTGCTATTTTGAGGATATGTAACAACATATCTGAATACTTAGAATGTCAGGCAAAGAATGAATATTGCGTAAGCCGTAATTCTCTCTAGTAAGGGCGGCTGCACGATGCTTACACAATACATTACAATATCAGTCCCATTGCTCGTAATGTGCTGCCAATTAGAATTAGACAATAATTATCAGACAGATAGTAGCTAAACCGAAAGAGGGCACTACTAATGCTTCTAACCACTAATTATAGATGTGTTATAGTATCAAGCCAATTATAACAATAAATATGTATGCCTTGATTGTAGAGCGTAAGTCCCAAGTGTCCCAAGGTGACCCAAGGCCCAACGTCAAGGCCATCTCAATGTCGTTCTTAATTGCTCATGTGTGGAGGATGTGGGGGCACGCAATCTATCATTGTGTGGAGGAAGTGGAGGATGTGGGACAAGCAATCTATTATTATGTGGAGGAAGTGGAGGAAGTGGAGGACATGCGTTTTATCATTCAAGGTCATACGAGCACCAAAATGGTGACATGTACCTAGTAAATGATGTATTTGTAGAATGAAATTAATACCTAGTTTTGTTTCGGCTCTTTACGCCGTTGTAAGACAGAATCGACTTCAAAGCTATTTGGACATAGACCCGTTTCTATAGGCTGATAGCGGTATTTTATTATTTATTAGAATTAACAAAGTGTATATGAGACAACAAAGATTTGTGAAATGGTTGAGTTTTTTCGAAAGAACACAATTCTTGGATTAATAAAAATGGCATAGTTTAATATATTTTTTTTATTAATAGGGTAATTACTTTGATTGTACTATATCCGACATCGGTGTGTTATAGTATGTACCTATGTTATTCGCAGAGGCCACCCAGGGAGCCCAAGGTGACTCAAGGTCACCCAGGAACACCCAAGTAGCTCAAGCAGGTGCGACGCGCACCTGCATAGACCCGAGATCGCCCACTCAAGGACGTTCAGGGCCACCCGCTAAAGTATATTATGCAATCTTAACTGAGCATCTTTTATTTTTTCTTTAATAATTATATCAAATAAAACCAGTGTGTATAATTTAATATCATATATTTCTTAAAATCATTATGTATGGCCAACAATCACTCAATATGGCGAAATTTTATTAAGGATCTAGATTTTGATCCGGCAAAGATTGGTTGACTCTGACCTAGATAGGTTAGAGTATATCCTCCCTTTGACGAATTTATTCCATCGATAATATCTGAAGGTATGAGTTCTACCACCCGTTTCGGTAAAAACGATTTAAATGTACTCATTGCACCATCATCAAACAAAATCGCAATAATCGATTTTCCAAACCGTGTAGAAACATCAAGTAATTCTTTTATAATATATGGCTTATCTACAGCAAGTGATTTAATTGTTTTTTGTTCTATAAATGGGGTATCTTTACTGATGAGCTCGTTAAGTTCTGATAAGCTAATATTGAGTGCTGCCATTTTAAAAAGTTGTAGAGTATAGCAAAAACTATCAATAAATAAAATATAAATAATCCTCGCTTAAAATAATTGAGATTGCACAACACTCTGCTCGCTTAGCTGCATATAAGATATTTGAACTGACTGTGTGTGATCTGTGCTACCGCTCTTTTATAATCATGCAACGACTGCGTCATAGGTCAAAAACTCAAGGCTGCCCAGGACCACACATGTGCCCAGGACCTCCCAGGTGGCCCAAGGTCGCTCGGGGGCCACCCAAGCGACCCTCTTTTATAATTATGCAACGGCTGCGTCATAGATCGAAAACATGCGGTCGCCCGGGACCACCCAAGTGGCACAATGTAACTCAAGGTCGCTCGGGACCGCCCAAGTGGTCCGAGGTCACCCTGGACCACCCAAGTGGCCCAGGGTCACCCAAGGTGACCTATATATGTCCATCTCAAGGTCACCCAAGGTCATCTCAAGGTCATTCAAGGTCACCAATCTCAATGTCACCGTCTCAAGGTCATTCAAGGTCATCAGTCCCAAGGTCATTCAAGGTCATCCCCACCCCGCACCCCAAGGTCACCCCCCCGCGCCCCCAACCCCCCGCGTCTCAAGGCCACGCCCCCCACCACCCGGTGGTTGTACAATCGGTATTACTACTCTACTAACACCAGATGAGGCTTATGTGCAAACAATATTTGTCAAACTAAAAGAATTGATTACACTGTTACGCATTTATTACTACTCTGTAAAAGTGAAGAAATTAATACAATAAATTATAACTAGGCAACGCCGCAATGGATCAGAAAAAAGATATTATTGGATAAAGAACGAACGGGGAAATCAATTTTGCATATAAAATATCGGTGTTCCATTTAAGAAAGGTTAAGCTTAAGTTGTTCCACGTTTGTGAAACACAATAAACAGTGTGCTTCACAGTGTGCTACAGAATAAACTGCATCATTCATCATTAGTCAAGCAACTTTTGTATTTGAGGTTTTTCTCTATGTGTAATAAATAGCTTACCATATCAAAGAATTACCCACTAAATGGACACCCTGTATACATCAAACCAAAATTATCGATCTTATCGGCTACTCAACCACCTTATCTTCGATTAGATAAGCAATATTTGGAATTATTATTAACAATGTCTATTTATTTGGTGACGAGCTGTATCGGATCATAATGTGGTACTTAAATATTTTTTTAACAGTTTTAGGAATCACCTCAACTTTGCAAGTAAGTACCTAAACGTAATTTATCCCTCTTACTTTTTCTACTTAAATACCTAAGAGTTGTTTAAAATTAATGTATAAGTATAAACCTGTGGCTACAGGAAACAGGAAAAGTTTTTTTTATTATTATACTGAATGCTGATTTATTTTGAATATAATATAACGAGGGTTGCAAAAAATGTTAGGGTTGGTTTCCAGGTTGAGGGTGAGCTGGTTTCCGACCGTCGTGTGGCTAACTGGCACTAGTTGAAGCTCAACAGAAATAAACCATCTAAACCATTATATAATTTAGAAAAACCATTATACCTAGATATTTCTTTGAACAAAAATATGTAGGTAATAAAGATATTAAATAACATTAATTAATACTTATCGAACTTGCACTTTTGTTTTCAACTTTATTCTTTTTATTCTTCCTCTAACGAAGAGCTGAGTGTTGTCCTGAAATATTTTAGAATAACAAAAGGAAACGCGGTCTCAGCTGATGAACTTTAGTTCAGTTGCTTAATGATTACATTATACTATTTCGTACTTTCTTTTCTTTATTTTAGAACTGGCGTACTCTCAATAGAATATATTGTTTATTAGAATAGTCATTAGACATTATAGATATGGGTACCGGGTTTCTCATATCATCTGACTATTGATGACAATTAGCGTGGACTATTACATTTCATTCAATTTTATATTCAAGGCAGAGTATGAGAAATATTGCTAACGGAATCGATAGTACTGATTTTCAACCACTTCTAATCACCAAAATACTGAAGTGAAATGCTTTTTTTAATTAAAATATTTGTACAATATTGTTAATAATCACATTCTCTAAATTTCTTTATTACCTGAATTTGTATCAATCGAATATGGACAGTAAAACTTTTAAACATTGTGCAGGGAATATGAAAATCTTGAGTTCTTCGTGTTTCATTAAAAAACCCCTTAATTTTAGAATGATAGTATTTTTGTTCAAGAACTAAAAAATACATATTACTAATTCATGTTAGTTCCTCTGTAACTGTGTAACTCAATATCGAGGTTCAGGTAATAGGTACCTACGTAAAACTGTAGTTGTTGTTATTGTTCATAGGCGGCGCGGTCACCCGCAGCACTCAGGTCTTTCGACCCATTGTGCCTGCCGCTAGTTAGGAGCTATTGGAAGAGGCCCGTGCACGTAAAACTGTTAGTAAAAGCACAGTGTACGCAATAAATAAAAAATATGTTGCTTATTGATTATTTATTTTACTAGACAGTAGCTTTAGCTAAACTGAAGAAGTAAATGAACCAATTCAATCAATTCAATACTATTTTTTAATAAGTAAATGTTGTGACTAAAGATTGCCTGCAAAAAGAATCACAACCACGGACAATGAAACATATTTATTAGAATAAGTAAACACTAATAATTGTAATTAATTAAAAAGTAAAATTAAGAAAAGCTGCCTCTTGGGTGGTGACTTGAACTAGAGAAAGTTTACGCTTTATTTTGAGACGCCGCGGCTTGTACCGCTAGGCCGCCATGCCACTTGATATCGCGCGCCTTGAGACAGCCATATAAATTGTAATTATTAACCTGAAACAATTTTTTTACTGATATTTTAATTAAAAAAGCATTTCACTTCAGTATTTTGATAATCAGAAGTGTTTGGCAATCAGTACTATCGATTCCGTTAGCAATATTTCTCATAGTGTGTCTTGAATCAAAATACAACTACACAGATATCCTCATAACTTTCGTTTGTTTGCGCATGACGTCATTCGTGAGGGAAAAATGGCGATGCGATGCGAAAATTCTTAAGGGCAGTGATATAATTATTTTCGTGTTTATCAATTGTTTTTCCTCGTAACTGACGTCACTATTCGCATTGGCATATCTGTGTAGTTGTATCATGGCCTTGAATATAAAATTCAATGAAATGTAATAGCCCATGTTAATTGTCATTAGTCATTAGTCAGATGATAATATGGGAAACTCGGTAGATATTTCATCTTATTTTGATGTAAAATAGTTATTTTCCTAACAAGTGTGGAAGGTGATACTTTTCCGCAAGCGACTGCAGTTGTCCGAACGACGCAAAGCGGAGTTCGGACAAGCAGTGAGTGCGGAAAAGACACCTTCCACATGTGTTAGGAACAACGTTTTTTCTACGGGCGTGAAGAAAATTAACATAAGAAAAATAAATATTTGCACACAATGCTGTCTAATAATTAGAAGTGTCAAGCATTCCTTTTTCTTTATGTCAAAATCTGAACAGTGACAACATGATTTTTTGGAATTAAGATAATATGATCACATTGCAAGTAATAAATAGGTATTTATTTTCCGCACTAGTGCGGAAAAGTGCAATTTTCTACACTCAAATGCGTGCAGAAAATTGTAACTTTCCACACGCCCGTAGAAAAAACCCTTTCCTACACCCTAACCTTTCAGGATGTCAGTATATTTATAAGATAACTTATATACAAAGAGGTTAAAAGCTTTTCGATCATTGGGGAATGAAAACCAGGCCAATTTACACTTCCCAAGTGTATGGCGCGCCCTCGTGAAATAGACATTTCAACTTAAAATTAAATCAGATATATCAAAACTCAAAGCATTCTTAACGTTTTCAATTTTCATTACAAATTGATAAAGTTGTGTAATTTTTTTGTAACATAATGGTAGTTCTACTTCCATCAACAATAACACTATAATAATTTTATTGAAGAATGTGACTTTTATGGAGTTTGAAGGAAACGTACTAAGTAATATTTAAACTTTTATTGTGTTTTATGATGGATTTGTGTGTTCTATCTATACTAAACAATGAGATGGGCAACAAAGGTGCAAATTACCCTCTTCCAAAGTCTTTCCAGATGATCGAATGTGTATATACATTTTTTTATTTTAATTGCCACACTGTATTTATGTTTAGTTCATTAGCAAGCAAATGAAAAGAAAAGTCGACCATTGAGGTATTTTAAAGCATTTCATCTTGATTTCAGGCCGAAGATGGAGACTACGAAATGTACGGGCCGACATATTTTGAAAAATTAGTATATAAAGCGAAGGTTGTGGATCGGAACGTGGAAATTATAGATGGACCAATAACTTTAAAAAATTGCCCTATGGACAGATATAACGTAATTGCAATTGCAGGTAAGAAATTAATTATGGGCGTCATATTGGATTTTACCAAATAGGTATTACCAAAACTTTTTAAATCGACTGTAGCTCTAACCATCATTATAAAGTCCATGGCGACCTTTGACCTAGATTATTTATGATATCGGTAGTGCTCTTAAGCTAATTAGAACCCTTTTTGTAGATGAACACAAGTATTACACAATTCCTGACTCAGATCTAACCTGCCGCTGCCATTACAACTGTTCCGTCTGTTTCTCTGCTCTTGTAAGGGAGAATGTTGACCCAGAAGAAGTCTTATACGACACCATAACTTTAGAGGCTCATGTGGCATTTCAAGATGTAGTTACCACAACTATAATTATAGTTTTCACATCGGAATACGATCCTTACAAGTTGGTTTACAGCATAAATGGAACAGAGTTCGTGATTTTAAATTACTTCTATTTTAAAATATTCCTTTTGGTAATCATTGTCACGGGTATACTCTTGCTTGTGTTGGAAATTAGAGAAATCATTCTCAAGTTCAGAGCTAAAGAATATGCTCTAGTTCCTGAAATAAATTTTATTTAACGTGACTGTGTTTCAATTCAAGTTGAGTATAGTCACCATTCTCATTGATCTGATCGTCGTATACCTTGAATGAATAGAGAATAAAAATTACAGTACTCTTTAGTATGAGTAGAAGATTACCCTAAATAAGAGAAAGGAAAACGGAAAGGTAGGTAGAATTAGAAACATATTTAGAATCATTGCGGCCAATGTAATTACATAAATTTTTGGCTAACAGCCAGTTCCATAATAATAGTATATTAAGTATTAAGAACGGTAAGGGTAATTTACCGTTCGAAGATAATGTTTGGAGGCTGAGCGAAGCGAAGCCACCAATTTTGTCTGAGAACGGTATAACCCTTAACGTTCGTGATGCTTATACTATTTTTTGCACAATCGCAATAAATTAAAACGAAGTTATACATACGTATTTAATTTTTTATGTAATGTCAAAAATGACGTTTTTGAATAAATTTGCGAAGCAGGTTTTTTGAAATCTATTGATCTTTATTAATCAGTCACGGCTTTCTTAATTGACGAAACTGACAATTCTGGAACTGGTAGCTATGGTTTATTTATCAGCAATTGGTAGTTCTCAAATTTTACAACCCGTTGTTACATTTACGAGAATTTAAAAGAGCAAAGTGTTTGTAAAATGAGCGACTCGTCCTTAGATGCAGACTTAGAAGAAGCGTGGAGTGTTGGATGTTCCACATTAATTCCTGAGAAATCAAGTGAGCGATATGAAAATACATACAAGATTTTCAAGAAATGGTGTAAGACAGAAAACCAACATAGTAGCGAGAAAGTTATGGTGGCGTACTTTGTCCAAAGGAACGAAAAATTAAAAGCTCCAGGAAGCTTATGGGCATAGTATTCAATGTTAAAAAATACAATTTTTGTCCATGACTCGTTTGACATTTCTCAACTTTCAACATTAATTGGTTACCTCAAACGGAAAAATGTTGGTTATTGATCAAAAAAAGCCATTGTGTTTACTAAGAAAGACATGTTCCAATTTCTGTAAGTAATTGTACAAACTGCACATTTAACTTCAACATCAATAAATAGATTTAAAAATATATCTTTCTTTCTATTCAATTAAATTTTAAACTGAATTCTAGATAACCCATTCTAAATCAATGCGATGTTAAAAATGTCAATTTTGACAAATATGCACTTACCGTTCTAGAACGGTAAGGAAATTACTTACCGTTTTGTTAGCCTTGGCAACCAGTAAGCGTATCCTACTGTCGTAGAAACAAACATAGTAAGTGAACAAAAAAAACTTGATCGTGCAAAACAAACAAAGGAGCTTTTAGAGATAGAGCTTTAAAGATATACTTTACGTTAAAGTTGCTTTAAAAATTGTTTAAAACCAGGTTGATTCCTTCCATAATGTAATTTAAAACTGCTCTTAGTTAAAGTAGACTTTATTAAAATGTTATACTATTAGCAACACTGAAATCTCAATTTTGCTCCTATTATCACTAAGTTTAGGCGTTTTTTAATCAACTTACAACAGCTTAAAATTTTAGATGTTAGCTATTTTAAGCTATTCGATTGGGAATCGTTACATTCTGTTGTTAGATGATTTAAGCAAAAAAAACTTAAAACAGCTAACACTGTTCTGTAGAATGGTAAGGTGTTATGGTAAGTATTCCTATCTTTCTCTATAACCTAAAATTTATGCCAAATGCCAAAGAAATAGCTGTTAACGAGAGTCAGGATATAATCAATCACTTAAATACAGGTAGGTTAGATAACAAGAACAGTTTTTATTAACTTGTGCATTTTACACATACATATAATTAATTTTTCAGTGTGACAATAGAAGTATGTGGACAAAATAAAAAAAACATAACCTCAATCACTTTTTATTGGGATTACAGCTAACATCAAATAACATCCTTACCACTAACTAACAAAACATGATAAAATTTTAAGCTGTTGTATGTTGATTAAAAAACGCCTATTATCATTATGTAGGGACATTTTTACACTGAAATTTATTTTTCTCTATAAAACAAAAGAAGTGTCAGTCAGTGTCAGTATTTATGTCGTTATGACTCTGACTCAATTGCTACTGAAACTCTTCGTACAATTCTACTAGCAGAAGATTTTGATACACCAATAAAATCTAGAGCCGTTAGCAACATATTTCTAGTAACACAGAACCTGAGGGTTAACAGTAATTGTTTCATAGATTGAATAGATCCACGTCTGAACGAGTATATTGTATATGAATTTCTCATTAATTTTAAATTCTTAACTTAGTTCTTAACCTGTTGATAGGAAGAGATATTACTTAAGCTTTTCTTTGTGATAAAGCCTAACACTGTGATATTAATATTCAGAATCGTTGAAAAGATTCCAGATCATCATATTTGGTAAACACTGTTGCTGTGCTTTATAAATGTTATGTCTCCTTAAATACACTAATCTTCGTCTTGAACTTGAACTTGTGTCATCTCTATTACGCGTAACTTTCAACATCTTTAATTATAATGTCTGCAATTTATTTGCGATCCAGTATGAATCATTGCAGTTTATATTGGCATTTGCAGTTTTTACCAGCACACATCACTTTTTAGACCAAATATTTTGTTAGGCCATTGCAAGGTATAAAAGTCGGGTTTCGTCAGCATTGTACACATTTTTTGGTGAATAGTCTTTTAATATTACTTGAAGCTTTGTTTTCCGGGTTTCTACACTATTCAGGTCAACAGCTGACTCACCGCAAATTGTTTTAAGCCCTTGTTAGGGTAATGTTTTCAAGCGGATCTTATTTATTATAAAATAATTAGATTACCTTACAGGTGTAGTACGTATGTGTAAACATAGGTAGCAAGCGGCAGATTAGATGTGAGATGTGATTGAAGTTCCTGGCAGCAACCAGTAACATGTAACAAAACAAGTACTGCTGTATGTTCTAATTATATGACTAATTATGGTTTACACACACCCGGGGCGCCCCGCCCCTTGCTGTCCTCCTCTCATCCGTGGTAGCATGAAGTACCATCGTTGTACGTTGTGCATGCATCTGGATCACCTGTATTCAGAACTCCACACACATTCATCCTTTCACTTTCGTATCTCTTGGATACGGCGCCCCTCGGCCTCCCCATTCACTATCGTACCACTAGGATACGGCGCCCCTCGGCTAATGCCCCTCGGCCTCCTCATTCATTCATTCAATCATTCATTCATTCATTCATTCATTTGTTTGGTCGACACAATAATCACAGTAACACATATTTTTATAAAGACAGATCTGCCCTAATTACATACTCCTATTACTAGGATTTACTAGGTAATTGCTAAGAGCGTATTCACAGCACAATGTCTCTCACTACTCTGAATGAATACTACTGAATAATTCTTCATCTATGGCGCAGGAACCCACATTCACATCGTCAGCTAAAATCTACCCAAATAATATTACCATGAAACAGAACACGTCATTTATTGAATCTAAACCTAAGCCAAGTCGTTCACTTATTCGTTTATTTATCTTCCTTTTTTTTAAACAGTTCCTAACACCCTATGTTGTCTTTGACAAGATTTTTGTAACATCCATTTGAGGGTTTAAAACTCGTAATTTTTAAACTTTCGGCTGCTTCTAACGCTTTTTCTTTTGTTGGTCCAGATATAGGGAGGTTTTTATTTCTAGCTTTACAGAACCAGTTGTAAACTACTTGGTCAATAGCTAATTCTTCAGTTTTGGGAAATTTTCTCTTCTGTTCTGGATAGGAATCTTCTTCAAACAGTTTCTTTAAGTAGGATTTGTTTGTCGGGTTAAAGTTCCCTATAGCTCAATTTAATAGTTTTCGAGATGTAACTTTTTCTATAAAATATGACACAAAATGTTCAAAAAAATATCAAGTTTATTATTTTCAATTTTCATTAAGGACCTACATAAAATTTCTATGTAGGTCATCATGAAATGTCTGATGAAAGAAAATCAATTCTGTAGAAATACAAGAACCTCGAAAACTATAAACTACAATCAGTTATTCATAGTTTCTGTTGGGATTACACCACCTGTAAAATAACAAAAAGCAGGAAACCAGAAGCATACAAATTAAATATTCAAAGTGCAGTATCATGGCAAGCTTCTCCATAAATTTGGTGTAATCCCAAAAGAAACTATGAATCATGAAAACGCACTACAAATAAGTTACAGACATTATCTACAATCAGTTATTATTACTAAATTAAATCGAAAGTAAATAGAAACTGTTTTTACATACAAAACATAGGTACATGATTTTGTCTACACTTCTTCTATCTCTTCTTATCTCCTTTTATTATTCTTTTGAGACGTTTGATGTTTAGTTTCGTGTGTCTCTGCTTTTGTCCGTAAGATTGTAATCTTTTAAAATATCGCTTCATTATATTCAGTGCTTCTCTTGCTGTGCTTCGATTATCTTTAATTTCTTCCGATGTGGTATCTTTTCTCTTGCGAGGGGGATTTTTTTTTGCATAATTACAGACCAAACTTTTTTTATACACAAACAAATTGTTTAAGGTGCTCCTCATAAATAGAGAAACTGACATCACGGTCTTTGCAAATTCTTGATATGAGAAATTAAGTTGAAAACTGTATATAGACTGTAAACTGTAATTTGATGGTAGAATTTTTTTTATAACATAAAAAATATTTCTTTTTAGTTTTTAATAAAACATTATATTTGACAGATTGTCAAAAAAAATGTCATGCGCCGGAGTGAAGTTGTACCATAGCGCAGACGAATTAAGAATAGCCTTCTTTAGGAGGATCCACAAACGTAAAAATGTTATAATTTAACACTATTTTTTCATTAGACACTTATGACACAAGAATGTCGAATTTTATCTATTTTCTGTATGGATTTCCATTTCTGCCTATTTTTTAATCTCCTTCATTTCAAGAACTGTTCAAGAACATCAGCTGTTACCAATGAATTATACATACAACGTTGTTACTTAATTTGTCGGTCTTTCGTTTGTTATCTTCCCCCTTAACCGTTTTTCAATGCACGGTCTATTTTTTCTTTTCTTGTTGTAACATTTAGGTACTTTTACATTTTTTATAGACCCTTAGCTCCATGCTTAGAGAATATCCAAAGCTCACCATCTGCTCTATTTGATGTATGTGTTGGCTATAAACTAAAATATGTTTACCTATATTTAGAAGTTTTGAGATATTCTCACGTGTGATATCTGAAAGAACTGTTTTGAAATACTTTCCTTAAAGGATAAGCCCCTGGTCAGAGACAATTCTGTTCAAGATTTTTTCATTCCGGAAATATTCTAAGGTTTCAATTAATTTGTGAATATAGATAATAAGGATAAGAATGGTAGGTAAAGAAGCTAAGGTTATGCATACTTTATTACCATAAATAACATCTCACTTTATATCACATAACAATGCAACACCTCGTAAAGTCCAATGCCTCGCGTTGTAATCCGTCTCAAAATCGATGGAACCCACGTATTTCTGGTCTGTCCTCTGTGGTTTTCTGTAGATCGGACACTCATACAATTTGGGATCCTTACCAGCCGTTGTATTAATCGCATAAATGTATATGACAGGCATCTGCTCATAAAGGACTTTCGGCTTACTCTCTACCAGTTTGCCAGACTTTCTATCTAAACTAGCTCCTTCCAAGAAAAGACCATGGACATAGACTCCTTCTTGAGGGCCATCCTTCAAATCTTCTTTGGTATACCTCGTTATAAGGTTCTGTAACACCACTGAGTCCAGTGCCCAGCCCTTGTGAGCCCTCGTGACATCCTGAGAGAAGAAAACTAATAGAAGTTATATACTAAGGACTAAAATTAAATAATTTGGAGTTCAAAATGTACTTAGTCCATTTTCTGTGTTGCCTTTATTTGGAAAAGGAACACACCGTAGTGCCCTCTTTTAATCTGCGCTATTATCTGTCTGCCAATTATTGTCTAATTGACAGACAGATAACGACCTGCTTTTCCGCAGGTGCCATTACATCAGCAGTGACCTCTATTGTCTTTGAGGAAGACAATCCTACTTATTTATTTGAAGGAGATGATGGAAACAACTACTCCACTTGGTATACGCCCCGACTGGCATGAAGGATGTTACGAATTTCATGGAGATGTTGGAGTACTGCAATGCCAGTCGGGGCATATAGCCCGTAGAGTAACTGTTTTCGGCATCTCCTTCAAATAAATTGAGTGATTTAATTCCAATCATGTTGGGATAGCAAACTTTTTAATATGAACAGTTCGTTAAGAATCTTTTGTAAAGTAGATACAATAACCTATACAGTGCTTTCGAAAAGTAAGGAATAAATTCATTATTTTAGAAATTGAGAAGTTTTCGAAAAAATCCCCCGACACGTCGATTTTGTTTTTAAAAATGGCACTTTTTGACATACGACCCATATTTGTGACGTCATCGTTGTTCGAGATATGACGTCATCGACAATTTATTTAAATAGCACAACCCCCAATTTTGACCACGCCATTTGAAAGAGCGTATCATTCTACATACGCATCATTGAAATCGCACTTTATTAAATAGTTTTTTCTGTTTTTTGAGTTATTTCTTTAGTTCTTATCTTTTGTTTGGCAAAAGCACTGCGTTTGAAGTGTTTATTGAGTAGTAACTTTGTCATTTTATAAAAAAAAATGGTTAAATTAACTGAACGAGAACGAATTGAAATTCTTTGCATGATCGGATTTGGAGACAGGATGCACACCCAAAGAGAAGTAGTTAAATTGTTCAATGAAACTCATCCTGATCGACATCCCATTAGCCAAAGCATGGTAAGCAATATTGAGTCTAAATACCGTAACTTTGGACATGTTCGTGATCTTCCTAAATCTGGTCGACCGTCAAAATCAATAGATGATGAGGTTAATGTTTTGTTGGCAATACAAGAAAATCATCACTCAACACTTAACCAATTGGCTTCTGATTTCAATATGGCAGCATCCACAGTTCACAAAATAATGAAAAAGCAAAGTATCATCCTTATAAGGTATGTCTTGTTCATGAGCTATCTGAAGACGACTTTGATCGGCGAAATCAATTCTGCGAGCAAATGCAAGTGCTATGCAATAATGATAATAATTTCGTAAAAAACGTAATTTTTTCTGACGAGGCTACGTTTGTTTTGAACGGCCATGTCAATAGGCAAAACTGCCGTTATTGGGCTACCGAGAATCCCCAATGGATGATGGAGTATCACACTCAAAGTCCCCCAGAAAGTAAATGTGTGGTGCGGCATAGTCGACGGAAGAATTCTGGGTCCCTATTTCTCTGACGTCAACCTAACTGGTGCAAGATATTTGGATTTTCTTCGAGACGACCTTATTCCTACACTAATAACTTTATATCCAGATATAGAGGGACGTGATCTTCCAAGAAATGACATGTTCTTTCAACAAGATGGTGCACCTCCTCATTATGCAGCACCTGTCCGTGTTTATTTAGATGAGCTGTTCCCGAATCGTTGGATAGGGAGAAGGGGGCTGATTGAGTAGCCAGCCAGATCGCCTGATTTGACACCCCTAGATTATTTCTTGTGGGGATACTTAAAAAGCAAAGTTACTAGACCGGTTAATTTAGAAGATTTAAAAGCAAGAATTCGTCACGAGATACATCGTATACCTCCTGAAGTTATAGATAATGTCCAAAAAGAATTTATTAATCGTCTTGGCTACTGTCAGGTAGCCAACGGTGCACAATTTGAACATTTAATTTAGTCGATTTTTTACATAATCATTATCATTGTCAGTATTGTGCAAATTAAATTTTAAGATCTTCAAACATTATTTTCTTGAAATTTTTGTTATGTAAGACCATAATTTTTCATGATGCGTATGTAGAATGATACGCTCTTTCAAATGGCGTGGTCAAAATTAGGAGTTGCTATTTAAATAAATTGTTGATGACGTCATATCTCGAACAACGATGACGTCACAAATATGGGTCGTATGTCAAAAAGTGCCATTTTTAAAAACAAAGTCGACGTGTCAGGGGATTTTTTCGAAAACTTCTCAATTTCTAATATAATGAATTTATTCGTTACTTTTCGAAAGCACTGTATAGAGATTGTTATAAAATGTATGACCTGTCTCATAGCTGTTAAAAAGCCTTGAGGATTGAAGAATCCCGTCATCCAATAAACGTTGGGTCTGCCGTTTTGACACCAATTTCTGAACTGAGCGTCGCGTTCGAGAAGTTCCGTATACCAAAATCCTAACGTTGCAGACTCCCAAGATATCTAAAACACAAAATTGTAACAGTTCTATAAAGACAAAAAAATATTGTTCACTTTTAACCACTTTTCTGGGATTCTGGCGTCATACATAGCATCCAGGGAAGTTCTTAAGTTTTGGCTCATGACTATCGTTCCATCAATAGCCAACTTCAAGTCGGTAAGAGTCGATTTCACCTAAAAATGAAGATCATTTTAAAAATTTGAGGAACATTTCTAGGAACCTATAATTAAAGAAAATGTAAAAAATGTAAATTTATAAAAACCATTGTAATACAAAGACGATTACCTCTTTAAGGACTTTCTGAATCCGATCGATTTCTTGTCGCAGGACGATGTTCATAGGCAGCAACGCACCCATCCTCTGAAGTGCCTCCTTAACTTCAAAGTTGTTATATTGCTCTGGTAATTTTTGAAGCATATCATCGGCCAAGCAATACACGACACTTTCCCTTGTTTCACCACCTCCACCTCCGCCTTCTTTGGGCTGTACACTTAGAATAGTATCGAGAATACCTGAAACAGATAAGAATAGAATATTCCAACAAACTCTATATACAATAATCATTTCCATAGTATCCATTTTTGATCATGAAAAATGGTGCCTATATTCATTCAGAAAAGTCTGTATAGCTATATTTTTTGTAATCTTTCATTTTCAAATTTCCTTTTATCCTTGTACAATATGCAATAACTACTATAAAACCAATTTCTAAATTATTACTCAGATTTTTGCAGACATAACAATTAATTATTGTAGATAAAAACAATTTTTGAATCGCAAAAACGATAATAAAGATGACTAAAGAAGAAAGAACAATATAGTATAGCATATACATTTTGGTATATACCAATCAAATCGTTTTATTTCTAATTATATCAATGGTAGTTGGTCAACAAACAACTAAATATATATTACACTTTACTTATTTCATTACACATAGAAACATAGTTGTTGTACCCACTTGATTTTGTATAATTTCTTAATTCCTTGTTTATATTTTGCCTCAGATAAAAAATACGTAGGGTGCTGGAAAAATGTATTCTTGTGTATCAAGAATAAATTAATATAAACTTTGTGGGTGTCTCTTGTTGGAATATGTTTAAATGAAATTATTATTATTATTATTATTTATTCCCTAATAACATAAATGTTTGAAAATATATCGTAGACTGTAGACTAATTGCAATACCCAGTCGTATATTAGTCGTATATTTTGCGAAGGTTAAATTGAACAAAAAATGGAATATTTCATTAAGCTTCACACGGGGCTGGATATTTGTTTATTTATAAAATACAAATATTAATAAAAGAAATTGGGATAAACATATTTACCATTTCGATGTACCAAACCACTATGTACTTTAATAAAATATTTGGATACTATTCCTAACTGTATTGCTTGTCATCTCAAGAGATTGATGATACTTTACATCAGGAAATAAATCATACCTAACTTCAACAAATTTAAACCAAAAAAATTCTCGAACTTGAGGAAGTTAAATACTTATATTACGTGGAGAAGAATAGTCGAATAGTGGAAATATTTTGTACAAAATTGTTTTTGAAGCTTCCCAAATACAAATACTGTTACTGAAAAATATTACCTTTTGCTGTGTTTATTTGGTAGGTTATATCAGCATTCGAGTGTAGCCCAAAAACTTCAGGTGTGTCCGTTGACGGCAAACTGTTGATATAGTCGATATACCCCTGCAAATTTCTTGTCTGCGGCACTTTGTAGCCCTTGTAGAATTCAAAACCTGTCCTCAGAAGTATATCGCAAAACCACACCTAACGAACAATAACATTATTGAATAGCAATGAAGAATATCAATTCGTTTTTCAGATTAAATTCATAACAGTCCATAAGGTTTTGGAGTATATCTATTATAATGCTAGTTGTATTCATGATAGTCCTTATAGGTAATATAATTTAAAAAGGTATTAATATTATTTGTTTGCCTTCTGAATACTTTTAGATATGAATGCACTTAGACACTTTCACTGGCGGCGTGTGCAATGTATGCACTCGTTGTTCCCCTGATACCTTCTCGCTCTTTCTACTACGCCTGTAACGGAATTCTCAAACTTACATATTCCTATTCTTGATGAGCTTTAACTCCATAATAATTGTGGATATCTATGCCCCCTTTAATGTAGGTACCGAAATAGATTTTTAATAATAATTATAATACCATTTCCCGTTTAAAAAATTGTTTCATAAACGTGTTGCTATTGCCACATGGTGTATCAAGCCTATTACTTTGATAAACATTATCCAAACCTGAGTAAAAGTAGTCAGCAGTCTCTTATCGAAGTCGTCAGTCACTCTTCCTCCATATTGAACTTCTCCCAGCATGTAGCAAACGGTTGGCCACGACACTCCCTTCTTCGGGTCCATATCGTCCAGGTGGTTTTGGATGAATTGGACACTGGCCGCGAAATCTGCCTGGTTGAATTCGTAGGGCACGTTCCATCCTGGTAATTTGATGACATTAATATTATTAAATAATTTATAGAGACACTTTGAAATTCTTCGACTTTTCAAATCTATCTATTCCATACGATCCTCGTTTCACTCGTGGTGTTAGAAACGATTTTTAAAGATATAGGTATGTCAGTGGTTTATTCATCATGAAATAAACATTTAGGCAATCCAAAAGACAAAATAGAAACTAAAGAAAGATTTACGAAATTATCTGTAAAGACTGCAATCAAAAGTATGTTGGACAAACTAGAAGGTCAATTCAAACTACATTCACGGAACATATAGTTCATCTCAAATTTGGTAGAACAGATAAGTCTAGTGTCACCCAACATGCATTTGATAACAACCATAAAATAGATAATAGCAATTTAAGGTTAATTAGGAATGTAACAAATTCTAGTCAGCTGGATGCATTTGAGAGTTTGGAAATTTTGGTGGAATTTGCTACATGCTAAAGCAGAGCTTAATTGTATTATTAGGAGCAACAACAAAAAATGTAGTACCATTTCATGGTGTACCATTCTTAAGGTTTTTTTTAATTGTAAAAGATAGTACATCTTTCTTTCTTGCTACAAGCTAAACAATAAATTTATATCTACTATAAAAAAGGTTATAAAAATTGTGCGGGAATTGCGAAAAATTATAGAGGTTCTTCCTTATGAAATATCAAAATAAAATATTCCTCTTAATGATAACGCCACAAGTAAACAGTTAAATAAAATATTACAAAGTAATATGCTGGAACTCTGAAACACTATGTATAATGCTAAATAATTTTAGAAGCCATCCATTATGCCTTTGAATTTTCTTTATCAATTCAAGATGTTTCTGAACAACAGTACACCCTTTCTATATACAAAACTCTGCATATTACCGAGTGGCCCAAATTTTCTCCTTTCCTGAACAACAGTATGCAAAAAGGCGACCGCATACAATAATGGCGGCCACTGCGATTGCGCAGAATAATCCAAATAGTCCTGGGTGATGCCCTGGTAAGTCCTCTTCATGCTGGCCCTGATCCCCTGGGGAGGCTCATTGGTAAATTTTATAGCCATCTGAAGAAGTCCGATGGGAAATTGTTCATGTACCTCTGTGGTTAGCCAGATTCGGAAGGATTCGTGTATGTTCTCGGTGTCGACGATCATGGACATAACTTCAGTGGCAAAGGGAAGAGAAAGGTGAATGTTCTGTAGGAGGACCCATCCTCCGTTCAACATTGACGACTCGATCATATCCCTGGCCACAATTTCCTGGCCCTGGCCCATGGATACTGCTTTCAATGCTGAAAAAATTACATAATGATTCGATTGTTGTACCTATGTAGTAATGTTTTTGAAAATCTACAGTCTTAGCCAAAATATTTAATTAATTGCTTATATCCACATTGCAATATTTATTCCTCTATCAATAGATAAAAGTTTTGTAATACTTACTTATTTCCTTGGCCTTAGCTAGGGCAGATATTTGTGGAGAGGGGTCAGAACCGATGGACAAAATACATATCAAAGGTGTCGTAGGTTCTGATTCGTTCCACGTGACTTCCAAGTCTAAGATGCAAGGCTCTCCATACTCCTCTCCCAAAGAATCTAACCAAAAAATTAAATACAACTAAGAGAGTTAAAATAATTTTGAAAATAGTGAACTCATAATCTAAAAATATTAGACTACCTACAACAACGAAACGAAATTTATTGGGAATTTATGACTCCGATAAATAGACTGATGTATAGAATTATCTTCATTACGGAAATTGATGAAATATGAATATATTTACCCATAATATACTTTCGAGCCTGAGACAAAGTACGGTCTGGACTCCAAGATCGAATTAATAAAAGTTTTCTGAAAACGTCGAGCTTTTTTTGGTAGCCACATGGAATATCTTCTTCCTCGGGTTTTTCTTTTTCATACCAATATTTCCACTCTTTTTCGTTAGCTTCTATCTAATAATTAATAAAAAAAAACACAAATATATACGTTGTTAAAAGATGTCTCACTATCTTTTTACTTTTCGAATGAATGACAATCAAAATGGAATTTCGTCTTTATGACGATGTATTTGATAAGTGTTTTCCCATGCACAAATAAAAATGCAAATGATAAAATGGTCAGTGATGAATCTCTAACAGTAAAGTGACCTATAACAAACAAAAGATTGTACCATCAGTGTAATACGTTGAACAAAGATATATTAGATGTACACATAGAACGTATATATCTAATAAATCTCCGTTCAAAATTACACATATTGTACATTCTTTTTGTACTAAGCAACGTGGTCCGCGGTTAGTACTTGGATGGGTGACCATGGAGGGAAGACCCGAGATGCATGCCCGCACCTTGTAGTAGTAGTCTTCTAGTACATCGGTATTAGAAGTTCTCTATCTTATCCATTTTGCTTTAGTTGTCAAACAGTTGTTTGCAATTATTTGACCCAATATAAATGTTAGTTATTTGAAGAAAAAAAAGACCCAAAGAGGTTACTACGGTGTGCTTCTCACCACTATAAATGTTAGTTCTTTAAACCATACAGTGGAAATTATACCTACATATTGAAATATGTCAAAATGAAGTTACAAGAAAGGAAAGTACCTAGTTATATCATGATAAAATGAATCATTTAAATTGAATTGAAATTATTGTTACATAACTATTTTTCTTATTTTAGAGTGTAGGGTACTTGTAAGGTATTTGATAATGTCAAACGCCTTCAAAGGTAATTAATAGTGTTTGTTCAAGGGCAATATTTTGTTGATGATGGGAGAATCTCGTGACGATATGCTTTAGAAACCAAACAATCAATTCCAGTTTGATTTTACCTCGGATTTTACCTTCATTAGAATTTCCGAAAAGATTTCCAATTTATTGATTTCAACCAGATTCAGCCATGTTATATCCAAGATCCATTTGAAGGGCTTCGGAGCAACTGCGTTTAAGTCTAGGGAGGCACCTCCCTTAATAAAGGCCAAGAACTCCTCGTGACCAATTACACCTTTGTGCAAGTCAATCTTCATGGCCATCATTAACGTAAATAGTACCTTGTGGCGCTCGTACAAACTTCTCTGGGTAAAAATCCAAACCTGAAAGAAAATGGTTCTGTTACAATAGAAATTAAAAAATGTTAGTACATGTATAAGCTTGGAACTATACAATCGCTGATTCATATCGTTGTTGAATGATTTAACAAGTCGCGGAACTAGATGGAATCGATATTTTTTACATAGTATAACAGTTTACATGTGTAAATCATGCGGTCCACCCGCGTATATAACTAATGAATTTTTCCTCCATAATATTTCAAACCTCTCATTCAGAGTCTTCTAATTGAAGATATATTGCTTGAAAAAATGACCAAAAGAGAGTAGAAACTTCACTTTACATTTCCAATGCATTTTAATATATCTTTTACAGAGGAAAAATGTAAAGTTGGACACAAATGGCATCTTAGGCATCATTACAAACACTAAACATGAAAATAGCTGAATTCCACTGGATTTAAGTGGTCCTTCGAGAGTAGGATCGAAATCTCAAAGAAAACTTCTCAAAGTATTTCTATAAAGAATGTCGTAAGGCGACAACTACTGAAATCGTTGCAATCGTCAACACAATTTATTATTGTAGTACCATATATACATTATCCAACCTTTAAATAAAAAAAATGGCATTTCATTAAAAAGAAAAACATTCTAATATGTTGTCTAATATGTCTAGGTTTACCTCGTGTGTCAAGTACTTCAGTATAATATTGATCCTTTCCCCAGTGTTCGTACTCTTCTCCGACTTGATAATGGAACTATCGAAAAGTATCAGGAATTGCTTCAGCGAATTCTGGTACATGACGTTAACGTTGCTCATCTCCACTATGAGGAAGTATAGGATGGACCCCCTGGCTGCCACTGCCCTGAATTCTTCCCTGGCGATGTTAATTTTCTTTTCTGTCTGAGCAGACACTTGCAGCTTTTGAGTTACTTCTTCAGCCGTGGACTTGGTGACCTGCAGAACGTTTATTAGTTCCTCATCGTCCACTAGAGAGCCCTGGGTGGAATTGAGTCGACTTAAAAGGTTGCTTTCCAACTCCTTCATGCTTCTCTGGTTCTGGACGACTGATTCGAACAGAGCGACGCGCTCCGCCTCCAAATCGGATTTTTCCATCAGAATCACTCTTCCTAACAGTTGGTCTTCCAAGCCTGAAATTGTAAACATGTTCTTGTTACACTACAGTTCGACTTTACAGGATCTTCTCTTGCTTAAATGGTGAAATAACTACATGGTGTAAAAAGTATTATTACACAATTTAAAATGATCAACATATCAATTCTGTGTGGACTATAATTCAAGTTTATCTCGAAAGAGTAGAACTAGGAGTAAAATTTTAACTTCACCAACCATCCACTAATTCAAAATAAACTCAAGATAACTTCAAGTGTAAGACTTAGTCAAACCGCTCTTCCACAATTTCATTTTACTATTCAGGATAATAGCTTAACATAATTTTCTACGGTTCGGCCATAACACAGGCGTCCTCGGCTGCCGGCCATAATCCGACACCTTGGTAAACATAATTCATAAATATAAGGTGAACTGTGCTGTCAGGTGGATTCCCTATCCCACTTCTGAAGCTGTAATAGAATGAAAAATGTTTGGACGCGCCGGGAATAGAATCCGGAACCTTCTTAACATAATTTTCTACGCTATAAAGAAAAATTATATCTATAATCTTACCCAACATGGTGACAGTAAAATCTATAATAGACGTTTTGGCGCTGATTTCAGGAGAGTAAGGAGGATTTGGTAACTTAGTAGTGATATATAACATAAATCCCTTGAGTACATCACATTCTTTGTCCCCAACAATAACTTTCTCTATGGAGCCAGATTTAATGAAATTCTTCTCCAGTACATTGTCTAAAACTGGATCTAATTCTATATCTATATCTTCTATTAAGAGTGGTTTCCCTGAAACATAAAAATATTACTCAGTATTACTCAAATTGGGTAGCACCTTAAACATTTTACGAGACGAAAATTAATGTAAAGTTGAAATTAGCCAAACTGAATCATAATAATACATTTGAGTCTCTAAAAAAATTTAGAGATTGCCATTTAGATGAAGAATGCTTTTATGTCATGATCTCTATACATATCTAACTAGCTAATATAATGTTTCCAAACCTTACCTAAGGATAAGCAATCCTCTACATGTGTCCTAAAGTATTTGTGATTCAAAGACGTTATTTGCAAATTGTTATCTGCCTCCTTATTTTTAATCCACATCTTTCCCTGATTTTGGGGATCTATAAGAAGTGGGTACGACCTCGACTTTGTGACAATTAGGGCATTCTGAACTGAGAGTTCGTCATTGGGTAGCCCTTGAAGGGTCCATTCAGAGACTGTGGAGTTTTCTACGAGCATGTTTGTGATGTTCAAATTTATAGTGTAAGGGATGGATCTGGACAACAGAATCTCCATCCACGAATTTACTAGATTTGCTCTGAATTCTTGATTGTAAGGCCCGCAGTAGGACAGGAAGCCTGTTGCTAGGAGAACATCTCCAACTAATCTACCTAAATCATAAAACAGAATTATTTTAATAGTCTGCATTCAACACTGAATTCATCATAATGTGCATTACGTTAACAATCATTGCTCTTCACAAGATAAAAACTTAAAATTAACTAACTTTTTATCTTAATCTACCTAATTGCTGCTTGAACTCCTTGCTCTGCTGGGTCCACCTCACTTTTTCGCCACCAAGTCCATTTATTAGAGTGGTGGCAGTGTTCATTTTCTTCATGCACAGATTTGCCGCATCGGTGAGTCTTTGTTTTTCTAAAACAGCTTTGTCATACTGTTCCTTCACTTCTCTTAATGACTGCTCCCTCTCCTCCAGTTGCTGCTCCGCTCCAGCTAAATCTTCCATAGCCACCTGAAAGGAATAAATTTAAGAAATGATTATATAGACAGGGCCGCGCCAACCCGGAGGTGCAAGGGGTGCGGGGCACCCGGGCGCCAAAAGACACCGTCGGTTAGTAGCGGACGTTAGTCAAGGTATATCTCTTCCCCTTTTTTTACATTTTATTTTTGTCCTTTAGTTAGATCAGATCCTCTTAGTAAATAAGTACTTTCTAAGATCTCTTGTTATAATTTACAGTTTTAGCCAAGTTAAAAGGTTTTTTTCACGGTCTATTAGTCGCCGGTCATCACATTTGTCGCGAGTAGGAACAAAACGCCGTTTTTCCTAATCGATTAAAGAGGGAGGCCCGCGGGCAACTGACCGGGACGGGGAGTCACTTATTGACTGAGTAGGTCGAGTCAAAAAAAATGTCAAAAACCTAGATATGTATGATTTGGTTGAGGAATTTGCAAGAAAGAAGGCCCGAAGAAGGCCCGAAAAATTATTTTTTGAATAATGACTTAAGAAACTAAGTATTTAAATAAAAAGACTATTTAAGTTCCTGTTCTTAGCTCTTTTTTGTTTTTTTTAATATTGTTGCTTTTTTGTTAATTGTTATTGTTGTTTTTAATATAGTTTGTTTTTTGTTAATTATTGAAGAAAAATACATTCATTTTTCTTATTATCAATGTTTATTTTATATTTCCATATTTATTTTATCGAATTATCGCTCCATTATTTGGTGATTAACCTAGAATGCTTCTAGGGCGGCGGCAAAAGTTCCGCACCCCGGCGGCAGCTACCCTTGGCGCGGCCCTGTATATAGAGAACGATAAATAGATAGCAGTTGTTATACTTTCATATCCCGTATTTTTATAATTCTATGGGGGTAATGGAACATCCCGAGAATATGAGAAATTTCGGGCTAATCCTTGTGATTATAATTAGTGGTAAATATATTATTATTATTCTTGTTTTTGAGCAATACGCACTTCTCAATTCTTCGCTGGATTATTTTTCTTGTAGACGAGCTCCTCCTTTTGGACGGGCAGCTTTTGTGACAAAAAAAAAGAATATAAATCTTTTTCAAAGAAGAATAGAAAGAAAAAAACCTTCTGGTCATTAACAAGCATCTACATAAAATATATTACACGCCATATTTTCTGTGGACAGCAGTGGTCGAAGAAAATTGTAATAAAAGAGTTTATCCACCTAAACCCAACAGATTAATGTATTATCCCAGAATTTTAGAGAATATCAATTTTCAAGCCACTGTGAGTTGTATTTACTTTCAGACCTGCACCCGATTGAGAAGAGCTAATTGGTCGAAATAGCATATGTGGTTTGGTGTTATGGTTGTAGTTATGTGTCTATTAATTATAATTATGATGATGACAAGTACAACCAAGTACATATTAGGGTGATCTGATGAATACACAATCATTACCAAAAATAATTAGCCTGGTCTACGTACCTTTAATCTTGCCTCCTGCATCGTCAGGTTCGCCTTGAGCGGAAGGACCTCTCTATTGACGCTATGGAAGAAGGCCATGGCTTTCGTCCAGGACAACAAGCCAGCTACATCGCCACACACCCTCTTGGCCGTGTCCATGTTGTAATCCTCCATTTCGAAATAGGGCTGGAGAAATTCTACCATCTCGTTGTTGATGATGTCCTTGGGATAGTTTTGAAGTTGGAGCAGGAAGGTTGTTGACGCCATCATCTAAATAATGAATTGTGTCGGTAAATATTTTACTCGTAGTGGTTATAAAACATTTGTGCAGTTGTTGCCCAACCCAATTTGCTACCATGAATTTGGAATATTTGAAAATGCGTCAATTTTTATATTTGCACAATATACTAAATATACCGGGTCTCCCATATCACCCAACTAATGAGAATTAAAATAAGTTATGAGTTTCGTTCAATATTATATTCTCAACGCACACTATGAGAAATATTGATAATGGAACAAATAGAACTTCTGATAACCAATATATTGAAGTGAAATGCGTGTGATTTAACGATAATAAAAGTTGTTGTCTTTTAAACTGAAAATACAAAGCCCCACTAGAAGCAAAATAAAAAATCAGAAGTGTAAAGGATACCATATACCGACGCGACTTCCGCCATTTGCCATTTATCTGTTTTTGTTTTGTTATCCGTTCAGTGAAAGTTATGTGAAAATGGTGAAAACTTACTGCTGGTTGCATCTATTTCTAAAAATATTTATTTAAAAGGTAAGATTTTTTGTGTAATATAAACATCTAATATGATTTTACTTTTACTTATGGTGAATTTACTTAACTATAATAATACTGTTTTATGTTTGTCATGATTTCAAGAACTATAATCTCGGAACAACCAGTAACGTTATATAAAATGTCGGAATAAGGTAAAATATTTTGTTTTGCTGAAGGTATAACGTAAAAGTAGATACTGTAATGTAGTACATTTTTTCTGCAGATTAAAAGATGCAGACGGATTCGGTGACGGCAACTACATTGGCATCAAATACTTCGCTACTGCCGCTAGGGCTAGAATTGTCGACAGACATCACTGACGTAGTTTTCCACATAATACCAAAACACTATACTGCACTCGACGCGCCTTTCGCCAACTAAGTTGACATCATCTAAATAATCTGGGTTTAATCATCTCCAGATGATGCCAACTTAGTTGGCGAACCGCGCGTCGAGTTCATTATAGTGTTTTGGTGTTCGCAGAAACGCATAATTCGCAAACAAACAGCAATTATAAGTAACTTACTGTAATTCAGCTTTGTCAGGTAAATAAAACAATGTTTGCCGTAACAAATCTATTAAATATATATAAATATATAAAACATACATACCATACATAATATATATATATAGAGGGTGCATCAAAGTTGTATGCTCGAGGTGTCCCAAAAAAGATTGGTTTACCACAATTTATATTTTTTCTCTCACGGATAAATTGATATAGCATTTGCATAGCATGGATATAGCTCTAATAGTGAGGGAGATATACATAAAACATCCGACCAAATATTATATAGACAAATAATAGCAACACAGTTTTGTGACCAACAATATTTAAAACAAAAGCTTTTTGTTTACATTAGTGCCCAAGCATTTGGTCTAATCAAAAAATGCCATTTGAATGTACCACCTAAATTGTTAGGGATTTTGTGACTGTCACCAATGGGCGTGGTTTACACAGGTAAGTAGCCATGCATAAACGTAGATTCGGCGATCGCGAGAGGGATCGTCAATGATATTACAATTGTTTTTTAATAGTAAATATTAAATACTATTATAAATAGTGTAGTAAATATTATACACATATGTGTATAAATTGTTGTTCTTGAATATGTAAATCTCAAACTCTGTGTTTACTAAAATAAAATATTCTAATTTATACTTAGTTTTATAATTATTATTTTCACCCTTTAAAACGTAGCCGCCCATTTCGTTGGGCACTGTGACAGGTAATTTCATGAAATTGAGGTTATGTTTTTTGTTATTCATGGTCACATTATTTTATATACTGACAAATAGGCAATTACTTATCTATACATATTTGATCGGAGCATAAAACAGTATTCCATAAGCGTAATGAGTTAGAAAGAAAATATCGAGTCGTTGCTAGGCTACAAATACTACAAAATATTTCTCCAACACATTGCTTTTATGGTAGCCATTTATGGTCATAACCCCCTCACTATTAGAGTTATATCCATCAGACCCTATATCAATATATTCATCAAAGTACGTTCTATTCAAATCTGTAGGAATACAGAGGGTGTTCTATTTAAAAAATATGTTGTGGTTAACCTATCTTTCGACCTATCTAACGACCTGTCCGAGCATTTTCCATGGAAACCAATAGTTTAACAGACAATCGAGTGTAAAACTTTCCGTAGAGTCACTCTTTGTGAAGGTTTCATATCAAATTTACATAACTATCAGAAAAACAAAAAGAATTAGCTCTCGTCACTTTGTTAGATTATCACTGACGCAGTAAAACAGAAGAATTTTCTTCTCAAGCACTAAAAAGTAAACGTGGTAGGTATATTGTTATATATTAGTAGTAGATTAGTAGTTGCTTAAGGTCTGTTCAATATTTTCATGGGAGCAGTATATAAATTTACACATATCCACACAACCAACACCATCAATATTGTCATCATCAAAAATGGGCCTCTTTGGACGATAGTCAATATTTCTACTGTTAAAGCTTTCTATTATTTGAGACAAATTATGACATTTCCATTTGTTATAAGATATCCCAACATATTTTATTTTCCTCAAATTTATTAGAAATCTCTTGAAATCGAACTGCTTCAGGTGGTTTCCATCAAAATATATGTCCTCCAGTTGCTTCAATGAAAAAAATATATCCACATACTCTAAGTTAACTAACTGGTTTTCAGATAGATCTAATACTTCCAAACTTTGCAGGTTTGAAAGGGCTCCTGGGTTCAGAAGTTGTATTACGTTGTTACTTAAATTCAGAAATTTCAGGTTTGTTAAATACTGAAAAATTCCAATAGGAAACTCTTGTAAGTTGTTATTCTGCAAGTGAAGAGTTAGAAGATTTGTTAGGCCAGAAAATGACTTGATGTGAAGAGAGGAAACGTTGTTGTGCTCTAGATGAAGTTCTTTCAAATGACTCAAACATGCAAACATAAATTCTGAATCAATTTTCATCAAGTTGTTGTGCTCCAAGTGGAGTATTTCCAAATATTCCAGTCCTGTGAAAGATTGTTCATCACAAGTATCAATATTACAACTAGATAAATCTAATATTTTCAAAGAATTTAAGCCATCAAATGTATTTTCTTGTAATCCAATTAAATTGTTACCATTCAGTAACAATGTTTTTAGTTTTTCCATACCAGCAAATGCTTTCGTCTCTAGAGTATGCAGCGAAAGTTTCGATAGATCTAAGTATTCTAGAGATTTCAAATCTTTAAATGTTCCTTGCTTGATAATTTTCATATGTTTAAATAATGACTGGGAATCCAGAAATTTTAAATTAAAAAGATTATTTAGAGCACCAGTCTCTACGTAAACATAGCTGTTATTGAAATGCAACTCGATCAAGTTGTAGAGACCTCCAAAACTATTTTTCTTCAAAATATCTATCTTGGAGTTGCATATATGCAGATATTTGATGTATAAATTTATCAACTGATTGGATTTGAAAATCCCATTAAAACTCAGTGTCAATGTTTGCAACTTTAGACGATTTGAAAAAGGATTTAAGGTGGTAATATTGTTTCCATCTAGATACAAAGTAGTCAAATGCTCCATATCGGCGAAGAGGTTAGGTGGAATAGTTGTTATATTATTATGCCGCATGTCTATCACTTCAACATCCGACAAGTTAGTAAAAGCATATGGTTCTAAGTTGCGTAAAGCTACCAAAGACAAATTTAGTTCTTTTAAATTATCTAACTGGCTAAAGGCATTCTTTCTGATAGTATGGATTTTGTTTCCTTCAAGGTTTACCACTCTTACAGTCAAATACTTGAAGCTATTATTGTCTAAAATGAAAAGTTTGTTATGGGCCAGAACTAATTCTTGTAGTTTGTCTAACCCCAAGAAGGCGCTGAACTCAATTTTTTCAATGAGGCAGTGCCCCAAATTTAAGTAAAAAAGGCCACGACAGCCCAGGAACGAGAAATGAGTCATAGTCTTAAATTTATTGTAAGACAAGTCTAAGTCGATAACTTCTACATCCTTAAAAATTTGGTAAATGGTCTCCAACTTATTTCCTTTCAGACAAATCATTTCAGAAGTTAGATTTTTGAATGGTGATTGTTGCATTCTCTCTATATTTGAATTAGACAGATCTAGAACCGTGATTGCCGAATTGAAGAATACCTTATTTCTCAATAAAGTTACATGGTTGTTGCTTAGATTTAACAAAACTGTCTGGATCTCTTCAAAATAGCTGGGAGAGATGTCCGTGATTGAAGAATTTGATAAGTCTATTCTGGGTCTGTAGGGCCAAAATCTTCTGAAGTTGTTGAATATATTTAATGTCGACTTGTTCAAAATTCCTATTTCGTTATTATTCAGTAATAAGTATTGCTTAGGAACAATTTTAATCGTATTAAAATCTAGGGATATATTTGATGAAGACAGATCCACGTGATCGATTTTTACTGACTTTTCCACAGTTACCTGACTAACGGTGTTCCCAGAGAGACTGAGGAACTTCTTTTCACTCTGAGCCAGAACAACAGACTTTAATTTATTATGGCTAATGTCCAAATAATAAAATGGGTTGTTTAATTCCACTTCACTGAATACTTTGATTTTGTTGTGGCTTAAGTCTATGTGACGTATTCTTGGGAAGTTCCTGGGTGGTATTAAGGTCTCGATTCTATTGTGGGCCAAATTTAGATGACGGATCCAGAACACGTTTTGAAAATCTATAATACTGATCATGTTGTGGCTCAGATCTAGGTATGTGAGGAATCCGTGTTGACGAAATACATCATCTAAGTACGTGATGTTATTGTTATTCAGATATAAAGCTGTTAAGAAATTATAAGGTAAATACTGGACAAATAGTGTATTCCTTAGTTTATTCCAGCTTAAGTCTATATGGCCTAGGTCTACCAGTTCTTCCAAAGCGTTATTGCTTATCCTTTCCAATGAAGAATGTTTTATGGTTAGCCGTGTTATGATAAAATTTTTAGTACTTAGAAACAGCCTAGGAAAGTACTCTATCTGATTAAAAGTAGAGTTCTCGATGTTTATTTCGAAAATTGAAGAGATATTCTCCATGTCGCTGGAGTATTCGTAAAATTCTTGGAAAAAGTCGTTATAGTTTGAATGTTTGCAGGAAAATTTCTCTGAGGAAAGTGTGCAGTACCCTCTGATAGTAAATGGAAAGAAACCTAGGAAGAGGCAGATGTGGAAGGTGTTCATATTCCTAGAATAGAAAGTCAGTCTTTATTTATTAATAAAACCAACCACGTGATTAGTGTTCGTAATTGTTAGTTTTATGTTAGGCTAAAAAGTCCTTATTTGATAAAACTATATTATATTATTTAGTACTTTTATCTAATCACGAAGAAAAGCTACTTTTAAATAAGGAAAGATATACAGAGTGTCCCATTTAAAAAGCATACAATTTGTCATTTACACTTTTTGTTGAAATAGATAAAATTTCAATATCACCCTGTAATTCGAAAACACGCGACACTAGAATAGATCTGATACACCATCAACCTGGCCTTGAAAAATTAGGTCGAGACCGCAATTTATTTGTCCGTAACTTTTATCCATTTTGAGTTATCCCGGTTTGATTTCCATCAAAAATGGACAGCTCTGTACGTATATTTACATTTGCTAAATTATTTACTCGAAAACTTGTGTAATAAAATACGTTATTTATGTGTTTACATAGTTGTTTATCGATATTCAGCCAAAAAAATAAACTAAGAGGTATACTTAGTTTTGGAAATGATTTTAATACAGCTTTGAAACAGATAGCAGTTTCCTAAGCAGACTTCAAAGGATTTCCAAAGCAAATTTCAAAGCATTTTCAAAGACATGCGCTTAAATTATCACCAGAATTAAAGCTGAAAAGCCTCAGAAACTGAAAGAATTGAATTGAATACCAAACATAAAGATTGTAAAAATATTACCTTAGGGGTATGGTTAGAGAAAAAAGATTACAGATACTACAAAAACAAAATACGTAGATATAGCTCAAAATAAAACTTAACAGTACATTAAATAGGCGCAAACCTCAGGTTGAGTTTGTAAATATTTTTGCTAACCACTTTGTAATTCAATAATATAACAGTTAAAATTGTAATATATCGGACAAAATTCATAAAGTCTTGGTGTTAGTGGAAAACTACGTGTTGACGCAATTTTAGTTTTTTAGAATAATCGCGAAAACAGTATTAATTAATGCAGACAGATTTGAAAACTACCGAAGAGTTGCAAAACTTTCCCCCTTTGTCTTTGTATCCAAATTGGGACAAACCGTATTGTTTATTATTTACTCATGCTTATATACGATGTATTTAGTGCATATTTTTATATACACTGCCTTTACATTTTTTTGTTACTACGATAAAAACTTGAAGGTAGATAGTTTCTTTTTAATTATATTGTTATTTAAACAGAATTTTAAGATTTCTTGATCTAATAAATTCTTACTTTGCGTAAATTAGGAAAATTAAATAGAGGCTACAATATTAAAAAAATATATTTATTAGAAGTGTAATTTATTTTCCATGCAAAACATTCCCATTTTAGAATGATAATTCAGTTGGAAGTTAAAAGCCGAATTAAAGGGCAAATTTTTAGATAATATACCTACTTACAACATAATAATGTATGGTTCAGTCAAGATTTCAAGTCCTACACGTCATGAGTGAAGCTACGAAACCCTACTTAATTTTAAATTATTTAATGGATTAAAAGTAGACATTATTTACACCAATTTAAATAACAGTACTTAAAAGTAGATTCTCCTTTATATATTTTCATTATTTTACAATAATTGATTTACAAATAGTCATGACGTGTAGACCTTCAAATCCTGACTTTATTTTATCTATTTGCTGGTCTAATATCTATGTCTAATGTATACTCATTAAAAGTTTAAATTTTTAGTCAAAATAAATTTACTTCAAACAGAATTAAACGTTCGGAAATTACGTATTTAGTCATACTGTATTTGAGTTTAACGTGTGCTCAAATAAAAAATTGTAAGTAAAAATTAAATACAGTATGAATAAAAATTATTCCACACATTGAAAAAAAATGAGAAAGTTAGCTACTACTTCACTCATATGGATGTGATATGATTTATTTAATTTCTATTAATTGTTATCATGAATTTACATGGTATAGTGTATATACGGACAATTGAAACTGGCCAGTGTTAAGGCACAGTACCGTGTGCACTTGTCTTCATATTTCGTCCTATGTATTTAGCAATGGTATCGTGATTCGATTAGTAACTAAAACTGTACATGTGAGTCCTATACTGGATATCTAATCAGCCCGAACTGCGCGCTGGTGTAAAGAGAATAAACAGACTGGTCTGCTGGATGTAAATCATTTTTTTTTGTTTCCCGAGTGCTGAAATATCATCAATAGTTTTCCAGTGCAGCGCGTAAATACCAATAACCAAGCGTTCTTGGTTATTGGTATGGTTTCATTGGCTACAAATAATAGGTACTAATAAACACAAAATAATACGATCTCTATAACATTGTAGAATAAAGAGATGCCGACTGTTTTTGCCGGCTTTTAGTTTTTATACGGTTTCAATTGTACTGATACTATACACTATACGTCATACTATACGTGGATAGCGAGTAGGCCACAATGAACAGCGAGACCACAACTCGACAGCTACTGGCCAGGGTCGGCTCCAGGACTCGTGCACGGGGCGGTAAAGGTCGGGGGGCGGTATGGCGGCAAAAAATCAGAGGGCGTTGAAAATTTTAAAATCGCAACGAACGAGAAATTGAAAAAATACACACTATAAATTTCAATCTAAATTTCCTGGATATTATTAATACACATACAATTTATTTTATCAATTATATAGTTATTACTGTCTTGCATTGCCGCCCATACGCTATAAAGATAGTGTATTCTTCACTTCAGTTAGTGTATTCGTTTATAGACGACGTGTAAACGTTGTATTGTATGAAAAATTTTTCGCCTGCAGGGCATTGCCGGCGGCGTTTTCGTGAGGGGCGGCAAAATTAACTTTTTCACGGGGCGGCGAAATTCCTGGAGCCGGTCCTGCTACTGGCTATATCGCATCGCGAATTCATATATCGGCGACAATGTATCTATCTATCGTTTGCGATGGAAGTTTCCGTGCCGTTGTGCCGAGCTTATGTTTTACAAAATTACGGAATGAAAACTAAATCACAGTGACATCTAGTAGCAAACGGTTCATCTAAAACTCTGTTAATAACTATCCCTATTTAATGGATCATTCTAATCTAAATATTTCTTCTATGCTTTCACTATACTTTTGGCTGAATATCATAAATAAATATGTAAAAGGTTAAAAAATCCAACAGATGAAAATTTACCACCAAAATAAGTTGCATTAGTCCTATAATAGCATTAACATAAATATATTCTACTTACATATTCGATAGTGTTTTTCACAGTGTTGTCACTAGATATTTGGTCGGTTCATGTTTACTCGACGTTACATACTAACAAATTTTAATTGGACTAATAGAGTCTCATCACAACATTTAAATGAATGCCATTCACGATATCTAAGCAGGCCTAAACCTATACACTAACTTGTTTATTGCTCCCGAGATTGTCTCCCGATTGCAGTGTCTATATAAATAACCAGCGTATGCAATTGGGCTTACTGTTAGAATACATTTTTATACGTAATATACAGGGTGCTATTTAAGTACGTGGCCAAACTTCAAGGGGTAATTTTTTAAGTGATTCTAAGATGAACAGTTTAAATAAACATTATAGGTCCGGTAATGCTTCATATTCAAGATACAGGGTCTGAAACTTTTTTAAAAAATAGTTTTTTCGATCATTCTAATCCTTCAGCCGATCTTTGGCAGTGTTATTTATAGTAGAAAGGGCTAATTTTGCCCTAAATTAAAATTATTAAGTCCAGTGGCGTCCCGGGGGACCTTAACAAATATTTATGCCAAATAAAATGTGCGCCACTGACTTTTTAAAACTTTGTTTTCGCATTCAGCAACTTTTTTTGTCTCTTGAATTTTTTTCGCATCTTGCTTCGTTTTCGAGAAAAAAATAAAAACCACTTTATTGCATGTCCCTGGGACAATATATTTTATTAAGAAATTAAAACTACCGTCAACGGTAGTTTTAATGTTTAATCAAAAACGGGGGGGTATCTGTTATTTTGTTCCATATCAATAGTCTATTCTAGTCCTGGAAATTGTTATAAAAATTGTTTTAAGTCTTCTTGTTAAAAAACAAAGCCGTTTAAAACCTATGGTGTTTGACACCCTGTATCTTAAAAACGAAGCATTATCGGACCTATGTTTATATAAACTTTTTGTCTTAGAGTCATTCAAAGAATTACCCCTTGAAGTTTGATCACGTACTTAAATAACACTGTATATAAAAAAGAAAACAATCATAACAGTGACTATACTATAGTCACTGATCATAATACACTGAACTCCATTTGAAGTGGACCAACGAAATTTAGGGTCAAATTTAAGCTTCGGTAAATTTCGAACCCAGTGGCGTAGAACTATGAATTTTTTATTGTACAGGTCTATCGTTCTAGCAAAATCATATATGTTGTGTACGTCTCCAGCTTGTTTATTTCAAGAGATACAGCGGATTTAGTGGAACTATGTTTTTTCCGTAAATTTCAAATGCATACACAACCTGTACTAATAGAACGAGAATGATGTGAGTCTTTCCTTTTGTAGCCTAATTCATGGGCTTCATTTCCGTTTTTGATTTGTTTTTTAAACCCAGTATTTTAAGAGATATGGAGGTTTTCGTAAACCACTGTTTTTGAAGTAAAAAAATCTCTTAAAATTTTGTTGAAAAAATGTATGAAATTTATTAAATTTTTAATAACTGCATGTGCAGGTTAGGTTATACATTTTTAAGGATGTGGAACACCTAGTAACTTAAATTAATTCTTTAGAAATGAAAAACATAAACCAAAACAGATAAACAGGAAACGAGAATGAAATAACAACATTAACAACTACCATTTATTAATATCTTGTTGCGCCTCCTCTTGCCGTTATTACAGCCTGGCAACGCCTCGTCATGCTATTTATGCAATTGTCTATAACATCTTGACTCATCAGGGGTCACTCTTCCATAACGGCGTTAGCCAATTCGTTAAGATTGACGGGCTGTCTACGACGATTCCTTAAACGTCTTCCAAGAACATCCCACACATGTTCGATTGGATTGAGGTCCGGTGATCGGGAAGGCCATATTAATCTATGAATTTAATTTTCTTCAAAATAATTATTTATAATTCTAGCTCGATGTCGTCTTGCGTTATCATCTACATAACTAAAATTAGGTCTTCTCTGAATTGCAAAGGGTAACACAATAGGTTATAAAACCTGATTTAGATACCTTTCTGCATTCATAGTTTGGTTAATTAAGACGACTAGCTCGGTCCTTCCACCTGTGAATATACCAGCCCATACTGTAACCGACCCCCCTCCATAGGGATCCACTGTGATCATACAGTTTTCTTGGTAACGTTCACCTTTTTCTCGCCATATCCTAGTACGGCCATCAGCTCCTTTTAATTTGAACCTCGATTCATCCGTAAATAGACAGTTGCTCCACTGATTTAAATTCCAGTTCAAATGTTCTCTACAAAAATATAGACGATTCCTCTTGTGTTCAATTAATAATGTGGGATGTCTAGCTGGCCGTCTTGCCCTCAAATTTACTTCATGTAATCGCCTCCGAACTGTATTTTGGGATATGTTTACATTATTCACTTCTCGAACATGTTCTACTAATTCTGCGGCCACAACAGTTCTCCTTCTTCTGGTAATGAAACGTATTAATCTATCAGTTCTAGTAGTAGTTTTTCGAACACGACCTCCACCATGGCGAAAATGAACGGAATTTAATTGATGTCTTGCCCATGCACGACTTATAACACTATGACTGACACCAAAAAATGCTGCCATATTTCTTTGAGTGCTTCCACTAAGTAACATACCAACTGCCTGATTTAATTGATCTATTGATAAACGTGTCATTATTTCGCTATTTAGTGTGACAATTAGAAAACTAGTCTATTTTGTTAAATTTGACAGTGTCCAATAAAACAATTTTTCCAAAGCCACCCTACATTTTTTCAACAAAATTTTAAGAGATTTTTTTACTTTAAAAACAGTGGTTTACGAAAACCTCCGTATCTCTTAAAATACTGGGTTTAAAAAAAAATCAAAAACGGAAATAAAGCCCATGAATTAGGCTACAAAAGGAAAGAACTCCCATCATTCTCGTTCTATTAGTACAGGTTGTGTATGCATTTGAAATTTACGGAAAAAACATAGTTCCACTAAATCCGCTGTATCTCTTAAAATAAACAAGCTGGAGACGTACACAACATATATGATTTTGCTAGAACGATAGACCTGTACAATAAAAAAAAAATCATAGTTCTACGCCACTGGGTTCGAAATTTACAGAAGCTTAAATTTGACCCTAAATTTCGTTGGTCCACTTCAAATGGAGTTCAGTGTACATTTTAAGAAATAAGTGATCTCTCCATAAGTGAATTTTAAGCATCTCCAAAAAAAGTTTTATTGGTTAGCGAGACATGTATCGAATGGAGCATATAAAATGTTACGCATTTTAGTTGTTTTTTTTTTAGTAATGTGTATTTTTTCGGAATTGTAGCAGAAAAATGAGTATTTATATAAATAGTACAATTCACAGGGGATTCACAGGGACAGGGATTCATATAAATCGATCTGTATATGGGGAACCTACAGAGGTAGAATTTTGAACCCACCCAAGTCAGCAACAAACAATTGAATCGGTGCCTTAATATATAATTTTAGAGCAACCTAAGATTTATGTAAATAGTTTTTTATACAGAGTATTAAACAAATTCTATTGGTAATTAATTTTACTAGAACTCAAAATCATTTTTTTAATGGCAACCCCTACCTTTTTTACTTTCATTCGATTCCGCTCAAGAAAATAATGAAGTTATTTGTAAAATTTGCTATACCTACCTTTTTGAGTTACTCGTGAAAACCTGTTGTATTTTATTTGTGTTTTTTTTTGTATTTACGAGTAAATCTGATATTATCGAGTTACTTGTGAATCAAATTCAATTCCAATTTACGGAAAGATTCTGGCGTAATCTGGATATTTGGAAAAAAACGTTTCACCACAAGGTCTTTTAAGGACTTTATCACATTCACTATAAATTATTAGTAAATTGAAGAAATCCTAGACTCGACATTTCTCAAATTTAAATTTACTCCTCATAGGTTGATTAACCTATTATCTGGTTATAAATGTTCCTGTCAGTGGCGGCTTCTCCTTAAGGCCGCATGGCCGCGCGCCCCTCCTCCAAAAGTACCAAAGGAATCCTTATTATTATCATTATTATAAATTAAATGCAAATGTTAAAAGTTAAAACATGTTTATTGTGGTACAAAGGGCTTGAGCTATTGTACTCATAACGCCACAGTCCGCATCACTGGATCACGGCACGCTGAGCAAAAGATCACAGATTCGTGGCCGCATTTTGAGTCGCGGCTCAGGTAACTATGGCAACCGACCCGATGTCCTTTTCGACTACACTCGTTAGATACTTTCCATATGCTTATATTATGCAAATTTGGCCGCAATTATTTCGCGGCCCTATGCGAACATTATTAAACATTATAACGTATTTTTAACACATTACATATTTTTAACATTATTTAATTTTTGTGAAAAGACAATTTTATATTTTCTTAATATGAATACTGCTGTTAGTAGTATAATTATGAATATACATATATTTAATCTTTGATTAGAGCTAATTTTGCAAATCTTCCACTGGAAGATAAAATACAAATAAAAGAGTTGGGCGTTGCTTGCCCAATAAATACCTAATTTCGATGAAAAAATTATGGAAAAATGTATTTCTATGAAAGACCGTAGAGCTGATTTCAATTTTAGAAAGTAAGTGTACTCCTGTATAAATAACTGTATGAAGTTTGTTTACCTACGTAATAATTTAATGTGTCGTTTGATAACTATGAATTGAATAACTAAAATACTTTTGAGTTTGTGATTGTGCCATATCGTTTTTAATTACCTAACGGATATCTAAAAACTAAAAATAGTTATGTTCCTGCTTCCTGAATTCTAGTTTACAGCTTTTTTAAGGTAACGTATATGTAAATTTTTGATTCTAAATATTAATTACCTATTTAAATATTGTTTTAAATAATTTTTGTCGAGATTTCCGTCAATCGCATTAAAAAGGAGGATATTTGTCAAACGAAAGTTATTTTTTCAAGCAAATATTTTTGCTCTGCGAATTTCTAATTTCTAATTTTAAGGGGTTTGACCTTGAAATATGCAAAATTTTCGCCTTCGGCGCATTTTTTTATTTCGACACCCCCCCCCCCCATATCCAAAGGTCACCAGCCGCCACTGGTTCCTGTTAATACAAAAATATCAGCCAATATCCCAAAAGTAGGCTGTGATTGAATTGTGTTTCTTGGTGACTTGATTTTAAAAGCTTTATATATTTCAGAAGAAATAAATATCTCTGCACTATACACTATATTTTAGATACAGTGATCTTGAAAAAAATCACCCTTAAATTTATCAAGGATTTAAAAAATGTAATAAAAAAATTTATATTTCGTTTAAAATACGGAAGTTGGTACCGACATCCGGTATAGTAAGTAACAGAATGTCAAAAACATCTTTTAATAACTCTTCGCGACCAATTCGCGACCAATTAGATCCATGTAAGTTTTCAAAATTCTATACTGGTTCTTCATGTACCTACAGACCGATTTAGTTCGTCGTGACACGCCCGTGTCAGACAAAAACAAACTCTGGTATTAGTACCTACAATCTTGTGTGCAAGCAATGCCGTTGTTTCGTCAACCTTGGTCAAAAAAAATACCTTTTATCGAAATAGAGGGAATAGTATTTGCCTAAGTGAATTTGTTTCAGTTAAGTATTGAAAAATAAGATCTCTAACGCCACTGAGATCTCGGAAACAATATGAGATGTAGAAAGGATTTAACTAGATCAGTACAGCGGTATGTTAAAAAAGTTAAATTGTGTACTGTTGCGCTCAGTTGTTTGACGCTTATATCACAATATTACCGAAAATATCAAAAAAATTACAATTTCTTACGTATTACATTCTCACGACTTTTGCCTTTTACCTATAGTATTCAAACTATCTTTTTTTTAAATTCGAATTTGTACACATCTTTTTATATCTAGTTCATATTTTACAAAGATTAATAATGAATATACTATAAAATTTTGTGTTGATATCAGATTTCTATTAGAATTTTATATATAATACATACACAACTCTGTTTTTTGCAAAAACATTTTTTTAGTACTACTTTTTAGTTTTCTATTTACTATTATGAGACTAACTTTTTAAAGAGCTTAAGAATTTAATACAAAAGCAGTATAAATACTAATAAAAATAAATTATCAGATTATATATTCCCTATACTGAAAACAGCAACAATAGTATTATGTAATTTTATTGTATTCTCAAATCACAAGCGTCTTTTGGATTTCTTTTTGATAATAAATTATACCTACTGTTAAAACACATGAAAACAAATTCACAATTTTTATTAATTTTAAGTAAAACAGACAAGTAACACAAGTACTATATGATACGCGAATATAACGATGAGCATCACACGCTGCCTCAATTCAATCTAATCGTCTCTGTTACACTTCCAGCTTCCTCTCCTCGTTGATTTGACTACATTCGCTAGGACTGGAGACAAGCCGATCATTAATTTTGTCAGTTATTAAACATAACAATAAATTATAGTTCAGATATTTAAACAACTCTAACATTCGGCCCTCCTGACATGGATGCGACCACGCATTCAATTTCATCCCAAAACATGCCGCAAGTTAGATCCAACTAACAGAAGCCTGTGCAGATCCATAGATGCAGGTTTCTAGCTCCCGCCATACAAAATCCATTAGAAATCCAATACTTCAGTGATACACAAGATCACACAATAAGTTTGACATGTTGGTAATGCACAAGCCTACCCAGCGGCTCACAAGACCGTATTTGGTGATATTACACAAGGATATCAGGATAGAGTACACAAGACTATTTACTCAGCACACAAGGCTTCCTAGCTCACAAGGCTAGTAGTGGTTCACAAGACCACGTATCCGACTGCGTGCTGCAATTTCGGATACATAACACACTAAATAGTCTACAAAACTATTTTCAACAACAGGAGACAGTGCACAGGACTACTCTTCAAACAACAAGATGGTCTACAAAACCATTTTCAACAACAAGAAATAGTACACAGGACTACTCTTTGGTTTCAACTAATAATTCACAAGAATCAGGTACAGTAAATGCTGATAGCACTAAAACCAGGCAGCACCAAATATACACAGGATCCGGTGACCAAGTACCCCACAAACCCATCAGGATCATACAGATGTATCTCCGCTTACATCTGCAATCTCCACAATTGACCCATTCCGTCCAAATACCTCAACAATCAGCCAAGTAACAAAACAACAACAGTGTTTTTCAAAACATCAAGGTGAAATTATGGCATCATACTCACGTATTTTCTATAACATAAACAAAAATCAAAACAACAGACAATTCATGATAAAAGACTACAAAACTTGAGGTCAACAAAAACTTCAACAATAACTTCAGGTCATCAGTAACTTGAGGTTTTTATCATCAAGCCTAACTTCCTAATCATTAAACAGGTTATGGTGTAAAAGTATTAAATATTTTCCGCCTTTATACACAAACACATTCTCATTCTCAGTTATCGGTGGTCCTAACAAAACATCAGTCAATTGAACATTATTTGAAACGATATAAAAGTTTGTTTTCATTTTGATATCGTCTATCTGAATTTCACCTTCAATCACGCACAAAGGTTTAACTGTCTCGTCGCCAAAACTGAGAACAACTTTGTCAGTTTTATCGCGATTCACTGTTTATTTTATTTTAATATAAACAACCATCAATTTTTATTACAACTATCAAAGTCTACACATGCCGAAATAAGCTGTGCCGAAACTATTACACCATTTATTCTAACTTGTTTATAAAACTTTTCGTTGGTTCTGTGATCAACGTCGAAAAGTTGAGTTGAATTATCTCTTAATTATTTAATTAATACTTCCTCTCTTTTTGAAACATTGTACTTCGTCGTGTCCCTTAAGCCTACAATACGTGCACGTTTTGCTCACCACATTTTCAGAGCATTCTGACTTTTTATGACCTTCACGATCACATAAATAACAGACTATTTGTTTATTTTTTTGCGGTATTGGAAACTTAATGTTTGCGCTGTAGTTCTCGGCACTTTACATTGTTCTGTATTTGTTATAAGAAAGCGTAATAATTGTTTAGTACTTACGCATGAAGCAGCTTTGATACCTGACTGAAGAAAAGGGTCGTTGATTGTATTTGTGATGATGTCAACTATGATGCGATCCTCCAGTTTGCAATACTGACCCAGGGTTAATTTCTGATAATAAAAGTCCATTAAATTTTGTCCTGGTTCTCGTTCAATATTCACCAGTTCCTCTAGTTTACTGAATATACACTGCTGAACAGGAAATGCTTCCAGAAGTCGATGCTTCCACTTCTTCCATGAAATATTGGCTGGCTTCCTCTTGATTTAAATACCACGTTTTCGCATTGCCCTTTAATTTATTTGTCATGCAAAATATTCAGGCTTTATCGTCCCAATCGAACATATCACCTGTAGCATTTATATTGCGCAACCACTGCTGGATGTTCAATCTTTCATCAAAACCTCCGGTAAATACAGGAACACTATCGATCTTTCCAAGATAACGTCCAGATTTTGCACTCAGCTTTCTTTTCAGTTTGAATATTTTTCTGCGTAACTTTTTATTAGCACTTTTAGCTTTTAAACGATCTCTAGAACTTGAACTTGAACTAGAACTCGATTTAGAGCTCTTTCCGGAACTACTACTACTACCACTACTTCTTGCACTAGGACGTTTCCTGTTCTCTACAATTTTTGGCATTCTATTTTTTTTTTTTTTCGTAACTTCGAGAAAAATCACAAAACTGTTCAATTACAGGTGAAGATAAGAATCCCACTTCTGATTTGTTAAAACACATGAAAACAAATTCACAATTTTTATTAATTTTAAGTAAAACAGACAAGTAACACAAGTACTATATGATACGGGAATATAACGATCAGCATCACACGCTGCCTCAATTCAATCTAATCGTCTCTATTACACTTCCAGCTGCCTCTCCTCGAGGTTTTGACTACATTCGCGAGAACTGGAGACAAGCCGATCATTAATTTTGTCAGTTATTAAACATAATAAATTATAGTTCAGACTCTAACACTACTTACAAATGTATCCAGTGAAAACAATCCTTCTTTGAGAGAAGGGTTGTTAAAAAAATTAAATTGTAGTTAAATTAATAACTACGAATTGAATAAGGCGAATATTGATAGTATAAAGTTTAATGAAGTGAACTTGTCTCATACAAAGTTTAGAAAGGAATGACTTTACAATACATTGCCAAGAATAGCCAAAACATTCGTTCCGAGAGTCGGTAAAGTTTATAAACATAAATTTTAACAAATCTGTCACCACAGCAATTTAGTCCCGGCTGGTCCTGTAGCGGTAAAGATAACAAGCTAACACCAGGAAGACAAACAGATGATTACGCAAATACATTGATGATAGAACATTCCTTCTATAATGATAGTAGTAGGTAGGGGTAGGATATATCTATCTACTACATTTAGATTTAACGTTAAATATTTCCCAACATACTTTAAAATATGAATATGAAGTGTTTACTTAATTTGTTTGTTATTGATGTGATATAATATTCATAACTTTAGCTTTTCAGCATATTTTATTATCTCTTGAACTTAAACATCCACAAGGTCAGGAAGTCCATGATCATTAATATACCTGGTGGACCCAATAATTTATTAAGTTCAATTATATCTAACATAATAGTAAAAATAAAATTATAGCTGTATTTTAACAAAAAATTTAAATACATCAACTCAAAACAGGTCTTGGTGCGGGACGCACAAACCCTAGTCTACAAGATGGGAGGGCGTACATTCGAAGATTTTAAAAACATCAAAAAAGAATGCAATGCTCAATATATAGCGAGGAATTAAAACCAATACAAGTATTTAACCAAAATAAACTTATTACATTAAATACTTTTTATTCCATATAACGACTTATTATTGTACTGATTGTACGAATTATTGTACTGATTGGGCCGATTGATGAAAATTAATTATCCCATTAAAACAAGTAGTTCTTTTTATAAAATGTACACTTTAATTTGTTAAAATAACAATTGTTTCGCCACACAGTGGCTTCTTCAGATGTGAGTATTACAATAACTAAAGTTTAGGGTATTGAACAGTATTATATGTAGGTACAACCATATTGCATTTACATAAAAAGGGATTACGGTTTTCTAAGAGGTTGTGTTTTGGGTTATTTACTAGTAATTTGTAATAGGTATTGATTTAAATTAGGGGCAATTCCTAAATAAATTCAATAGTGGAGATGAATTTGTTTCAATGGATGAATGAATGAATGTCATACTGGATGATTTTAATTTATTAATTTCTAATGATTCTAATAAGATTGACTCCTTTCTTTTCAGTGTGTAAGATCTTGTATTCTCCATTGAAAACGTGATTTTCCTCTATTAAGTGTGTTGCATATGTTGAATCCTGCTTTTTATTATTAAAACTTCTTTTATGTTCTTTTATTCTTTTAGTAAAATGTCTTCCTGTTTGTCCTATATACACCTTAGGACAACTACCACATATTAGCTTATATACTCCTGATTTACTATTAGAACAATTTTTGTCTTTTACATTTTTTATAAACTTTCCAATCGAATTAGTAATTTTGTTTTTTCAAAAATGAATTGATTTTTTCTGTGGGATGTCCTATATAGGTCAACATTTTAAAACTATTGTTAATATCCTTTGTTTTAGGATGTACTTCCTGAATTGCTTTATTAAAAGATTTTTTAGAATTCTTTTTTTATTATTTCGGGGTTGTATCCATTATTAACTGCTAATAACTTATTATAATAACTGCCGTTACTAATAACTTCTTAAATTATTAGTAACAATAAGAATAGCTACAAATTAAATCTCAAAATATGGTAGTGTGTCCCATTTTCGTTGTCATAGCTAGGTGTACTTAATCTGTAACTGGTACCCATATTGGCTATTAAAAAACTGTACGGCACTGGATTCTGCGCCAAAAACCTGTCGGAAACATTAATAAAACAGTTGAATATTTTCTTGTTAAAAAAGTTGTAATAATGTCTTTGAAATAACTGAAATTCAGTTTTTGACCATAACTCAGAAACCAAAAAAGATGGCTAAATTTGTATTACACATCCTTATTATTCTCTAAAAAGTAGCTGGGGTACGTGAAAACCGCATCTCTCTATTTCTAGTAATAACCGAGTTACTCCATAAAGGCATGGAAAATGGGACACCCTATACATAAACTTTAAACATAGCCCATAAAAGATATGTGCAGTGGCTTCTATTCTAATATGTTTTTGTATGGTATTTATGTGGGAGAGGGGTCGGCACATTATTATTATGTAGCCGCGATTGTGCTTCAGAAACAACTTATGTTGGCAAGCCCTAACCAGCTAACCACCATTCGGTGCTGGAATAAGGGAAACCTGCAAAACCTCATAAGTCAACAACTAACTACTCGATCAGAACCAATATAATAATATGTTGTTAAACCGTTGATTTAAGAGAGATCACGAGATGCGCATCCTTACGGTCAAAAGCGGTTCAAAGATTGACGTGGCCTTGCAATGTGCCCACCCAATCTTAGCACATTTATATTTAAAACGGTGTATGTAGTCTGATTTTTGTCTAGTTTTCAACCATTTCATTAGTTTCGACTGATATGTCATTGCTGTTGGAACAGATAGATATGAAATCTACAAATACATAACGTCACTTTCCCCCTTTGTTTGAAATTGTTGCTTTGTTATTATATTTATGGTTTTATATTTTATTAAATTGTGGCTGATCAAAATTTTAGAGTATGTTGCTCTTAAGTTCATCCAACATTTTTAATTCATTAATTACACACAAATAGGCCAGATATAAACAATTCCAAATACAGAATATGTTGGAATTTAGTTTTATATAAATATAAGTTCATCAGCTGCTGTTTGCTGTTCGGGCTATTCTGTTTAAACTGAACAGCAAAATAGGGTAGGGTACTTAACTTTTTTAATACTTACATTTTATCAGTTCTTGAATTATTTACTTTATACAACCGATAACCGCTAGTATTTATTGCAACGCTGCTTAATATTTGGTACAGTGACAGTGCTTTGTGACAATTCTTAAGTTACGCTGGTAAGTTATATTTAATAATTTTATAATCTTTAATTGATAATATTCAAAATGGCAAATAGTTATGATAATGGCAATAAAAAATAGTATTTTTGAACTCTTTAAAAAGTTACAAACGTACCTACTTAACAGTTAATTATGAACTAACGTACTAATTAACATGATATCTATGTCTTAATTTCGTTACATCTGCTTTAGTATCTTGCTTATTATATTTCAATATACAAAACCATGGTCAAGTCATCAAAGATTTTCAGAGTTTTATAGTGATTCCGAATATACTTTACTGATCTGAAAATATTTGAGAAAAATAGGAACATGCATTCTATTTTCAACCCATGGCGAGACAAATACTCAATCGACTCACTTTTGAACTTTGTATATCTTTGGGACACTTTTTTAAGAAGACTCATGACTCTTGATAGAAATTCGTTTGCAAATTGCGTCGAGCGCTAAATTTTGATTTTGTCTCATGAAACCAATTAGATTAGATATTAGAAATTTGATTTTTCTCGTGATTGTTATAGTTCATTCTTCGATTTTTTCTGTTTCTCATAGTTTTCGGGAAAACCTGAAATTCCATCGATATTGGATTCGTCTTCAATATTTCCCAGTAATCCTTAAATATGCTATAAAATAATGTGAATGTCATCGCAACTTCGTTGTAAATTTACAATTAATTGACTAAGTTACAATAGAAGTCAATATACCTAGACATTTTAATTATAACGGATTATTTTATTTCCTTCATCAAAAATTTGCCGCCACCTCTTTAGTTTAGGCTTCAATACTTAGGGTACATGAATGGTTATCCAGAAATATTCATTTTTTATCAGCGATTATATCCTTCAATTAAATATTTACCAATTAAAAGCCCGCTTTGTAAAACTTGGGAAAGTACTTTTAAGAAAGTGAAAAAAGTACATTACACATTTTCAATGGCACATTACTGAATCACCTACATCTATCTTGGTTATATTTCCTTACTGTGAGAGATAGTCCTATAAACTTTTTTGTTCATAGTGGGGTTTTGGTGAGACAATGCTTTAGCAAAATATATATCTAGCACTCAATTTTCAGACTTCAGGTCAAATGAGAACTGGCTGAATTTGTCTTTAAATGTAATGGATGGTTAGTACCACAGGTATTTCCCAAATTCAGCTTCAGTTCCTTGGATAATAAGATATACAGGGTGTCAACGAAAAGCTTCTTCCTCGATTATCTATCAAAGGAATGGTTTCCATGGAAAATGCTCGGACAGGCCGATTTTTATTTGAAGAGGGAAAAATTTTGTATTGTTGACATTTATACAGGGTGTCTAATTTTGAGTGTCTCTCACGAACACTCTTGATATAGGGTTTGATGGATATAGCTATGGATATGAGTTTAAAAAAGTGACTTTATAATAATGAAACTTACCACTAGAATCATGTGTTGAATTTTATCTCGAATTTCTGAAGGATGTATTATCTGTTCCGTAATAAAAACATGGTAAATTCTAATCCATATATATTAAAATGCGTCGATTCTGTCTCGCTCTAAATTCTGTCGTCGAATTGACAAAGTTTCAAAGCTATCTTCTCCGAGCGGGGGTCACCCCGAACCTCCGAGGGGCGATCACGGAACGATCTCCACGGACCACCGGATGTCGCCCCCGGCCTTTTTCCAATGCGTAGGGGTATTTTCGTCCCGTTTTTTACGCGTTTTCCCAATTTAAACGCCTTTTCAAAAAACCTCTGCAAAATTTTCGTCGATCGCCGTTCGGCGAGAGAGATGCGGCTAGCACCGGCGTTTGTCCTCACGCCTAATGGTCCCGTCACGCCCGCCGAAATGCCGACTTTTCGCGGGACCCCCGAGACTTTTTTCTAATTTTTACGGCTTCGAGAATCGCTTCACGCGAAAGTTCCGTCCTTTCTCTAATCCTTTGAGATTTTTTTTCGAGACCGTACGTCGACTCCTTCTACGTCTATTTCGTCTTCGAAAATGTCGAGTCGCATCCGTCTCAACTTCTTTCTCATTTTATCCGCTGATGTGAGATAACACTAACCAGACAAGCACCTCCAACGAAAACTGTCAAAATAATTAAACTTCAAATCGCTAGGTTATTTTCATTATTTTCCTATGAGAAATATTGCTAACGGAATCGATAGTACCGACTGCTAAACACTTCTGATTATCAAAATACTGATGCGAAATGTTTTTCTAATTAGAAAATCCGTAAAAATTAATTGTTCAGGTTAACACGTACAGCTTACATATTTAACAGATTTTGCGGCATGAAGTGACAACTGGAAGTTTAGCGCAATGGTAAAGTCGTAGGATTTCAAACGTCATAATCCTGAATATCGCGAGTTCCAATCACGACGAAGGCATCTTTTTTTTTAATTTTTTGTCCCAGTTATTTATGAGTATTATTATAATATGTAGACTTTGATGTTAGTGGTTAGTTATTCTGTTTCATTGACCGTAGTTTTTATTCTTTCTGCAGGTTAAGTTTGGAATCAATTCGTTCATTGTGGCGGTCTTTAAAATTCATCATTTTTAGCTTACAAAAATACATATCTTCTACAATATTTATTTGTTGCAACAATTATGCTTAATTAAATAATTACCTTTATTAGTTCATAGTTAAGTGTATTGTAAAAAAAAATTTTCCTTCAATATACACCAAATCTGTGTATCTTTAACAGTTACATATTTAATTGTAATCATTGTAAGCATATATTGGGTATAAAGTGATCAAGTTACCGTTATAATAAATTATGGAAGAATAGAAGTTATGAATTTATTTTTTTTCTCGAGAAAACAGTTTCACAAAATGTTTACTAAAAAATTTATTATACTTTCAGCACTTAAAAAATAATGTTTTACCATCAAGAATAGAGTACTTTTTTTAATAATAATATTATTAAAAAAAATCGTTTGGTATAATTACATCATCATTCCAAATAAAAAATTTCAGCTTTCTGTCTCTAAATTTATTATTTCATATACAAGGGATTATCTCAAATTTCTTTACTACGTATGTATTTTCTTAAAAATAATATTCTAGAGGCTTTTGTCACCCAAAGGGTGACCCCAGGCCGCAGGCCTGGACCCCCGGTAGGGCTAGAAATGGGAACGAAAATCGCGATAGCGATTTTTTCCCATTTCTAGTCACAATTTAAATGTGAAAACACTCGAAGTTTTTTTCAATGATAGATCAGTATGCGGCATACTATCAAAATCCGATAAATAAATTATGACATTAGTGTTCACAGATTTCGCAATTTTTGCAACCATCGAACATAATTATAAGCGCGCCAATCGTCCCATCAAATGAGACACTATTCCATTAAGTGAGTACGGTATTATAACATAACTGACCACTCCCCACTACTCTTCACGCCACTCGCCGGTCGAGACTATATTAGTGGAGTAAAATCAACCGTCCAACTCGCTTCTTTCTAGGGGTAGAAATCTATAGAGGTACCAGTATTCGCGCTATAAGACTGAGCGCACCGTAATACCTCACCCTGATAAAAGCGAGCGCTTTTTAAAATTCGTTAATTCGAAAACGGTTATAGATATCAATCCAAACTTTCTTTTAAAGACTTTTCAATATCTAGGCTACATTTAAGTGGCTGCATATATGTATATAAAAATTTTTAATATTTCACATAGCTAATTACATATCGAAATTTGTCATGCATAATATTAGAAGTTTTAACTTTACGTAATTTTTTTGGTAATATACAGGGTGTTCCACGTAGACCTTCCATTAGACGTTTCTAGAATACTAAGTCTACTGGAATTCTGAAAATTTATATACGGGGGTTTCTCAGAATTTTCTATCGATTAAAAATATTGTCGGTGATGTCACACTTCTGGTTCTAACGGTAATAAACATCACCTCGCTTATTTCAAATGAAATTAACTATTTTTTATTTCATTTTTGGATTCTATGTCAAGTTTAAAGGTAAGTTTCATAAGAATACCCTATCCCTAAACTCAATCGTTTCTGAGATATTTGGTCTTTTTCAAAAAATTTGGAAAAAACATACTTACGCCTAATCGGTTCTATCTCTTCTCGTTTTAAATCTGGAGGGCTAAAATTTTAGACGAGAAATACTAAAAGGTATCCAAACATCCATAGTATCTGAAAGTTGATGCAAGTTACATAGGGCGTCGAAAAAACACCAACCAATTGTGTCAAATTGAAAGTTCAATAACTCGCTTATTTTAAATACAACACCCTATGTTTTATACTGCTAATGGATGTAGCTTTTAATTCTCTTTCGATTGGTATTAGCATTCCCTATACCTAAATCCCACCGATTTGAAGATATTTGGACATTATTGCTGCAATGAAAATAATCCGACAGTTAGCTGCAGCTTGGCTGGGGAAAAACATTAAATGTGAAGAAATTTTTATCAAACGTCATTGTCACTGTTTAGATAGTCATGTGGAATTTTTAAATAAGCACAAATTAACATTTTGCGTATGTTTTTTAATTAAGTTTAAATAAGTTTCAATTTTTTATTTAATTTTTAATTAGGTATTGGTTTTGAATTAACATTATATTAATATTACTCATTAAAACAATAAAAATAAACCCGACAGAACTCAAATTGTACTTTTTGAAATAATTTGACACAACTAATACAATATGCATTTATTATAAGTATCTACAATGTTCATTCTTCGATTTTTTCTGTTTCTCATAGTTTTCGGGAAAACCTGAAATTCCATCGATATTGGATTCGTCTTCAATATTTCCCAGTAATCCTTAAATATGCTATAAAATAATGTGAATGTCATCGCAACTTCGTTGTAAATTTACAATTAATTGACTAAGTTACAATAGAAGTCAATATACCTAGACATTTTAATTATAACGGATTATTTTATTTCCTTCATCAAAAATTTGCCGCCACCTCTTTAGTTTAGGCTTCAATACTTAGGGTACATGAATGGTTATCCAGAAATATTCATTTTTTATCAGCGATTATATCCTTCAATTAAATATTTACCAATTAAAAGCCCGCTTTGTAAAACTTGGGAAAGTACTTTTAAGAAAGTGAAAAAAGTACATTACACATTTTCAATGGCACATTACTGAATCACCTACATCTATCTTGGTTATATTTCCTTACTGTGAGAGATAGTCCTATAAACTTTTTTGTTCATAGTGGGGTTTTGGTGAGACAATGCTTTAGCAAAATATATATCTAGCACTCAATTTTCAGACTTCAGGTCAAATGAGAACTGGCTGAATTTGTCTTTAAATGTAATGGATGGTTAGTACCACAGGTATTTCCCAAATTCAGCTTCAGTTCCTTGGATAATAAGATATACAGGGTGTCAACGAAAAGCTTCTTCCTCGATTATCTATCAAAGGAATGGTTTCCATGGAAAATGCTCGGACAGGCCGATTTTTATTTGAAGAGGGAAAAATTTTGTATTGTTGACATTTATACAGGGTGTCTAATTTTGAGTGTCTCTCACGAACACTCTTGATATAGGGTTTGATGGATATAGCTATGGATATGAGTTTAAAAAAGTGACTTTATAATAATGAAACTTACCACTAGAATCATGTGTTGAATTTTATCTCGAATTTCTGAAGGATGTATTATCTGTTCCGTAATAAAAACATGGTAAATTCTAATCCATATATATTAAAATGCGTCGATTCTGTCTCGCTCTAAATTCTGTCGTCGAATTGACAAAGTTTCAAAGCTATCTTCTCCGAGCGGGGGTCACCCCGAACCTCCGAGGGGCGATCACGGAACGATCTCCACGGACCACCGGATGTCGCCCCCGGCCTTTTTCCAATGCGTAGGGGTATTTTCGTCCCGTTTTTTACGCGTTTTCCCAATTTAAACGCCTTTTCAAAAAACCTCTGCAAAATTTTCGTCGATCGCCGTTCGGCGAGAGAGATGCGGCTAGCACCGGCGTTTGTCCTCACGCCTAATGGTCCCGTCACGCCCGCCGAAATGCCGACTTTTCGCGGGACCCCCGAGACTTTTTTCTAATTTTTACGGCTTCGAGAATCGCTTCACGCGAAAGTTCCGTCCTTTCTCTAATCCTTTGAGATTTTTTTTCGAGACCGTACGTCGACTCCTTCTACGTCTATTTCGTCTTCGAAAATGTCGAGTCGCATCCGTCTCAACTTCTTTCTCATTTTATCCGCTGATGTGAGATAACACTAACCAGACAAGCACCTCCAACGAAAACTGTCAAAATAATTAAACTTCAAATCGCTAGGTTATTTTCATTATTTTCCTATGAGAAATATTGCTAACGGAATCGATAGTACCGACTGCTAAACACTTCTGATTATCAAAATACTGATGCGAAATGTTTTTCTAATTAGAAAATCCGTAAAAATTAATTGTTCAGGTTAACACGTACAGCTTACATATTTAACAGATTTTGCGGCATGAAGTGACAACTGGAAGTTTAGCGCAATGGTAAAGTCGTAGGATTTCAAACGTCATAATCCTGAATATCGCGAGTTCCAATCACGACGAAGGCATCTTTTTTTTTAATTTTTTGTCCCAGTTATTTATGAGTATTATTATAATATGTAGACTTTGATGTTAGTGGTTAGTTATTCTGTTTCATTGACCGTAGTTTTTATTCTTTCTGCAGGTTAAGTTTGGAATCAATTCGTTCATTGTGGCGGTCTTTAAAATTCATCATTTTTAGCTTACAAAAATACATATCTTCTACAATATTTATTTGTTGCAACAATTATGCTTAATTAAATAATTACCTTTATTAGTTCATAGTTAAGTGTATTGTAAAAAAAAATTTTCCTTCAATATACACCAAATCTGTGTATCTTTAACAGTTACATATTTAATTGTAATCATTGTAAGCATATATTGGGTATAAAGTGATCAAGTTACCGTTATAATAAATTATGGAAGAATAGAAGTTATGAATTTATTTTTTTTCTCGAGAAAACAGTTTCACAAAATGTTTACTAAAAAATTTATTATACTTTCAGCACTTAAAAAATAATGTTTTACCATCAAGAATAGAGTACTTTTTTTAATAATAATATTATTAAAAAAAATCGTTTGGTATAATTACATCATCATTCCAAATAAAAAATTTCAGCTTTCTGTCTCTAAATTTATTATTTCATATACAAGGGATTATCTCAAATTTCTTTACTACGTATGTATTTTCTTAAAAATAATATTCTAGAGGCTTTTGTCACCCAAAGGGTGACCCCAGGCCGCAGGCCTGGACCCCCGGTAGGGCTAGAAATGGGAACGAAAATCGCGATAGCGATTTTTTCCCATTTCTAGTCACAATTTAAATGTGAAAACACTCGAAGTTTTTTTCAATGATAGATCAGTATGCGGCATACTATCAAAATCCGATAAATAAATTATGACATTAGTGTTCACAGATTTCGCAATTTTTGCAACCATCGAACATAATTATAAGCGCGCCAATCGTCCCATCAAATGAGACACTATTCCATTAAGTGAGTACGGTATTATAACATAACTGACCACTCCCCACTACTCTTCACGCCACTCGCCGGTCGAGACTATATTAGTGGAGTAAAATCAACCGTCCAACTCGCTTCTTTCTAGGGGTAGAAATCTATAGAGGTACCAGTATTCGCGCTATAAGACTGAGCGCACCGTAATACCTCACCCTGATAAAAGCGAGCGCTTTTTAAAATTCGTTAATTCGAAAACGGTTATAGATATCAATCCAAACTTTCTTTTAAAGACTTTTCAATATCTAGGCTACATTTAAGTGGCTGCATATATGTATATAAAAATTTTTAATATTTCACATAGCTAATTACATATCGAAATTTGTCATGCATAATATTAGAAGTTTTAACTTTACGTAATTTTTTTGGTAATATACAGGGTGTTCCACGTAGACCTTCCATTAGACGTTTCTAGAATACTAAGTCTACTGGAATTCTGAAAATTTATATACGGGGGTTTCTCAGAATTTTCTATCGATTAAAAATATTGTCGGTGATGTCACACTTCTGGTTCTAACGGTAATAAACATCACCTCGCTTATTTCAAATGAAATTAACTATTTTTTATTTCATTTTTGGATTCTATGTCAAGTTTAAAGGTAAGTTTCATAAGAATACCCTATCCCTAAACTCAATCGTTTCTGAGATATTTGGTCTTTTTCAAAAAATTTGGAAAAAACATACTTACGCCTAATCGGTTCTATCTCTTCTCGTTTTAAATCTGGAGGGCTAAAATTTTAGACGAGAAATACTAAAAGGTATCCAAACATCCATAGTATCTGAAAGTTGATGCAAGTTACATAGGGCGTCGAAAAAACACCAACCAATTGTGTCAAATTGAAAGTTCAATAACTCGCTTATTTTAAATACAACACCCTATGTTTTATACTGCTAATGGATGTAGCTTTTAATTCTCTTTCGATTGGTATTAGCATTCCCTATACCTAAATCCCACCGATTTGAAGATATTTGGACATTATTGCTGCAATGAAAATAATCCGACAGTTAGCTGCAGCTTGGCTGGGGAAAAACATTAAATGTGAAGAAATTTTTATCAAACGTCATTGTCACTGTTTAGATAGTCATGTGGAATTTTTAAATAAGCACAAATTAACATTTTGCGTATGTTTTTTAATTAAGTTTAAATAAGTTTCAATTTTTTATTTAATTTTTAATTAGGTATTGGTTTTGAATTAACATTATATTAATATTACTCATTAAAACAATAAAAATAAACCCGACAGAACTCAAATTGTACTTTTTGAAATAATTTGACACAACTAATACAATATGCATTTATTATAAGTATCTACAATATTCAGCATTCACATAATGGTAACAATATCATTAAGATTAAAAAAAATAATATTCTTTAATAGTCTTTAATAGCCTTTTTTAATATTCAATTGTTTAATAGTCTTCTGACCATGTCCTTAGTTGGTCTGTGTTTATCTGGACTCTCCGAACACACGACATGTTCTACTAACAATTCGATTACACTCTCCCCGTAAACGACAATTAAATATAAAAAGTCTTCGTTTGTGTAACCGGAGTATGCCATTATTATTAAAAATATTTTAACTAAATCTCACTTTACAGCAATGACTGCAACTTTGCTAAATAAGTAAGTAGGCTACCCCTCATTCTAATCACAAGGATTAGCCCGGAAGTCTGAGACTTGTGTGGGAGAGGAGGCGGCATATTATTATTTCGCGGGCCTCATTTGCGCCTCAGGAACGACTTACGTTGGTGGGCCCTAACCACCATTCAGTGCTGGAATGAGGGAAACCTGGAAAACCTCATTAGTTAGGGGTTGTCGAATTATCATTGTCGAATTATTTTCGTTGCAGCAATAATATCCAAATGTCTTCAAATCGGTGGAATTTAGGTATAGGGAATGCTAATACCAATCGAAAGAGAATTGAAAGCTACATCCATTAGCATTATAAAACATAGGGTGTTGAATTTAAAATAAGGGAGTTATTGAACTTTCAATTTGACACAATTGGACGGTGTTTTTTGACGCCCTGTGTAACTTGCATCAACTTTCGAATACTACAGATGTTTGGATGCCTTTTAGTATTTCTCGTCTAAAATTTCAGCCCTCTAGATTAAAAACTAGAATAGATAAAACTGATTAAGCGTAAGTATGGTTTTTCTAAAATTTTTGAAAATGTCGAAATATCTCAGAAACGACTGAGTTCAGAGATAGGGTATTCTTATAAAACTTACCTTTAAATTTGATTTAGAATCCAAAATTTAATTAAAAAATAGTTCATTCCATTTGAAATAAGCGAGTTGATGTCTACTTCCGTTACAACCGGAAGTGTGACGTCTTCGGTAATATTTTTAATCGATAGAAAATTGTATGAAACCCCCGTATATAAATTTTCAGAATTCCACTACACGTAGTATTCTAGAAACGTCTAATGGAAGGTCTACGTGGAACACCCTGTATAGGTGTACTACCACAAAAAGGTTTAAACCATTCGAAGCGCTTAGGTTTTGTGCATACGTGCATAAAATGTCAAAAATATTTTAAAAATTCTAATAAATAAAGACGTAGAGATATTAGAGGTCTCCTAAAATGCAACATTTCTATTTTTTTAAATATAACAAAGCTAGAACCGCTCCATCAGGTAAATTTCCTACATAACTCTCTAAAACTTTCCCTATTTAATGGTCTTTATACATCCTAAAGTTTTCGAGATCCTAATACATTCACCACCAACTTGGGACGCACAGTATAGGAATACCAGTAAGAATAGTTACAAGACCAAAAGCGAAAGCGTCTCATTTTCAACTCAAAAAGGGAGTAACAATAAAATATAAGAAGGAACCTTGAAATACAGTGAAAGTGGCTCTAAGATGTTGAGATTTATACGAAAGCTCATATGATTGAATCATATTTGAATATGTACATTTAAAGCAGTTAGGATATAATAGTCCCTTTATCAATCCACATGTAAATACTTTGAACCTTCGAACCAGTGAAAAAAGATTAAACAATATATATCTCATATACAGGCAAACTTATTAAATGTAGACATGAAATTTATGTGTGAGTCTGCTAATACCACACTATTGACTTTTAGATTTTAAATGGCCCTAGAATTATATGACACATCGTTTGAAATATCTTTTATTTCTGTATTCCGGAGTTACCATCTTCTGAATATGGTTTCACAAGTATCTTGAATAAATCGTTTCACCCCCATATTTAACTTGACTATAAAACCAAAATGATTTAATAAATTGTCCCGTCTTAGCATAAGTAAAAATGAATTATATTTTTGGCATTACAAAAAATACCCAGGAACATTAAAATAAAAACTCAATTAACATGAAAAACATTGTTTTTAAAACATATGTTATTATATTTATGTTTAAAACACTATATTGAAAACTTTTTTCAGGATTATGAACCTCCATCTGTCTATACTACTATGTGTACCAGCTATATGCCTAGGGATACAGTGCGGTTTCTATTCAAACAAGTTTCTCTGCAATGGAACCGACAAATATGGTTTTATGTACCACTTGTATAAAAACAAACCTTTCCATTTGTCATCAGGCGATCACTATTTTGAAGTAGAAATTATCAATTCGAATTACTCAACAGTAGAAAAAATTGTAAATCTGCCACTGCAACACGGGACTGCAGTAATAACCAAGTTAGCCATAAGAAATTCTTCAGTTCGATATATAAAGGAGGAAGCCTTTGAAGAGCTTGGCCGGCTCCAAGATTTGGATCTTAGTTGGAACAAGATTACAGAACTGGCATTTGCGATACCATCAAGTGTGAAATACCTCAATTTAAGTCATAATTACCTTAAAATTCTTGACTTTAACGTTTTGGTCATGGGGCGAATTGATTTTAGTCATAATGTTATCAATACATTAAGGCCCTCGTTACCAAAACGTCGATTTAAATTCGCTGATTTGAGTAATAACAAAATCACAGAATTTGATGAAGTAGAAGTGAATTGTCGCTTCAAACATTTAAATCTTAATGACAATGGTTTAAGGAGTGTTAATTTAGAAAATTATTATGTTCCTGGTTCTGATGATGTTGATAACACTTTAGAATTATGTCATAACCAAATACACTCTATAAAATCAAACTTTTACTATATAGAAAATTTAGATCTAACCCATTCCGTGTTCGATTCCCCCGATATGGATTCTGGAATATTCTTGAACAATATTATTTTCAAGTTTATTTCAGGCACATTAACAATGAAGAACAGCGTAATTCCTGTATTGGACAAGACCATAGTAAACATAAATAATATAAGGATTGCTTCGTATAATCGAAATAATAACTATAAACCAAAAATGGATTTCTCGAATTCTTCGATAACCGAAATCGCAAATTATTATTTTTCGGACGTACATTCCCGTCTAGTAAACTTAAGTTCTAATAATTTGGAAATACTAAATAGTCACATATTTCTCAGAGCATCTATAGAAAATTTAGATCTATCTTATTCTAATATAAGCTTTATAGCAAGCGATGCTTTTACTCATTTGAAAGCTTCTATAATCAACTTACGAGGAAACAAACTAGTATCTGTAGATAATATATGGAATGATGTAACAGCTTCTCAGATAGATATATCTTTCAATATCATAAACCAAATAAGTCGCCACTCGTTCTTGGGTTGTCGAAATCTTCATTTCCTTAATTTGTCTTATTCCTATATTCAAATTATACAGCCTGAAGCGTTTTATGGGTTAGATGAATTAGAAAATTTGGATTTAAGAGAAAATAAATTGTCAGTTTTATTAAGCAGCTCATTCAGTAATCTGCCTTTGAAAACGTTAGAACTTCAAGGGAATAACATAGAGTCCATTCAAAGCAAGGCGTTTCATGAATCTCCCAATTTACATACATTAAATTTTTCCAAATGCCGCATTGGAAATCTGGATGAAAATGCTTTCTCAAATTTAAGCAGTCTGAATGTCATAGATTTAACATACAATAATTTGTCTGTTCTCAACAGTCACGCATTTTCTGACTTACCTATTCGAAAGATAGAGCTGCATGGGAACAAAATTAGAACTATAAGGCATAAAGCCTTTAACAACTTACCTTACTTACAATCACTGAATCTTTCTGGCATTGGTATTGAGAATTTGGAAGAAACGCCTTTTTCAGACTTACACAAATTGGATGTTCTTGACTTGAGTGCTAATAATTTGACAATTCTAAAAAATTACACCTTTTCCGGTCTACCAGTAAGAAACATATATTTGACCGATAACAAAATTGAGTATATAGGTTACAAGGCATTCAACAACCTATCTAATTTGCAATCATTAAATCTTTCTGGCGTTGGTATTGATAATTTGGAAGAAAATGCTTTCACGTCTTTAGGTAGTTTGCATTTTATAGACTTGAGTAATAATAATTTAACGGATATTAAAAGTAAAACCTTTTCCAGTTTAGATGTACACAACATAAATTTGAGTAAAAACCAAATTAATTCCATAGGTTACCAAGCTTTTAATAAATTAACTAGTATTCGAATTCTTGATCTATCTAATGGTAGTATAACAAATGTTTCCGATAAATCTTTTTATAATTTGCCAGACCTTGCTGTCTTGGATTTAAGAAACAATAATATTTCGGTACTGACTGATAATGCATTTTATAGCCTACCAAAAATCGAAACAATTTATTTGGACGGAAATAATCTAACAGTACTAAATTCTTTAGATGACAGTGTTAGATTAAATCGGCTGAGTATTACTTATCACGGTGTGTTTCAAACCAACAGCTTATCAAACCTGTATCTTAGAAAATTGGAGATAGCAAATTCAGAAATCCAAGCTTTAGAGGAAGACTCTTTCATGGGACTTTTTAATTTAAATGAGCTTCACTTTCCTAACACAAATGTGTACGATGTACCAGGAAGAGCATTTAATGGATTATTTAATTTGATATACTTAGATTCTCGGACATTATTTCAACATATAAAAGTGTTAAAGAACGAGACTTTTTATGGATTAACGAGTCTGTTTAATTTAGATTTGTCAAACCTCCAACTTGAAACCATCGAACGTGACGCTTTTCTAGATTTAAAAAGCTTAAATGTTTTACTTTTAAGTAACAACAACTTGACTCAGCTGGAGCAAGGTGTGTTCCGAGATTTGGTATCGTTAACATTTTTAAATTTATCTCATAATAGTATATCGATGTTTCGATCAAAATCATTTGAAGGCTTGGGAATGTTGAACACTCTATTATTGGAAAACAATAACTTAAAAACATTAACGGGTGACACGTTTAGTGGCTTGAGCAATTTACAAGAGCTTCATCTGGAGAACAACCAAATAGAATCGTTGCCTAGGAGTGTTTTTTCCCATTCAAAAAATTTAAAGAGACTCTATCTCCATAACAATATTCTCTCGAATATCGAGCCTTATTATTTTAATAACCTCGACGTATTGGTTAAGCTAACTTTACAAAATAATGAAATAAATCACGTATATGCAGACACCTTTGAAAGTCTAAAATTTCTGGAGGAGTTGCGTCTCGATAACAACAACATTGAGTCCATAGATTCAGACGCCTTTTCAGATCTTCCAAATCTAGTGTCACTTAACGTATCTAACAATAAAATAGAAAATTTTGGCTTTTCGGCATACTTGGCGAAGATTATCAGATAATTACTGAATAGTAGTACCATGTAATCAGAAACAATGGTCTCATTTAACATTTTATAGACTGTTAATACATAAAATCAGACTTCTTAATTTCTCACTTAAACTAACCGTTAAAACCCAAATTCTCAAAGGAGCAGAATGTTAGGTGCATTCTGCCCCTTCAGATTTGTTCAAGCTGATCCGTTTGACATAAAAGTTCTACAGATTTCCTATAGATCTTGTTGAAGATAAAACAATTTACTAAAATCCTTATCTAAACAAGTAGAATTTAATATTTAAGAATAGGTATATAAAATGTGCCTAAATTGTTCAATTTCATATTTTATTTTCCTAAGATAACTTAGTTATTAATACCGTTAACACAATATCTGCGTCAAAGTTATTAGAACTAATATGATATTATTTCTTGCTACAAAACATCATTATACAGGGTGGTCAGGAAATTCTGAACTACAAGTTTCATATCTAGTATTCACACCCTGGAAATTTTTGAAAAAAAATTATTTATATGTATAAGGTGCTATCTTATATATTTTAAGTAAATCTAAAATAATATACAAATTGTTCTATTTTTCCAGTTACATTTTGACAAACTTAAACTAGGAATAGTTAGTAGAACGGTCCATTTTTGTAAATCAAAAATGACCCGGTATGTTTCCTTCAAATTATATAATATTACATCTTCTTTCTTTTAGAATAGGCACTATGGGGCTTAATATATCTGCTTTATGATAACTTTCTATAGTTGATAGGCTTTTATTACTTGTTAGGTAGCAAATGTTTACAGACTGTTCTATCGCCACCCCTTGTCATCAATATGTCTATATTTTTACTTCTCACTTAAGTTATAACCTCAATTGAAACTGCATAAAAAATGTCGATCTTTTGTCGGAATTTTTTTTACAATTTCAATTGACATTATATAGACTATAAAACAACTCGTAAAAAAATATTAATGTTAAGTAATTTAATATAAAAATATTATATAAATATAGTAGTATTTATATAATATTTATATATTCATTTGTAATAGTATAATATAATATAAATAGTCTTACTATACTCCGTTTTGTACACTGTATGGAAGATATCACACTTTGCTAATAAAATGTTCAGACTATCAGGTGTTTTTAATTAAAACTTAGTGTTTTATCATTTGTCATTAGGGTTTACCAACTTAAGTCTTTAAGATAAATAGTTCATTGTATCGATATTACCTTATTGATATACAGGGTGTTTTTGAGAGATTTTTATTGCAAACGTTTCTTAAAAATTGTTTTCTTTAAGTGATAATATCTTCATAACAACAGTAAAGGATAGGTATAGGTACAACCGAATGTAATTCGGTTAAATCGGCAGATTTTTGTCTAGTTTTCAACCATTTCATTCGTTGCGACTGATATGTCATTGCTGTTGGAACAGACAGATATGAAATCCACAAATAGCTACATATCCTCACTTTGCCCCTTTGTTTGAAATTGTTGCTTTGTTATTATATTTACAGTTTTTTATTTTTTTTAAATTATGACTGATCAAAATTTTAGAGTATGTTACTCTAAAATTAGTTAGTTAAGTTCATCCACATTTTTATTTCATTAACTACACACGAATAGGCGAGATACAAACAATTCCAAATTTCATTGAAAGTTATTTCAGAGAAAAGTCTATGTTTGAACGGCAAAGTAGGATACTTAACCTTTTTTAACACACGTACTACTGAACTGCTGAGTCGGGGGAACACAGAACAATCTTTGTTTAAAATACTCACATGTTATCAGTTCTTGAATTATTTACTTTATACAGCCGATAACCGCTGGTATTTATTGCAACGCTGCTTAATGTTTGGTACAGTGCTTTGTGACAATTCTTAAGAAACGCTGGTAAGTTATATTTAATAGTTTTATAATCTTTAATTGATAGTATTCAAAATAGCAAATAGTTTCACCTATTTTTTAACTCTTAAAAAATGTTAGAAACACCCCTACTTATTAAATGTTAATTATGAACTTACGTACTTATTAATATGATATCTATGTCTCAATTTAGTTACATCTGCTTTAGTGTCTTGCTTATTATATTTCAATATACAAAAACATGCTTAAGTTGTGAAAGATTTTTAGGCAGGTCGATTTTTATTTGAAGGAGGGCACATTTTTGTATTATTGACATTTATACAGGGTGTCTAATTTCGAGTATCTCTCACGAACACATTGATATAAGGTTTGATGGATATAGCTCTAAGATATCATCATAAATGGTTACTATAAAAACCGATATCGATACCGAGAGTGATATCGACGGTGATATATCGATATTCTCTTTCTCACTCATTATGCATATGAGACACACGATGTCTGTTAAATGGGGGCAAAGTTGCGCAATTAGTGGACCAACATAACGGCTGAAAAATATGATTTGTTTTGAAATATTTGAAAAAAATTAAATTGTGGAAATTCGTTTTTATTTTATTCCAACTTTATTTAAGTAGATATATTGAAAAAAGGACAACTCTTCTTACTTACTTAACAACAACTTTTTGTGCTCTATCAAATCCTATTTTCATAAAACATGTTGCCTTTCCAAGGCCATCTACAATATTTTTTTTAAATACGGCCCTAGGGGTTTTATTACATTTTTTGAAATCTGTGTGTTCTGACACTATGCTGCTGTCGTCCTTTTGGGGTTTTCTTTCGTTCAATGTGTCGTATTGGCCAAAAAAGTTCAAAAGATTATCAAAAATACAAAAAACACAAAACAAATCATTTTCATGCCACATGTTTATAGAATTATTAAATGCATTAAAAATGCATTTTAAATTCAACAAAATTTAAGTAAATAACAATTAAAACAACAAAAAACTTATAATAGATGTTAAAATTGGTGTCCCCCCTTGTTCAATGCATTTGTTAATTATTTTACTCAACTCATTCCACCACTTCTCCTTGCCCTAATATACAATATGAGTTTCTGCCTCCCACACATTTTCTTGGAATATTTATATTTAAAACGATAACGATAATAGTATTAAGAGCAAAAAATATCAAAACATATTCACTTATTTACAATAACTAACACAGTAAATACGAAGCGCCTTTACGACCGATTATTTTAAATAATGAGATTATTCCTTCGCATAGATACATTTTGAAAATATCATTATTATTTCAAAATGGACTTAACATGTCTAGTTAATCCTCTATTGTACAGGATACGGAAATTGGTATGTTTTCTAAGATTACGGACCATCAGTAATAAATCGATCAAATCTGATGGACGAGTGCTATTTTTTCTAAAAGAATAACAACGGCCCAAACCACATCTCTCTATATTCACCTCTCAATATTTCAAAAACAATTCAAGATAGGTATAGGACATCCTACATGAAATGTGTTTGAAATTTCACGTAGAGTTCCAAATTGCAATAATATACAGAGTATTCCATTTAAAAATAACGAAGATGACATCAACTTCCGGTATAACCGGAAGCGTTAGGTGCACGCCATTATTGTAGGTGGGAAGGGCATGCTCGAAAACACTATTGCCCAAATTTTCAAAATCAAAATCGAAGTAGTCTCTGAAATATGTCTAACGTCTCCTCACCGTGGAACACCCTGCATAATGATTTTAAACGAGTATCTATGAAAACTGCTTCTGTATAAATGTTATAAGCGATCTATATTCTTACATATATATTTATAAGTATTTAGCCAAAAAATATAAACCAAGGGATATATTATACTAATTAAAAATATACTTAAATGATATGTTTCTATTACATTTAATTTCCTTTGTTACTTGTAACTTAGGTAAGTAACGGAATAACTTCATTATTTTAAAAGTCGTAAACCACAGTTACTAATAGTCCGTCGGATGGAGCGCGAAAAGCCTTCTAGTTTCGGAGCTAAAAAGACTGAGGTATAACCAAATGGGACTTTCACCAGTCGAAAAGGCATGTTTTCTTACATAGAAAATCGAAATTGACGACTCTCTCCATTGGTCGAGATAAAAGATATAGACAAAAAACTGGAAAAATAGGGAAATATTTTTTTTTAACTTTGAACACTCATAACTTTTTTTCTAAAGAATGTAGAACAACAATTTTTTTTAAGTTTTCTCATTCAATTTCCTTTCTTTTGGTATATATTTCATTAAAAAAAATTATAAACTATATTAAAAAAACAGTAATATTTAGAAAAGGACAACAAATTGCCAACATTTTTTAAACTCACCTCGCCATAACTTTCTTATGCAAAGAGCCATTTCAATGTTTTTTTTTTCAAAAACTGAACAATTTAATGGACTTCATTTTGTCTCGATTAACATGGGGTCTATTTTTAAAAATAAAATTGGTAGCGGCTTTTAAACGTCGGGGCGCATGCCTCTGCGGCGGGCTAGACGGCGATTTTTTCCCATCGCGATCGCTGTACCCGCGCCTAGTTACAGTATTTAATTTGGTATATTTGCACTTTGCAGTGAGAATAAATCGTAAGTTTTATTCTAAAAATGTTGTGTTTTGTTCTTTTATAAGTCCTGAAACGTTTGTCGTGGTTTTATTTTAATGAATTTTAATATTTGGTGATGGATAGACAGTTATTAATTTATTTCTGATACAAGGATTATTTTCCACATGGTATCCTCCAATAAAAATGGTAGACTGTAATTTATTATTTTCTTACTCACAAAAAATTTAGTAATAGTAATACCACCAAAGAAATATTCATGGAACGTCACACAAATATGACAACTAACAAAAAAACGATATACTCCTATTCACCTCATTCACCTCAAAAGAAAGGAAATTGAATGAGGAATAAAACTTAAAAAAAATTGTTGTTCTACATTGTTTATAAAAAAAGTTATGAGTGTTTAAAGTTAAAAAAAAATATTTCCCTATTTTTCCAGTTTTTTGTCTATATCTTTTATCTCGACCAATGGAGAGAGTCGTCAATTTCGATTTTCTATGTAAAAAAACATGCCTTTTCGACTGGTGAAAGTCCCATTTGGTTATACCTCGGTTTTTTTCTGTGCATCCTAGACCGGGCTTTCCGACGGACTATAAGCAATACAATGCCGCATCTCGTACAAATTTAGGTAGGGGAACGTTCTTAGCATGTAGCATGTCACAAAATACCGCAAGTGTATGGCGCCCTATGTTGTTTGTTTTTTATCGCCCTATGTTGTTGCTTTATTGTTGTTTGTTTATTTCTTTATATGCATATTTTATATGTCTAGACTAATCTATTAGTGATAACTTATTTTAGCGAGTTTTTTATATATTACGTCGTATGTCTTGACTTGTCCTATATCATTGTTTTGTGATCTTTTGGATTAATAAATATCTATTTCTATTTCTATCTATTTCTATGTATTTCTATTGTTACTTTTATATTTGTTGTTTCTTGTGAGCTGTTTCTTTTGAAAAACCTTGTAAAAATTTTAGACTTTATTGAAAAGGTCTTTAAAAGGTCTATAAACAAAAAGTTGTTTACAATACATTATATTATCCCATTAAATAAATTTCAGGGTCATTTATATGTATTATATAATACATTATTTATCTATTATCATTAACAATAGATAAAGAAAAACAATCCAAAAATGTTAGGTATTGATAATTTATATAAAACGCTATCCATGAGTTAAACATTATAATTTGAAGTCCTTAAAATTAAATTTTGTTTACATTGTTTAAAAATACTTCCAAAACAACAATGCTGCAAACTTTATTTGCGAATTTATTTCTTAAAATTCTACAAATATAAAAACTCTGTTGTCATTTTTTTACCTGGCAATACGATACATTTAAAAATGCCTAATGTGTTTTCACATCAGGAGCTCGATGGCCGAACGGTTAAAGACGTCAAGTCTTTAATCATTCTCCGCTGTTGACGGCGATTCGAATCTCACCGTGGTCAACTTTTTCTAATTGCTCCAATATTAAATCTGTGTGCATAAGGCTGGTAGCGTTCTTAATATGCGACTAGTACTGCAATATCACTGTATAAATGGCTAACAACCTACTGTAAGGTTTTCCAGGTTTCCCTTATTCTCGTACTAAATGGTAGTTGAAGTTATAAACATCGTAAGTCGTTCCTCGGCGCACTCGCGGCCAGCAAAATAATAATATGCCGCTCCCTCTCCCATACAAGTCTCTGACTTCCGGGCTCATCATTATGATGAGAATGCGGGATAGAGATATTGTTATATATTATTATTATCAATGGAAGTGAGACATAAAAACAATTAAGCATTCCAGAACACGTGACAAAAATGGCTTCCTTGGGTCAAACAAAGTAAATTTTTATAATTTTTTAAAGAGGACCACATATTCATAGATTCTAAAACGATTTTTTATCTTCCAATAACATTCAAGACGGCGAATCTTTTGCTAGAATTGAGTGTTAAAAGGCCGCGGTAATTTGACCGCAGAAATATTGATTGAAATCAGTTTTACTGTCAGTTTTCATTCACCTGTCAAAAAATGAAAAATATAACCAAATAGTAAGTGAAAACCACTTTCATGTATTTATAAGATATATCGTAGCTCTAGCAAGTACAATGTATGTTTCTAACTAAAATTGGAGGCACTATTATTCTTCCTTGCACGATTTTACAAGTTGTGTTTGACCCAAGGCGGCCATGTTTGACAGGTCATTGGAATGCCTAATGAGACAGAGCAGGTATCTTGTGACGTAATGCGGCAACCGTATTATTTAGTAACCCAGGTCGGAAACAAGGGATATGAAATAAGTTGAGATTATGTCGCCATATACCGTTATAATTTAATAGTGGAGGGGATGCATACATCACGCTCAGAAGTTATTTACGACATTATCTTTTAAATGATGAGGTTATTTCTCGGCATACTTAGGATATAAGTAACAAAGAACATAAAAATTTCATCAAATCAAAATATTTGGATAATTTCATTACTAGTAAGTATATCTTTTAGTTTACCTACTTTTTGAATACGTATACATACTTACATAAACAGTTAAATTCGCCAATAAACAATATAAAAAATGTGCCACTAAAACGTCTATCCTTGTTTTCAGAAAGATGAAACTTCATCTGTGTCTACTATTGTTTATTCCCACCTTATGCTATGGAATGCAATGTAACTTCTATGGAAAACATTTTTCCTGTTATGGCGTTGATGAATACGATTTTATGTACTATTTCTATAAAGAGAAATATTTGCAAGAAAATACATTTTCTTATGGTGCTGACGACTACGAAATAGAAATCATTAATTCGAATTACTCGACGATAGGAAAATTTGTAAACCCACCTTTGCAAGATGGAACCGCAATAATAACTAAGCTGACGATAAGAAATTCTTCCGTACAATATATACAAGAGAATTCCTTCCAAGAACTCGACCACCTCAGAAATCTAGATCTTAGTTGGAACAAAATAACTGAAATGGCGTTCGCGTTGCCAGCAAGTTTGAATTTCTTAAATTTAAGCCACAATTTTCTTAAGGTTATAGATTTTAATACTCTAATAGTGAACCAAATGGATCTTAGTCATAATTTTATTAATCAATTGAGGCCTTCACTTGAAGAACGGCATTATTCGTATGCCAATTTGAGCAACAATCAAATTGGCGACTTTGATGAGGTGGAGTTACATTGCTCTTTCAACTTATTAGATCTTAACTATAATAATTTAAAGAGTATCAACTTGAAAAATTTTCTTGTAAATAACATGGCCTCTGAAATAAAAATATGTTGCAACCAACTCAACTATACAGGGCGCCCTATTTCTTGACCCGTTGCATGGGTAACTTTTTTATTAGTAGAGATAAAAAAACGCTTAAATGAGCAAATTAGTGCAGTTTCGTATTAGTAATTCTACGGTAAGGCGAAAAATTATATACGGGGGAAGGTTGAAAAGTTATTGACAAAAAACGAAAAATCCAACTTTTCTATTATCCCTCGTAGCTCGTTCATTTGAAGAGTTAGAGAAAAATGCTTCACGCGTTTTTTGCAGTATTTTTCATGTAAAATGACATGCACTTGCTACTTTTTATATATCTCTTAAAATGGTTGAGAATCACAGTAAAATATATTTTTTTTAAATGTAATGGATAGGTGGCTGTGACATTAACCGAAAGTCCCCTTTTTTCTCTTTCAGATGATATAACATAGTCCATATTTTATCCTTACAAAAGTAATAATAATCGTTGTTTTTAAAGAAAGTTTATTGTCACATCAAGAATGCTATGGATTATGGAACAAAAGAATGTTTTGAGAACAGAAATTCTTAATTAATTAATTATATTGAAGTAAATGTTCGAAATGACCACCATCCTGTTGGATACATAGTAAGCAACGTTTCTGGATACTTCTTAAAACATTATTTATTGTGTGTCCATGTATGCTTCTAATTGCATCTTGAATCCTGATTTTTAGATCCTCTATATCTAGAGGAGCTGTCACATAAACTTTATCTTTCAATAACCCCCAAAATCTAAGGGGGTCAAATCAGGTGTTCGCGCTGGCCAGTCGATATCCATTCTATTTCCTATAACATTATCAAACTGTTCATGTAAATATTGTTTTACCTCGCGGGAATTATGCGCAGGTGCTCCATCGTGTTGGAAGTATTTAAGATTTCTAAAAATATGAAGTGGTAATTCATTTAAATATTCCTCTGTTAGTATTCCTTAGAAAATGAAGGTAATTATTCGCATTCAAATTATCTTCGTAGAAATATGGGCCAATAATTTTGCCACAAAAAATTCCACACCACACATTTATCCCAAATTGACGTTGATTTCTTCTTTCAGAAACAAGATGTGGATTTTCTCGGCACCACATTATGTTATTATGGCGGTTAAAAATACCATTGTTGGTAAATCTACTTTCATCACTGAATAAAATCTTTTTCCAGAAGTCTAGATCCTCTTCGCATTTTGAAATGTACCATCGACAAAATGTCATCCTTCTTTGATTATCAGCTGGATATAAAGTATTGCATATGGAATAATGATAAGGCTTTAAATTGTTACCTTTTAAAATAGCTCTTACAGATTCCTTGGAAGTGTTGCAGTGATGTGCAATTGCTGCAGTTGAAGAATCAGGTTTAAAATTTACATAAGCCAAAACATTTATTTCAGTGTCTTCATTGAAGTTTCTTTCATCCTTAGGCTTTGAAAAAGAACCGTATAATCGTATATTATTTTCCAGCTGTCTAAATATTCTATGATGGGGTTGTCTTCGTTCCATGTAAGTTTCAAAATAAAGATTCGCTGCAGCTTGTGCATCTCGATTTTGGTTATAATAACAAAATAGCATATCATTTTTCTCTTCGTTGGTGTACATATTTGCAACACTATTATTTTGTATGCAGTATTAATAATAAACAATAAACTACTTAACAAAAACTAAAAATGTCACTTATGATCTGTCAATAATTAAATGCCAACTAGACGTTTTTAAAAATATCAGGAATCTTATTTTTTGTTTTATTTCCATAGCATTCTTGATGTGACAATAAACTTTCTTTAAAAACAACGATTATTATTACTTTTGTAAGGATAAAATATGGACTATGTTATATCATCTGAAAGAGAAAAAAGGGGACTTTCGGTTAATGTCACAGCCACCTATCCATTACATTTAAAAAAAATATATTTTACTGTGATTCTCAACCATTTTAAGAGATTTATAAAAAGTAGCAAGTGCATGTCATTTTACATGAAAAATACTGCAAAAAACATGTGAAGCATTTTTCTCTAACTCTTCAAATGAACGAGCTACGAGGGATAATAGAAAAGTTGGATTTTTCGTTTTTTGTCAATAACTTTTCAACCTTCCCCCGTATATAATTTTTCGCCTTACCGTAGAATTACTAATACGAAACTGCACTAATTTGCTCATTTAAGCGTTTTTGTATCTCTACTAATAAAAAAGTTACCCATGCAACGGGTCAAGAAATAGGGCGCCCTGTATAAGATCAGAAAACTACTATGTAGGAAATATAGATGTGACGCACTCAATTTTGGACAAGGTCAATACGTCTCATGGTATATTTAAAGGACGCATCTTTATCGCATACGAGTTAACCATGAAAGACAATATAATACCTATATTAGACGAGTCCATAGTAAATATCAATAATACGTTTGTAAATCCATGGTCCACCTACAATGGACCTAAACCAAAAATAGATTTCTCTAACTCATCAATAATTCATATTACTCAATATTATTTTTCGAGTATAACATGTCCACTAGTCAACTTAAGCCATAACAATTTGGAAATACTAGGCAATAATATATTTTACGGGGCAAATATAAATTACTTGGATTTATCTTATTCGAATATAAGCCTTATCAAAAGCAATGCATTGAGCAACTTACTGGCTTCATCAATCAATTTACGAGGAAACAAACTCGTTTCTGTAGACAATTTATGGAATTCCGTAACAGCATCTGAAATAGATCTATCTTTTAACACTATAATTACGATTTCCCGCTATTCATTTTTAGGTTGTCAAAATCTTCACGTTCTAAATATATCCTATTCTTCAGTTCAGATTATACAACCGGATTCATTTTCTGGATTAAACAACTTAGAAGTATTAGATTTAAGACACAATGAATTATCTACACTATCAGGCAGGTCCTTTAGCAATTTGCCATTAGTAACACTACATCTACAAGGAAATAACATAGAATATGTTCAAAGTGAAGTTTTTTATATCCTTACGAGTATCAGAATACTAGATCTTTCTAAATTAGGAATTGCTGCTTTGGACGATAATGTCTTTATACAAATGAATAGTTTAGAAGTCTTAGATTTAAGTGACAATCATTTAACTGTTTTAAAAACTAACACATTTATGGAATTGAGAGTGGAAAACATCGAACTTCGTAATAATAAAATTAAATTCATAGATTACAAAGCATTTAATAATTTACCATATCTACGGGTATTGAATCTTTCTGGTATCGGTGTTGAAGATTTACATGAATTCGCATTCGCGGAACTAGACAATTTGGAAGTCTTAGACTTGAGTAATAACAATTTGAAGGTTATAAAAAGTAATGCGTTTAACTTATTGCCTGTTCAGAATATAATCTTGAAAGGAAACCAAATTAAAATAATAAATTCGAGAGCTTTTCATAATTTACAAAGGCTACAAACCTTGGACCTTTCTGACTTTGGTATCGAGAATTTAGATGAATATGCTTTTTCCGATTTGCATAATTTGAATTCAATAGATTTAACAGGTAACAATTTAACGATGTTGAAAAGTTATACTTTCTCTGATCTATCTGTCCGAACCATAGAGTTGCAAGGTAACAAAATTGAGTCTATATATCAGAAAGCCTTTCATAACTTGCCTTACTTAGAATTTCTGAATCTTTCTGATATAGGTATTGCAAATTTGGAAGAAACGGCTTTCTCAAATTTGGACAGGTTACGTTTTATAGACTTGCGTAATAACTACCTGACAGCTCTCAAGAATAACACATTTTCGTTCTTACCTGTCAGAAATATAGAGCTTCATGGTAACAAAATAAAATCCGTTGGTCACAAAGCCTTTAATAACTTGCCTTACTTAGAATTTCTGAATCTTTCTGATATTAGTATTGTAAATATAGATGAGTACGCATTTTCTGAATTAACACCTTACTCAAATGTTATAGATCTTAGCAATAACTATGTGACCCTTTTAAAGAATTATACTTTTTCTAACCTAGCGGTAAGAAACATAAACCTGCGTGGAAACAAAATCGAGGCCATAGGTTACAAAGCCTTCAACAACTTGCCTAACTTGGAATCTTTGACTCTTTCCAACGGAACCATTTCAAATTTATCAGGTCGGTCCTTTTATGGTTTATCCAACATTGAATTCATCGATCTTTATAATAATGACATTAGTATTTTAGAGAGTTTTGTGTTTGATGATTTACCAGTGAGATCAATCAACTTGGAACAAAACAAAATCAATACTATAAAATCCAGAGCGTTTAACAATTTAAATGAACTGACATATCTTAATCTAAGAGGATTGGGTATTTCGAATTTAGAATCAAAGTCATTCTACAATTTGTCAAAACTTGAAGTGCTCGACTTGAGTAACAATACTATTGGCATTCTGCCAGATGATTTATTTCATGATCTGCCGAATATCTTAAGTATTGATTTACATGGCAATAACCTAACAAGTTTCAGATCTATAGACAACGATGTCAAATTACAAGAACTTCGTGTAACTTTTAAAGGAACGTTCCAATCTAAAAGCATTCTTAACTTGTCCCTTAAAAAATTATTCATAATGAATTCGGAAATCGACGCACTGCAGAAAGATTCTTTCCTAGGTTTATATAATTTAAAGGAACTTCATTTTCCTACCACCAATGTTTATTCTGTACCAGGCAGAGCGCTTAATGGTCTCTTTAGTTTGAATTATTTAGATTCCCAAGGATTATTCAAGCTAGCAACAATTATAAGGAATGAAACTTTTTACGGTTTAGGGAAATTACGTGATTTGAATATGTCAAATCTTCAACTGGAAGCTATAGAAACTGATGCGTTTGTAGATTTAAAGAAATTAAACCATTTAAGTCTGGATAATAACAGACTATCCCATATAGAATCGCGAACATTCTGGGATTTGTCACTGTTAACATTTCTAGATTTATCTTTCAATCAAATTTCAATATGTCAGTACAATTCTTTTGAAGGTTTGGAAAACCTAGAAGAGTTGCGTTTGGAAAGCAACAAAATTGAATCGTTGCGCGAGGGAGTATTTTCATCTTTAAGAAATTTAAAAATACTATATCTCAACGATAATATTATTTCAGAAGTACATTTTTACTATTTTGAGAATCTTCGCACCCTGAAAACACTATTTCTACAGAATAATTTAATAAATTACGTATCTGCGAATGCCTTTAATGGTTTAGAATCTCTAGAAAAATTGCGCCTAGACAGCAACAACATAGAGTCGCTAGATGAAGAAACCTTTTCAAACGTTCCTAATCTACAACTACTTAATCTAGCAGACAATAAAATTGAAAACGACGACTTCCGCTCTTACATCTATCACGTCTCATTAATTTACGATAATGAAGACTACTAAAGTTCTTACCACGAATGTTGGCATGTACCGGTTGATAACGTACAAGCCAACATTTGTAACAAGAACTATATGCTTGCTTAAATTCAATTTGAGCTAAATTATTCACATAAGTAGTACAACATTTAGGTTTTTCTAATGTTATAATAATATTCTTTGATATTTTGTATTGACTGTACTACTTTTTCATCAAAATTCCATAGTTCATGTTTGGAGCGCACTGTTATCCTTATAATAATTGTTATAGGTACTACTGTACTAGTTTTACGTTTTTTCTTTGTATGTAAATAAATTTTGTAATATAAAATTATATTTTATAAAATGTACCTTCACAAAATCAGCAACAAAAATACATAATTAAATATATATACATTTTTTAATTTACTTCTGTTATCTACTGCCGGCGCAACCGGAAGTCACAGAACTATCAAAATTCTGCGTTAAAGCTCTACTTGCGAAGAATATCCTGTATTTACTACGCTTACAAAATTTTAGAAAAATCTTACTAGAGATTTTTGGGATATAGATCGTGTAAGCTCCTGGCTGAACACACTGTATATTAAACTTTTACACTATCTAAAATTTCTAACTTTGAAATTATTGAGCATATTAAATCTATACATTTTAGGTTATAAATATGGTCACCATACTTCAAGATATCTTATTGCTACTCCTCTTATTGCATTTCTTCAAACAGATGAGAATTTTTCACTTATATTCTTGTTACTGTTGTTATTGTAATTCCTATAGTATCCCAAACTGGTAGTGAATATATTAGAATCTCGAAAATTATAAGTGATATTAATAACTGTTGCCATATAAATTTTAGATAATTCTGTTTGTGGGTTATCTAAGAGCGCTAGCGGATTGGTTCTAGCAGTTTTGGTCTTATTTATATAGATATTTTTAAAAAGAATAGGTATTTTACGTTTAAAAAATATCTTTTGTAACTTTCTTATTTATTCTTTATATACGTAGAAACTTTACTTCAGTATTTTCTACGTTGAATACGTCTCTCTGTCCAATATTTCAGTTACAACGTTTCGACTTTCTGGAACAATTATCAAGTTTTTGTTATTGCCGCCATATTAGATTTTAGTTGCTTTAAAATTGTACTTTTATTTTCGTTGATGTATGGTACAGAGAATAAATTGAATTCATACAAGAAGAACATAAACAATATGATTTTACGATAAACTTGACAACATCGCAGCAAAATAGTATACAATTTTATTTGATTAACAATTGAATTGAACAATGAAACGAAGGTAAAAATAAATGATATAAAAAAATAATTCCAAAAACAGTTTAAGTCCAACAAAATAGATCGTGACTTTAATCAAATATTCTAAGTCATATCAAAAATGTTAGAAGCGGATTGAATTGTTCAATTATGAGGTTTATGATCAATCACTTTGGAAAAATTTCAGCGAAAATTTCACACCGCCATTTTTTAACCAATCAGAGGCTTCTTTTTTATTCAGTTACCATGCCAACCCATAAAATTTCCGGAAATTGTTAACGTTGTGTGAAATTAATAAGTGGAAATTTTTCTGTCACTTAAAATGTCAAAATAAATACGTGAGAGTTGGAGGGCTTTTAGAATTAAACTTTTCCACCAATATTAGTAGATCAAAGTTAATAAGAAACAAAAATATAATATGTTTTTAAATTTATTTATAAAAAGTTCATGTAAGCAAAACGCTGGATCAAAACGCTTTCTCTAATTTAAAGAATTTGCATGTTATAGATTTAACATACAATAATTTGTCTATTCTCAAGAGTCATACATTTTCTGACTTACCTGTTCGAGAGATAGAGCTGCATGGGAACAAAATTAGAACTATAAGGCATAAAGCCTTTAACAACTTACCTTACTTATAATCAGTGACTCTTTCTGACATTGGTATTCAGAATTTGGCAGAATCGTCCTTTTCAGACTTGCACAATTTTGATGTCATTGATTTGAGTGCCAATAATATGACAGTTCTAAAAAATTACACCTTTTCCGGTCTATCAGTAAGAAATATATATTTGACCGATAACAAAATTGAGTACATAGGTTACAAAGCATTCAACAACCTATCTAATTTGCAATCATTAAATCTTTCTGGCGTTGGTATTGCTAATTTGGAAGAAAATGCTTTCACGTCTTTAGGTAGTTTGCATTTTATAGACTTGAGTAATAATAATTTAACGGATATTAAAAGTAAAACCTTTTCCAGTTTAGATGTACACAACATAAATTTGAGTAGAAACCAAATTAATTCCATAGGTTACCAAGCTTTTAACAAATTAACTAGCATTCGAATTCTTGATCTATCTAATGGTAGTATAACAAATGTTTCCGATAAATCGTTTTATAATTTGCCAGACCTTGCAGTCTTGGATTTAAGAAATAATAATATTTCGGTACTGACTGATAATGCATTTTATAGCCTACCAAAAATCGAGACAATTTATTTGGACGGAAATAATCTAACAGTACTAAATTCTTTAGATGACAGTGTAGATTAAATCGGCTGAGTATTACTTATCACGGTGTGTTTCAAACCAACAGCTTATCAAACCTGTATCTTAGAAAATTGGAGATAGCAAATTCAGAAATCCAAGCTTTAGAGGAAGACTCTTTCATGGGACTTTTTAATTTAAATGAGCTTCACTTTCCTAACACAAATGTGTACGATGTACCAGGAAGAGCATTTAATGGATTATTTAATTTGATATACTTAGATTCTCGGACATTATTTCAACATATAAAAGTGTTAAAGAACGAGACTTTTTATGGATTAACGAGTCTGTTTAATTTAGATTTATCAAACCTCCAACTTGAAACCATCGAACGAGACGCTTTTCTAGATTTAAAAAGCTTAAATGTTTTACTTTTAAGTAACAACAACTTGACTCAGCTGGAGCAAGGTGTGTTCCGAGATTTGGTATCGTTAACATTTTTAAATTTATCTCATAATAGTATATCGATGTTTCAATCAAAATCATTTGAAGGCTTGGGAATGTTGAACACTCTATTATTGGAAAACAATAACTTAAAAACATTAACGGGTGGCACGTTCAATGGCCTGAGCAATTTACAAGAGCTTCATCTGGAGAACAACCAAATAGAATCGTTGCCTAGAAGAGTTTTTTCCCATTTAAAAAATTTAAAGAGACTCTATCTCAATAACAATATTCTGTCGAATATCGAGCCTTATTATTTTAATAACCTCGACGTATTAGTTAAGCTGACCTTACAAAACAATGAAATAAATCACGTATATGCAGACACTTTTCCAACTCTAAAATTTCTGGAGGAGTTGCGTCTAGATAACAACAACATTGAGTCCATAGATTCAGACGCCTTTTCAGATCTTCCAGATCTAGTGTCACTTAACGTATCTAACAATAAAATAGAAAATTTTGACTTTTCGGCATACTTGGAAGATTATCAGTTAATTACTGAATAGTAGTACTATGTAATCAGACAATGGTCTCATTTAACATTTTATATAGTACTGTTAATAAATAATGACTTTTAATAAATAAAATCTGACTTCATAATTGCTCACTTAAACTAACCGTTAAAATCCAAAATCCCAAAGGGGCAGAATGTTGGGTGCATTCTGCCACTTCATATTTGTTCAACCTGATCCGATTGACATAAAACTTCGTAACGATGTATAGATTTCCTATAGATCTTATTGAAGATAAAACAATTTACTAAAATCCTTATCTAAACAAGTAGAATTTAATATTTAAGAATAGGTATATAAAATGTGCCTAAATTGTTCAATTTCATATTTTATTTTCCTAAGATAACTTAGTTATTAATACCGTTAACACAATATCTGCGTCAAAGTTATTGAAACTAATATGATATTATTTCTTGCTACAAAACATCATTATACAGGGTGGTCAGGAAATTCTGAACTACAAGTTTCATATTTAGTATTCACACCCTGGAAATTTTTGAAAAAAAAATATTTATATATATAAGGTGCTATCTTATATATTTTAAGTAAATCTAAAATAATATACAAATTGTTCTGTTTTTCCAGTTACATTTTGACAAACTTAAACTAGGAATAGTTCGTAGAACGGTGCATTTTTGTAGATCAAATATAACACCCGGTATGTTTCCTTCAAATTATATAATATTGCATCTTCTTTCTTTTAGTATAAGCACTATGGGGCTTGATATAACTGCTTTATGATAACTTTCTTTAGTTGATAGGCTTTTATTACTTGTTAGGTAGCAAATGTATACAGACTGTTCTATCGCCACCCCTTGTCATCAATATGTCTATATTTTTACTTCTCACTTAAGTTATAATCTCAATTGAAACTGCATAAAAAATGTCGATCTTTTGTCGGAATTTTTTTTACAGTTTCAATTGACATTACATAGACTATAATAAAACTCGTAAAAAAATATTAATGTTAAGTAATTTAATATAAAAATATTATATAAATATAGTAGTATTTATATAATATTTATATATTCATTTTTAATAGTATAATATAATATAAATAGTCTTACTATACTCCGTTTTGTACACTGTATGGAAGATATCACACTTTGCTAATAAAATGTTCAGACTATCAGGAGTTTTTAATTAAAACAGTGTGTTGTCATTTGTCATTAGGGTTTACCAACTTAACTCTTTAAAATAAATAGTTTCATTGTATCGATATTTATCTTTCTTGATAAACAGGGTTTTTTTGAGAGATTTTTATTGCAAACGTTTCTTAAAAATGTGATAATATCTTCATAACAGTAAAGGATAGGTATAGCGTACCCTTAACAATCTCGACCCATAATTTTAAGAGGAGTTGAAACATGTATACTAGAAAGTATTGAAAATAAAAAAATAGGTAAAAACAAAATACGTTTTGTTTTTTTCTTTCTCTTGACTGTTCCATGAAGTTACAATTATTATCGTCCAATAATCGCAAACTGGAAAGTTTCATAAAGGGAATAAGACAATCAGTGGCGGCTGGTGACATTTGGATATGGGGGGGCGCAGAAATAAAAAATTTTTGGTAATTTCAAGGTCAAACCTCTTAAAATTTTAAATTAGAAATTCGCAGACCAAAAATATTTGCTTGAAAAAATAACTTTCGTTAGACAAATATCCTCCTTTTTAATACGATTGACGGAAATCTCGACAAAAATTATTTAAAACAATATTTAAATAGGTAATTAATATTTAGAATAAAAAATTTACCTACATATACCTACGTTACCTTAAAAAAGCTGTAAACTAGAATTCAAAAAGCAGGAACATAACTATTTTTAGTTTTTAGATATCCGTTAATTAAAAAAGGATATGGCACAATCACAAACTCAAAAGTATTTTAGTTATTCAATTCATAGTTATCAAACGACACATTAAATTATTACGTAGGTAAACAAACTTCATACAGTTATTTATAGAGGAGTACACTTACTTTCTAAAATTGAAATCAGCTCTACGGTCTTTCATAGAAATACATTTTTCCATAACTTTTTCATCGAAATTAGGTATTTATTGGGCAAGCAACGCCCAACTCTTTTGTTTGTATTTTATCTTCCAGTGGAAGATTTGCAAAATTAGCTCTAATCAAAGATTAAATATATGTATATTCATAATTATACTACTAACAGCAGTATTCATGTTAAGAAAATATAAAATTGTCTTTTCCCAAAAATTAAATAATGTTAAAAATATGTAATGTGTTAAAAATACGTTATAATGTTTAATAATGTCCGCGTAGGGCCGCGAAATAATTGCGGCCAAATCTGCATATTATAAGCATATGGAAAGTATCTAACGAGTGTAGTCGAAAAGGAGATCGGGTCGGTTGCCATAGTTACCTGGGCCGCGACTCAAAATGCGGCCACGAATCTGTGATCTTTTGCTCAGCGTGCCGTGATCCAGTGATGCGGACTGTGGCGTTATGAGTACAATAGCTCAAGCGCTCGAGCCCTTCCTTATAATAGTTTTGTACCACAATAAACATGTTTTAACTTTTAACATTTGCATTTAATTTATAATGATAATAATAAGGATTCCTTTGGTATTTTTGGAGGAGGGGCGCGCGGCCCTGCGGCCTCAAGAAGGAGCCGCCACTGAAGACAATATAGGAATATTTATCATCAATATAGGAATATATTTACATTAATAATAAAAAATTAACAAGCTTTTATACTATTGATGAAACTTTACGTTGGACGAATATTAACAAACTCTTTGTTGGCGAAATTTACGTACCTTTTTCATTCAGTGTAAATAAGGATATTATTATCTTAAATAATAAATACCAGGATAATAAAACCAAGTTTACAAATGTAAAATTTATAAAGTAAAGATGGATACTCTTGACTGAAATAAAAACTAAACTGACTATTATATACTCAAACAAATATTTACGAAAATATTGTTGCAACTTAAGTAAGGAAATTAGAAAATGTTCTAAACTATATATTATTTTTTTATTTCAGAACGATGAAGCCTCATCTGTATCTCTTATTGTGCATTCCCACCGTATGCCTGGCAATGCAGTGTACTTTATATGACAAACATTTTTTTTGTAATGGAACCGACGAACATGATTTTATGTATTACTTCTACAGACATAGATACTTTGATAGTAATTCGTTCTCTCCTGGCGAGAACTATGAAATAGAAATTACCAATTATAATTACTCAACCTTAGAAAAAATCGTAAACCCACCGCTGCGGTATGGCGCTGCTTTTATAACTAAACTTACTATAAGAAATTGTTTCATAAGCCACGTAAAGGACGAAGCTCTTCAAGACCTTGACCATCTGCTGTCTCTGGACCTCAGCTGGAACAAGATAACGGACATTTTCTTTCACCTACCACCAAATTTGGATTCGCTAAATATAAGCCACAATTATCTCAAGGTTTTGGACTTTAACAAATTAGTTATGAATTATATTGATTTCAGTCATAATTTTATCGATGAATTGGTAGCTTCCATCAAGACGTGTCAGTTTGAATACGCCAATTTAAGTAAAAACAAAATTAGGGCATTCAATCAAACGGAATTAAATATTCATTTTCAGTCTTTAAATATTGACGATAATATCTTGAAGATCATTACCTTAATAGATTATTCTAAAAGCAACATTATTCTAACAATGCGTCATAACCAAATCGAAATTATAAAGTCAGAATATTTTCGTGCACTAAATATAGATTTAACGCACTCCATTTTTATCCCACCTAATATATCTTCTGGCATATTCCTTGGTCGTCTCTTTATTCTAGACAGACTAATTCCGAAAAACAATGTAATTCCTGTACTGGGCAAGTCCACAGTTAATATAGATAATGTATATCGAAAATACGAAGGCTACGAAGTTATTGATGAAGGCGATAAACCCCAAATAGATTTTTCGAATTCATCAATAACCGAAATCGAAGGTTATTACTTTTCGAATATAAATTCTCTTTTGATAAACTTGAGTCGCAATAATTTGGAAATACTAGATAGCAACGTATTTTCTGAAGCTCATATAGATATATTAGACCTATCTCATTCGAATATAGAGCTCATAGACGACAAAGCTTTCTATAACTTAAGAACCACAATAATAAATTTACGAGGAAATAAACTTACGTCTATTGACAATATATGGAATGATGTTACAGTAACGGAGCTAGATCTGTCATTTAATTTGATAGACAAGATAGCTAGCAACTCGTTTCTAGGTTGTCAAAATCTAAAAATTTTGAATTTGTCCTATTCGTCATTACACATAATAGAGCCAGATGCATTTGAAGGATTAAACGAATTAAATATATTGGATTTGAGGGAAAATAAATTGTCGGCCTTACACAGGAGCTCATTCAGTAATGCACCTTTACAAACATTAGAACTTCAGGGGAATCACATGGAATCAATTGAAAACGGGGCTATAAGTCGTTTCCCATTTTTGAACACGTTAAATCTTTCTAAATGCGGTATCGTCAATTTGGATCAAAACGCATTTTCAAACTTGAGCAGTTTGAACATTTTAGACCTGAGCCATAACCGCTTCACTATCATCAAAAATTATACATTTACCAATTTACCTGTAAGGGAGATACATTTGAAAGGAAATCAAATTAAGTCCATAGGTTACAAAGCATTTAACGATTTAGCTAACCTACAAACCCTTAATCTTTCAAACATCGGTGTTGTAAATTTGTCAGAAAAGGCGTTTCATAATTTACCCAACATAGAAGTAATAGACCTTAGTAATAATGATATTTCCATACTCCCAGATGATTTCCTTCATATGCTGCCGAACATTAAGACAATTAATTTAGTTGGAAATAACCTGAAAAAACTTAGTTTGCATGCCTTAGGCGACAATGTTAAAATAGAAGAACTAAATATAACTTATGTTGGAGTATTTCGACCTAAAACCATTTCGAACGTGTACCTTAGAAAATTGTTCATAGTGAACTCAGAAATCGAATCACTGGAGAAGGGTGGTTTCGCGAGATCGTACAATTTAAGAGAACTGTATTTTCCTGGTACCAATATATATTTTGTATCAAGTGAAGCTTTTGAAGGTCTATTTAGTCTGGAATACCTTGATTCCCAGATTTTGTTCAAGCATACAAAAATCTTAAAAAATAACACATTTTCCTGTTTAGGTCAGTTACGTAACTTAAATTTGTCGAATCTTCATTTGGAAGCCATAGAGTCTGATGCACTTTTAGATTTGAAAAGCGTATCTCAATTACGTTTAAACAATAACCGATTGACCCGTATAGAGCCATATTTATTTCGAGATTTATTTTCATTGACACTTTTAGATGTATCTTATAATCAAATTTCAACATGTTCCCCTTTTGGAGACTTGAAAATTTTGAAAAGTCTGTTTATGCAAAGTAACAATTTAACAACATTGACGGAGATTACGTTTCATGGATTAAATAATCTGGAAGAGTTGCATTTAGAACATAATCAAATTGAATTCTTACCAACCAACATTTTTTTAGATCTGATGAAGTTGAAGGAACTTTACCTCAACAATAATAATCTTAATTCAGTACCTTATTTTGATTATAATTTGTGGCGAGTTACAATATACTTACATAATAATGACATAACTCATGTACCCTCTTGGGCTTTTAATTTATACGGTATAAGAGAATTGCGCCTAATCAACAACAAAATTGAGTCCATTGAGGTCGGCCCGTTAAATACAGGTCAGATGCTTCTTAACCTCTCCAACAATAAAATAGAAAACTTTTTTATAGATAGATAGATTTTTTGCTTTAACTTACCCCAGTTGAACAATTACTAAATAGTAATGCTATGTAATCAGATGACAGACAATGGACACTTCTAATATATGTAAAAGTTTAACTATCCAATAATAATCGATGTACGTAATCAGAGTTTTCTATTAACAATAATTTCACCTATTCAAGAACATTGCCCAAATTATTGATAGTAATTCTAAGAAATATTTTTTAATCATACATAAAAGTAACTGTAACAATTGTAGTTGTGCTATTTTTAAACTGTTGCATTTATAACATAAATATATAGACTTTATTGAAATGAGTTTCTTTAATACACACCACTTGCTCGTGCATTAAGCAATGTACAGATTTGCAACTGAGCCGACCCGCGAACCGCGCAGCGAACCACGTACCACGCGTGCGTCGGTAGAGTGCGAATGCACCCTACTGACTTTGAGTTTCTGTTGAATTTAATCGGCCCAAAAATACAAAAGCAAGACACAAGGTTAAGAAAAGCCATTACGGCACGAGAAAGACTGGCAGTAACCCTCCGCTTCCTGGCCGCAGGAGATTCCTATGCAAGCTTACAGTTTTTTATATACGTTTGATTAACAGTAAAACCATAAGTATAAAGATATATAATATTTGTGGCAAAACCCTGTCCTCAGACACTCAGACCACTCCATGCTTATTGCACGACGTCTAAATGAATACTAATTCCCACGACATCGAATCCCACGACATCGAATTAGGCCACGCCCTTTCGAGCCGAACTGCCGTACACAGAAGGCCACAATTCAGTTCCCCTTATTGTTTCATTCACACCATGAATAATGAAAGTATAAATAATATGAAACATATCAATTAGATATAAATATAGTATTATTATTTATATTCAACTTCATACTAACTTCATTAACTTGGACAAATAATTTGTAATTTTCAGTAAATAATCATTAATACATAATAAAATATTCTTATATTCTTTTCGCATATTCTTTTTGTATTATGTACCGGAGGGACAAAATATTCACTATATAAATAGTTGGGACACCCTGTATCTACACCGTGTTCTAATTTTTATGGAGTCACCCTTATAACCCGGTTACTTGTTCACTTTTACCGGAAAATGATAACGATTGTGTTAGGTTAGGTTAGGTTAGGTTAAGAGGGCTCGTAATTAAACACATCTGACGTAATTTTCAGTTAATTCAATCTCAATTTCTAAATACTAAATATAAACTATTAAGTATGTTTGTTAAGTAAGGGGAACTGAGCTGCGTCCTTCCGCCCTCGGTACCAGTTTGAGTCGAGAGGGCGTGACCTAATTCGATGTCGTGGGATTCGATGTCCTGACATTCGGTGTCGTGGGTATTCGGGGTCGTGGATATTCGAACGCGTGACATGCACCCGCAACATCCCCGCTCGCGTCGAAGTTCGTTGACTTGTCCAAACTGGTGCAACGCCGTCGCGCAACCCTCCTTTGATGTTCCATCGAAAAACCGACAAGAGATGGAACGCGGCGAACCGCGCTCTGCAACCTCTTATCTGGTTCGCGACGGCGTTCTCTTGCCGTCCAAATTGGTGCGGCGCGGTTGGCGGTTAGGTTCGCGACGCGGGGCAGTTGCAAGTCTGTACATAGCTTTATAGACCGGCAGTTACTGACAGATTTTTTGTTGTGATTTTAGTCAGTATGCCTTTCAGAGGGTATTATGACGCGTATATTCTCGTGACGAGAAGGGATTAATCAAAGAGTCATCCTGGGTTCTTCATATAGAAAAGTGAGTCTTCATTTGTTAGCAAATGATGCGTCTTAGTACGATTTTAGTCAGACAACCATGTATTTTAAAATGAAGCAACTAACCAATAGTAATAATCGTGGTACGATAAATCAGAATTTTCTATTAACAATAATTAATTTCACCTACTCAAGAACATTGCCCAAATTATTGATAGTACCTAACTCTAAGAAATATTTTTTGAAGTATACATAACAGTAACTGTAACAGTTGTAGTGATGCTATTTTTATAATGTTGTATTTATCGGTATTGAGTAAGATAGTAGAAAAAATAATATATGATAAGATGATAAAATACCTTGGTAAATATAAATTACTGTCAGTTTGTCAAAATGGGTTTTGCCCAAACAGATCCACAGAAACTGCTAGTTATGCTTTTACTGAGTATATCTATGAAAACCTTGATAAAGGAAAATATGTGGGAGCCCTGTATTTCGATCTGTCATTGGCATTTGACTGTTTGGATCCTGGTTTTGTGGGGACGGAGTTGCATGCAATTGGTTTCCGGGGTACATTTCTGTCGTGGCTTATATCTTTCTTAAGTTACAGAAAAATATGCGTAAAAGTGAATAATACGTATTCTAGTATTCATGATGTGGATCTTGGAGTTCCTCAGGGCTCCGTACTCGGTCCTCTGATCTTCCTACTATTTATAAATGACCTTCCTGAGCATATTAGTAATGACTGTACCGTTCTATATGCTGATGATGTAACACTTGCTGCCGCTGCAGACGGACCTGGGGACCTTCAGAATCACTTAAATAAATTGTCAGTTGAATTTTCAAACTGGTGTAATAAAAATGCATTAATATTAAATGCGGAAAAAACCGTTTGCATGCAGTTTTCCTCACGGAATGTTCGGGATGCTTTTGACGTCACAGTTGATGGTAGAGTAATTCAATTATCTGAAACTACGAAGTTTTTGGGCACCTTCATTGATTATGATATGAGCTGGAAAAGCAATATTGAGTTTGTTTGTAAAAAGCTTAACAGTGGTTATTACGCTCTCCTACAATTAAAGTCTATATTTGACAGTAAACAACTTCTCGATATTTATTATTCCCTAATCTATTGTCACTTGTCATATAATGTAATCATATGGGGTAATGCGGGTGGTGTTAGTACCAGTAGAGTTTTTATTTCACAAAAGAGAATCATGCGTCTAATCTTTGATGTACAGCCATTGAATTCTTGTAGACCTTATTTTGTGAAATATGATATACTGACATTTCCATGCATCTATATCTATAAATGTGTTTTGCAGATTGCAAAAAATTCCGATAAGTTTGTTAAGAATGACCAAACTCATGGTTATAAGACTAGACATGGTAATCTGTTTAGAATACCCCATCACAAAACATCTTTATATGAGAAAACACCGTCCTACATGGGCATTAAATTTATGAACCATTTGCCAGTAAATATTAGAACTGAACGCAATTTTAACTCGTTCAAATCAAAATTGAGAAGATATTTGACTGAAAATTGCTTTTACAGCATAGCAGATTTTACTCGTTGACACTTATGTTTTAATGCTTTAATGTTTTAATATAGTCTTAAGATGTGACCGTGCTTTACTATCGATTTATTTGATGTTCTGTAAATGTTATACGTGTGAAATTAGTATTGACTTGTCCAATGTCATGTATATGTGATCTGTCTGGATAAATAAATTATTATTATTATTATTATTATTATTATTATTATTATAACATAAATACCTATATCCACTATTGAAATGAATTCTCAATATACACCACTTACATATTTTGTATTATTTATATTTAATACAGTTTTTTACATATTTTCTGAATATTTATAGACCAAAAAAAATATTAAATATTAATATCTAATTGTTATCTATTTTGTAAATAACCTTTTTTCGATTAATATTGATAAAAAAAATTAAATTTCAGTCTAACTGCAGCTATCATCGTACTTTATTTTTTTTTTTTTGAAAAGTCAACCATATTAAAATTGGGTTGTTCTTCAGCACGTTCTAGATAGGTAAATCTGCATCATTATGCAATATTCTAGAATGCATGTGGTGGCCGCTTATATTTAACTGTAAACTAAACATAAATAGTCTTACTTACCTTCAATGATTCTGGCCAGGAGGGTTTTGGGCAAGGCGCGGCTGTGTCGGGAACAATAGCTTGCAATTTTCGTTGAAACAAAATCAGGACGCAGTCCATTATTCTCATAATTAAGTGAGGAGGCCTTCCCAATTTTCGTACAGTAGCTGCAAAATTATTAAATTTGATATACACACCCACTCAATGTACTTACAAAGTATGGATTCATTTCTGTAATTATTTATATACAGGATGTTCACCTAGTATGTGTAAGTTCAATATCTCAGTTAATAAAATAATTAGGGTATTTTTTGCGATGCTTCCAGGTTACCGGACTTGCTCAAATTAAAAAAAAATCACTTGCGCAGGGTGTTTCGTATTTCCTGAACAGAAGTTGTTTCCTTTCTTTAAGTAGCAACCTATATTTTTTATATTTTTTCGAATTCTATTTAATAGGATTTTCATCACACTTCCCTATACCTAAACTTAATATTTTACGATATACTCTCTAACTGTTTCATAAAAGTATTGTTTCACTAAGTAGTTCTTAATATTTCAAAAGAATTCGAAGATCAATTCCATAATTTATTATACAGGGCGCCCTATTTCTTGACCCGTTGCATGGGTAACTTTTTTATTAGTAGAGATACAAAAACGCTTAAATGAGCAAATTAGTGCTGTTTCGTATTAGTAATTCTACGGTAAGGCGAAAAATTATATACGGGGGAAGGTTGAAAAGTTATTGACAAAAAACGAAAAATCCAACTTTTCTATTATCCCTCGTAGCTCGTTCATTTGAAGAGTTAGAGAAAAATGCTTCACATGTTTTTTGCAGTATTTTTCATGTAAAATGACATGCACTTGCTACTTTTTATATATCTCTTAAAATGGTTGAGAATCACATTAAAATATATTTTTTTTAAATGTAATGGATATGTGGCTGTGACATTAACCGAAAGTCCCCTTTTTTCTCTTTCAGATGATATAACATAGTCCATATTTTATCCTTACAAAAGTAATAATAATCGTTGTTTTTAAAGAAAGTTTATTGTCACATCAAGAATGCTATGGAAATAAAACAAAAAATAAGATTCCTGATATTTTTAAAAACGTCTAGTTGGCATTTAATTATTGACAGATCATAAGTGACATTTTTAGTTTTTGTTAAGTAGTTTATTGTTTATTATTAATACTGCATACAAAATAATAGTGTTGCAAATATGTACACCAACGAAGAGAAAAATGATATGCTATTTTGTTATTATAACCAAAATCGAGATGCACAAGCTGCAGCGAATCTTTATTTTGAAACTTACATGGAACGAAGACAACCCCATCATAGAATATTTAGACAGCTGGAAAATAATATACGATTATACGGTTCTTTTTCAGCCTAAGGATGAAAGAAACTTCAATGAAGACACTGAAATAAATGTTTTGGCTTATGTAAATTTTAAACCTGATTCTTCAACTGCAGAAATTGCACATCACTGCAACACTTCCAAGGAACCTGTAAGAGCTATTTTAAAAGGTAACAATTTAAAGCCTTATCATTATTCCATATGCAATACTTTATATCCAGCTGATAATCAAAGAAGGATGACATTTTGTCGATGGTACATTTCAAAATGCGAAGAGGATCTAGACTTCTGGAAAAAGATTTTATTCAGTGATGAAAGTAGATTTACCAACAATGGTATTTTTAACCGCCATAATAACATAATGTGGTGCCGAGAAAATCCACATCTTGTTTCTGAAAGAAGAAATCAACGTCAATTTGGGATAAATGTGTGGTGTGGAATTTTTTGTGGCAAAATTATTGGCCCATATTTTTACGAAGATAATTTGAATGCGAATAATTACCTTCATTTTCTAAGGAATACTCTAACAGAGGAATATTTAAATGAATTACCACTTCATATTTTTAGAAATCTTAAATACTTCCAACACGATGGAGCACCTGCGCATAATTCCCGCGAGGTAAAACAATATTTACATGAACAGTTTGATAATGTTATAGGAAATAGAATGGATATCGACTGGCCAGCGCGAACACCTGATTTGACCCCCTTAGATTTCTTTCTTTGGGGGTTATTGAAAGATAAAGTTTATGTGACAGCTCCTCTAGATATAGAGGATCTAAAAGTCAGGATTCAAGATGCAATTAGAAGCATACATGGACATACAATAAATAATGTTTTAAGAAGTATCCAGAAACGTTGCTTCCTATGTATCCAACAGGATGGTGGTCATTTCGAACATTTACTTCAATATAATTAATTAATTAATAATTTCTGTTCTCAAAACATTCTTTTGTTCCATAATCCATAGCATTCTTGATGTGACAATAAACTTTCTTTAAAAACAACGATTATTATTACTTTTGTAAGGATAAAATATGGACTATGTTATATCATCTGAAAGAGAAAAAAGGGGACTTTCGGTTAATGTCACAGCCACCTATCCATTACATTTAAAAAAAATATATTTTACTGTGATTCTCAGCCATTTTAAGAGATATATAAAAAGTAGCAAGTGCATGTCATTTTACATGAAAAATACTGCAAAAAACATGTGAAGCATTTTTCTCTAACTCTTCAAATGAACGAGCTACGAGGGATAATAGAAAAGTTGGATTTTTCGTTTTTTGTCAATAACTTTTCAACCTTCCCCCGTATATAATTGTTCGCCTTACCGTAGAATTACTAATACGAAACTGCACTAATTTGCTCATTTAAGCGTTTTTGTATCTCTACTAATAAAAAAGTTGACCCATGCAACGGGTCAAGAAATAGGGCGCCCTGTATATAGAGTGTCTCCATCAAGGTAAGACTCTACAGGTAACTTTCTTAATTTTTAAACTACATTTTACTTCTGGAGCTTCAAAGAGATATGAAGTAATTATTTACAGGTCTTGTTTTTGAATTATAAATATCATGTCGTATATCAAACTAATCTTAAAACGTAGGAATTTCTCATAAGCAGAAATCCAATACGGCAGTCTAAAGAAAACTGAACTGATGTGGACACCCTGTATATAGAATGTTTCCCTCAAGGTAGGACACTAACGCATCGTTTTATGCAAAATTTGACAGTACCTACTTGAAGAGCAAGGTTTAGTTCTAGCCATAAGAAAGTGCTTTCTGGTTTTTCATCCGATATCACCTAACCGTCTTAAAATCCAAAAACGATTTTGGAATTTTTCAGTTTTTTCAAAATGATTCGTATTCGATTAGTATCAATTCAAATTTCAGCACATATCATTACAAACATCTGGTTGGTAAATACGTTGAACATGGTTATAAAAAATCAAAACAGAACCCTACAATTTTTATTTGAAAATTTTTTTCGGTAGGAAGTTATAACAAAGTGAAGGAACTAGATTTATGGCTATAATACTTACCGATGTGCGCAGGTTTGATGGTATTGAGGGCTGCTTCTGCTTCCTCCAGAGCCGGTTTGGCGGCCTCCAGTTTTTCTTCTGCCAAAGCCTTTTCTTCAGCTATGGAGACTACGAGAACCTCGGCTTTCTCCTTAACTTTTTGAACTTGATTTTTTACTATTTCTGCTTGCATTGCTCGTTCGGTTACCTAAAGTATAAAAAGATGCAGCAACCGACTGATATTGTACTATAAGTTTACAGGACGAAACGATCTCGCAATATACCTCGGTAAGAACAGTTTCAGCCCTTTGGGATGCATCGGCCAGTTCCTTTTCCATCACGGCCAACTCCTTCTTGAGGATCAAGACGGAAGACGAGGCCTCCGCCAGTTTCTCCAGACCTGTGTCCATTCGCAGGGCGCCGTCGCTTAGTTCTTTCTGTTTGCTCTGGTAAATGCTCTTGTAGCCGGCTATGAAGTTCAGATAAGACTTTGGTGTAACATGGGTGGCACGCCGGAATCTATAATATATTAGGAATGTTTAAAAAACTGCATTTAAATCTTTTTTTACAACATTTTCTCAATGCGTATCAAATATAATCAGTATTGGTCAAGCTGACGTAATTTTCAGATTTCTCTAAGGCCTTTTAACGGATCATGGAACCATAAATTAAAAACCTGCGGATTTAGTAGTGTTCTGCTGATACGCTTCATATCTTAATAGCTGATCGCAATATGCTCATGAGGTTTTTATTTAGAATTTATTCTCTATAACTATCAAAAGTCCTGTGCTGCATAAATATAACTTTAAACTCTTTACATTACAAGATTATGTCATTTGCTAAATGTCACAGTGTGTCAATTTTTTTAAACTTTAATATAATGCTACACTACAGCAGACAGAACTTTTTCTTAAAAACTGCCATCAAATAAAAAATTCGTTAGCAAAAAATGGCCACATTCGACGCAAGTCTGTATGCAATTATAATAAAACAGATAAACGGCATATATCTTTCACATTTACTTTTATTATATAACAATTACGATAACGCTACGATTTTCCAGACAACACTAACTGTCTTTTATAAGAAACAGAAAATATTTCCTTCAATAAAAAGTAATTTTACCTCCTACCTCTGAAAATAATAATAATAATAATAATAATAATAATAATAATAATAATGATAATAGATAGATAGATAGATAGATAGATAGATTTATTGACCATATATACAACAGTACATTTAAGTCACAACAGTACACTATAAAAGAACATAAGACAAAATACTTGTGAGTCAATTGAATAAAAAAATTATGTGCTCTAAATAATTCATTTAAAAAAACTATTGTATTCTTTGACACTGTAAAACAAATGATCAAAGAGAAAATCCTTTGCCAACCTATAAAATGATCTACAATTCATGGACTTTATGTCAGCATGACTATGATAATTCAAGAATTTATTGTATAAGTTGACATCAAGTTTATTAGAATGTGACATTTTAATTCTTGAAAAACTAGGTATTAAATTCCCCCGGAACCTTGTGTTGTGATCATGTACATCAGAATGGAACCCTAAATTAGACACATTCTTATGTATCAGCAATAATGTCTCAAAGATGTAAATACAAGGCAATGGCAGAATCTTGTGTTGACTAAATAATGGTTTACAGTGCGCATCACATGGAGCCGAATCAAGGATTCTTAGTGCTGCTTTTTGCAGAAAAAATACTTTATAACTGTTAGTTGCATTCCCCCAAAGGACGATCCCATATGACAACGCACTGTGAACCATAGCAAAATAAACCATTCTCATGGTCGCATTATCAAGGCTAGGTCTTAACTGACGCATGGCAAATAATTGGGATGAAAGTTTTTTACAAAGGTCACTAATGTGAGCTTCCCAACTTAATCTGGTATCAAATGTAATACCCAGCAATTTTACTGGAACCGATGTACTGGTCCATCTGTCAGAACTGAACAAAATGTTTTTTGTTTTATTTATATTAAGTTTCAACATATTATTATTAAACCAAGTCTTGGCCCTATCAAGCCCTTCCTCACAATTCGTTTCAGCACCTCTAGCAAGCAGTGTTGTATCATCCGCATACAAGATGCATTTTATGTCTCCCAATGAAGGTGGCAAATCATTGATATATAATAAGAATAAAATGGGACCCAACACAGATCCCTGAGGTACACCACATAATAATAATAATAATAATAATAATAATAATAATAATAATAATAATAATAATAATAATAATAATAATACTTTTATTAACCTCTAAGAAAAATTACGTTTACAGGAATGAAATGTATACCTCTGAAAATATTCCGTAGAGGTGCACGCCACCACATCTTGAATTGACCCGAGTGCTTTCACCAACTCCTCTTTCACCTCACTGGTGCATTCAATTTCAAAATCTGTTAAGAAATGCTCCGCCACTGAGATTAAGGCGTCCTTCGGCCATGGTTGGAACCAGTCGATGGTACAGCCTGATATAAGCGCTGGGAAACGCAAAGCTCTATTTCTAAACTTCTCACCAACCTAAAAAGTAATTGAAAATTTCCTCCTCACGTACCATTTTTGATAATTTATTTGTTTGACTATTTGATTAATTGAACTATAAATAATAATACACTTAAGGGTGTCCATTATTAGTATCTAAGAAACTATAGAAGATAGGAAAAAACTTATTAGCGAAATTTAAGTTTTCATTTTTCGGATCATCCTTAAATCTTCATTTAAACAGAAAAGATCCATCCACAGTAAATCCAGGCTAATCCACGTCGTTTTTGCGTCGGATTTGGTTATTTAAAGGTAAATTGCAACCACTGAGTCAGCGAACCCAGCAGTGGCATCGTGTTCTTCGTGAAGCCCACTGTTTTCGAGAAAAAGTCTTTTCTGATCGATATATGATCTCTTCTTTTCAGCTGTTGTATTGTCATATGCGATACAATTTTGACACAAATATAAAACCAATTCCCTTAGCTTACAAGGTTCCAAAAGTGATTTACCCAGAAGTGTTAACCTCATACGAACGAAGCCCCAGAATGTGCAGCGAAGTCTCGTTTGAATCATCACAGACCTAGCAGGGTTTCTACTCATGCCTAGCATCTCTATAGTTCTTTCCTGCGAAGGACCTTTCATTAGTGCCTTCGCATAACTCTGTCCTGACTTTAAGACCAGTAATTCCTCTTTTGGTTCCACCCACTTTCCCAGAATCATTCTGGCAGCACTGACTTCACCATACGTGACTTCACCAGCTGGTTCCAATTTTATGAAAGCCATTTCAGATCCCTTTCTAGCGAATATAATGTTAGATAAAGAATAAAATGTTGGATACCTAAACCAGATTTTCACAAAAATATTAACATGGACTTCTATTTACTGAGAGTCTCGGAACGAATATGTTTCTTAAGTTTCAGGAACCTATATTGTAATCTAATATTTTAAAATGCAAGTTACTAAATAAATCGTGGGTAAATAGTTTGCCTTACCGGTGAAAAACAAAATACTACGTGCAAATTCTGACAAGTCCTATTCATAAAGTACTCCATCACCACCTCTTGAGTCAAAGTTCTCTTCGGATTTTCTCTTTTCATTATGGGAGTCAACTCCTGAATTATTTCTGCCTGCTCATCCTTGGTGAACAAATTTGACGATACACCAGCAGACAGGATGTTATTTAGATATTCTAGAAAGCCTTCTTCCTTTATATCTAAATCCGTAAAAATAAAAGTAGTGCCTTTTCCCTGACAACCGCATGATCTGTATAGGACTTTTAGATCTTCTAGAAAATTCGCTATGTTATAAGAACGAGTCAAAGTTATCTGGAAAGTCTTGTAGCCAGCTATGAACGACGATAATTTTGTCAGTGACTGTTTTCCGCTACCTCCAACTCCTGAAATACAAAAAAAATCATCAGAATGAAACCAAACAGTCGGGCCATTGAATGGAAATAGTGGAAGATATCAAATACACAAAACAATAATTTGACGCTAAAATAGTTCTGAGATATATTCTTCAAAAAGGGTAAAAAGTGAATGTATCAATTTAGACACTACGCCGTGTGTGATAGCTACATTTTTTCTCTGGTCTGGCTGATATTTTTATCTCGTTTTATTTCAATATACATATTAAATTATCGTATTGAGCGTTTTTTAATTAATAGAACAACGATAAAATGGCTGGGAACAGATAAAACAGAAAAAAATAATCGTGCTATAATTAGCAATATAGCACGATTCAGCCTTCAATGTTTCGGAGTTCTTGGTCCTCTTTAATGCTCCGTAGTTAACGGTACAAATCTGAGATGGTATAAATCTGAAGAGTTATTGTTTAGAAAAATTACTGGTTTGTGGCTAAGTAAGAAAGTCTTCCTGGTCACTCTCAACCTACCAACTAACATAACATTCCCGCGAGGATGTCTTATAATCCTGGATACTTTGACAAGATGCAGCATAGCATCTGGAAAGAACACCAAATCCATGCCGTTTCCCCTCACCATCTCGTTAAATTGAGACAGAAACATATCCAATCTCTCTCGCAACACGTTTTCATCACTGACTGGTTCGTAGACCTTCGGAAGCTCCATGTCTGCATCCTCGCCTTCTTCGCCTGTTGGTTCAGGAGCATCTCTAAAAAAGGTGGCTTTTGAAAACAATGTACAAAAAAGCTACTAAAAGAAACTTGTAATAAGTCAAATGAAAGTGACAAGTCTTTTTTGTTTAAACATGTTGCAACAGCTGAACCCAGTGAAGCCAATATAATATAACAAAATAAATATATGAATCTACAGCCCTATAATTTTTCCCTTCTTATATATAGTTCTGTTGCGACAGTAACAAAAATTGATGATACATATAATTATTATAATTCGCTATGGGAATTTCTTGGATATTTTTAAGCTGAAAGTTAGTGTGAATGTAGTTTTGAAGTGGATTTAGGGAAAACTCCTTTTACTTATATTCACAATATAATTACGATTAAATACGATTTTTTGAACCAATTAGTTAACAACATGTATTTATCCAATAAAACATTTAAACTAGTCTTCGTCAATCACATAAAGGGATCAACTAAAAAATTGAAGTTAATTTTTTGTAACTCCCTTCGAAGATCTTATTTCTTATCTATTATAATCTTAAGTCAGCTCTTAATCTTAAGTATTTAACCTTACCTCATGAAGTCGACAAATACTGGATTCGGCTCAGTTTTGACTCGAAGATCTCGCCCCAGATGTTCCTCCACTAACTTTAGTAATTCCTCGTTAAACCAATCCTTATCAGTTTCTAATGTGAATCGATCAGAGAACACTCTTGTACACTCGTGCTTCCAAAGCACCATCATGCAACCCTCGGACTCGATTACAGTTGACAGAGTGCCAATCTTGAACATTATTATACCATAAATATTTACCAAGAATACAAATGCTGCTGAAGATTGCATTTCTAATAAACTTAAATAAACAAAACTACAATGATATACATATTGATATATACCATCCCTTGCCAGATTCTGGATAGATCCCTCAGAGAGAAGACGTAGTGGAATTTCGCCGGAGTAGGTAGCAGCTTCTGTCTGGTACTTTTCCACAGATTTCTGGTCAAGGGTATCAGCTTCTTCACCAAATTCCTTACTTCCAGGGTGAATCCCCTCTTGGAGTTATAGTGACCTTGAGCTATGACCCCAAATATTTTATCTATGGAAGTGTCTGTAGGCAGAGGACAGTTAAACATGCAGAACTGTCGTTTGAGCCTGGACGGTATGTCATTCTTGCCCCCACCAGGTTGTCCCATTGCAGCTACGAACTGGACGTCCACAATGGTGGTGAATTCACCTGGTTTCTCCAGGCTGTAGAAACCGCCCATGTCCATGGTTTGTCGGACTATCTCATTCGTGACCTACAAATAATTTTTAATATAATATACATTAACAGTAATTCATACCTCTCGTTATGGATTTACTGTATTTTCACTATAAGCCTTCTTTCAATAAGATAAGTCTAAAATTACTATCAAGCGACATTAAATTTGATATGGAGCATAAAATTATATATAATATATATTTAAATCAAGTCGACACTTTGTGTTATGTGTTTTCACTCAACGAAATTTATTTTTTTAGGTATGGGAGATCATAGCAACTTGCTAGTATATTTCGAAAGAAAAGACACCATCCAGACTAGATCTTCAGTGAAACACCAACTTAAAAAGATATAGGCCATTGGTTTACCTGATCTCCCCAGCAGTTTATCTCTGGTAGATTAATATCATCTATGAAAACAATCATCTTCTTTCCATTTCCTGGACCAAACGTATTTCCCATCCTCTTCTCCACGTAACTCTCTATAATCTTCTGGAACTGATAAGCAGATGTGGCACTAGAAAAGTTGAAGGCCCTATTTAGGTACACTTCCGGGTTGGCCTTCTTCATATACGACTTCATCATGACAGTCTTGGCAGTGCCCTGCTCGCCAATAAGAAGTACCGCCTTCTCCTGCTTGGCGATGGTATCTACCAAGTAGTTGATTCTTACGTTGTCAGGAATGGGAATGAGTATTGTGGCGAACTCTGGTGTGCTGGTTTCAGGGTAGACGTAATTGGTGACCATTGAACTCCAAAGCTTCCATTCTCCTTCAGGACTAACCACATAGTCAAATACGGTTGCCTGAAACGAAGTCACGTCTCATATGAAAAAAAGTAAATATAAACCTTTGATTGTATTAATAATAATTATTAATACAATTTAGGAAACAATTATTATTTCCTAAAATAAGCTAAAATAAGCATTAGTCCTATTCTTGATTTGGTCTTCTGGACAAACTATCATTCCTTTTCGAGATAATGACAGGTTTTAAATAAACTTACTAGTAAGTATATTTCAATAGATCTTAAGCACAAAATTTTGATGACTATGTACTACTATGATGTTGATGACTATGTACCTACTTTTGAGAATTAAATGGAATACCACTTACATCAGGATTTTTTCTGTCGTTGATTGGTAAATCCAGAAAACTCAAATGTTCCTTCAAAAACACATCATATTTCAATCTATCGTCAGCATCAAGGTAGGCACCCATACCCCAAGTCAAAGCAAATACGTACAGCTTCGCTAAGTGTTCGGAAGTAAGCACTTTATATTCCTCAGACTTCTCAGATTCTTCAAGAGTATCGTCATCATCACCCATATCAGACTTGGCGCCGGAAATCTCATCTGATTCTACCTGACTCGGAATGAGACCTGAAAATAACAGATTTAGAATATTAAGGTAAAAAACCGCTTATTATTCTTATTAACCTTCTAGCAGCTTCAGAATCTGGAGAGTGATGTTGCATTCAAGCACTTCTATGACCAAACACAAATTTTGAGTTCCCCAGCTGTACAATTCTGCAAAAGAATCATCGAAAAGGGTCGTAAATATATCTTGTTCTCTCTGATTTCTTTTCTTGAGCCATGCTTGCACAACTGGCCTCCAAGTTAGTCCCGAAGAACTCATATAGACCATGCCGTTTCTTGATACTGTGGCAGGGGAAGCGTTGTCTATGTTATGCGGTTCGAAGATTATTTTGCAGTTTGCAGCCATAGCCAACCTATCTCCATTTGCTAGAGTTAGGGTTTTGTTATCATCTAGGACAGAATTTAAGTTTTCGATCCAGATGCTGTCCACGGGACCGTCTAACACTAACCATACGTGTTCACCTACAAAACCCATAAACAATTGGAGTGACTTTAAACTAAGATTCGATTTTCACAGATTGTGCAAGTTTCAGATACAGAAAAAATATTAACTTCAATGGGATACCCTGCATATTTTCATGAAGATCATTTCATTCTTTGTAATTTTGTTAGCTTTAATTTACATTTTTTGGACAAAGAAAAATATATCTTGTCATTATATTTTATTTAGTGTTTTCTATTTAAGCGATTTTTTTGTTGGAATCAATTTCGCTTTCAGTATAATCGTATTTTTCGTTATAAGGAGCAAAGATACTTGCACAGGCATTTTTTATAGGGATACTCGATGACTATAAGAGGTACGAGACAATAGATGATGATTATTTTTCATACTTTCCCTAATATCCCTAGTTGTAAATATCTAGTATTTACAACTGTAAGTATTGAGGTTAATTAATGAGAAAATTCACATTTCGAGAATAAGTACAGCTAACTACCAAAATAATTAAATATTACCTGGTTTGCTTTTCAGAGTTTTCCTCCAGAGCGCTGAAAATATCCCATCTGTCCAGTCATTAGTGGCTACATCCAATCTGCCAAACATTTGTGCTGCTGTGATTGCCTTGGGGTTCATCCTCATTTCTCTAATAAATTTTACCAACATAAATATATACTGACCACCAATTGAAGGAGGCCAAGAACATTTATTTGTCTCTTGTAACTAACTAGTGATAATTAACAAACAAATAATTTAGGTTTTCATGTAGCAATAAAATCATATTTAATAAAATTGAAAAGCACTGTAGACGAGGCTTTATTAGACAGCTTTACGTGTAAACAAAGGGCCAACATTTCTGTGATTGAATTCCCAGCAAACTTCATGGCAAAATTATTTACAAACAGACAAATTATTTACAAATCTGTCCCTATATGCAGTTTAATTGATGTATAATAGGTAGGATATAGGAATGTATTCATTTTATAGCTTGTTCTCATTGAATTTACTTTAGTTTCCATTCAATCAACCGTTACATTACATCAAGTAGTTCGCTAGATAGGAAAATGTCTGTGAGCGATTAACTAAGGCAGTTTTGGAGGCATTTGTCTTTATTGATCAAAATATCCTTGACAATTAGATTGCAAGTACGTCTAGGAATTGTCAAGCTACAAGCTTGTATAACAGCTTCTGTCTTGTCCAACAAGAAAGAAGCCAGCATAATACTGACGTAATATAAACTTATTATCTTTTTGTTACCATTATTGCAGTTGATTGCATTATGTTTTTCATTGTTCATGCAATTTCATAATATACCATTCTTTATACTACTTTTACACAATTAAAACCGAAGATGCAGCAATGGGATAGAAATAAAAATAAATTATTCAAAAATATTATTTTTTTTTTAAATAGGCAGTCTTAAAATACAAAGAACACAGATTCGCGTTCTACAAGAACGGATCCACAAAACTTTTTAGGCGCTAAATTTTCTTAGCTCCCTCGTAAGAATAAATGTGTATTTGAAACCTATAAAATGTGTACCTATGAAAGTCGCCCATTTGTGTTAAAGATTTCATTAAAACTTGAATACAGGTAGATTTTCCTGCTCCAGTTGGTCCTAGTGTCATTATACCATGACGTACACGTTGGGTCTCATACAGCTGAAAATGGTATAATGATTAAATTAAAGTTATTTTTCAACTTGAACCATGTTATATATCTACATGCACTGTTATATATCTGTAAAAATACAAATTTTAATACAGTGGTAAATAGCACCAATGAAACAATGTCAACACTATACTATCGGAGAACTTGTATTTTTCTTTTGCTTTTCAAACTAGTTTTCATAAAATTACAGCGACATTTGTTAGTGTCAATTTTAGCAATAGTAGCAGAACTGAATACTTTCATTCATACAAGTCAGTAGATTTACTAACTACAGGGCGTTCTCAAAGCTAAGGCATTTAGTTTAACATAATGTGGAACTCATAAATATAAATAAGTTTGTCAAAAATACCCTATATAAAACTTGCAAAATAGCAAAAATATTAATAAAAGAATGTAACTACGGTCTTGGTTTCTTTTTATTTTGAATTACTAATTCACGACAGTTCCTCTGTAACTGTTTAACTCAATATCCAGATTGAGGTATAATATGTAGTAACTATTAGCAGAGATAAGTACATTATTAGTAAAAGCACAGTGCATGTAATAAATAAAAAATATGTTGCTTGTTGATTACTTATTTTATAAGATAGCAGCTTTAGCTAAAGATAAAGGAAACGAACCAATTAAAACATGTTTTATTTTTTATTTTTTTTTTTTTGATAAGCAAATATTGTGACTTTCAAAAATAATAACTAGGTACCTGACAATGTACCATATTTATTCGAATAAGTAAACACTAATAATTTGTAATTAATGAAAAAGTAAAAAAAAAGTTGTCTCTAGCGGGATTTGAACCTGCAAAATTTTGCGGTTCGGTTTGAAACACTGCCACACAACCAACTAGTCCACCGGATGAGGTTTAACAATGTCTCTAAAACGGTTATGTAAACTACACCTATTAACTTAAAACGAATTTTTATTGATATTTTATTTAAAAAAGCATTTCGCTTTAGTATTTTGGTAATCAGAAGTGTTTGACAGTCACTACTATCGATTCCGTTAGCAATATTTCTCATAGTGTGCCCTGGGAATATAAAATTCAATGAAATGTAATAGCCCATGTTAATTGCCATAAGTCAAATGAAATGGGAAACCCGGTATAAGTGATTTTAAGCGAATGTATTTATGAGTTCTACATACTGTTAAAATGAATGCCTCAACTTTGAGAACACCCAGTATAAATAAATATACTGAAGTAAATAGATTTTCTTTGATTTTTATTTGTTGTCTTTTACAGTTTTATAAATATAGTCTAAATAACGCCACAGAGAGCCATGTCAATTGGCTTACCTGAATTAGTTTGAGAGCCCAAGAGGGGTGGTTTACAAGACCTGCTTCCTCCACTTGTTTGTCAATCGCATCTTCCAATTCCGGATAAGCAGTCTTCTCCAGGACTTGATTCGGGAACAAATCCGCTACCAAGGAAATGAACAGTGGCTCATCCTCGTCTATAAGTTTGGAAAGGTTCATATCCCTCAGCACTCTCATAACTATAGTGCTCTCGGTGTCTTTATTATTAACCCTCTTAGCTGCACCCAAAGTACGTAAAACTGACAGGATATTTCGCAGCCCAAAATCGTAGTGAACCTGCTTGGTCAGTTGCTCCTCACACAACTTGTAGAGAGTGTAGAATTTTCTGGCTAGAGTTATATTCTCCAGAAACCCGCAACTGGCAAGCTTCACTCTGATGATGATTTGTCGATCGGGTACCATCATGGCCACTGTCCTGAATTGTATTTTTAAATTTTCTGGAAGTTCTTTCCTTCCCGCGTATCCCGGATTCTACAATAAGCGATCGATATTAAAGTTAGAATTGAGGTGGAGGAAAATGACAATTACCATTGTTATGAAAATGCCAAATTCGGGGCACATATCGATAATGTCACCATCGGTGAACTGGAACGACTTCTTTTTCTCTTTTTTACTAGCTAGTACCACGGCTACTTGTTGGGCGGCCACTGATAGGACAGGTAATTCTATCCTATTAAATTCGTCAAAACAGCCCCATGAACCGGACTGGGCCAAACCTGGAAATTTTGTAGATAGTTAGCATAATTTTGTAGTTATCGACTATGAAGAAACTCTTACAATTTGTAAACAAAAGCTAAACTAAAATAATAAATATTCTATTTTCTGAAATATATATAAAAATATAATGAATGGAAACTTTACTTTTAAAATCTGAAAAGAATAAAACCGTCAAATGTATCTTCAATTTCTTCTTTACTATGGACAGAATGGTCGTGACAGAGTTCCTATAAGTATGAATCGTTTAAAACTCCTGGTAGAAGGAGGAAAATCGTAGAGATTATTTTTATTTAATATCTACTTGACTTTTAAAATATAATAATGAATTTTGAAGTGCAAGATACTGTACAAGGCATTTTTATAATAATGAATGAGACTTGACCAGATTATACAGGGTGTTAGTTAAACCTGCGGCAAAAATTCAAGAAGTTATTCCTTGGACTATTCTAAGGATATTTTATCCTTTGGTGATTTCTGAAAAAGCGCTTTGTTGCAAAGATATAGGGCGAAAAAAATTTTCAAAAAATCAAATTTTGGTATTTTTCACATTATTAATGTAGGTGAAATAGAAATATGGCGTACTACACTGGACGTATCAAGTAAAAGACATGTAAGAAAAAGGAGTTGTTTTTTCTTACCAACATCCCGCGATACTTCGGAGTGATTATTTTGTATGTTTTTGTATGTTGTGTTTTTGTAGTTTGTATGTGTCGCATTTGTTAAGATTGATTGACGTTTGGCTAGTTGACGTGTAAACGGTTGTTAGTGAAGTGGCTCTATTATGGCTCGCTATACGAATGCCGAGATGGCTGACATGCACTTTATTTATGGACTTGCTGATGGCAATGCATTAGAAGCTAGGCGACGTGGTTAGGAAACGTTCAATGTACACATTGCCATTGATTTTTCTATCGGGAACAATGTGGTTAGGAAATCGTTCAATGTACAATTGAACGATTTCCTAACCACATTGCTCCCGATAGAAAAATCTTTCAAAGTATTCATCAACGTCTTCGAGAAACTATAGCTTATTGATCAGGTCATCAACGGGAAGTTTGGTGCAAAGTGATGTTAAATTTTTAGGTGTACCTACACCTTGACAAGCACCTCTCATGGGACGCTCATATAATGGGAATTCTAAAAAAACTGGCTATAAAAAATTATGTTATTTGGAGTATTAAAAAAAGCCTTAGTTTAGAAATTTTAAAATTATACTATCACGGTTGCATTGAATCTGTTCTAAATTATGGAATTATCTGCTGGAGTAGCAGTAGTAGTGTAAAAAAAATTTTTATAATGCAAAAAAGAATAATCAGGAACATATTCAATTTGAAGCGAAATTGTCCATGTAGACCTTATTTTAAGAAAAATGGCATTTTAACGGTTTATTCTTTATACATTTTAAATTGCGTAATGTATATAAAATCAAATTTAGAAAAATTCCCGAAGAGAGGTGATCTGAATCCATACGTGTTGAGGAACTCGGGTGAGCTACACATTCCATACTGTAGAACTGCTCAGGTCTCCAAATCGTCTGCAATGATGTCGCTCAAACTATATAATCATCTGCCCCGTGATATCCAAGACAGCCCAAATATTATATCTTTTAAACGCAGGGCAAAGAAATTGTTAGAATGTTATTCCTTTTATAATCTGCAGGAATACCTAACAAACGAATTTCTGGATTGGCATTGTTGAAGATTACTTTTTTCCTTCTTCTTTTCTTTTTAGTCTGTTGTAGTGTAGCTTAAGTTGTTTACATGTATTGTACATTTTGCTGTACAACTTATCCTTCATATGTATATTGTTGACATGTTTGTTGTTGCGTTCTGTCTGTATTTGTATTTATATATTTTGTGCACGTTCATTGTATGTACACTTGACAATTTCTCATATTTACAATTTGTAAATCTATAGAAAATAAAGATTATTATTATTAAACGGGAACATTGAAGCGAAGTGGAGGACCAAGAAGGCCAAGGACTGTAAGAACGGTTGACGTAGAAGAGAATGTGCTGGACATGATCGAAAGAAGATCCAGGTACTTCTACGCGAAGAATTGAAAATACTTTGAATGTAAGTAATTGGACTGGAAAATTCTGAGAGATAATTTGTTGTACCCATACCACATTCAACGAGTTCAGGCACTTCTTCCTGCGGATTTTGCTCCATGTATTGCATTTTGTCAATGACTTTTGCACACATTGGTTGAAATGCCTCAACTACTTACGCTGATTCTTTTTACCGATGAAGTCAGTTTCTCGCGAAATGCAATAAGGAATTTCCACAATAACCATGTGTGGGCTGACGAAAATCCACATGAGATTTGTGAAGATCGGTTTCAACATCACTTTTCGTTGAACGTTTGGGTTGGAATTGTGGGTGACTGGCTAATTGGACCGGTATTTCTACCAGTCCAAAACTGAGGTAGCGTTTGTTCCAAACGCTACCTCAGTTTTTGGAAGATGTACCATTGGCTACAATACAGGCAATGTGGTTTATGCATGATGGTGCACCACCTCATTTTAGTGTAGTTGCTCAAGAGTTTTTAACAGCAACATACGCAGATCGCTGGATTGGTCGAGGTGGACCTCACGTATGGCCTGCTCGATCCCCGGACTTAAACTCCCTGGATTATTTCCTAAGGGGCCATCTACAGTCATTAGTTTATACTAGGTCAGTGGAAGATGTGGACGATTTAAGAGATCGGATAATTGCTGAGTGTAACTCAATAAGAAACGACCCTGGTGTTTTTGAAATAGTTCGGGAGTCTATGAGGAGAAGATTGGATGGTTGCATTCGAGCTGGAGGTAGCCATTTTGAACAATTCTTGTAGGTTCAGAAAAGTTACATGTAATTTTTAGTAATAAATTGTTATTTGTTGAAAATTTTTTTCGACCTATATCTTCGCAAGAAAGCGCTTTTTCAAAAATCATCAAAGGATAAAATATCCTTAGAATAGTTCAAAGAATAACCTCTTGAATTTTTACCGCATGTTTAACTAACACCCTGTGTAATAAATATTTAAGCGGGTGTTTTGTATAAAAATGAGCCGCTAATGCTTCGTTGTAAGGATACCTGATTGTTGAATTTGAAATTATTAAAGCAATGTTTTGCAATATATCTGAAATTAAACATAACAAGTTAAAGAAGTTTGAATGTAAAGGGAATAAACATGGAAATCAATAGGCCTGATCATCGCCTTCTAGATATATACGACACTAACCATTGCCCAGGAAGCGTTCCATCATTCATACATGACCAAGTTTTACGTATATTTTTACCTTTATAAATACGACCCAGGCCTCTGTAATCCATCTGATCGGAACAGTTGAAAACCACAACGTATTTCGCCAAAGTTTTGCCCATATCCTTTACTGTTTCGGTTTTTCCTGTGCCAGCTGGTCCGCATGGTGCTCCTCCCATGCTCATTGCAAGAGCTTGGGCCAGTGTTATGTAACATCTGAAATAGAATACCATTAAATTGGTGCTAATTGAGCTCTCATCAGTGGTATCTTGCTTATCCCAAAAGATAATAGGCAGATTTTATTTAGTAAAATAGCCTAATCAGACTGGTTTTTGAAGAGTTTCTTATTCGTTTTGACTTGAACAGCTACTGAAAAATTAACAATACTTTCTTCTCCTTGTTACTTTTGCTGCAGAAGTCAAATTGCTTAAATAGTGTCTGACTGAATCGTGGATCATTTATCTGGAAATAAACACTCCTCAAAAGGCATTTAGTAGCGGAGTGTATATGTTATTGTTAGTTTTAAAGCATTGACGAAGTTTTTTCTCATTAAGCTTTTTAAAATTTTCAAAATTAAACCTAGAATGTTCGTGTCCACATTGTATAAATAACCTGATTCTATATTTGCCACTAACCTGTCTGTGAGAGGCGTGATAACCAGTCTGTCCGTGCATCCTAAATACTCGTTTTGATAAGAAAAAGTAACGTCTGTTATTATTATAAGAGTTTTATCTTGCTCTTCTTTGAAGTAAAATCGGCACTGTTTTAGCCACTCGAAGTCATTTACGTGCCTTACGTTCAAGCGACACTAAAACAATAAATCATCTGTTAATTTTCAGAAAAGCAGACATAGTCTGTTTCATGGTCATAAGAATAGTCAGTTTCAAAGCTTCAATAAGAAATCTCATGTTCGGAATACACTTCCTCTCAAAAACCAATTTAAACTTGAGAGTAACAAATGAAATAATAAGTTTCATCTCGAGCAAAAGCCAATTTAAAATAGCCAAGCCAAAGAAAATTATATGATTATTTTGGTTGTAGAAACAGACAAATAGCAGATATGGTCAGATAACTTAATTGGCAACAACCTTTGTGGAATCAATTATAAACAAACGATTTACCAAAATGTCAAAAATATCCCTCTGGTGAACGTGTATGGTGATGAGAGTTTCAAACTTGGTCCTCTCAATTCTCGAGAGATCCCTTGTGGTTTGATCTATGAGAGTGTTTAGCAGTTCCAGGAATTTGTTGTTGGTATCAGGCATAACTTTTTTGTCATGCCTCGCTTGCATTAGAGCTAGTTCGGCGTCTCTAGTCCAGATCATTTGCAAACCAAGAAGCCCAATCTAAAATAAACACAAATCAGAGACGAATATTACAAGAATAACATTAGTATCAAATTAACTCAAATATTAGTGTCCTAGTGCCCTAGTTATAAGTCCTGAATTTTATATTTTTTTGATATTTGGATACCTATATTCACTAGATATCTATCTGGATATTGCTACTACTGAAGTTTACATTGTGTTATTAACTAAGTCTAATCATTTCCATCCATAATTGGCAGCCCTCATAGACAGTATATATCCAAAAGAATATCTGTTTTTTAGGCCTGATATGTTTTTAGTTCTTACTGACTATAATCTTTACTACTTGTAAAACATATTTTTCTACCTGTGCTGGCATTTTATCAAGGAACTGAAGCAAGTGGAAATTAGCATCGTTGATCATGATGAAAGCTTGACGGATAATCGAATGAAGTGAAGACTGAGAGGTTTGCAACAACAGAGTCAACCACGTTTCAACACTTCCTTCAGCCCTGACAGCCTTTTCCAGAGGAATAGTTTCTCCCTCGGAGGATATGACAGCCGTTATTTTGTTGTACTCAATATCATGGAATTTGACCAATTTGGTATTGTCGAAAATAGAGAGCAGGTGATTCTGTATGGTGTGGGAATCGGAGGCTTGTCCAAGAATTTCCAGGAGTGCCGGGTCGGAGACGAAGAAGAATCTTGGGAACATCGTTCGTTTTCTTTCAAGGTATCCACTTAGGGACTTTTGACAGATCTCCAGCTGTTCCTGAAGATGAGGGAGTAACTGCTTCAGAAGATCGTCCCCTTAAAAGGCATAAATTTAGATGTAGTTATTGAAGATTTCGACACAAAGCAAAGATAAATACAGAACTACCGAAAGTATTTGATTAATCTTGAGGGAGGTTGGAACCTTTGGTGTGAAGATAACACTGACGAAGTTTTTCACATAACACCAAAACACTCTACCTCCCTCGTCGTTTCCACAACCAACCAACCAAGGTGGTTGGTTGGTTGGTTGGTTGGCTCTAGACATCATCTAGAGATGATGCCAGTTTACTCTGGGTTATAATCATCTCCAGATAATGCATCTTGGTTGGCGAAAGGCGCGTCGAGTGCAGCATAGTGTTTTGGTGTTATGTGTGAGTGTTATTTGATGACTTCAAACTTTTGGTCTTTTGCTTCATAAATTATCAAATTTGATTAACAGAGTTTAAAACCATCAATACTGAAGTTATAAATCTGTTGATATAATTATTGTGAGTCAGGAGTTCCGAGGAATTCGGTACTCGGATCACGTTATTCAGTTTTATTTATTAACGGTATATGTAGCAATCTTCAAACAAATGTTCACTCATCTCTATGTCGACGACTTAAAGGTATTCGCATTTATAGACTCTTGCCGAAATAATGGCTTATCATTAAACATAAAAAATACAATATTCTTAAAGTATAGGAAATGTTTTATTTATTAGATGCACCTCAAGTGCATAGATAGAGAGTTTTGCTCCTCCTATTGATAAAGTTTGGATTTTATTATTGAGTACATATTTGAATATTAAATTTCAATATAATAATAATTTTATGATACAGATAACTAGTAGCTAAACAAAACAACACTAGAAAAGACAAAAGGAAAGAAATTACAACTCTAAAACTCCTGATATAGTCAAGCTACCACTAATTAAATACGCTCCCCCTTCATCTATAATCACTGGATTATAATTGCCCCTTACCAACGCAACATGATACGACTCCGGGTGTTTCATGCGCTCTTTGCATAATTTTCTGCCATGACTTGTCGATTTTAGAGAATCTTTTTGCTTCTTTCGGAAGCTGTTTAGCGATATCTCCTCCAACGAAAACTGCCTCCAGGTAAACCCACATATTCTGCACCAAGAGCCATCTTTCTAAGATCTCGTTCGTGTTGGACAGGTCGTGAACCCATTGTTGAATGTGTTTCTTAAACGGAGCATTGTACCTGAAATAATAATTGGTACAGCAATGTTTAACAAATTACGCAGAGACTAAGGTGTTATGTTTCTAAAAATATAACAAAAACATGACATCCTAGTCGAACCTATTGAATAAAAACTTCTTTAACATGGTTTATTGAAGATCAAACTCTGAACAACTGGGTATACAAGAACTGCGTACTAACATCTCAAATCTTTTTAGTAGAATTCAGATTTTGATTAAAATTCCACTAAACTGCAAACTACTGCACCCACGGATAAGGAAATTATTTAAAAAAAAAATACTATTAGAGGAAGAAGATGAAGATCTGATTTTATATTACTTTTATAGAAAATGTGAAAGAGCGCCAATAAATACTTTATTTACAAAACGAAAAGGTGAGGGATCTTTTAACCTATTGATATCGCAACATTTAATGTATGATGAAGATATGTTTAGAAATATTGTAGGTTAAATAAACAACAATTTTATTTTGTTTTAAGTTTAATTGAGAAGGAAATGGAACCAAAAAGAATTGGAGCAATGATTTCAACTGAGGAAAAACTATTTATTACTCTACTACTTTAATAGACAACTAGGTCTATTAGAATTTCATCTTCTTTAGATGAAAAAGCAATTGACTTAGACTGTGATAAAATAATATTAGCTTTTTTCGATGTAGAAGCCATTGTTTGCAGAGCCAAAATACACTTGTATCCACGTGGCGACAGCGACACTACTGCTCTAGAAGCAGAGGTGAGGCAGGCTGCAAGAGAAAAGGCGCGACAACCACTTAGCTGCGTGTGGCTGTCGCATGCTTCGAACGAAATCGCATTGAATTCCATTGTATCGGTAGTGTCCAGTGTAGGCTGTCGTCTGTCTCTGTCACCTGTCTCAGTCTCCTGTCACTGTCGCTTGTTACGAAAGTCTACCTTAATGAGGCTAACGCTTAGTAAACCATTCTTGGAAGCTTGTGAGTTGAGTAAAACAGTCAGTATGGTTTTAGACTTGCAAAAAGCAAAATAGCTCATCGAATAAGGAGTGGAATGCGCTATGGTCGCACTGCTTTGTGATTCGCCTCAGGGAAGGGAAACCGACCTATATGAAGAATAAGAAGGTATATGAAATCAGTTACCATACCTGTTAGAGAGCAGAGAACCCAATACCATAAGGCTGTCTTCTAGCTGGCCAATAGTCTCGGCAGTCGTATCACCCCTCAGTAGTAATTCTCCTCTATTGTTGAACGTCTGGAATGTTAACTCGTGAACGGACCATTCGTTTGTCACCTGACGGAGCTTGCTTTCGATGTCTTTTTCTTTCATCGCTGATATACAAATGTCCTATAACAAGGACGTGACTATATGTTCCAGTGGAATATGTTTAGTATTATGAAGTGGGCATTTAGCAAAACAATTTGTTTCTTTTTGACCTTCATCATCTTATTTTTTTATTGATACAATATTCTTTTAGAGAAAAAACTTTCAAAAAGAAATTTTTTTCATTTGTAATTTCTATTACTCTACCTCAATGTCCTCTTTGTGCTGAAGAAGCGGCGCCTCCAAAATATTCTTCAAACAGAACCCATCACTCTCTAAATCAAAAGTGTGCTTTAACGAATCCATAATCCTCTGCCAATGTCTTGGCTTCATAGCCTTATTGGCCATCAGCTCCAATAAAGGACACATGTCATTGAAGTCATCTATAGTCTTCTTCAAGGCGAAGAAAGCTGGCCATTCTTTCAGTCCCTTTGGTAACTTCCTGCATCTATTTTGGAACTCCATCAGTTCGTTGTTGATTTCTTCAATGTTGACCTCCCCCCAGGGAATGTCGTAGTAGCTGTTGACGCGGTCTATCACGTCATTGTAGAGTTTATAGAGTTTCTGAAGCAAATTCAGCTCCTTACGAATCTGGGCCAAGTCGGGGTAGTCTGTGGTTGGTAGACCGAATAGTTCCTCGCCACTTTGGTATGTTTGCAACTTGCGCCACATACCATCGAAACGATTCTAGGAAAAAAAGATATACCTACGTATTTGAATTTAACTGCTTTTATTCAATATATTTTACGATTACATAACAAATGTAAAATTCTACAAATACAAACATTAACTTACAAATTTTGTAAGTTAATACATGTAAGTACATGTCGCAAATTCTATGACCGTTTAGTAATTGTATCGATTTAATCTAGTATTATTGTACCAACTAATCACACTATCTTAAAGCTTACCTGAAATAAAATGAGCCTATCAGAGGCTTCACGTGGCGTAAGCCCAGACTGCATGGGACCAGCGTTTCTGTACTCATTGCAATAGTCAATTTTATCCTGTCGGAACTTGTCCAAGTTGCTTTTCAAGTCGTTCTGGAACACAGGTTGCATATCGAGTAAGTGAACTTGCACCTTCAATGCTCTGCCCATAAGTTGAGCCCAGGTGTAACGTAGGTTGTCAACTTGTTCAATGATTTCCCTTTCAACCATGACGTCGTAGCGATTTAGAACGTTAAAGGCGTCCTAGAAAAAAAATAAGCATTTTTTCTTGCGAGTTCAGTTAGCTAGTTTGGTCACGTTTTGAACGTGAAAAACCATCATCAAACTTATCTCCGTGTGCGTGTATGTATTGTCAAAAGAAAAACGAAAAAGTAACAAATCATTTACAATAAACCACAAGTAATTATTAGCAAAAATAAAACAATTAATAAAAGAATAATGAATTAAAGAATAATAATAAAACCTTCTGTAGTAAATTTATCTATGGAAGCTTCAGTAAAAATTAGATACCTCTATAGGGTCAATTTTCAGTTCCATGTCCACTTCTTGTTCCCTAATTTTCTTCAGAGTATCCATTATTAGGCGAACGTCATCCAGATCCCTTATCGTTCTTTCCAGCTTCCTCTCCATTTCGTTGATAACGGCATAGACATAATCCATTTCACGCCTGTACTTCTTTTTCATAGCCTGCCCAATTCTAAAAACAAGTGGGAAGATTATGAAACATCTAGGAAAAATTTAAGAGAAGAAATATATATTACATTCTATAAGAGATAGAGAAACAAAATAGATGAAGAACAGCCTGCATTTGGGTATTTTAAGATTCCAAACTTATATAGAATCACTGCAGCCATGGATGGCCATGCACCCACACTATTTGCCTTTTAAATAGAAAAAAGAAAGTAGAGACACCGTTTAATTACTCAATATAAACTATTTCAGTTGTTGCTTTTGCTGCTGCTATAGTTGAAAAAGTTAACTAACAATACTTAATTTTTTTTTTTATTTTTAAGGCAGTTCCTCTCTATATCTGTAACGACACCACAAAATCTTAAGACCATAAAATGTACAAGTACTACCAAAAAATTGAAGCTTGTAACCTCAGTTCTCAAGATAGTGGTTACATTATATACATTTTTGAAAATCAAAATCAAATGATGGGATGATACCAAACCTACCTATGAGTACAGGACTTTATCTCGGTAACTAGTCCGAATTTCAGTTTCTCCGTGGATATGGCCAGACAGTTGGCTATGACGAACGTATCGGGTTCAGTTGTTAACCTCTCGTTGAGCTCTTCGTGTTTCCTTAGGGATGACTCGAACTCTGACAGGCACTGGTTCAGCAGTTCGCGTTGAGTTTTTTCATTTCTCCACAGGATGCTGTACGGCCTCCATCTTGAAATGAATTGGGTCATTTCCTATAATGAGAATATTTAAATACTCTAAAAACAAAGTAGTCTATTTCATGATATCTCAAACATCTTTAGATGTCAAATACGACAGGTAGTCTTGGTGGGTTTTTCTGGAATCTCTAGGTATATTTATTGTGAATCTCCACAGTGAATCATTTTTACAACTAAGTAACGGAGAACTAAGAGACTGATAATTAGTACATTAATATCAATAGATTTTGATCTTGTTAGGAAAAGGGCCCAAGTAAACAAATAATATAGGGTTACGGTAAAACCAGACACTAATTACAGGACCTTGATCAAAAATATATCAGTCAATGATTAGAAACGGCATCAAGACTGTCAAGGAGATGATATTATAGACATCACATGTGAGATTATGGAGAATGTACAGATTATTAATATGCGATAGCACATATTCTTTGCCAGTATAGCCTTATGTCTATAGTTTATACTCCATATAAATCCACAGTTATAGCACATAGTCTTATGTCCAGGAAGGAATAAATACCTCATTTTAGGGTACTTGACACGACTGGATATCAGACAGGATATAAATACGAGATGCTTCTTACTTTTTATTAATAAGAACAAAACGTATAGGACTCTACAGATAGTCCACGACTATGATACATTTTCTGACTCAATCAAACAAGACCACAAACTCTAATTTAGATCATAAGGTAGAAAAAGGGTCTGGTTGTGAAGTTAAGTATAGAATATTGTAACAAGCTGGAACTGACTTATGGAAATAGATAATGGGCAAATTTTATCGTACGTATTGGAATATTTATGCAGTCTGCGGTTCCCTAATGAGGAAATATGACATAGTCACTGACTATGGACGAGGGCTCTATAATATTTGACAAGCACAAAGAATCGAAAGTCTTGTGTGTACCCATAGTGAATATAGTAACAATCAGCTGTATCTTATATAAACGTATATTATTAAATATATAATGAATTTGAAACAGTGTAGTGATAATAATAGTAATAATATCTCTACCCCTCATTCTTATCCGAAGGATTAACGTACAAGTCTGATGCATATTTTTATTATTATTCTAAAGGTCGCATCAGTGGTAAAGAGTGACTGAGGTTGGTGAACCCGAAAAACCGTAAGTTCAGGAGTGGGAAAAACCTGGATGCCTCATTAGTTAGGGCAGAAGTCAAATACAACTTCATGTTTATCGCTCATATTATCACCTGGCCATTTTAACTCGTCCAGAGTTGGTTGTCAATCTCTCTCTCCCCGTAAAATGTGTCAACCATTTAGTTCATTATTTATGTAAAATTATATATAACAATAATATGTTTACATTACAAATGAAATGTACCCAATATTGTATTGATGAAAAAAATTCCCTGCTTGTTTCCAGGACTGGTTTCTTCAAAATTATTACTTAGAGTAATAATACCAATGTAACAAAGTAAGTAATCGGGCCGGTGGCTCAGGGCTTAGCGTCTCGATCGCTCAACCCAGAGGTCGTGGGTTCTAATTCCCATTCCGCCAACAATTTTTCATTAAATTGTTTGCTCGTAGATCAAGGCTTATTCGCAGGGATGGCTTGGCAACTATCCTGGCGATGGCCTAGGATGGGAAGAATGTCAACTTGGTGTTAATGTGAGAGATTAAAATCAGTTGATGTTTGACTTGTCCCCCTAACTAATGAGGTTTTCCAGGTTTCCCTCATTCCAGCACTGAATGGTGGTTAGGGCCTACCAACGTAAGTCGTTCCTGAGGCGCAAATGCGGCTCGCGAAATAATAATGTGCCGCCCCCTCACCCACACAAGTATCAGACTTTCGGGCTAATCCTTCCGATTAGAATGAGGGGTAGAGATATTATTATTATTATTATTATTATTATTATTATTATTACTCTGAGATAAATTAAAACATTGATATAAAAGATATTGAGAATATCATGATCATTTTATGAATATTTGACATTGTTCTGGAAGCAGTGTACCAAGTAAATGGAAACGATGATTAAGTAAGATTGACTAGATTCATATGATATTCCTTTAAGAATATGTGTCAAGTAAAAACATTTTCGAAATTTTCCTGAATATTTCATTTGTGGTATTTAAATCTCTGTTTTCTGGTTTTTATATTACAGGTAACATATTCTCAGAATAATATCTGATGAATCACAGAGTTGTGAAGGAATAATTTCTATGCAGCTAAATATTTTTTCATTATTTATAGAATCTCGTAGATTTCTCATTGCACTCTCTAAGGACGTAACCGTTTTTATCGAAAAGCTCAAAAAAAAAAATTACCTGCTTCATATCTTGCGTACAAGTGGACAGAAGCGACAGCGTCTTCACCACCTCCTTGTTCTCCATCACGTGATTGAAGAAATTCTTCTGCTGCATGGGGAATTTCGGCTTCTCCTCCGTCGCCAGCCTATAAAGCCGCCTCCTCCTCATCCTGAAATCATCCTCCTTGGTCTTAACGGCGCCCTTGACAGCTTTCTGTCCGTTGCGGGAATGGTATACAATGTCCATTAGATTGAATTTGGGGCCAGCTAATTTTTTCCACACGGATTTCTTCGGTGGTAGTGCCTTCAGCCGCAATATACAAAAGCCGCATGCCCAGTGTATAGTGAGTATACGTTTGGATACATTGTGGTCATGTGGTGTGTGTTTATAGAATATATATGGCGGTGGATGAATTTCAAAACAAAAACGGAAAAAACCAAAAGCAGTTACATGGATGTGTGTGTGTAATATATACATTATGGTGACAGTGTATCGTTATTATACGGTGTGTTTTGTACATGGTAGTGAGTGGTGTTTGGGTGGGGGGGAGGAAAAAATAACAACAATTAATAAGGTTTGCAACGGATACTTTGTAACAGTTGTATAAGTTTTGTGGTGGTTGCACTACGCGGCCTGGCAGCGTACTTACTTGGTTCTTATTAAAACTTGTACAACTGTCTTCTGGAACCTTCATGTTTAATAGTTAGTCGATATGTTGGACTGTCCAATTTCGTTTTTTAGATAGTTTACAAGCATAGTAATAATAGTTAAGGCTGACCACTTTGGCCCCCAACCATCAACTTATCTATGGGAGCATTTGGAGACAGAATTTTTTGATAGGGAAATATTGGATCATTTTTGGGTACCTAATAAGGAGTCTAATAAAAAATAATTAAGGGGTTTTTATTAAATTAATTATATTAAATGAAAAAATTCACAGATTTCGTAACCCTTGCAACCCTCAGAGACATTGGAAATGATGACACAATATGAAACACAATTAAAAGCGCCCCGATTGTACTATCAAATGAGACGCTATGATGCTACATTAAGCGAGTGCGGTATTATAACTGAACACTCCCCACTACTCTTCACGCCGCTGGCCGGTCCAGCGCTCCTCTATCGATATTAGTGGAGCTAAATCGCCGGTCTAACTCGCTTCTTTATAGGAATAGACATCTATAGAGGCACCAGTATTCGCGCTATAAGCTTGAGCGCGTTGTACTACTTCTGATAAACACAAGCGCTTTTTAAAAATTCCATAATTCAAAAACGGTTACAGTTGAAGCTATGAAGCTGTATTGGTCGGTTGTTCATTGTTCCACATTTATTAGTTTTGTTATATTTAATTAGTTATATTTCATTGATTTAAATTGCTTGTGATACTCGTTTGATAAGAGAAACGCGTGTACAGAGTATTGTTTCCTTGACCATAAGTTAGTCTCGCGCTAGTGTAAGTGCACCGCCGTGATGGTGATGGAGTGGATTCACAACCAGAGAATTCAAAACATCAGTAAAATCTAGCAAAAAAATTAAAATCGTCGGATCCTTGACTGAACCCGCGAGGGGTTGAAAAGGACGTTGTTCCATTGTAACCAACCAACTCAGCTCTATTTTTATTTAGAGTAAAAACATTCAACTTTCAAAACCTAGTAAATTCAAAACATTAGTAAAATTTACCTCCAAACAGCAAGATCCAAAATTTCCATATAAAAAATTCCCCTCATATATGTACGCTAGTGGTTGGTAAGAAAATGGTCAGACTTGAATAACTTTACAGTTTTTTTTTAATCGATTGCATTTCGAATTGTTCATTAATCCGAAGTGACCAAACGGTAGAAGTGTTTGTTATGGGGTTCTTGTATCAATCTGAAGAAACCGAGGTTATTGAAAGAGGTAGTTCCAAGTACTAATACTTGTTTCTAATAGATGTCGGACTGGTACTAACATGTAAGGGCTGGACTGAGAATCTGCTAAAGAGCCGGTATTTAGCTGAACTCATCTGACATAGATAAAATTGCGCCAAATATGCTCAGTATTGCTCAGATATACGATGGATGACATATATTAGGAGCTCACCTCATCCTCGATTACCGGAGATTTTATTTTCTTTGTGTTAAATATAATTTTTTTAACTATGTTGTTCTTCTATTAGTTGAGTAGTATAATAGAGAATTTATTTTTCTGTTATTAAAGCTTCTTTTATATTCTCCATAGATTATTTTTAGAAATTTCTACCAATTTATACACTGTACACATTTATATACACATTAGGAGACATATCATAAGGTAAATTGTAGACACTAGAAAGCTTTTCTTTTTAGTATTATTAATATTATATTTTACTAATTTGCCAAGGGATACTTTGGTATATATTATACCTATAACATTTTTGTACGTTTTTTTAACAAGAATATTGTTGAAAAAATAAAAATTAAGAAAAGGCTCTTGTCAGAGTCGACTTCTGATAGATTACAAGAACTCCACAACAGATCATCTTACAATTCTGTCATCTCGGATGAAAATGCAATCAAACTTTTATAAAATCTTTACAACTATATTAATTCATTGTTAACTATTAACAATTCAAAATATGTTATATAACTGGTATGGCCGCTTTAAAAATATAATTCAAGTTAAGTAAATGTAAACTAATATTTGAAGTGGTTTTAGAATATCCAGAATTGCGAAATTTGCCACTGAAAGACTATCAAATTATACAATAGTTAGTACATTTATTTATTTTATACAGTTTCTTTTTCCAGTTTATAATTGCAATACTATTGTATTGTATTAATAAACTTTTTGTTAAAGATCTGAATAGTTTTTGTAAACAATAAAGCATGTATTGCTAAAAAGACATTATTATCTTATTATTCTTCAAAGAATTCTTATGGGAATATACCACTTGCGAAAAAAGCAATATGAAATTAAAAGTTGGTATTCAACGAAATATTGTGTTTAGTTTCAATTCTTACTTTGAAAGTTTACGTAAACTATTTTCGACTAACAAACAATTTATATCAAATCGTTTATTTCTTTTTAGTTAATTTATTGCATAATAATATTTGCTATATTCTGTGCAGTGGTTGTTTGCAGTTAAACTTTTATCCCTACATTCTTTTTTGGTTTTTTCAGGTGGAGTATTATTCTCATAAGAATATTCTGATGAATTATAGAACTGCGCGACAAAGAGTTATAGACAATACGATATCTTTCTTAGGTTTTTAAAACTTAACTTGATAAAAGATGTAGTAAATTAAGGCTATTAAGTTCTGGAAACTGAAATAAAAGGACACGTAAACCGTAAACTAAAGAACACTAAGAGTTGGTTAAACTCTAAGATTTAAAATTAATAAGGAAACCATCGTGGAATAGTTCAAGTTATTGTAAAATTTGATCGTTTCTATCGTTTTTAAGCCCGTTCGCAAATAGTACGATCAAGGCATCACAGGTTTAATTATAATATTTATTAATTTGGTACTTATTATATCACCTGTAAATTATTTGATTGATCAAAAATGAAATGAAATTTATGGAAACGTTAATTTTTTCAACAGTAATTCTACTAGTACCTATAACTGATATAGATATTTAGTCAATTAATATACCAGATATGAAGCATAGAAGAAAATACCTATAATTATCTATCAAATGCTAAATCGACGACAAAATTACATTTATATAAGGAACAATAATTGATTAAAACTGGTGGGCATCTCGAACACACGTATGCTTATAAGTATATATAAAATATAACCGATGTCTTGACAATTTGAATACTCATATTTAGATAGTAAATATATTCATCTTTATTTCATAATTAATTAATTAATAATTATCGTTGTTTACGAAAATTTTTCAGCATTATGTCATTGTCAGTTAATCAGATATTGTACGACTCGTTCAAGATATTTACCATTTTTATTCACTTATATTTCCCTGAAACAAATGCCTTATTTTATATAAAACATATTTATTATTTATATAAAACTCGAACGGAATATTCTAAAAGTAATATTCTACTTTCTCGTCAAAAGCTATGCTTAATTTTTCAAAATGAGTGAGTGTAATACTTTTTAAGATGGTTTGTGGATAAAACGGTAAGACGATACTTGGGATTCATCTTATACGCACTTTTGAGATACGATCAGTAAATGCTGAAAAGTATAATGTAACATCTTTTACAGCAAAATAGATCAAGATAAACTTGAAAGTCTCCTTTCGAAGAGACCAACCACTTTTTAAGACCTTGGAGTCACGTTCGACAGTAGACTGATATTTGACACACATGTTGACACCATTATACTAGAGGCTAACAGAACATACACTTTTATTGCTCGTAACTGTCGCGACTTGAACCGTTGAGTGACCAAGTATAACACTTGGTCACACAGCGCTTGAACATAGAGGTAATACAATTTCTTTACATTTCCTTTGTGAGATCTAAAAATATGTTTTCTGCATTTGTTTGAGGGATTTTGGTTCAAAATAATTGAAATTTTGTCTAGGTAGTTCGAATTACACTTATATCAAAAAAGCAACACCAATATGGCATAGATATTTGCATCTCATTAAAGACAAAAGGTTTACCTGTGGCTGACCAGCGGTCCACTGTCCGACGCCTTTGGATACCGAAGTAATATTCTTCCCAGCAGCAATCAACAACTCCTGCACCTCTTCCAGGTTAGGTTGAATTGCCACTTTTGGAATTAACAGTACTGAATTCAGGAGAAAGACTGGTGTCCTTTCTGAGCGATCTAGAAAGAAAACAGCAGGTGTTTCATATAAAATAGTATACCTACACACAGGGTTATTCAGAACTCATCTCTAAAACTTTGAGGATATGTGCATCTTTAAATAAAAAATCGATATCACCAAAAAAATTTTAATAAAAGTATTAGGATTTCCCGTAAACAATGTTTAAAGTTATACCATTATAAAGGACTACGTAGCTGGGCAACTGTACTTCAACACATCTGATACTTTTCTACCACATTCCTAAGAATGTGATAAAAAACCGACCAATAATGGCCTGGTTAAAACCGACCGAATAATGTTGGAGTGGGGATAATATCTGTATTGTCTATGAGTCGTCAGTCTGTGTGTCGCTCTCGCGGGTGTTTTATTTATCTTAGGAGTGTTAAACTGTAAAATTTTCAAAATGGCTCATGTGTACAGTAATGCTGAGTTAATGGACTGTTACCAGTGGATTATCAATTAATAGTTAGGTTTTGTGAGTGGTTGTTGCAGCAAAATGCTGAAAATCCCCAATTTACTTAATAATTTGCGTTTACAAGATCAGCAACCAGGAGGAACATTCGGTTTAGTGCGGCAAAATTGGATAAGGCGTGCCCAAAACTGTGTACAAGTCGAGGAATATTATTTCTAAAAGCTTTTGTAACAAGGTATGTGCAAATTTTTTATACCTAAATTTTACGTTTCTAATACCTAGTAATCAAGTAGCGTAATTCTTCAAAATTAGAGACACTTTATTAATTTTAACGACACGTCACTTTGGTCAGATCTACCTATCTTTAAGTTTATTTTAAAGTAAAAACGCCGCAAATCTTTTTTGCGCCGGGTGTCGGTCGGTACCACATTTTTACTTGTATGTTGAACATCCCCAAATTTTATTATGGATCAGTTCTGAATAACCCTGTATATTTATAACCTTTGCTTTTGTATTCTGAATTAGCAATAATTAAAAAACATACTAACATTCCATTGAAAACCTTTTTCGCAAAGCATCCAACGAGGACCTGGTCACTCTCACAAGCACGTCGACAATCTTCCTGCTGTAATACCTCCGCATTTCTCCGAGAGCTCCCCGAACTACATCCTGCATAGCCTTGGCCATTCCGCCACTGAGAAGTAAATGAGGCTTTTCAAAACATTCCCATACCAAAGACCAGTCTGACTGCTGTTGTGATGAAGCAGTGCCAACATCTGTCAGTTTGTCTTCTTCTGAAAAATATTTACCTACTGTACTGAATTAATTGAGTTACCCTGAATTTGACTTAGAAGCAAATTCATCAGATAATTGTTATGTCATTATTGCATCTCCATAAATCAGGTATTTGTCTTATATTTTACACAAAAACATAAATTTGGTAAACAAACTGGTAATTAGAAATGAGACACACCAACAGGAGACGCAGATTAGATGTTCATTGATGCAGTAGACAATTGCTATAAGTCACTTTATGCATCATAATAACACGATCAGTTAAGCTACAAACTGCACCATTCTGTTGTGGCTTGGTTATATATCTTTCCTCTATAATTCTATACCTCTTTCCTCGTAGTATAAACATTCTTTACCTTCGAAGACAAATTCATCTTCTTCTGAACTAGGTGATGATTCTATTTGCACTTTTCGTACCAAGGACAATATTTCTTCCACTGCTTCTTCCACCATCAGGCTCTTCTTGTGAAGTTCCGTAGCTGCATTTCGGCACACGTTATAAATTTTTTCAGCGAAGACCTCCACTCTCCAAGGATCTTCATCCATTTCAGGCAGTGCATGTAACTGAATGGACTGCATGCTCTTCAAGACTTCAAGAACTCTATTGACGTAGATGTCGTGCACTCTGCCCGTCTAAAAATATGTCGAAGGTGGTAACATTTATTCAAAACATGAAATGAAAAGGAGAATTAACAGCACGAAGAGTTTTTTTAAATTTATATTTATACTAATTTCAGTACAGAAAAAAGAGTATAAATTTAATGAAACCCATATAGTTGCAATGAAAGTTAGGTATATTAATTATCTAATCCAAATTTTCTTACCAAAACTTTAAAACTATGAATTGCTTCATTTCCCTTGTCTACAAAAGTCTGCCAATCGGATGATACCCAGTTGAGCTTTACAAGTCCAGGTTCTATCTTTCTCGTAAGCTTCACCAAATGTGGTAAGAACAACGGCCTGACTTCCAGTTTAACATTCCTTACAACCGTCAAAAAATCGTTAATGAGAAACTGCAACACAAAAATTAAATAACATCTTTGTACCTACTGAAGTTGTTTCTTTATTACTTGTAAAGAATCTTGCACCAGGCTAAAATGGTCTCTCTTCGCAAATAATGTTAGCGCCACCATTGGAATTGGTAAGTCCATTTTCATCATGAGATCTGCCTCCCTTATAAGTAGTGGAATGGTATTGTGTATGTTCACTTTCAGTTTTTGCTGTTCTGGGCACACTGCTAGCAAATTCCTCAAAAGGCAGTTGTCAACGTCAGAGACCTAGAAAACAGTGAAACTTTTTAATAAAAAACAGGAGTGAGTTGCAATATAGTTGCTGCAACTTCTTATAATTTCGAAACTCGAAAAGTTTACTGACTTAATGAAAGGTAAGCTATTACATAAACAAACAAATCAGAAGTTTGTATCAAGAATCAAATCAAAGAAGATAACCACATGGTGACGCAATAGTCTACACTCTACACGAGTATTAGGTATGAGATAAAATAGGGAAATGAAATGGATTAAGAAAAACTACTAAATGACAAATAACAAGAAAGAGAAGATAATGAGATTTCCTATGACGACGATACCCGTAAAGAAGATCAAATGCAAGATGTTATAAACCAAAATAACGAGAAAGCCCCTAGGAAGTAAAAATGGAATATCAGCAAACGTCTTAAAAATTGGCAGATAACGATCTGCTTTTTTGAAGTAATGCAATGGCAGTCGGGGCACATTACACGTGGAGTAGTGGTTTTCGGCATCTCCTGCAAATAAGGATTATCTTCCTCAAAGCCAATAGAGGTCACTGCTATAATAGCCCCTGCGGAAAAGCAGGTGATTATCTGTTTGTTAATTTGACAATAATTGTCAGACAGATAATAGCAAAGATCCAAAGAAGATCTCCAGTATCCAGGAGGTGTGATACATCAACGGTGCGTTTCTCACCATTACTAATACTGACACTTTCTCCTTCCGAGTGTTTAGATATTTCGCTTCTTTACAGTTTCACCACTTTTAGCTATACTATAAGCACTTCTAACAGTCACTGTTGTAGCGAAAATTTTAACAATTTACGCACAGTGGTATTTTGCTAGTCACTCATATGCAACCATGACTCCACCTCTGTATTACCAGTTGCGGAGGATACTTTAAACAAGCATTGGGGTCACATGGTATTCTTGCAACAGAGAAGGGGAACTCCATAAATTGACAGGAGAGACAAATTTCAGGGCTTTTTCGGTGTAAATCAGCAGGTGAGATACTTCTTTTATTGAATTTCATTTTCTATATATTGATTAATTAATTTATTATTTGATATTATTATATTTGTGGTTTATTCAGAGCATAGTGTTACTCAGTAATTATATTTGGTATTTTTCTACTTTTACACGAGGATACGTGTAGGGTTTTTTTTTTATTAAGGTTCAAAGCCACGTGTTGGCTTCAGTTTTTTAGGGCGTCTGATTGATGCCTTCTATATATATTATATTAGTACTTTGAATAACTAAATATCACTGTAATTTCGTTTTGAATTCATGTCTTTATGACTACCATTTTGTGGTAATTTTGGAGTTCAAATCAAGTTTAAGACTACAAGGCAGTTGACCTTTAAGTTCGATTTTTTTATTAAGGTTATTTAACCAGCTTTGCAGGAAAATCTACAACTCGGGGCAATTGTTAGTCTATTTGTGATATTAAAGGGATTCAAAGTCATTTAGTTATATCTCTGATTGGAGATAGATTATATTTTTTTTTACTGAGTATAGGCTAAGGTAATAAACCCCAAATAATTTCATGTTTAATATTTTTTTATCAACAAGTATCTCTCCTGATCAAGTTGCACAAAGCCATTAATTTGATTTGTATTTCTATTAATTAAAATTGCATAGTTGTAAAATACATTTGTTTAAAGTTTAGGCAATTTTAATATTTATTTTTGTTGATATTTAACAATCTGTTAATATTCAATCATTTACAATAATTAATTTATAACCCAGCCAGTTAGTGAATGTTTATATATTTCCTTTTCAACCAGCAAGGTCACTAATAGGTTTTTGTTCACATTGTCATTTTTTTCATAAGTAAAAGAAATAATTCCTCAAAATTCTTTTAGGAACTAATTAACAGTTCATGTATTTAATTAACTACATAGTATATTTGTTATTTACTATTACTAAACTATTATTATTTCATTTGCAAATTTTGGATAATTTTATTGCAAATTATACAGGGTGATTTCTGTTTGTCTTTTATTTCATTTAATTGTTTTCATTACCTAATTTAAATTTTTAATATCACAGTTGTGTTTGTTATCACAGCAAGATTGTCTACTGAGATTCTACTTTGTTAAAGTAGAGTTTGTATTTATTCTATGATTTTGGTTTAACACATTTACTATATTTCATGAGAACATCTTGGCTTACTGGAAGAGAGGAATCTTCAGAAATTTTAACTCCACCACTAGGAACTGGAAAGGACAAAGTTGCTGATATCCAACGTCTCAGAACATACCAACCAAACGCTAGCTAGCCCATCTATTTTGGTTGCAGACTGCAGTAGGTGCATAACTGTTGCACTTTGGAGAGTCCTAATCTACCATTGTTAAGGATATATTTTGGTGGGAGTTAATCTGATTTCTTCGAGGCCAGAGAAATATATTTGTTTTTGTGTAAACCAAATCAATATCTGCTACCAGCAAGTTTTTGTAAAGTCATTGTTGCGTGGTAACAACCACAAATATAGTAGTTTAATCCATATTTAATACATGATCATTATTCTTTGATTCATCACATAATTTGTACATATCCTGCATCATTATTTTAACTGTAATATACAATTATTTTAATCGACTTGTTTAATTTCATCAAACATTCATTATTTTTTATTAACTCATATTATTTATTATCGTCTATTTAAAATTATCCTGGCGCTCCAACAGGATAACTTAAAATAACATTTTTTCTTCCTACGAACCGACACCTAACCGACAAGCTAAGCCGGAGCTAATGTCAGTAGTTCCTGGTGGATTAAAGCCAATAAATTTCCACTAGGTTCATTGCACTGTTACTAAAAACAGTTAATGAAACAATAAAATTATATGAAAAATGATTCCCGTCTCTCGAAATTACCCTCAACTACTGTTCAAGATTCGGTATGACCAGTTTATAGCCATATCTCTTTTTGTACGCGATATGTAGAGATATAAACTTGTGAGACACCCTCAAAAAATTACGTCCAGCAGAACATAGTATCATCACAGTATCCACAGCGTGCGGCTCATTACAATTTCAATGGAAAAAATACACCTAATTATTTTATGGGATTAATCATCGATCTTATAGTACTAGATACGGCTTTGGGGCGATTTGTTTTGTTCAAGGGGAGGGGGGTATCTAGGTCCTCTATTTTTGATACTTTTGATTGGCTCTTTATTCGAGAATACTACGGGATTGGCTCTTTGCTGAGTACCTTACTCCCCGCTCATACCGCAGAGCTCCAAGTCCATGACTTTACGTGATCAAAACAATCTCAATGCTGTTAAATACTCTATACCGTATCTAGTACTATAAGATCGATGGGATTAATCATAAAAATAGTGGTTTCATTTATTTCTAAGACTATGTGCCTACTATTTTGGGACCGGACTATAGTAGAATCGATTTTATATTATCGAAACTATATAACTTAACTGAATTAATCATCTGATTCATTGATATCGATTCGAATAAAATGTTCCTTAAATAATCACTTACGTGCTGATTCATCCATAAAGCTACCATGTCTGTCTCGAAGCTTTTAAGCATATTCTCTGCCAACCTATGGCGTTTGGAGAGCTCGACGGTGGTAGGCAAGTGTCTCAAGATATGGTGGGTAGTTACGTTCGACAAAATTTCATCAAGATGCGACACTAAGGATCTCGCCCACTTTATTCTGCCTGAACAATAAAAGGTTTGTTACCACAGACGCCGGTAATTGTAATTTTAAAATAGAAAAATAAAAGCAACGATACCTGCTATTGGTGGGAACATTCTTGGTACTGGTGGATCATCTTTTTGTTTTTTATACATCTTAATAATCCTGTCGACTTCCTTTTCGCAGTACTTCAGGATCCTTTCGTACTTCTCCTCCATTTTATTCAACGGGATTTTTTCACTGACCTACAATATTAATAGGAAATGTATTACTAGGAAAAGATATCGGAGAAATGTCATTATATTATAAATAAATCACTGCTGTAATTGCAACAATGCTTTATAATTCAGCTATACGTTTAAATTTTACAAAAATAATTAATTTATTTTCTTATAAGCTGAACAATTAACGTACTTTAAATCAACACATACAATCATCGTATTTAACAAATGAAAACAATTCCTTAGATAACCTGATACTGTCATCTTGAAGTAAAGCAATCTTTAATTTAATATTGAGATCGATCCATTTACTCACAAGAATAATTATTTTAATACAAAAATGCTATAATTTTTATTATATTTAATATTTTAATACATAGCTTTACTAGGTAGTACTGAAAAATACATTTATTTGATAAAAAATAGTTTTATTTATTTTAAAGAAACTGTTTTCTGTGTGTACATACTTTTTCAAATCGCGTCAAAAACTGGATTCCCTGTGGAGTTTCCCAGACGCTATCATAATTTGTTTCTATTGTCTGCGCAATCTCTTCTTTCAGCTCGTCTGTAAATGCTAGAAATTTCTTGAAATCGTTCTCAAATTCAGCATTCCTTTGATCTAAGTAGTCATAGTTTTTGTTCATTACTACTGATTTTATTTCCGTGAATTTCTGCGTTGCTTCCTCAAGAGCTGAAAGAGAGTATCAGCCACATCAGCAAGTTCTGTAATATACTACCAAAATAAAAGTACGAGTAAATAAATATACTATAGTTAGATATTTAATTCATTTGCCCATATTTAGTACCTATATGACCATGATTTGAAATTTTTAATACTGAATAAAATTTTCAACATTTGTTTTCAGAAGAGTAACCCTCAATTTTTCCCTATTATCATTGCCTATTAGATTTTTTATAATATTAAATACTGCAATCATCAAACTGTAATTAAGATTTCTTTAGTAAACCACTATCGCTATATTTAACAAATAAGGCGATCCAAATAACTCTAAAAGTCACACATAGTATCTGAGAGAAAAGAAAAAATAAGATTTCTCTTAAAATTCTATGTTTATAATAATATAGTTTATTCAGACAATAGAAATACATCATCGATGTATGTAAATATACAAAACAAAACAAAACAAGAAACATTTCGACTAATATATTTTATATGTTTATAGATAATATGTTAGTGTTTATAAACTGATTCATCTCATGCCCATGATACCCAAGATCCCTAAACAAGGATCTTGTATGATACCGGGATATCAAAAATTATCTTGATCAAGGGTGGTTGTGGAATGTAAAACGTGTGTCTTACTTTAAATTTTAAATAATTATGTCACTGTCACACTGACATCATCAATAACCTACAAATTTCATACCTATTTATTTCACTTGTAAAACAATAATGAACTACAAATTATGAAATAACGGTTTTAGTAACAAGAAAAACTAAATTACAGTAATTGTTGGAAATGTCCCCAGTTTTGTTCGATGCACAAGTTGACGCGCCTCCTCATGCTGTGAAAAGCGTTTTGCAGCATTTCTTGCGTTACGGTTGCACATTGCTGAACAATTCTTTGTTGCAGTTCTTGCAAATTATTTACCGGAGTTGCGAAAATCTTGTTTTTTAAGTAAGGAAATATAAAATAGTCCATAATTGTCAAACAAGGTGATCTCAGAGGAAACTCAACTTCTGTATGCAAACTTATCAGCCGGTCATCAAAAAACTCGCGGAGGAAAGCAATATTTTCTCGTGTAGTATTGCGGTTTCACCGTCATGCTACAAATAACCGTACCGAAGTTCATCATCGTTTAACTGTTGCACAAATTCAGCCAAAAAGTTGTGTCTGTACCTTTCTGCGTTGACGGTGAAATCGAAAAAAATTGGCCCAATTATTCTTCTGCGAGAAACTGCCATCCAAACACCAATTCTTTGAGCTTGTAGTGGCGATTCAGTAAAAACATGAGAGTTATCATTGCCCCACATTCGCATATTTTGAGAATTGATGTATCCCGAAAGGTGGAACCACGCTTCGTCAGAAAAAAAAGTTAAGTTCAGAAGATCGTCATTCATTAAATTATTGACAAACCAATGGCAGTAAGCAAGGCGTCTGGGGTGGTCTGCGGGCAGAAGAGCTTGATGTGCTTGCATCTTATATGGATGCATGTTCAAGTCTTTCTTTAAAATCTTATGACATGTTCCATAAGAAAGTCCAATTTCCTGAGAAAGACGTTTCAAAGGTTTTGCAGGCTCCTCTTCCATACCTTGACGAACGTCATTGACAACTTCTTCTGTACGAACGGCTTGGTCTACCAGCACCTTTTTTATGAGTCACACAACCAGTTTCGCGAAACACTTCAACACAATTTGTAAGGCACGCATAAAAATTGTCCGGTAATATTGCCACGTTTGGGAAGTGCTCTCGAAAATTGTCCAAACACAAACGTTGACTGTATTGCCAATTTCCATTAACTAGCGCACCTGTTCGAAAATAGGCTTCAATCATGAAAATTTTGTGCTGTGTGGTAAGAGGCATGATTCAAAAACTGGATTAGAAAATTTCAGCACAATGACTTGACAGATTCTGACACAACAAAACATATTCAAAAGTTTAAAGTAAGACACACGTTTTACATTCCACAACCACCCTTGACCAAGATAATTTTTGATATCCCGGTATTACATAAATTTCTGACATTATGTACTTGCAGATAAGAGTATTGCGTAATTCTAAGAACAGATAATGTACTTACCATCACCCAGCAGTAATCCCTCCATCCTCTTCTTAAACAAACTGTTATAATCGTCGATCAAGTCAAACATGGAAATAATCTTGCCCAATCTCCTGCAAAACGCGTCAAATTTCCCAAAAACGTAATTCTCTGAAAAATTGAAGGACTGTTGGCCCGGAACGAAGGGTTGATTTTTTACTGCGATGTACGTTTTTCTGTAGACTTTGTTTAAAACGATGCACTGAGTCAGTTTCTCCTTTATATCTTCTCTGTCCTGCGACCAAATGCTATCGTTTCCTCTATTTGTTATGTAGTCTTTACAGGTTTCGATCATCTGATTTGTAATCTACGGAAGAATGATTGCAATTACCTAGTAACAGAGTATACTAACACAAGTCAAACTATTTATTGGGAATGATAGTTTCCATTTACTTGAATAATGTTTATTAAGATCAAGAACTGCAAATTGGCTTAAAATGATAATATTTAAAAACAAAACTGATTTTAAATTGTTCATTGGAATTAGTCACCACTGCTAATTTTGTTCCTAATCTTTGAGAGATTGCATACATCTCGGAAATGTCTTTGACGATTTTAATAAAAAAATAATTCCGAAATACCAGGTAGTTCTATTCGTGTGCTTTGAGTGGTACCAATTAAAAACAGAACCGAACTTAAGCGATTTGCATTAATAAAATAATGATAAATAATATAAAATATTAATAATAAAAATTTCCAATAATAAAATGATCCAAATATTTTACTGACAAATATTTGAGATACCTTCCATTATATAAAGACATGATCACAGTTTTCTATTTTCTAATAGGAACATGGTCTGTTTTTCCTCAATTATCAACCTATCATTTAAAAACTAACTCTAAATTACAAGAGAAAAGAATTTGATTAATATTAGTAGTGGTGATAAACACACCGTAGTGCCCTCTTTGGGTCTGTGCTACTATCTGTCTGACAATTATTGTCAAATTGACAGACAGATAACGATCTGCTTTTCTACAGATGCCATTACAGCAACCTCTATTGTCTTTAAGGAAGACCATTCTACTTATTTATTTGAAGGAGATGCCGAAAACAACTACTCCAAGGGCAATGTGCCCCGACTGACATTGCATTACATCAGCATCTTTATAGGAGTCGCCACATCGTTGATCGAGACCAACTACCAGACACTGACCAGTTTCGCGTTTATTTTGCGCTCATCAGAGTGCCATAGGTAGCGGTGAGAGTGTTCTCACCACTACTAACATTCATGATGTCCATTAGACAATCGAGAGTGTTCGCACCACTACTAACATTCACTATGCCGATTAGGCAATCACGTCGCAGCATCGTTCATCGAGTCCACTACCTATGGCACTCTGATGAAGGCAAAATAAGCGCGAAACTGGTCTGTGTCTGGTAGTTGGTCCCGATCAACGATGTGGCGACTCCTATGAAGATGCCGATGTAATGCAAAGCCCGTCAGAGCACATTAACCGTGGAGTAGTGTTTTCGGCATCTCCTTCAAATAAATGATTAATGTTATACTAAATTTTAATACAAAAGAGCTTCGAACATATACATATTTGTAACGGATTAACGGATTGTTGATAATCGTTGAAAATACTCGATTTGACCTCTACACAGTAGATTTCAATGTTACTTCTCTTTAATTTTCAATTCACATGAAAAGAATTCAAGATGCTTCATTAAAAGAATGTGGATTTTTATTACTTCTTGGTTAAAGCTGGTTGCGATCTATTTTTCAGCTGTGAGAGATCTATTAAAAAACTATTCTATCTAGAGACATCTATTTTTATGTCTCGTATTTTATGGATCATCTATCTAATTGTAGAGTATATAGTTTGATTTTAGTAGTACACTAGCATTTTTAATTTATTATTTTATATCTAGCCTTAAAATCTATTCAGACTTCAGTCTGTATTGAGTTTGTTTATACGAGTATGTGCTTGGTAGTGTTTTCGTTTGCTATTTATTCAGATTTAACTCTACTACTTTAAATTTTCTCTAACACATTTGTGCAAATTTTTTACTTCTTCCTGAAATTAGTGTTACTTACCTTCACCATTAGAGCTGAAGTGCGTTCAGAAGTATTATAAAATTGTGAAACACTATGTATGAGACGAACAGTTTGAAGCAATCCCAAAATTGATTTCTTCATTTCTACCTACAAATAAATTAACATAGTAATCAATCTTTTCTTTCAATCACTATAAAATGAAATAAGAACTTATCATGAACCAAAAACCATATACGTTGGTAATGAGGACTCTTATATTGAAGACCTACTAATTGTTATACCATTCAAGCTGAGTAAAATAAAAAATAGTACAGGATGTTAAACAAGTTTGTTACATTCTTACAAAATCAACCACATTTACAACATACTCCATTTTTCTTCTTACTTCCTTACTACTCTACTCGTACTCTCATACTTCTTATTTTCACCGATAGATGACGGTCGTTCATCAAAATCGAACTGACAAATCAAATAAAAAATGATAAATTCAAATCCAATCACAGTTTGGCCACCTCATGCTTACGTTGATGAAATGAACTTGATGAATGAACCAGTTTATTATTATTTTTATACCCATTAAACGATTATTATTATGTAGTGGATATTATTCCTATTCTTCGCTCAAAACACTAATTAAATCTTCCGTTATCATTCGATCACTCATACTCTATAAGGTACAAATCGGTTACTGCACTGGCTAAATAGGTTCCTTAATTTATTGTTCTTGAATATTTTTTTAATAATTGTAAATTTCAATTTGGTTAAAAATTAGTGTCTACATAATAGTAAAGGGGTAGAGGAATATTTTCAAAAAAGTTTCAAAGTTAAATTTTACAATTACGTATTAGTACTAATTTCAGGTTCCACAAAAATTGAATTAATTAAAATTTTGTTAATTTTATAGCATATTTGTCTACCAGTTGGTCTACTGAATACAATGTCAATTTCCAAAGTTGTAGATGGCAATCTGAGGGATGCATAAACTATCTTTCAGCATATGCAAAAGGATTTTATATAGATTTACTAGTCGTGAGTGAATTTACCGGATCATCTAAATACAGAGCGTGGCATTTGGTCTCCAGAGCCTGGATATACTTCGCGTTATCCTTGGCTTCATTGTAGCAGAAAGTTATTTTCTTATCCGTCTCCTGCCATTCTTTGAAGATCTTCGAATGCGCCAATTTGATACAGAGGATCGTATTCTTCGTCTCGCTGCAGTTCACCTGGTTGACGATTTGAGAAAATCGAGCGCCTCGCTTTTTCCAATACTCCAACTCATCTTGTGGTCCTACAACAGTACATTTCGAAGTGATTCTATTTAAATATAAATCTATAGTTGAATAGACATTTGGTATGGAACTTAAATAAATAATAAGTTCTGCATGAAGGTCAGATGAGTAATTTTAAGCTACTTTAGTTAATTATAACAGGGCTTTGTCGACAGGACAATCGATGATGTTTAGTTGAGAGTTGTTGGTGTACTTAGTATATTATTGAACGGGGATACAGCGAAATCATTCACATATGCAGAAACAGTGAAATCATGACATCATTGAGTCATACTCGTAAAATTTTTGTGTCTAAAATTGCATAAAGACAGCTTTAGTAAAATTCCTTGAACAACCAGTTTTATCTGATTGATCAATTGAAAAATAGTTTACGATTTACGACAATGCAATACATTGCTAACAGAGGAATTTGCAGAACATTGAAATATAAACTGAAAAATTATTTAGACTCAAATCAAGGCTTACACAATCAAGGTTACTTAAGTATATTCTGTTGTTCCCAGTATTGACAAATCTTGAATGTATATATGTATGAATGAACTGTATACCTAGATGTACTTACGATACATCTTGAGGATAATTTTCCGCATACAAATGAATATTTTTCGATACGAAGCTCAGTTTAACTCCACCTAGAATAGATTTTAACTATTATAGGATTCTTCTTCCTTCGTTCTATGTAATTCTTTCATCTGAATGATGATTGTTAACATTCCTTTTATATAACATATAGAGAAAACTAATACATGTTTTAAAAACGGTAAGACTGTATTACATAATACACACCGATTCAATAAAAAGCCAGAGGCGTAGTCTGGAAAACTTTAATGTCCACCGATGACGTTGAAAATTCTCTTATGCATAAATACTTCCATGACTAACATATAACCACTTAGCTAGACTTTACTTATGTAATACTACAAATTAGACTTGCTGGTTCATATCTTTGGTTAGTTTCGTTGTTAGGAATTAAACTCTCACGATTTATTTTATTATCGCTAATTATTATTTATACCTGATGAGTCATTTTCCCTTCTGATTTGCTCGCTCTCCTTGAGAATCTCATCCAAACGTTTGATCCATCCTTTAACCCTTTCTTCCAGAAGCTGCACCTTTTCTGGATGCTTTGCCACTTCCTTGACTTCCTCTGAGCTGTAGTCTGCCATGATACACTGCCCGTCCTCAAACAAATTTCGTTCACCACAGACTTCCTCGCATACTACCGAAAAATTTATTAGATATTTAGAACATACATAAAGTATCAGTGCATATAAGAAATATACCATTATTTAATAGAAATGGAAGAGAGACTCGGTCGAATGGTCGATAGAATTTAACATGGTATGTTATCCAAATATCCTAGGATTGGATATCCCTTTAACGAGGTGTTCAAAAGGTTTTTTTTCATCTATTTTTAAAAACCCTATTTATTTTCTCCGTAATAATTATTAACCCTGCTAGCATTCAATTCAATTTAAAAAAGCCATGTCTATCCTCTGTGACTGTTCTAAGGGAACAAACAGCATTTTATAGTGGCTGGCAACGCGTATAAGTACAAATGCGTCTTTCAAGAGCATCCCATACATGCACCGCTCTATGAGGTTACGGTCAGGTGGACGAGCTGGCCATAGTATGCGATTGATATAATTATTAGTAAAAGAAGTATTTACGATTTGGGCGGGATGAAGACGAGAGTTCATCCACGTCATTCACGTAAGTAAAATGTGGGTTTCTGTGTTCTGGAAGACGATAAAAAATTGGCATCAAAACCCGATCCAAATACCTCCACGCATTAACCGTTTAAATTCAGAAAATAACAGGATTAATTCTGCCATGCAAGAACCTTCCCACATGGTAACAGAACGACATTCTAAAGGCACTACTGGTACAGTACTATTTTCGAAAAATCATTCACTTGTTTCCCTCCACTTGTAGATCCTATCATCGTTTCTGTACAGCATTAATCGTGTTTCGTAATATTTGAATTACATGCTATGACCAGTTCATTTATCTGATCTTATCCCCATGTAAAATGTATGAGACGCTCCAGAAAGATGCAATTATACGCATGAAAATGTTTCACTTAGAACAGTCATTGAAGAATGGCAGCAGTTACCAGAAAATATGAATCACAATTACATCAACAGTATATTGTCTCTTCCGTAAGGTCGTTATCAAAGATCCACACAACCTTCGAGTACTACATTTATATTAACTGGATTTTGAAGATTGGATTGGCAGTTTTAAGAAAGTAATAATTGCCGTATATTATTTGCTTTATACGTCAATTGTGCCTCAAGAACATCACCTGCCCATGATACCGATAATTTTAGTCTTTGATAGCATCTCACCCACCTTTCAAAACGCTGCAAAACGATCGCAGGCTCGGTAGCAGCTGGTTCTTCACCATGGGACAATTCGCGGCATCATCATCACAGTCAGGAGTGGGATGCGCTAAGGCTTCCATGAAGACGTGCTCTATGATCCTCTCTATAGTAGTTACCAAGCCAATTTTCTCGTTGTCTATTATACCACAGTACAAGTCCTAAACGGATTGATAATTTATTTAATAACACGAATTGATATGATCCTGTTGAAGCTCTTGTACATAGTTGTATAGTCTTTATAATCTCAATTGAAAATGCATAAAAAAATCCGATAAACAGCACACGTGCGTAAACAAAGAGGCCGCCGTCGAGGTGCAGGTGTTTCTTTAGTCGGAATTTTTTTTACAGTTTCAATTGACATTATATAGACTATAACAAAATATTGGTGAAAGTACTGTAACCGATCATTGAAAAACAGGCCCTTATAAAAGTAGAAATGGTACAATTTATGTACTAGCACTCTTATGTGGCTTTTCTTGTGGTTCTATATTCATATTTACATATATTTGTGTCCATAAACCTGTACTGAGTTTTGAAATAATGGTAATTTTTTATTTCCTCATTTATTAATGTGCAATTGTCTCAGTAGATAACGCACTACTATCTCATTCTGTAATCAAATCTTAAGCTGATTAGAGTTATTATGTTTCTACGCATCATTATTCGGTTCCACCACTGTGGTATACTGAAGAACTAACAAATTCGAACTGACCAGTCCGATGGCAGTGCTGGGGAATGATATAGCTATATTTCAGTAAAACATTTTATATAGTAAGAAAACTATTTTGTATGTAGTATTACTTGTAGAGGTTATGCTCTTCGTTATTAATAATGAAGATATTAAGCAATTGAAAATAGTAGGTTTAGACTAATAATAGTAAAGCTACTAATAGTGGTAAGATAGACAACTTTCGTTATCGCTCGGCGACCTGACGATACATCCACCAATTCTCACTGAGGCTAAACGCCCAGGTATGGTCTATAAATACTAATAAACCCGGGAATTGAAGATGGATTGCAGTATTTCTGACCAGTGGAAAATAGATGTAGTGTCAGCACTAGTAGTAGAAGAAAAAATAGACAATAATTTATTGCATAAATACCAAGTCGCAAAAATTCGAAGAATTACCCATTTGACTAGGGTAATGAGGACTATGTACAAAAGGGTACCTATGAGACAAAACCTCAGCAGTATTCCAGAGTTTTGTAGTTGTACATATTTAGATTATGGAATGCATAGAAGCATTTTCAGATAGGAAGTTATATAGAGCTTCTTTCAGTCATTGGTTAAAACAATAATAGTAAATTGCTGGTGTGATGAAAAAATTAATAGACAATTTACGGTTAAAAAGCTACGCGTATAAAATAACGGGGGAAAAGTAATACGATCATCACATTGACATTTTGCGTTCATTGATAATATACACACCTGGGTGCGCTTTCTTTTATTACCGAAACGTAAAGGACAAGTGAGCGAGGCAATTTATTGTTGGCATTATTAATTCTCAGAGTAATGAAAGTTATAACAACCAAATTTGCTAGTGACTAGCGAAATGTAATTGGATCATGTAAAAAGTTTAATTCGATTTCTCATCTGAGATAAGATTGCGTGAGTAGTGTCTGCATTCGTGCTTGTTTCCATGTTTAGGTATAAACATTGAAAAAATAAGTTGAATGGTTTGATGTTAAATACTAACAGTAAAAAATGCTTAAATAATCGAATTAAGTTCCAAATCAATTAAATTTTGAGTTCATATCATTGTATTTATTATATCAGTGACAGGTATGACTCCATACGCATTAATAAATTAAATGACTTAACTCAGTCTGGAAGAAAGTATATATCACAAAAAACCAAACCAAAAATAATTTCTTATTAGATTTGGTATTAAACCGTCTATAAGAAATATGAACCAGCTAAAAACTGAGAATTGCATAATTTGCAGAAACAGGAATAATAATAATAATAATAATAATAATAATAATAATAATAATAATAATAATAATAATAATAATAATAATAATAAAATCTCTAACCCTAATTCTAGTCACAATGACTTTCCCGAAACTCAGAGGCTTGTGTGGGAAAAGGGACGTTATATTATTATTTCGTAGGCCTCAGGAACTACTTACGTTGGTAAGCCATAACCACCATTCAGTGCTTGAATAAAGAAAAACGGGAAAACCTCATTAGTTAATGGGACATTCGAACATCAATCGATGTTAATTAATGTTAATTGTTAATAACCCATTCCTGCAAACAGGCCTTAATAGTGAAGTAGATAATTTAATTAAAAATTTTCCGGCAAACTAGGGAAATAAGAATACTTTTCCCTTAATAGCTAAATTATTTATTAATTCACTCAAACGTCGCACTTAATTCAAAGTTAAGTCAAAGAAATCAGTACCAGTTAAATTTTTACTAATTCTACTAACGAACTTTTCCAGCTTCTCTTTCCTCGTTCTAACAATAAATGGTGATTATATCACTACGAGTCACTTCTGCGCACTATCCTACAAAATAATATTAAGCCGTCCTTCAAGAATAGTATTCCAACCTGTAATATTTTAAAATTTGTTTTTTTTTTAGAAATAGTCAATTTTTAAAAAAAAAGTTTCTTGACTGATAATTTTTACCTTCTGAAACCCTTCCTCGGGTAACTGCTTGTTAGTGCTTGTTCTAAATATGTAAATACAAGTCCCTGTCAATGGGACCGTTGTGCCGTCAGTTAGGAATAATTTCTTCTTGTAAATAGGTGCCGGTTGCTGATTTCCCAAGTTAATTCTGCTGGTGGTGGGTTGGAGTTGACGGCTAGAGCTAGCTTTGCTGACCTCTTGCTGAGTCTGAGCTTCTGTGTCTTCCATATCTTGGTAGAACCACATCAGCTTCGACTTCATGTTGGGCAGGAATATTTGGTTGATTTCATCAAGCTGTGACAACAGAAATCCGAAGATTTGGGTGAATTAAAATAATAGGTTTTATAATAATTTAATTTACTCCTTTAAAAAGTCATACAAATAATTGGAGCACGAAAATAGTAATAAAAGTGAATTTATTAGATTAGTACAAAAATATTGTGAATTTGAAATAATTTCAAATAAAATATGTAATGTTGCAGTGTAAAAGCTAACAGAAAAATTCTGGGAGTTAACAATTGTTTGAAATATAGATACCGAACAGAATTTTCTGAATTTGAAAATTATAGGTGAGTCAACAGAAAGATTCATCCTCGATTGTCTGTCAAAGGATTGATTTACGTGGAAAATAGAGACACAGGTCGATATTTCTTTGAAGTGGGACATATTTTTATAGTACTGATATTTATACAGGGTCTCCCAAAAATGAGAGGCTGGCCACAACTTTATTTTTTAAACGGAAGACCCTTTGTATTTTTACAGATTTAGATAGAACGTCTTCTCACGAATACATTGATATAGGGTTTGATGGATACAGCTCGAATAGCAAAGGAAATATAACTAAATAATACCATAATGGGATTTTCTTGGAGATAGACTTTGAAGTGAATAACCCTATATCAATGTAACCTTCGTGAGAGAACGTATATCCAAATCTGTAAAAATACACAGGGTGTTCCATTTAAAAATTATATATGTTCTGGTAAAGACTCAAAAGTCTCCTTTTTGAGACACGTAAATGTCCATACTATAGAAATGTGCCAACCTTCAAATAAAAATCGACTTGTCTCTGGATTTTCCATGGAAACCAATTGACAGGGAATCGAGGATGAAACTTTTCGTTGATTACTATATAAATAGTAGTTGACTACCATTTAATATGAAAAGTTGATAACATAAGTAATTTAGGTAGGAAGTTGAATTTTATGTGGCATTTTTCAGTTTCCAGAATGACATATATTATGCATATTTAATAATAATTTTATCTTTCACGACTAAATATATATATATACAGGTTAGTCCACGGGAAGAAGAAAAGTCAGATATACTGCAGCAACCATACACATCTGTTAACAAATTAATGTTTTAAACAAATTATTAAATAGGACTATGGTCTTTCATTCTTACTGTATAAATTAAAAGTTGCAAACACAAAGTTTTAAGTATCAAAAACAGAGCATATGATTCTTTTAAATTTAATAATTAACCTAAAACAGAATTAAATTATAAAATGAAAAGTAGCAGTCTCGATACTCAACCTCATTCTACATCTATGTTGTTTGTTTATGTTCCTGCCATGACTAATAAAAAAAAAACAGTTTTGATTCTAATAAATATTTGCCAAAAATAATCTTTCTTGCGAACACTTCAGGTATAAAATATGTTGAATTAAAGAATATAGGAAATGCCAATTTTCAATGTTCCACTTAAAAATTTTCCAGTTTCTAAATTCAAAACAATTTTGCAAATTCTATATTCTGGCGAAGGCGCCACGTGAAATTCTAATTAGATGGAAATTTAGTACCTACCTAAAGAAAGAGATAACTGAACATTATTTTTTCTAAATATTACCTAATTCTCCAAAACTCTATAGGAATCTCTCTCTCTATATACAGGGTGACCCACGGTGACGAGACATTAGACATATTTCACATTCCTATCTTAACTTTTCATAAGCTATCGTTTGACACTAAATTCAGAGTTAACCAAGAAATTAAACTTAATATAATATAGGAATTATTTGTATAATGTGCTCTTACACGTAGACAAGAGTAGACAATAACATTATTTTCTTTAATGTCAATCGGTATCATCTTCGTAAAATCATCATCAGTGATGTATCTGTGTTTTATGTGTGCTACTGTTAAAAATATAACAATAATAGATATGTTTAGCTTCAAATTTTCTAACATTTTCTCCATTTCTAATAAATTATCTCAAATAGACGTATTTCTCGTGTCAATCACGGTTTAAAATAATTCTTAGTCGAGTACTAAATAAGAAGTTTTGAAGTCTTAGAAACAGGTTATTAAGAATTGAATATACATTATTTCAGAAGGAGTATTCTATAGAGACTATTGTTGATCCATAAGAACCATTACTGGCAATTCAAATGACACTTTAAAATTGGTTTTTAATATATATCTACCTAAAATAGATTTTTATTAAATCTATAAATTATAGGAATACTGACAAAAATATTCTATAAGTTTAAAATATGACGTATTTAGGTACAGAGTATATATCTACAAAAAATAAAACATAGAGTTTTATTATATAAAACTCTATATATTATATATTTATTGTATAAAACACCACCACTCCGTATATAAACAAAAAAGTATTGTATTATGAATATTCAATTTTTTTCCTAGAATTAGCAGATAGTAAACGTACCATGTCTCCTTCAAAAACATGATCCATGATCTCATGTCTGGGCAGGCCCGTGGCATCCATAAGAAGCTGGAAGGTGAACTCCAACCTGGGGTCCATCTCCCCTCTCCTCGCCTTTCGCTCGCATTCTTCTCGGCGGCGCTGAAAATTTGTAAATTAATTAATCTTATATTAGGGCTGCGGTAGCCATCAATTTCAAAACAGCGTAATTTAAAGATTTATTAACTATTCCATTGTTTCAATCCCTAGACAATTTGATTTAAGTTAATTATAATTTGTGGGCTCTTATTCTTTGTTTCAATTAACTAAGTGGTTCATTGTTTGAATATCTGTAAGTAAGTAAGTAAGTAAGTAAGTAAGTAATTTATTTAAAAGGAAGTACCTAATCTATACACAAAGTACACAATACATATATAGCTGTCGCAGCAGTATTTAATAACTAAAGATAACCAACTAAAGATAAGATTTTACAACAAGAAACTAAAAACTATATTACACAATTATTAAAAATTTCCAAAATAAGAAAAACAAATTATTTGAGAAAATTACAAAGTTACGTTTAAAGACTTTTATAGATACACAGTCTTTTATATCTTGTGGGTGAGAATTTTATTCCTTAAATCCTTTATAGAACAACGTTTTCTGTGCTTTTGAACTATTAGTTCTGGCTACATATAAACAATTCGCGCTTCTAGTATTGTGATCATGAATTTCATTATTATACCTTACAAATGGCTCAAAATATGATGGCAACTGCTTATTAATAATTTTGTGTATAAAAATTAATGGAAAATATTTTAGTTTAGATTCGACTGCCATCCATTGTAACGCATCAAGCATCAAATAACTATGTGTATATCTGTTACACCGTAAAATAATCCTCATCCCTCGATTTTGCAAAACCTGTAGCTGTCTTTTCATATTATTGTCAAATAAGTACAAAATACTTGAGCAGTATTCAAAATGCGGTTGAACAATTGACCTGTACACAGTAATATTCGTCATTATAGACAGATTCTTAGATATTCTTGAAAAAAAGTACAGTTTTTTTAATATCTTATTTTTTATGTATGAGAAGTGTTCTTTGAAGCTTAACGTATTATCTAAGTAAAAACCTAAGTATTTTATTTTATTTACAAACTCTATATCTGTATTAGCAAAAGTAATTTTAAAATTGTTTAAATTCATTTTAGAATATTTATATTTAGTTGTAAGAATCATTACTTTAGTTTTTTGAATATTTAATTTTAATTTATTATTACTTAAGTATATTTCAATATTTGCAAGGTCTTCATTCATTTTATGAACTGCTTTACAGAGGTCAGTGTCCATTGTGGCAAACAGAGTATCATCAGCAATGAGGTGTACAAAATCCGAATTACTATATTTCACAATATCATTCAAATAAATTATAGAATTGGTCCCAGAACACTGCCCTGTGGTACTCCAAAGTTATTAATAATAGGTTCTGAATAGGTGTCGTTAATTCTAGTTTCTTGTTTTCGATTTTTTAAATAATCTTCAAACCAGGCAAGTACAGTGCCATGCAATTCATATGATTTAAGTTTTTTCATTAGTATATTTCTATCAATGGTTTCAAACGCCCTTTTAAAATCAAGAAAAGTAGCAACAATATACTTGCCTTCATCTATATTTTGAATCCAGTTTGATATGGTAATCTGTAAAGATGTTTCACACGAATAACATTAAAGGAAATTGAAAAGGAATGAAAAGGTTTGTATCATTAAAGTATTCCGTTAATTGGTCACATACCGCTATTTCAAAAATTTTTTCAATAGGGGGAATCTGTATTTATTTTGTGTGTTTAAATACCACTTTAAGGGAATTGTTTGTAAGTAAATTGTAGATGTAACTTGAAGTCTACAGTCACATATATTTATAGAATTATGCATTGAAGAGGTGTAAGCTCGACAAGGAAATATAGGGGATAATATGCACTACAAACAATGTTTTTATAATATTATGGAGACCAACGAAAGTACCTACCAAAGGTCAAATGGTTTTAAATAATTCAATTAGGAAATATATTTTAATTAAAATATTTATTACCAATAGGATATATAATATTTTTGTATCAACTTCAGCCAACATCAGTAACTTTGTTCTATGTATAGACTATAAATATGTAGCGTTTATGTATTTTTTATGTATTTATAGAATTATTTACGGGTTTCATAATGCATTTTAAACATCAGTTTACTGACTGTAAGTTTAGATTGTGAATTAATTTAACATTAGATCTACAACTAGGTATGTACAATCTAAACTTATAATTAGTTAACTATCGTATAAGTAAGGGTAACAAGCTATTCTCAAATAGAACCTCTTTTACTGGGTGTTTTCTGCATTTCCGAGTTACATAAAATATTCTGTACTTCTACTTATAATCATAGAAACGACCAAGAACAAATTGGCTAAACTCAGGAAAATAAAATTTGTTATAATTCTATTGAATGGAGGTGGAGGTGGAGGAGATAGATAATTTTCTCCACTTGAGAGGTAAATAATCAGAACTTTTTCAAATAACAGGGTACAAAAATACATCAATTGAATGGTCTGGTACAACAATGGTCACATTATGGCTAATTGTTGATAAAAAAAATCGAATTGGTTTATATAAAGTATATTGAATTACAGTCTGTTAAAAAACGTATTTACATACTACTTCTTAATAAGTAGAAATCCTAAAAAAAAAATAGTTTTTATATGAAAATGGAATTTTTTAGCATTTGTTAAAAATGTCACAAATTTCTGTTATATGTGTTTCTTTCCTACAATGTCTTCAATAGTCCATTGAGTCATTGAGATTAATGTCAGTTGAAAATTTGATTTTTATAATTCTTGCAATCATTTTCAAAAATATGAATTCTCTATATACACAGTGTCCCACAGGGAAGGGCTGCGATCGATATATAGAAAAGTACGTACAGGTTGATTTTGAAAATTTGGTGATTTACAAGGGTCAGTATCATATCTATTTCAAATATTCAAAATAATTTTTAATTTACAAAAGTTGAAGAATATTGGATTTACTCTACGAATATTTTCTGTTTCATTGTACGAACCTTATTATTTCCGTGTTTCGTATAACAATTTTGAAATTTTAAAATAATTATATTTGTATCTTTGCCAACAATATTTTTATCTTATATGGTTTTAAGGTTGTCAATTATTTTTGTTATTATATTACATGACTATTTTCTTAATTTTTTAGTCTCCATTATCTATTTTATTTGTTTTGTTTATTTTTAAATTCAGTTATTGAATTATTAATTGAATTATTTGAGTTATATATTGAAATTTACACGATTTTTAGTTTAAATTCAATTATTATGTACCTTTATTACAAACAAACTTTTCTATAAAGTGCAAATATTATTCAGGTGTTTTGCCCAATTACATTCTACTGTTGATAGTTATCATACTACAAACTATGATAAATTTGTTATCAATATCATGCAATCTATGACTTTACTATTACATTCCCCAGCTGAAAAGGTTTTCAGAAAAAAATTTAACATTTACAACCATCCTAAACTGATGATATCCTCTAGAATAAAACACTAAAAAATAATTACAGCAAGCAACTCCTCTGGCTCGAGATCTTCCTCATCCGTCTCTGACTCCGACGAGATTAGGTGACCATGTGGCCCATACACAAACATTTTAACCGCGTTTGTATGTCACTATACAATAAACCGATCGCAGAAGTTCTGCCCCTGAAATTCACGATATGCCCAAGCCGCTCCGAGTTTGACGCCCATAGAACGAAAAGAGACTGCTCACGCCAAGGAAAATTCGCGGGACAATAGCGGAGACTTTTTCAGACATTCCTCAGGCGGCCATGCGATCGCATTTCATCACGGTGTCAGAATTTTATGCAGCGTCAAGTGTGATGTAACTGCCCTGGTGGCACGCGGGTTCCTGGCACCGAATCATTCCCAGCGAAAATTCTCATTTACGAGTTAAAATGGAAAGTTGTTCAAGTTGATTTGCTTCGGATTAACTTTGATAGAAGTTGAAATCGCACAGAAAAAGTTTAATGCGATGGCTCGAAGATAATTTATTGCGTGGAAATTCTATTAGAACTGTGAATGCTGAAGGCCGACGTTTCAAAGGGTTTTGTTGGGGTGGTGGCGCGCCTTCGTGCTGAATAGTATTCATACGCCCTTCCACGCAGCCTACCATGATTTATTATTGGCTATTAATACACTAGGAACACTATTCTTCATCATCTGTAATTATCAATATTTGTTACATCGCCATGTTTTATATTGGACGAAATTTAGCCCATTTTCAGCATTGGAAAAAATATACGGCAGCGTATATTTTGAAAGGGGTTGGAACCTTTGGTGTGAAGATAACGCTGACGTAGTTTTCCACATAACACCAAACCACTATACTCGACGCACGTTTCGCCAACCAAGTTGGCATCATCTGGAGATGATTAAACTAAATCTATGTCCTATTTACACCTAAACTATTGTTTTAAGTGGTTAGTATAATTGTTGATTTACTAGTCAATAGAACGGGCTGTATGGGATTGACCCTCTATCAATATTCATCCTATTTTTACACTTCGAAATTCCTCGACTTTTAAAATTGAAGGAGAAAATCCAAAATTCACATCTATTCCATACTATCCTCGTTTCACCTGTTGTTTTGGTAAGGTTTTTAAAGATATAGGTATGTCAGTGGTTTTTTCATCGGGAAATAAACTACAACAACTTTTAGGCAATCCAAAACACAAAATAGAAACTAAGAAAAGTCGGGGATTTACGAAATTAGCTGTAAAGACTGCAATCAAAAGTATGTTGGACAAACCAGAAGGTTAATTCAAACTAGATTCAAGGAACATATGGCTCATCTCAAATATGGTAGAACAGATAAGTGTAGTATCGCCCAACATGAGTTTGAGAACAAGATATTCCCGTGCTTTTCGTAAAAGCATACGAAAAAATATACTTTCAGCGGTGGAGAAAATTTCGAAGATAAGTTGAATAACATTTGAGGGAGGAGAAAAAGAAAACAATTGGAACAATATTCAACAAGACAACTAGGTATTAAATCATTACCTGTTTCCATATTATTTTTAAGTTTACTTATATCTGTAAATCCATATTTAGCCAATCGCTAATATTACATTTTTAAACCTTTGAAATATTTATGCTGGGCTTGGCTTTATGGCCTAGGTTGGGAAGAATGTCAATTTGATGTTAATGTGAGAAATTAAAATCAATTGATGTTAGACTGTCCCCTAACTAATGAGGTTTTTCGGGTTTCCCTCATTCCAGCACCGAATGGTTAGGACCTACCAAAATAAGTCATTTATGAGACGCACATTTGATTTGCGAGATAATAATATGCCGCCCCCTCTCCCACACAAGTCTGGCTAATTTTCTGGCTAATCCTTGTGATTAGAATGATGGGTAGAGATATTATTATTATCATTATTATTAGAGATAATCGTAACTGATATTTTTACATGAGTAAACATATAAGGTAGATAGAAAATATAATAAACTTATTAATTGCGTCACAAACAGCACTATGATAAATTAAATGCTAATATTATTAGGTTTGTAACTTATAACAAGGTTATCATAAAGTAATAGGGATATAAAAGTAGAATCACTGTTTTTTTTAATAAAATTAACTTGTATGAGAACGGTTAGCCACAAGAGTAAATAAATTACTAGAAGAATATTTCGTAGATGGCACGGTATCTTTGATGTGGTGAAAAATACAACACTGAAAAATACAAAAAAAATTATAATAACCTCTGCGCCGACGGATGAATCAAAGATTAGTTTTAGTGAAAAATATTTTTGCCTTAAAAAACGTTTTTATGTGATATGTTTTTATGCTATATATTGTTAATCTGCTTTTTAGTGTGAGATTTCGTGATAAGTGATAAGACAAAAATATTTTTCAAAAAAACAATCTTTGATCCGGCGGTGCAGAGGTTGATTATAATTTTTTTTGTATTTTTCAGTGGTGGCATAATTCTCAAATAAATAAGAGTAATTAAACAATGTCCCAAATAAATACTTTCATACATTATCAAGATATCTATAGTGCGTCTGAAATTTCGGAGACTGAATAGCAAATAATAATTTGTACAAGTAACTGAGATATGTCATTGGTTTACAAAAATACCAGATACACATTTATTGAAAAAATAGTTGATAGTGGCTTCATTTTGAACTATTTGACATTAGATTAACAATTTCAACAAATATCTAAATACATTTGGTCAGAATTTCAAAATTGCGATCATATCTTCTAAGTACATATTAACTCTTCTTAAGAATGTTTTACTCACCATCAGTATTTGCATCAAATCCATCTTTGTTGGAAGTATCAACAGCAAATGTTAACCGATACTCTTTTGCCAATATAAAAATCACATATGGTTCCAGCTGGAAGGTTTCACCACATATATTTGGAGTGGCAATATTTTTTTGATGACAACTTCCCATAAATTTGAATAGATCGATGAGGATTCAGGAAACTGGCGGAACAAATAAATATGCAAAACAGACTTGCATGGCTTATGTCATTCTAGTTTCACACGAGGAATAAGAAAAATGAATTTGCGGGAACCAGTTGAGAGTTAAATGTTAGAAATGCGGACTGAAAATGTGCAGTATTTAAATATCAGTGATTGGTGATAAAATTAAAAATACTCGCATAATTTTAAAGTTAATAAAATAACAAAGCAAACAATTTTTTGAAATACAAAATTGCTGAAGGGTAAAACAAAGTGTCAAAAAATGTAATGAGCATATTATTTTATATAAAAATACTAACAATATGTCTACTATACATTGTAATTATAATACTTGGTTCAAAAGTCAGAGACTTGTGTGGAAGAGGGTGCAGCATATTATTAATCTATATGTCGCTTAAGCGCCCAGGAAAGACAAGATTGATAAGTAACCACCATTTAGTAGAGGAATCAGGGAAACCTGGAATACCTCATTAGTTAGGACAGTCAAACACATACCAATGTTACCCTTTCACATTAACATCTAGTAAGTATACTTTTTATTCAGGTTTAAGCCGGTTGCCTAGCCGTGTCTCGGAATAAACTTTATACATGAGGTTAAAAAAATTATCCGCTTAGAAACGAATCCGCTACCTCCAAGTTTAAATACGAATGTCCGAATGTACCTTACTCTGAACTGGCAACTCCGTATATTTTTAATAAATCAAATAACTTATTAGGTAATTGTCATTTCCATATATTTTAAGATCTTTATTGTACGACCCGATATAAGCTTTCAAATTTCTGAGTATTCCAAAAGTATGGATATATTTCAAATTGTATGAGGGTATGTTAAAAGTATTTAAGCAACAAAAACAAGCTGTACGTATAATCGCAGGTGCAGGTGTATTAGAACATTGTCAGCCATTATTTATAAAATATGGTATAATGCCTCTTCCTTGTCTTCCTTGTCTATACATCTACTTTTCACTGTTGGAAATCCATAAAAACAACTATGATTTTGAAACAAATTTTGATTACCATAACTATAACACTAGATCATATGTTAAAGGCGCCCAGATATCGCTTTACTAAATCTAAAAAAAAAATCAGTTGACTTACACCTGTATAACAAACTACCTGTAAATGTTAAACAGCTAAATGATGTAAAGTTTAAAAGTTGCATAAGAAAATATCTCTTAACAAATTGTTTCTACAGCACCCAGGAATACATGAGATCCTCGGTAAATATGGTATAAGAGGACATTTGATATGCGGATTATGGGGAATACTATTAGTGGTTTTATTTTTATGCTTTTATCTTATATTGTAAAGTTTTTATATTGTGTTTTATATATACTTCTGTTGTAATATTGTATTTAATTGTTATATACTTATGTTTAGGACAATATATTTTAACATATTATCTTGAAATATTATAGACTTGCTACAAATGTAATTTCATACATAACGTAGTCAAATAAACATCTATCTATCTATCTATCTATCTATCTATCTATCTATCTATCATATAGACATTAACGTCTATAAATTTATATACGTAAATATACAGGAATGAGCAAAAGTATCGATCATGCTTTATATACCGAGAACTGGTTAAATTTATATAGGAACGTTTTAACGAAATACGATGAGCCTCCTTACAGAAATGATTAGTTTAACTTTTTTCTAAATATGACACCATGTATATGTTTTTAAAGTCAGATATAGCTCGTCGTTTATTTTAAGTAACTATGGGAATACGTATTAAAATTATCAAAATGTTAATTTACGAATTACAGCTAGTAGCAATAAAAAATTTTAGAAACATTTACTTTTTTTGTTAAACCGTCATTTTTCAATGTTATCTGCTTCGATTTTAAGGCTACTATATGTAATACATACGTCCCTATACAGGGCGTCCCACGACGAAGAGCGGCGATCGATCTCTCAATGATGGCAATTCCAGTTTTACCGGAAGTAGATGTCAACGAATGTGCGATATAACGAATTCCCTTGAAAACTTTTATTCTAACAGGTGAATTGGACGTCGAGTACCTCTTTAGTGATCTGCTCGTTCACCGGATTTGAGTCCATTGCTTTTTTCTTATGGAGTTACCTTAAATCTAAGGTGTTCATTACCCAACCAGACAATCTTTTCAATTTGCAGCAAGAATCACCGATGAATGTGCATCTATCCCCAGGCAAACATTTCTCAACGTGTGCCAGTAAATGTCTGATAGCTTCTTCTACTGCCAGGAGGTCTAAGGTGCTCATTTTGAAAAAAATCTTTAGTTATTCCTATTAAAATATTGTTTTCTTTATTAAACTGTTGAAATTTGACTGTTTTTTATTCATTTATAACCACAGAAACTCTTATAACTTGAGAACGGATGGACCGATTTCAATTTTTCAAAGACTAGTGTACAGATAATTGAGAGACCTTTTAAGTGATGTGTCACATTCCACCTTATCATTTAAAAAATTTATTTGACAGCGCTTGTGGAGCCATCTTTCATTTTGAGAAAATGAGTTTATGGTAAAAAAATAATACATTTTACATGACTCCCCTGTATTTTGTCCGGAATCTCTAACCCAATTAGTTCAAAAGTTACCAGAGGGAGAGGGGGTAGACTTTAGACGCGCACTGTATATTATTTGTACCTATACATAGTAGGCACTTATAGTAAAATTATAGGTATATTATATTCCCAAAAGAATTTTTGAGTTCAATCGTACAGCTGATATGCGCACGAAAATATTAAATAACAGAAAAACTTAAAATCAAAATGGAAGCCTTATACTTCAGTATAAGCCTTGCTTGGGTAGATTTTGCATAACTTAAACATATATTAAATCCATTGAGAATTAGTCTATGTACTGTTATACCGGTAAAAATATATCAAAACATTTTTTAGTTCTGTATTAATTATTAGTAGATGCCTATTATCTCTGCCTAAATTTATAGACAATACGCTGGCTCTTAATATTTCATATTATAATCAATCGATATGTATCATTAACCACTTACGTTCTGCGTACCCTCACTGAACGACCTACTAGGCATAGCCCACTTCTTCAGCCCCTGCAACAGCAACAATCTGTTGCTGCCTTTGCTGACTTTGCCTTGTTTTGCCATTTCTTCACAGAGTATTTTTAGCAAAATGTGGAGCAACAATTGAAGTAGCACATACTATAAAACACCCCGATTGAATTCTTTATTTGACGTAGCGTAGCAACAGAAGTTTGATCGAATTTGAGCAATATTTGACACATTTGGTGGTCGTGAAAGCATAAGCATATGTTGTCATCAGACTATTAATAATTTAGTTGAAGGAGAGGGAAAGGTTAGGAATATTCAGGGTTTAAACTTATCTTGTAAAATTCTAGTTGGTACAATATACAACCAATCTCCAAGCATAAGTCTATTATCAAGGGAAGCTTATCTACTATTTAACTGGGAAATTCCAATTCAAATGTCGAACTTTACGAATGTCTATTGAAATTATATATTCCATTAACAAACTATGAAATTACAGTATGGAATTTAGCTGCACACTTTATTATTTGAAATGGAACACCCTGTACATGTAGTATTTCTGTAATCTTTATAATCTTCTAAGGTGATTTTTCTATATTTCTTTACTACGAACTATTTTTAAGAAGTCACTATTTCATAAACTGCTGAAAATCTGTGGTCTGTTTTTCATCATCAGAAGACCTATGTAGTATTTCCAGATCAAACCTCAAATAACATACAGTATACATTTTGAAGTGTAATAATGAGTTCCTGTTTCAAACTCAATGAAAATGGTGTTATATTTTTAGATTCCTCAAAACTATTTTAGAACTTTCATTTAACATTTCCTGTACCAAAAATATATAAGTTGCTAAGGGCTCGGCATCCCTTACGTACATATTTTACCTAAATCTATATAGACAGAAGCACTGTCATCACATGAATTTCAACCTAATACTAAACGAATAAATTACTGTTTCGACCTATTAGGTCTTCTTAGAGTCATATAGTTTTCAGATTGAAAACAACTAATTCTTGTTTTTATGAGACAATTACTGAAATTTTGCGATATTATAAGCATGAGAAATAGGCTGCCCAATCCAAGTTGGAGGATAGTAGAGCGGGCCACAGACTACGAGCATGTTTGACTAATTTTATCGGCAAGTAGTTTTGACTACAAACATGGACAGACAGGATCATCAGTGCTCATGGAAAAGATCACAGACAGGAATCCCACAGGATTCAGACAGGGTCTCATTAAGTGGAAAAACAAAAGACATTCAATCGAGGCCAAAAAATAGCTACTAAGATCTTGAAAAGGGGGCTTGGAACCTCTGGTGTGAAGATAACACTGACGTAGTTCTCCACATAACACCTAAACACTATACTCCACTAACGCGCGATTCGCCAACCAAGTTAACATAATCTGGACATGATTAAAACTAAACCTATGCTAACACTGTGTCCTATACGTATATATCTAAACTATTGCTACGTTTCAATGAACCGTCATTTACTAACCAATAAAGCGGGCTGTATGGGATTGGCCCTCTGTCACTATTCATACTATTTTTACACCTTGCAATGTCCAAACTCTCAAATGCATCCAACTGTCTGAAATGTGTTACATCCCTAATTAGTCTTAAATTGCTACTATCTATTTTATGGCTCTTCTCCAACGCATGTTGGACGACACTAGACTTACCTGTTGAGATGAGTCATATGTTCCTTGAATCTAGTTTGAACTAACCTTCTAGTTTGTCCAACGTACTTTTGATAGCTGTATTTACAACTAATTTCCTAAATCCCCAAGTTTTCTTTAATTTCTATATTGTCTTTTGTATTGGCTAAAAGTTGTTGTAATTTATTTCCCGATGAATAAACCATTGACATACCTATATCTTTTAAAACCTTACCAATACCACGGGTGAAACGAAGATAGTATGGAATAGATATGAATATAGATTTTCTCTTTCATTTTAAAAAACCGAGGAATTTCGTGTCTCTTTAAATTTACGTTTCCTAATTATTCTATCAATTAAACTTAAAGAATGTATCCCTAATCAATACCTTCTCTTTTTTTCAAACCTCTCCTTAATTAAGGGGAAACTTAATAGGCGATGAGTTACAAAATTGAAACGCCATTTTGTGTGGAGCACAATGGTGAGAGTCCTTAGGGATATATCTTAAAGTACTGGTATCTTTTCTGTATACAGGGTGTCCACCTAGTGCGCGTAAGTCCAATATCTGGGTTAATAAAAGAGATAACTTAATTTTTTTTTCTACAGGGTTGTCTAATATCCCGAGCTGCACAAAATGAAAATATATTTACATATTCAGGGTGTTCAGTTTTTCCTGGACAGGTACCAACTTCGTTTTTCTAAATGGAAATATATATTTTTTATTGCTTTTTCGAACTAAACCCTTGATTTTAGTAGGACTTTCATCAGCCTTCCCTATACCTAACTTAAACTGTTTTTGAAATATTGACGGGTGAATATTGACATTTTTGCAACTTTGACACCCTGTAAAATCTAAACGGTTTGAGATCAAGCAAAACGGTTTGCACATTCCTATCTTAACTTTTCATAAGCTATCGTTTGGTACTAATTTCAGAATTATCCAAAAATTTAAAATTTTCTGAAAATTTTGAAAATTTTTAATTCCTGGATAAATTTGAAATTAGTACCAAACGATAGCTTATGAAAAGTTAAGATAGGAATGTGCAAACCGTTTTGCTTGATCTCAAACCGTTTAGATTTTACAGGGTGTCAAAGTTGCAAAAATGTCAATATTCACCCGTCAATATTTCAAAAACAGTTTAAGTTAGGTATAGGGAAGGCTGATGAAAATCCTACTAAAATCAAGGGTTTAGTTCGAAAAAGCAATAAAAAATATATATTTCCATTTAGAAAAACGAAGTTGGTACCTGTCCAGGAAAAACTGAACACCCTGAATATGTAAATATATTTTCATTTTGTGCAGCTCGGGATATTAGACAACCCTGGAAAAAAAAAATTAAGTTATCTCTTTTATTAACCCAGATATTGGACTTACGCGCACTAGGTGGACACCCTGTATGTTAATTTCTAACTTATTTTCACTATTTCTAATTATATTAATACATCTAGGAATGGTAGTTGTCCAGAGTTTTCATATGTAAATTTAACTGACGCGAAACGACTGTTTAATTTAGAAACAAAGTTGTCAATATCAGTGACTTTTGTATTAACCCTGTAAAGATTTCATCAATATATATACAGCAAACCCTGAGGAAATACTAGAATTCTTCTTTTGCCTCGGTTTTAAATCATGAAGAGATTGACAATGAATGGTGACAAAGTATTACCCATTGCTATACCCTCATGTTATTCGAAGTCACCATTGAATCGAAAACAAATCTGTCTCACGCAAAGTTTAGTGAATTAAAAATATTCTTTTACATCTTGACATCTGAACTGTTTGATTGGAATATCAGTAAAAGTGAGGTCAATCATATCAATAGATCATAAGCGCAGAGTTGCATAAATTTGAATCACCTATTGTAGACGTACATACATACATACATATACAGGGTGGGTTTTTGAAAACGAAACAGAGCGAATAACTCTCAGGAAAATTATTTTTTCGAAAAACGCCGAGACAGGTCGATTTTTGATCAAAAGGGGACATCTTTTCCCATACTTTTGATGCTCCAGTCTCACCCCCCCTAGGGAGGGGAGGCAACCCCCCAAATATCTTAATAGGGAAGGAGGGTTAAATGACACATCATTTGAAAGGTACTTCAATTCTCTACACAACCCTGTATTAGTTTTTTAATTTGACTGGTTAGTTTTGAAGATAAAGGTTGTTAATAAAAAACTACTTTTTACAGTTTTATTTGCAAACTTTTTCTACATCAGCCAATTAAATATTCAAATTGATGACCTCCAGCCTCCATACAATAGTCGTCCATGAGTGTCACCCCTTTTGTCACAGTGACATTTCCTTTTATTATTCGCAGTAAATTGAAATAATAAATAATACAATCAGAACGGGTATTGAGCGAATTAATATTTTATTGTTACCTGTACAGTTTGTCGACATTATGGTTTATTCGATTCCAGAAAGAGTGGAAATAATTGCTCTTTTTTATGCAAATAATCGGAGTGCTAATAGGACAGCAGAAATATTTAATCAGCAACACTTGGGTAAAAATGTTCACAGGAAGTACATTTTGGAGTTAGTGACCAAATTTCAGGAGTACCGGATCTGTAAGTAATAAAAAGCGACACCCCGAAAGATATGAAGCAGAAGATGTAGCTATTCTAGGCCATGTTGCTATAAATCCTAGAACGAGTACGAGGCAAATGGCAGCTGAATCCGGTTTTGGGCGAAACAAAATTCGTAAAACTTTGAAGCATCATAAATTCCATCCCTATAAGATTCACCTTGCTCATGAACTTAATGGAGATGACTTTGACCGCCGACTACGATTTTGTGAAGTAATGAGTGAACGAGCTATTAATAATCCAGATTTAATTTTTAATATCTGCTTCTCGGATGAGTGTTCATTTACTGTTAATGGCAATGTCAATCGTCACAATTGTCGTTATTGGTCCGATTCTAATCCCAGGATATTTTATGAGACTCATACACATCAGGAAAAATTAAATGTATGGGCTGGAATTTTTGGTGACCACATTGTTGGTCCTTTTTTCATACCAGGTAATCTCACCGGGGAGATGTACCTGGATTTGTTGGAAAACTCCATTTATCCAGAGCTGATACACATTATAGAGAATAATGAAAATTATCTAGAAGACCAGTTGATATTCCAACAGGATGGAGCCCCTCCTCACTACGCCTTGCCTGTTCGGCAGTATCTCGATCGTACGTTTGCAAATCAGTGGATTTGGAGAAGTGGCGTCATAGAGTGGCCTGCGCGATCACCGGATTTGTCCCCTTTGGATTTTTTCTTGTGGGGTCATTTAAAGTCCAAAATTTATGCCACTCCACCTACTTCCCTTGAAGATCTACGCCAACGCATTATTAACGAATGCCGCCAAGTTACTCCAGAAATGTTGCAAAACGTACGTGATCGCATTGTGCAAAACTTATACTATTGTATGGAGGCTGGAGGTCATCAATTTGAATATTTAATTGGCTGATGTAGAAAAAGTTTGCAAATAAAACCGTAAAAAGTAGTTTTTTATTAAGAACCTTTATCTTCAAAACTAACCAGTCAAATTAAAAAACTAATACAGGGTTGTGTAGAGAATTGAAGTACCTTTCAAATGATGTGTCATTTAACCCTCCTTCCCTATTAAGATATTTGGGGGGTTGCCCCCCCTTCCTAGGGGGGTGAGACTGGAGTATCAAAAGTATGGGAAAAGATACCCTTTTGATCAAAAATCGACTTGTTTGGCGTTTTTCGAAAAAATAATTTTCCTGAGAGTTATTCGCTCTGTTTCGTTTTCAAAAACCCACCCTGTATAGTATTACAATCAAGTTATTTATTAAGTTCAGTTATACTTAAGCTAAATTTATGCACATGAGACAAAGCCTACGCAGCAACACCTACGAATAATATATAAAGATTCAATTATTTAAACACGTGCTTCAGTCCTCACTTCTCTGAGAAAACAGTGTTTATTAAAATATGTATTACTATCATTACTACTTCTACATTTTCAGTGACTTTTCGTGCGGCAAAGACTTTATATTTATTTATGTCAACTACATTAAGCTTTACGGAAAAGAAATATTTGATTTAGATAACGTCTAAGTAGTTATCTCAGCATTATTTATTTAAATTTATGCGTCTATATTAAAAGCATGCAGTTAGAAAGTAAATTAACACTAATTCCCATTGATTAAACAGTGGCAAATGACTACCAGAGCATCTATTACACAAAAATTGCCCATTCATTCAACTATTTTAATTCCTTACCCTGTTGAATTCCTCGTCATCCATTTTCCGCAACTGACACCGAATACTAAACTGAAAATTTATTGCTACAGGCGGCCCACTTCCATCTTTAATGCCACTGCGGCAATTTTAACAAAAATACTCAAAAATATTGTGCTCATTGATTTTGGGTATACCAATCGTCTATCTCATTTTCTACGAAACTGATAAGTTGTTATAATGAATATAAAATAGCATTCCAATAAGAATGCTGCAAACCGTTCTATTGGCTAGAAAATCAGGACCGAACTACAAAAAATTGGCCTCAATTTTGAACAGAAGAATAAGATAATGCAAATATATTTTTATACTTGATAAAAATTTTATTAATTGATGTACTTTTTAAGTTCTTAATTTTATTACACTATATATACAGGGTCTTTACATGAAAATGCTAGATTCTTCTGCAAATTCGTTACCTTCAAAAGATATCGAAAAGTTGAAACATAATTTATTTTTGGGCAGTTCTATATCAGAAAAACAATAGATTAAAATGTTACAATTTGTTTGGCCGATTGTATTATCAGTGCGATATCTATATTTTGATTTCTTAAGTTCACACCAATACGTTTAATTCTTGTTTTGACGTCTTCATCGACAATGGAGCCTCCTCCTTATTATCCTCCAATATTGTCTGCGTTTTTATTTATTTTATTAAAAATTTGTACGTCAGACTTCCATATTAGTATTAAATAAAAATATGAAAAGGGGATTTTTATTTAAAAACCAAATTATGTATTTACATCTCTATAATATAGGTGCAAGAGAACATTTTTATTTTAATAAAAAAATATTCAAATTAGTTGAACATTCGAATATACAGTGTGTCCAAGATAAAGATGGAATAGCATTGGGATCTTGGAAACGGTAAGAGCTAAACTCTGGAGGCTTTTCCTCGTTAATTTTTAATGGTGGCAACAACAAGCTAAAAACGTAATTAAACTATTACTTGTAATACATCATTGAATTGAGAATAAAAAATGGTATCAAAATTTCTATTTAAAAATACAGGGCCGAATTTAAAAAAAAAGAAGTTGATGATGGTTTCTCGGAAACGAAACGTCGGACAAAAACTTGATAAATGCCATCTTGTTAAGCTTAAAAAGTGACAATGGAAAAGTATTTTTTATTTTTTGATAGCTGTTAAAATAACGCCAGAAATAAATAAAAACAAATATCGCAAAAAAAAAAATGGTTTTCCAAATATTTCGAAATCAAAAAAAGATAACTTATTTTTGCAAAGTCCATGTAAAAGGTATTCAAACTGCTCAACTTTTTCATAAGTTGTGTTGTTGACAGGCGGCGCGGTTACCCGCAGCACTCAGGTCTTTCGACCCATTGTGCCTGCCGCTAGTTGGGAGTTATTGGAAGAGACCCGTGCTGTGCGCATAGGCCAACACCCGTTGTAGGGGAAGCTCCCTAATGTCCTGAGGCAGAAGAAATGCTGCGCCCAGGTGTTTGTGTCTCTTGACCATGAGGCAGGCACAGCGACAGAGGATGTGAATGGAGTCCTCGTCATCGTGTCCGCAAAACCTGCACCTTCTAGTGTCACTAAGACCGATAGTGTTAAGGTGCTTGTTAAGATGTCCGTGACCTGTCAACAGTCCTGTGACAATCCTTATGCTGTTACGACTTAGCGCAAGTATTGATTGAGTTGCGTTCGACCAAGGCCCTTCAATTAAGAGCCTGGCTTGTCGCAGCCCAGTCACGTTTGACCATTCTTCCTTTGATCTTACCTTGATCCAGTTTCCAATGGACCTTGCTACATAACTAGGCGGAAGCCCCAGCACTGGTTCGGGCCCTGTAAACTGTATACTTGAGCCTCTCTTAGCCAGTGTATCGGCCTCCTCAATTCCTTTTTTTCATAAGTTAACCAACTTTGTATCTCTTACCGTTTCCAAGATCCCAATGTTATCCCATCATTATCTTGGACACACTGTATACAAATTTGAATATCTGAATCTGAATTTGAATATATTTGAATAAGTATATTGAAGATTAATTAAAGAAAATTATGATCTTTAACTACCATTTTAATTGCAAAATATCCCATTCTACATCTTTCAGAATTACTTCTAGTACGGCCCTGCTCCATAATATTCTTCGCAGATCTAATACTGTTCGTGGCTGAATTCATTAAACGGAAGTAATCACGAACATCAGTATAACATTTTATGGCATTTATAAACTGCGGTATAATAAGAAAACGAGTAATATGATACTCTAAAATTTACTTTTTTGCGGAATTATTACAAATGCCAAAAATAATAATTTATTTGATTCGGTTTCAGGGTTATTCGTTTTTTGCCAAATGCGTGCCATAAAATGATTAATATTAATTTTAAAAACAAGGAGGAGGTAAGTAAATACAGGTAATATATTAACCCCCACTTCTCCAAAATACACCACCGACATCTTTTTTTCTTATGTGGGCGCTTCTTCATTGAGCTAACTCAGTGGAAAAGGAACTCCCATCGAGTAATACATCGTTGGAAAGTGTATACAATTCCGTATCCATCTATACCCAAAAACCATGGTTGATTGGTTCGTAAGAAGAAAAAAATGTTAAAATCGAAATTGTATAAAAATTTATTTATTTTTGAAAAATCATTTTATGAAATGTGCGAGTTCTTCGCGGACTTTTACTAAAGTTTCTCTGGTAATACGTCTGCATTGCAGTGATATTCTGATCCTGAGTTCGTGCGAATACTTTCGTAAATGACCCCAAAGGAAGAAGTCCGGCGGTCAAATCTGGAGATCTTGCTGGCAATTCTAATGTACTCCTTCTTCCAACCTATTTGCCGGGAAACCGATGCTTTTACCACTCTGACTGGTAAAGTATAATGAGAAGCTCCATCTTGCTGGAAATACAAATTTTCTTCGTTGATTATCAGTATTCCATTTTCGTCCACTTGTCTTTCCAAAGATTCCTCAATAAGAAGGTCTATCACATTTTCCAAGTTGAGATGCAATTGTCCAGTTAAATTTTCTCCTAGAAAGACTGCTAAGCTACTTTTGATAGTAAATAGTAGTAAATAGACTAAATTAGATCTATAGCGGACTGTCCAAGTATCTACCTTAATTTGGCGAGACGCGTTCAAAACCGTAGGCTGTGTAGTTTGTTTGTTACATAGCGAATCCCAATAACCGAGCATGAAGAAGTAGAAGGAAGAGAAATTGAAGGTCAACTCCAGGGCAAATACCTGCAGAAAAGTTTTTTTCATAAGAATTCGCAAAAGACTAAAGAACTATTTAAACTTAGCAAAACTAAACTAAAATTACTACCAGGACCTTCACAGGACATTCTTCATTGATCTGTTCAAACGAATGGGTAAAGTTAACGAACGAAGTTAAAATATATAGGGTGTCCACAAACATATGGATAAACATTCAGTGGTGGTGGTGATCAACAGCACATCAAAACAAAATTTATTGAAATAAAAATAATAAAATAATAAAACTCATTTGCATATTTGCAAATGAGTCGCTTTGGCAGAAAAATAGAACATTGAACTCTTGAACATTTGCTTCAATACAGAGATTACTCCGTCGATAAATTTACACAAGCGGCCACTGCTCTGGCTGCAAAATCTTCCGCATTATGAATAAGTTCCGCGTAAATTAAGGAGTTCAGATAATCCCAAGGGAAAATCAAGGGGTTTAGATCGGAGGAACACGCAGGTCATACCATGGGACCTTCTCTTCCAATCCGTCGGTTGGGAAATCTCTGTTCCAAAAACGCACACAGCGACATGTTTGTTTAACAAAAAATATTTGTTTTGATGTATCTACCACTCCTCAAAGTTTGCTCCTATCCTTGATACCTACGCTTATACTGTTATGTTAAAGGCATAGATTAACGAGAGTTAAAAGAAAATTAAGACTTCTAATTCTGCGCTTCATCACACAAATCATCACTCTGTTAAGATTTTTACTAATTTTATCTGTTCCTATCTCTTTATTAAGTTTTTAAATATTAATATATTATATCATGAAATTTTGGTAATCGTCGATATTTCTAAATCATAGTTACTTACATTATAATACATTTCTATATTTACAGAGATATTTATAATACCTATAAGTATATATGTTTGCCTCATTATGTATTTAATTTTAATTAAATATGTTGAATAAATCTGTATCAATTTTCTACCATTTGAATCCGTACCAGTCAGAGGAAAGCATGTTTAGAATTTATATTACTTACATTTTACATGCGATGTTGAAAGATACCAAGACTGTTAATTACTAGTGTAACAACCCAAACAAAATATCTAGGAAAATCTTTACCGTTTTCCATAAGAATTCGACCTGTGTTAATTTTATATCTGTATCAGGGTATGACAATATAGTATCGACCATTTCAAGACACCTATACAATTTTTTTATCTAACCAAGAATTTCTGTGGTAAATTCGTCTGTATAAAACCCATGTGATAAAAATTATCCATTTACAATTAAAATAACTGCTGACTATCGCTTCCGTGAATATCATTGTTTTGGGTTTTTACAACTGAAAATCTTTTAACATAACACATGTGCATGTAATTGTACAGGGACCTACTGAAGACCTTTGAAAATCAATGTTACCGTTTTAACAGAGGCCGGTATTTTATAAAATCCTGCAGTCATTTTGTGAATATGCTTGGGAAAAATTATATGCTAATTTATGCTTTCTCTCTTATTCATCATATCAAAAAAAAATTCGGGAGAATAGTATTGTTTTCTGATGAGCTATATTTCAGGCGCGATGGTTATTTTAATGGTAGAAACAGCCACATTTGGCATGATGAAAATCCTTACACTGTGGTCTCTAGAAGACACCAGAGACAATTTTCTGTAAACATGTGGACTGGTATTATTGGAGAGCATCTAGTAGTTCACTTGCCGGCTGCTCGTTTGAACGCAGATGTTTATCTCCATTTTCTGCAAAATGTTTTGCCTCTATTATTAGAACATGTCGGTTTCAATTTGACGGGGCACCTCCACATTTTGGTTTGAATGTGCGCCAGTATCTTCAATTTTCAGCAATTTTCCTGCCGATGGATTGGAAGAGGAAGTCCCGTGAGCTGACCCGCGCGTTCTCCCTGTCTCAACCCCCTGGATTTTTTCTTTTGGGGTCATCTGAAATCTTTGATCTACGAAGCGCCTATTACTAATGGGAAAGATTTATTAGCAAGAATAATGGCCAGTTGTACCCTGTATGCATTAATCCAGAGATTATTATAATCTCTGATTAAATCACACTGGATAGGAGATAATCATCATATTCTATTTGATATAAAATATCGATCACTACTGGTCAGTCTATGATGTAAATAATGATATATCAGCTATAAAGTGTTATCCGTCGGTTCAGTCATTTTGTACAGTAGGATTTGTAGTTTTTTATGTTTTAAAATGTGTTATTACTATTTTAATTATTTATTAAATGAAAAGGATTGTCCATATATTATTTTTATTATACGTTTTCCATATGCCACTTTTTATTATTTTTATATTTATTTTAGTTGTATCGCCTTCAAGTGTAGATAAAGTTTTTGTTACATTTTTTACTTTTCGACAGAACTAAGAAACAATCGATCTATCGAATTTTTTTAAATAAAGCGGTATTGTTATTTGAGGAGCCAAGCATAGAAATTAAACCGTTAGTACTATTATTTTCTATGGACCCAAGTCCACTGTATAAAAATGATGTTATCAAACTTACCTACGTATAAACCACAGAACAGTTAAAAAAGTATAACTATACTATATACATGATATATACCCGGATCGTTCAAATTTTTTACGGTGTTGCCAGACTTCTAGAGCTGTATAAATTAAAAATAATTTCACTTATACCGGATGTACTGGACAGGTAGTCACTTGGTTTCAATGGCAACCTGTATTTTTTATCTTTATTTCGAATTTTACTCTCTTGAAAGGGGTGAGAACCCTTGGCGTGAAGATAACACTCCTGTAGTTTTCCACATAACACCAAAAAATTATGCTACACTCGACGCGCGTTTCGCCAACCAAGTTAGCATCATCTGGAAATGATTAAAACTAGTGGATTTTGTGAACTGCGTCACAGAAAGTAACTCGTTTTTTATAGAGTTTTCTTATAAATGAAAACTGCTGAAAACAATAATAAACATTAAATCATTTTTATAAGATTTTTATTTGTGCAACTGGAGAAGTTTGGCAACATCAAGAGAAATGTGGTGGACACCTCGTATAAACTATAAAAAGACTATACACGGTGTCCCACCGGGAACCGCCTCGATCTATACAGGGCGCCCTATTTCTTGACCCGTTGCATGGGTAACTTTTTTATTAGTAGAGATACAAAAACGCTTAAATGAGCAAATTAGTGCAGTTTCGTATTAGTAATTCTACAGTAAGGCGAAAAATTATATACGGGGGAAGGTTGAAAAGTTTTTGATAAAAAACGAAAAATCCAACTTTTCTATTATCCCTCGTAGCTCGTTCATTTGAAGAGTTAGAGAAAAATGCTTCACATGTTTTTTGCAGTATTTTTCATGTAAAATGACATGCACTTGCTACTTTTTATATATCTCTTAAAATGGTTGAGAATCACAGTAAAATATATTTTTTTTAAATGTAATGGATAGGTGGCTGTGACATTAACCGAAAGTCCCCTTTTTTCTCTTTCAGATGATATAACATAGTCCATATTTTATCCTTACAAAAGTAATAATAATCGTTGTTTTTAAAGAAAGTTTATTGTCACATCAAGAATGCTATGGATTATGGAACAAAATAATGTTTTGAGAACAGAAATTATTAATTAATTAATTATATTGAAGTAAATGTTCGAAATGACCACCATCCTGTTGGATACATAGTAAGCAACGTTTCTGGATACTTCTTAAAACATTATTTATTGTATGTCCATGTATGCTTCTAATTGCATCTTGAATCCTGACTTTTAGATCCTCTATATGTAGAGGAGCTGTCACATAAACTTTATCTTTCAATAACCCCCAAAGAAAGAAATCTAAGGGGGTCAAATCAGGTGTTCGCGCTGGCCAGTCGATATCCATTCTATTTCCTATAACATTATCAAACTGTTCATGTAAATATTGTTTTACCTCGCGGGAATTATGCGCAGGTGCTCCATCGTGTTGGAAGTATTTAAGATTTCTAAAAATATGAAGTGGTAATTCATTTAAATATTCCTCTGTTAGAGTATTCCTTAGAAAATGAAGGTAATTATTCGCATTCAAATTATCTTCGTAAAAATATGGGCCAATAATTTTGCCACAAAAAATTCCACACCACACATTTATCTCAAATTGACGTTGATTTCTTCTTTCAGAAACAAGATGTGGATTTTCTCGGCACCACATTATGTTATTATGGCGGTTAAAAATAAATGTACCATCGACAAAATGTCATCCTTCTTTGATTATCAGCTGGATATAAAGTATTGCATATGGAATAATGATAAGGCTTTAAATTGTTACCTTTTAAAATAGCTCTTACAGTTTCCTTGGAAGTGTTGCAGTGATGTGCAATTTCTGCAGTTGAAGAATCAGGTTTAAAATTTACATAAGCCAAAACATTTATTTCAGTGTCTTCATTGAAGTTTCTTTCATCCTTAGGCTTTGAAAAAGAACCGTATAATCGTATATTATTTTCCAGCTGTCTAAATATTCTATGATGGGGTTGTCTTCGTTCCATGTAAGTTTCAAAATAAAGATTCGCTGCAGCTTGTGCATCTCGATTTTGGTTATAATAACAAAATAGCATATCATTTTTCTCTTCGTTGGTGTACATATTTGCAACACTATTATTTTGTATGCAGTATTAATAATAAACAATAAACTACTTAACAAAAACTAAAAATGTCACTTATGATCTGTCAATAATTAAATGCCAACTAGACGTTTTTAAAAATATCAGGAATCTTATTTTTTGTTTTATTTCCATAGCATTCTTGATGTAACAATAAACTTTCTTTAAAAACAACGATTATTATTACTTTTGTAAGGATAAAATATGGACTATGTTATATCATCTGAAAGAGAAAAAAGGGGACTTTCGGTTAATGTCATAGCCACCTATCCATTACATTTAAAAAAAATATATTTTACTGTGATTCTCAACCATTTTAAGAGATATATAAAAAGTAGCAAGTGTATGTCATTTTACATGAAAAATACTGCAAAAAACATGTGAAGCATTTTTCTCTAACTCTTCAAATGAACGAGCTACGAGGGATAATAGAAAAGTTGGATTTTTCGTTTTTTATCAAAAACTTTTCAACCTTCCCCCGTATATAATTTTTCGCCTTACCGTAGAATTACTAATACGAAACTGCACTAATTTGCTCATTTAAGCGTTTTTGTATCTCTACTAATAAAAAAGTTACCCATGCAACGGGTCAAGAAATAGGGCGTCCTGTATATGGCAAACTATAATTAGGAAAAAATTGAAAATTGGGCAATGTACCAAAGTCACTGGGGGCAAGCGATCTAAAATATTTTCAACATGGCCGCACTTCCGGTTATACCGGAAGTAGGTGTCAACTTGCTTATTTCAAATAGAACACCCTGTATATTATTAGATTTTTGAATTCTACTCAAAATTTTAAATATATTTCATGTAGGATGTCCTATACCTATCTTCAAGCATTTTTGAAATATGGACAGGTGAACATTGACATTTTTCAACTTTGACACCCTGTAAAATCTAAACGGTTTGAGATCGAACAAAACGGTTTGCACATTTCTATCTTGAGTTTTCATAAGCTATCGTTTGACACTAATTTCAGATTTTCTAGAAATTAAAAATTTTCGGTTAAATTTAATCTCTTAGTTAAATCTGAAATTAGTATCAAACGATAGCTTATGAAAAGTTAAGACAGGAATGTGCTAACCGTTTTGTTCGATCTCAAAGTGCGGCCATCTTGAAAATATTTTAGATCGCTTGCCCCCAGTGACTTTCGTACACTTCCCAATTTTCAATTTTTTCCTAATTATAGTTTGCCATATATAGATCGAGGCGGTTCCCGGTGGGACACCGTGTGACTACTCTATTATACATATTTTATATTACACTGGAATCTTACTTTTTCTTATTATACTGAAATGATCTATATCTCTTTTCCCTGTAAATGCGGAAAAGCGTCACGATCCGTTGACCTCGCTTTAACACCGGCCTTTAAAAAAAATTACCTACCGCCACCGCCAGTATCGCAGTCGACACGAATTAATAGCGTACGATTTCGTTTAGTCACACCACGTGCTCCGCTGATAATTATCGTATCAGTCCTCTTCTTATCGGCATCTTCCGAAGATAATGTGCAGATCGGTGTAAGAAATTTGAATAGTTATCGCTGGTTATTTAAATTTTTGTGGTGACAATGAATGCTGTAAGATATCGCATGACTGAGATGGGTAAGAATCTTTAAGCTTAAGTAATAAAAAATCATGTTATTTGGAATAGTAAGTACATCGTTAGCACCTAAGTATAAAAATAAACTATATTTACACATAGGTATAAGCATGTCACAGTCACATACATGTCGCATACAAATATAAGTAAGTCCCTGGTTATGCATAGGAACAAAGTAGTAAAAAAAATACCCAGATAATAAAGATCTCTGTTAAAACAAGTTATGATAAATAATATTATTTGGTACGGTATAATATATAACACAATACATGATAGGTATATATTTAATTTCTTGTGATATTTTTTTGGAACTATTGAAGCATTTTTAAAACAAGGAATTCTGTACACTTTTGTACGTCACCTGTATTTCTAGTATCATAGTAGTGAACCTCATAATAACCTCAATTATGTTCATGATTCATGCTTATTATTAATTTAAAAAAACCGCGTTGTTCTAGAAGGTGAATCAACGTTAAAAAAAGGTGGTAAAAAAAAGTTTCTTTATGGTAGCTCTATCTGTAGCACAGTATATAAAACATTCAGTAAAGAAATTCCCATTTCTCGCCGTCGTCTAGATTTTTAGTACACATGACCATCCAGCTCAAGAAATTTATATATAAATTCCTTGGTCCAACTCCATGATACTAACCACTGACAACTTTTACTACACGTTATGCAATCCTAATTATTCAAGTTCTAGTACGTTACAATCGCATTTGCGCGCTTTGGTTTTTCTAGAATCCTGTTCTGAACAGTTCTGGATTTTTGTTAAGGGTCCATTCACTGTAGACTTGACAGGCATGATTGCGGGGTCGGGTTGAGAGTTTGGATAGCCCATGGGCAGAAACTTACATATTCCCACATCCGAATATTTAGATTTCGGAGCACGTAAAGCTGAAGTAAAAAGACACATGGAAATAAAGTTAGCCCTTATTGCAACGGTACCGGATTTGTCTTATAATTGCAAAAATTCTTTTTAATGTTATAAATTATATATTACCAAAAAAAGATCAAAAGATAAACTAGATCCCTATAGTAGCAAATTTTTGTTTAATACATGTATTTTAGAGAAAATAATTTTTGAAAATACGCTATTTTAGTACAAGATTGTTTGCCTGGAATTTTAAAAATAAAAAGAATTACGAAAAATTACTACTATAGGGATTTAGATTAAAGTCTTATCTTTCAATACTTTTTTACTAAAAGTCGCTATCTTTTATAGTTTTCTTATAATTAGACACGAGACGAACGGCGATTTTGGGTTTATTTCGGACTAGTGAATAGACTCTTAATACGCTGACCGTTCTGCGCAGGTTCTGAACCTTCATAAATTAAAGAACCCGAACCAAGATTATGTTGTAAATTTTAATATCCTTAGCTACAAAATGAATCTAGATCACCTCAAATCGCTTGGAAAATTTCATTAAACATGAACGATACGCAGAGGAATCGGAATTTTTGTAGATTTTTGTAGAGAGGTACCATAGAAAAAATATATGTATATCCTTTTTCTATGGGAGGTACTGCGCAACACAAGTAACGATTCTCGTTAAATGGAACTACCAAAAGAGGGCATTACGGTGTTTCTTACCACCACTAACATTGGCACAAATACTAGCCCACTAGATAAATAATTGTAATCGTTCTTGACGTCATCGAACATTTTTCATAACCCGAGTTTGAGACTAGGGGTCCACCTAAAATCCCAGTTTTTCAGTCATATTTCTGAAACAGAAAGAGATTGAATGTTACTAATCATGGTTTAGTAACATTAGTAAGACGAAAAATTTGATTTATAATTACTAAATTCAAATTGAAATAAAGGATCGTTATATTCAAAGTAAGGGTGCCTTCTTAATAATTTATTTAAATCTAAAGTAAGTAAGTGTTTCGTTATTCTTTATCCAAAAATGAAGCAAACTTTATATTCAATTAAAATTTATAATCCTTTCCTTCATTGTAGTAAATCTTACATTACTTAGTCGCTGCATGACTCACCGATCTTCATAATATATATGTCAGATCCACCATTGAAGATCAACAAGTTTATAATGTACCAATAAGTAAAAAGTTACAATGTCTCTTCCAATAACTCTCGACTAGCGGCAGGCACAATGGGTCGAAAGACCTGAGTGCTGCGGGTAACCGCGCCGCCTTCCAACAACAACAACAAAAAGGTACAATTTCCTTTTTATATTTCAGCTACTAGATGGTACTCATATGTATTTACAGTCAGTGAAGCTACTGAAGATGAACGGACAGGACTCCTTAACAGGACCTTTCATTTAACTTACTGTGACAGATTGTGGATACTGATCCTGGGCGTAGTTCTAGTGCTAGGAGTATCATTATCAGCTTATCTTTTAGCTGAGGAAGGTAAGACATCAATATGATCCTAGAATTTTTTTTCTTATATACAGATAAAGAATCATTTAAATGTATTCACAAGTAATGTACCTAGACTATGGTCATAGATCTGTTGGAACAGCAGTATGAGACCAGTGGAAAGTATTAAACATGCATTGGTAAAGTTGGCAGTCCACTGATTTTGTGTAGAGGGTTTTTATCTAGTTATTTAATAATAGTAAACTACTAATCGGTTAATCATATATATGAACAGAAATGACCAGCGCCGGATTTATGGTAAGCGCCGCCCCAGGCCCCAAAAAATTGCCGCTCCCATCCAAGATACCATATTTAATTTTCAACAATTTTCAAAAAAAATTAAAAAACTACCTTAAGAAACAAAAATTTTATTCTTTAATTTTGTAGTGTTACCTACATATTAAAATAAAACAGTATTTCAATATTACCATATAATGTATAAATTTACATTACAAGCATTTGCGACGTACTTTTTTGTTAGAAAAATCATTAATAACCTCGTCGTAATTAATATTACGTAAAAGTTCTGATTCTATATGTAAAATTGCCAGGTAATTAAGTCTCTCATTTTCCATAGTTGATCTTAGATATGTTTTGATTCGTTTCAGTGCTGAAAATGAGCGTTCTGCCGAACAGTTGGTAATAAAAGTACATAGGAGTATTGTCAAGGTTATGAAGGTGTTTGGAAAAAGGTCTTGGACGTGCTTATCATAGATTGCTTTAAGAAGCTCTCTGGCGGATGGCTTTGGTGAATTTAAGCAGGTCTTTATGAATTCCCCAGGCCCCGAACGAGATCAGACTTGTCGGGCCGGCCCGCGGCATGCGGTAACTGCAGCAATGGCAAATGGCAATGGCGAAAAATTAGACGAGCGCATTTGATTAAATGCGTGACGCGTTGTTGTCATTTTTCGTGAATCAAATCGGACTGCAGACTGTAGTTAGAATTTGCAACATTGCTAGTGATTTGCCGCCCTTATAAATTTGCCGCCCCAGGCCCGGGCCTTGTTGGCCTAGGCGTAAATCCGGCACTGGAAATGACTCCTAAAAAAGTAAAAATAAATTAAAGAACTAAGTGAACATCGATAAAGAACGTGTCAGTAGGTATCATTAAATTATATTCTGCAATACCTGAAGTGATTAATTACAAAGATAAAAATATTTTTAACCTTCAACCTGAATACTAAATAAAATCATAACAGTTCAACTCTCAATTAATTTTTATACCCAATTTATTCTTCCTTTTGGTTTTTATAATAACCAATCTGAATCTGAGACATTGCATGCAAGATGTCAGAAAAGTTGTGTTACAAAACGTGTTCTATGAACTTTTGTGCATTTTCTATGACTTCTAAAACAATTTTCTAAATTTTTGCGCAGCAATACTCCAACAGAATCCTTACCTGAAAACCTACCTGCTATTTCAAACATGTTATTTTTATAATCTGTCTGTGGAATTGTATCTAATTTCACGTAATTAATTAAAGACGATATATTTGTTATCTTTTTATGAAACAGTTCCGAATGTAAATAAAAAAAATAGCGACATTATAATTGATAAATTAATCAACTATGTTATGTTTTATCAATTGGGAAGATTTGTATTTATATTTATATTTATATACATAGTATTAGAACTATGCAATTAACTACTTATCTAAATATATAAGTTTACATACAAAAGGCCTTATCAGAGAAAGTCGGTTATTTACTTTCCCCTATTTACCAAATATCTTAGTGGGTAATTTAAATTTTCCAACATTTATCTAAATTGGGAATTACAGACTGATTACATCTGGAATGGAAAAGTATATTCGGTCTAACATTCGTCTATAGGATAACGAGTAGTGTTGTGTCTTAGTGCCTTTTTAGGAAAAATGATGCTGTGTGAAGTAAATCAGTGTTTTAAGTTTTTGAACTCACTTCAAAATAATGTTAATTTATGCACGTCAAACAATAGGCAATTATTTTTTTAAATATGATACCATGCAATACTACCTGTTAATTTTATTGTTGTAGGACAGTTATACAGGGTGGACAAATATATTTCCTAAATAGTAAGATAGGAACATGTTAAATTACAGCATTTTGCTCTTCAATTATTATTTTCTGATGTTTTAACTTCGTATATTTTAGCGGATATCAGCAAAAAACACAATTTTTACATTTTTATAGCTTTTATGTGAGTGTATTTGAATTAATATGTAAAAACTAAAAACATTTTTTACATATACTTTTTTAGCTTTATGATGAGGTACATCCAAGCTTTAAACAGGTTCATATTTACATTATTAATTTGAACAATAAAATTTAATAACAGCAGTTACTATACGGGGTGCCCCATCGAAAAGTATCACATTTCGCCGCCTTATATTTCGAAAACTAAAAGAGATATCGGGATGCGGTTTGGACAGAACGACTTAAAATTTTTTAAAGTTTTTTTGCACTGTTGCCAAATCTCCAAATATATTGGTAAATTTTTTATTGAATACGCTCCTATTTGGAGTAAAATTACTTGCTTATATTAAGTGGAACACCCTGTATATTTTGCCATAATCAGAAAGCCTAGTCACTTTACTTTTCAAAAAGGTATACATTGTTTACATTATCTTGAGAATTGGAGCCACAAAATTCAGTTTAATGGGAGCACCTCTTACTTGAACAGTTTGTGAAGCTGGTCTTCGTTTTCAAAGTAGCCATGAAAAACAAAAGTACAATAATAAACTGTATTGTCAGTTGTGTCAAATATTTAAAGTATAGATACCTATAAAAATGTTCACATTAGAAGGATCAGACACTTTTGATCATTTACTACTAAGGATGCACAAATGCATTTTCAAGTAAATGGTGGGCAGTTAAAACAAATTGTTTTCTAACTTATTCGAGTAGTTTTTATTTATGCAGTTATTTTTATTATTTTATCTGTTATTTTTATTACTGTCATTGTGCTTTGTTGTTATTGTTAACAGAACTCGTTCCTACCGATTATTAAAGAATTATTCTTTTCTCCCTATCTTTTTTCATTTAAAAAGCAAATGCGGTCAAGTTCCACATCAAGTTTGATAAGAGATTTTAAAATGACAAAATATATAGGGTATTTTATTTAAAATAAGTGTACAATAACTTAAAAATAACTTTACAAAGAAGGAGGTATTTTTTTCATTCGTAATAACCCAAATAAGAGTACTTCTAACAAATTTAATTTTGTGGCTCCAATTCTCAAGATAATGTAAACAATGCATACCTTTTTGAAAAGTAGAGTGATTAGGATTTCTGATTATGGCAAAATACACAGGGTATTCCATTTAACATAAGCAAGTAATTTTACTCCAAAGAAAAGCGTATTCCATAAAAAAATTACTAATATATTTGGAGATTTCGCAACAGTGCCAAAAAAAAAATTCAAAAATCCTAAGTCGTTCTGTCCAAACCGCATCCCGATATCTCTTTTAGTTTTCGAGATATAAGACGACAAAATGTGATACTTTTCGATGGGACACCCTATACTTCTTGTAAGGCTTATCCTGTGTGCAAAAGAAGGCCCAAAAGCCGTACTGGTCCGTATTTAAGAACATGCTTGCTGACCATTGACAGACATGAAGAGGAGACATGTTTTTACATATCACTTCAAACAGAACCATTCGATGCAAAAATATTAAGCTAATTTTTTTGCTTTTCCTGGAAGGTGGATCCGGATTTCAAATCCTAAAAGAATTTAATGTCCGTATGTAAGAATGTAAAAGAATGTCCTCAAGGGCAATTAACAATTTTAATTTATATAGTATCTGTATTTGTACTTTAGATGCGAACGGTGGCAAATAATTTGTTCTACCTCCGAATCTTTGACATCAGAAATTCTAACCTGTGCAATTTATGCCTTTTCATAACATATGAATAAAATAAAACAATAGGACAGCATTATAGGTTCCGAACTTATATTTTAGTGTTTAAACTGGTGAATGAAATTTTCAGGAAAGGACTGGCCATAAATTTTTTATATATCAACACTATGACTGAAGAACCATATATATGAGACTGCCAAAAAGACTTTTTAGTATTTTTTATATTATTTGATTTATTTATGTGAATTTTAATATAGACATAAATGTGTAAAATACAGATGTTGCCTTCTATTGTGTTTCATTTAAAAAATAAGTACTTAGAATAATTAATTAAGACATTACAACAAGAAACCTGTAGGAGAAATAAATTTTCCAATAATTTTACATTATTATTTCCATTGATCAAAATGATGGTGCTACCTGCTCCTGGAATATAATAAATGTTTAACTTTGACATTCTGAATTTAACAATATTTCGGTAATTAATAATGGTATTAATTTAATACATTCTCAAGGCCGTAGTCAGAGGGGCAAAGCGTGATTTTCACTAATATAATAGTAATTTAATACTGCTATAGAAATATTTTTTAAAACATTATTTGATTAATGAAGTAATATTGATATTTTTCCATAAAATACAAAACAAAAACATAAAAACAAAAAGCACTAATAATTAACAAACAATAATAATTTTATTTTTTAAACAAAAATTTTATTACCAATGGGTTTTACTTTTTATAAACTAGTAACTAAATTAACTAATTTATTAACTAAAATGAAGAGACGCATTTTTTTTATTTCTGATAAGAAAATTAAAATAATTATTTCGCAGTCATTTCATTCGTACATTTCGCCAAATGATGAAAATAAATGCATGTGGTTTTGACGTTTTAAGATGGACACACATCATTCAGAGTCCAAAGAATTTGTAAAGCAATCATAACACCATTAATTTATTAGAGGTCGCCATTAAAACAAGTAGCAACAGATCAACCATTTTGATACGAGTCTGTATTAGATAAGTTGAACATAACAGGTATGAAGTTATTTTTTGATCAGAGTAAACCTACTTAATCTTATTTTTGAAGGATAGGTATTTAGTTATCTATTCATAAAAACGTAAGTAAGTAAAGAAGATGATTCAACAATAATTGATCCATTCATAGTTGATTCGATCAAGTTTCATCAAGAATAAACAGTGAACGACAAAATTGTCAAAAAAAAGTAGCAAAATTATTGATTTCCTTTTATTCTATTCCTTATCTGACTTTTTCGGAAAAAATGGATAATTTTGATACGAATAAATGAATCTTTTAGACTAATCGCGGTAGAAAATGAAATTAATCAGCGATACATAATATTAATATCGCACGTATAAAATCCAATACCGGAAAATTTGCAAATATTGGAATACGAAAAATCGTTGCTGGATATATGCAAAATATATTATGTACTTAGAATTTCTCCAGTGCAATTTCCTTCCTGCATTCCTAGAAACTTCCCCATTATAGATGAACCTAACCTATCAAACAACTGGTTTTCAGCAGAAGGGTGCACCGTACTTTGCACATCGTTTTCATGATTATTGAGAGGACTGCTTCCTCAGACGGTGAATTGGTGAATGAAGGGAGATAGAATAGCCTCCAAAATCTCAAAATCTTACTTACACCCCTCAATAATTTTTAGTGAGAATATATCAACCCAAATGTCTATACCAGATCACATAATTTTAAAGGATCTGAACTTTCGAATTAAAAACGACATCAAACAAATTAGCAGATCAACCATCCGCAATGATCAAGCTGAATTTATTAGTAGGCATGCCTATTATCAAGAAATAATGGATAGCTCTTTGGAACACACCTATTAGTTAATAATTCTATGGGTTTTTAATTAATTTTCATTATTAATAAAACCTATATTTTTCAATTTTCAAATAGATACATCATGTCATTCATTATCTCCTTCACGATTACAGATAAACGATCAGACCCTAATCACTCAATTCGTGGAAGATTATTGTTCACAAATACGTAAGAATATAGAATAGAACTTTAGAATAGAATAGAACTTTATTAGCTTCATAGCTATTATAACAGTACATAATTACAGTATCGATAGTAATACAAAATCGAAATATATCCTCCTAAAAATAAAATTTTCTTAACCTACTCCTAAATGTATTTATCCTTGTACAGGTTCTAATCGCCATTGGTAACTGATTATAAATACTCAAACCCTCAACAAAGGTGGTTTTTTGCATTGATGCTGTGTTGTATGGTTGTATATAAAAAGTTTCATTAAACCTCAAGTTATAATTTATCATATCACACCGTTTGGTTAGAAAGTTCTGTAGGTATTGAGGTGCACATTTATTTACAATTTTGTGTATCAAGGTTAAATTCGATTCAATAATCAATTGATGCACGTTTAAAAATTTTAGTGATGACAACATAAGATCTATAGAAGCATATTTGTTGCAACCAAGCAATGCACGCATTGCTTTGTTTTGAATCCTTTGTAGTCTTTCTATATTTTGTACAGAACAAGATATTAACAGTGACATGCAATAGTTAAAGTGTGGGTAAATAATAGTGTTATATACAACTCTCTTACACTATGGGGATAGCTTTTTTGCAATTCTAGTAAAATACCCTACCTTTTTACCCAGTTTTTTACATACATAGTCTACATGATTATTAAAGTTTAACTGAGAATCCAGCACAACACCCAGATATTTTATTTCATTATAAAAAGTTACTGCAACATTATCTAAAACAATAAGGTGATTCTCAGATTTAAATTTCAAACAGTTATTCTTCACATTAAGTTTCAATTTATTAAATTTCAACCAGTCTGCAAGAACACATAACTCTCGGTTCATTATATCTGTTACATCATCAAAGTCAGTGCCAGCTACCGATAGTACAGTGTCATCTGCAAAAAGATTGACAAATGAATTGCGCAAATACAAATTAACGTCATTTATATATAAAACAAATAATAACGGTCCCAACACACTGCCTTGCGGCACCCCGTATACCACTTCCACTAGGTCAGAACACACATCCTTAATTTTTGTTTTCTGGTATCCTATCTTCTAAGTAATTTGCAATCCACTTATTTACCACTCCTCCTATTCCATATTTTTCACATTTTTTAACCAATAACTGTCGATCAATGGTTTCAAAGGCACGCTTCAAATCTATAAACACACTAATCACAATTTTACCTTCATCCATATCTCTCTTCCAAATATTGCACACCAACTGACAAGCAGTTTCACAAGAATGATTATTTCGAAATCCAGATTGTGAAGAAATTAAAATGTTATTTGTTTCAATAAATGCGCTGAGTTGTTCATGAACAATTATCTCCAGAATCTTCTCCACCACAGGTAAAAGGTTTATAGGACGCAGTTCTTCAGGCCTTTTTGGATTGACTACTTTAGGTACTGGTATTACGGTACTACATTTTAATTTTTTAGGTACTATGCCACTTTGTAAACTGGTATTTATAATATTTAGTAGCGGATATCCGACAACAGCAAAAATATCTTTAAGCAGAGAAACCGTAATTATATCATCGCCACTAGCTTTGGTTTTCATATTCGTTATTATTTTTTGAAGCTTGTTTAAAGAAATAATTTCAAATGACTCTATTTGTACACAACTTGTGGGGTTAACTTCAACAAAAGATGGCGACGGTTCGGGTATACTGTGAGCAATATTGTTTCCACGCTTCCACGCTTTCCACGTAAAATTTGTTCATATCTGCACTTACAGATCCCGAAGTTTCTGGAAACTCGACTGATGAATAGTCTACATATCTGTTTTTATTATTAATCATTTCTTTTAGAGTTCGCCACATTTTCTTACTATCATTTCTACAGTTATCAATTTTGTTCTCAGAACAGAATTGATATACAGCCAAAAATATGTTTTTCTTCTTGAGATAACAAAGTTTTATTACCCCTAAATAAAGATTTATTCGCATAAGTTCTTGGATATTTTCTATCAATTTTGTAATCGCGTTTTTGCAAAGCAACAAAGAACGAAGAAATACACATTTTGCCGACAAAATTACAACACCTGTTTTCTTATAATAAGTAATAGATTTGTGCTTTATACAGTGTGTCCTAGATAAGGATGAGGAAGTGTGGGGATCTCGGAAACTCTAAGAGAAACAAATACGTTAAAATGGGAAAAAAGTTGCGCATCTAAGTCCCAATTACCTCCCACTTGCAAAGCACAGATATCTTAATTATTGCTGAAAATTTTTGGAAGTCAGTCGAAATTTGTTGAAGAGATAGACGAAAATTGAAAGCACTTTTTCTTTGTCACTTTTTTTGGTCTATCACGTGATGATCACAAATTTAAATTACCATGTTTCTGTTCATATTGTCTGTAACTTATTTGTGGTGTATTTTCATGATTCATAGTTTGTTTCTTTTGGGATTACACCACCTGTAAAATAACAAAAAGCAGAAAACCAGAAGCATTCAAATTAAATATTCAAAGTGTAGTTACAAGGTAAACTTCTAAAGTTTGCCCCAATAAAACACTGTATAATGGCTTTTTGTTATTTTACAGGTGGTTTAATTCCAAAAAAAGCAAACTATGAATCATGTTTCTGTTCCTTGCAATCGTCATCAAGTTAACTTTTTAAATATGAGTGCAGTAAGCCATGACTATCATTGCAAAGTCTTTTCAATTTATATACCGGGATATCAAAAATTATCTTGGTCAAGGGTGGTTGTGGAATGTAAAACGTGTGTCTTACTTTAATTTTTGAATATGTTTTGTTGTGTCAGAATCTGTCAAGTCATTGTGCTGAAATTTTCTAATCCAGTTTTTGAATTATGCCTCTTACCACACAGCACAAAATTTTCATGATTGAAGCCTATTTTAGAACGGGTGCGCTAGTTAATGGAAATTGGAAATACAGTCAACGTTTGTGTTTGGACAATTTTCGAGAGCACTTCCCAAACGTGGCAATATTACCGGACCATTTTTATGCGTGCCTTACAAATTGTTTTGAAGTGTTTCGCGAAACTGGTTGTGTGACTCATAAAAAAGGTGCTGGTAGACCAAGAGTTCGTACAGAAGAAGTTGTCAATGACGTTCGTCAACGTATGGAAGAGGAGCCTGCAAAACCTTTAAAACGTCTTTCTCAGGAAATTGGACTTTCTTATGGAACATGTCATAAGATTTTAAAGAAAGACTTGAACATGCATCCATATAAGATGCAAGCACATCAAGCTCTTCTGCCCGCAGACCACACCAGACGCCTTGCTTACTGCCATTGGTTTGTCAATAATTTAATGAATGACGATCTTCTGGACTTAACTTTTTTTTCTGACGAAGCGTGGTTCCACCTTTCGGGATACATTAATTCTCAAAATATGCGAATGTGGAGCAATCATAACCCTCATGTTTTTACTGAATCGCCACTACATGCTCAAAAAATTGGTGTTTGGATGGCAGTTTCTCGCAGAAGAATAATTGGGCCAATTTTTTTCGATTTCACCGTCAACGCAGAAAGGTACAGACACAACTTTTTGGCTGAATTTGTCAACAGTTAAACGATGATGAACTTCGGTACGGTTATTTCCAGCATGGCGGTGCAACAGCACATACTACACGAGAAAATATTGCTTTCCTCTGCGAGTTTTTTGATGACCGGCTGATAAGTTTGCATACAGAAGTTGAGTTTCCTCCGAGATCACCTTGTTTGACAATTATGGACTATTTTATATTTCCTTACTTAAAAAACAAGATTTTCGTAACTCCTGTAAATAATTTGCAAGAACTGCAACAAAGAATTGTTCAGCAATGTGCAACCATAACGTCAGAAATGCTGCAAAACGCTTTTCACATCATGTGGAGGCGCGTCAACTTGTGCGTCGAACAAAACGGGGGACATTTCCAACAATTACTGTAACTTAGTTTTTCTTGTTACTAAAACCGTTATTTCATAATTTGTAGTTCATTATTGTTTTACAACTGAAATAAATAGGTATGAAATTTGTAGGTTATTGATGATGTCAGTGTGACAGTGACATAATTATTTCAAATTTAAAGTAAGACACACGTTTTACATTCCACAACCACCCTTGACCAAGATAATTTTTGATATCCCGGTACAAGACACACTGTAGGGGTATGTTTTATATTATGTAAATACTCAACTACATTTCCTCACAACGAGTCATCATTTTAAAGAAATTAACACTCGAAACATATTTCTTTTGAGTACATTTTATTATTTTTTTTTTATTAACGCGAAATTTTCTGTACTAGGTAATAAGGATAAGTAATATGAGTAGAATAAGGACTAGGTAACAAGGGTCCAGAGTAGTATCCTGTATAATTTTATTTACCTGAATTAAAAAAATATATATTTTATTTCGTCTTATATATTTTCAGAAAAAAGTGTTGATCCAAAATTCAGTTTTGTGCCTCGAAATGGATGGAACTCTCAGCCAAGTTGTGTGAATGCCCCGGCAGTTTCGCTGCCCGTCCAAAAAATTTTACTGCTGCCAACGAATACCAGCTACTGTTGGAATAATTCGGACTGCTTGAAGATAGTTAGAGACCTTCGGAAAGAACATATTGTAAAGTTGGACGAAAAGGATATTTTATATAACTTTGTCGTGACTGGAAATGGACAAATATACGAAGGGAGGGGGTGGAACTGTTTATCCAGTATTAAGAATAATGGACTTGCAATTTTGACTATAGCCTTTTTAGGTAAGAATAAATATGAAGGTATGGTCGAAACAAGAATCCAAGCGACGTTAAAAGGACAAAAATATTTATTTTCTTGTATAATATGTATACAGGGCGCCCTATTTCTTGACCCGTTGCATGGGTAACTTTTTTATTAGTAGAGATACAAAAACGCTTAAATGAGGAAATTAGTGCAGTTTCGTATTAGTAATTCTACGGTAAGGCGAAAAATTATATACGGGGGAAGGTTGAAAAGTTATTGACAAAAAACGAAAAATCCAACTTTTCTATTATCCCTCGTAGCTCGTTCATTTGAAGAGTTAGAGAAAAATGCTTCACATGTTTTTTGCAGTATTTTTCATGTAAAATGACATGCACTTGCTACTTTTTATATATCTCTTAAAATGGTTGAGAATCACAGTAAAATATATTTTTTTTAAATGTAATGGATAGGTGGCTGTGACATTAACCGAAAGTCCCCTTTTTTCTCTTTCAGATGATATAACATAGTCCATATTTTATCCTTACAAAAGTAATAATAATCGTTGTTTTTAAAGAAAGTTTATTGTCACATCAAGAATGCTATGGAAATAAAACAAAAAATAAGATTCCTGATATTTTTAAAAACGTCTAGTTGGCATTTAATTATTGACAGATCATAAGTGACATTTTTAGTTTTTGTTAAGTAGTTTATTGTTTATTATTAATACTGCATACAAAATAATAGTGTTGCAAATATGTACACCAACGAAGAGAAAAATGATATGCTATTTTGTTATTATAACCAAAATCGAGATGCACAAGCTGCAGCGAATCTTTATTTTGAAACTTACATGGAACGAAGACAACCCCATCATAGAATATTTAGACAGCTGGAAAATAATATACGATTATACGGTTCTTTTTCAAAGCCTAAGGATGAAAGAAACTTCAATGAAGACACTGAAATAAATGTTTTGGCTTATGTAAATTTTAAACCTGATTCTTCAACTGCAGAAATTGCACATCACTGCAACACTTCCAAGGAAACTGTAAGAGCTATTTTAAAAGGTAACAATTTAAAGCCTTATCATTATTCCATATGCAATACTTTATATCCAGCTGATAATCAAAGAAGGATGACATTTTATCGATGGTACATTTCAAAATGCGAAGAGGATCTAGACTTCTGGAAAAATATTTTATTCAGTGATGAAAGTAAATTTACCAACAATGGTATTTTTAACCGCCATAATAACATAATGTGGTGCCGAGAAAATCCACATCTTGTTTCTGAAAGAAGAAATCAACGTCAATTTGGGATAAATGTGTGGTGTGGAATTTTTTGTGGCAAAATTATTGGCCCATATTTTTACGAAGATAATTTGAATGCGAATAATTACCTTCATTTTCTAAGGAATACTCTAACAGAGGAATATTTAAATGAATTACCACTTCATATTTTTAGAAATCTTAAATACTTCCAACACGATGGAGCACCTGCGCATAATTCCCGCGAGGTAAAACAATATTTACATGAACAGTTTGATAATGTTATAGGAAATAGAATGGATATCGACTGGCCATCGCGAACACCTGATTTGACCCCCTTAGATTTCTTTCTTTGAGGGTTATTGAAAGATAAAGTTTATGTGACAGCTCCTCTAGATATAGAGGATCTAAAAGTCAGGATTCAAGATGCAATTAGAAGCATACATGGACATACAATAAATAATGTTTTAAGAAGTATCCAGAAACGTTGCTTACTATGTATCCAACAGGATGGTGGTCATTTCGAACATTTACTTCAATATAATTAATTAATTAATAATTTCTGTTCTCAAAACATTCTTTTGTTCCATAATCCATAGCATTCTTGATGTGACAATAAACTTTCTTTAAAAACAACGATTATTATTACTTTTGTAAGGATAAAATATGGACTATGTTATATCATCTGAAAGAGAAAAAAGGGGACTTTCGGTTAATGTCACAGCCACCTATCCATTACATTTAAAAAAAATATATTTTACTGTGATTCTCAACCATTTTAAGAGATATATAAAAAGTAGCAAGTGCATGTCATTTTACATGAAAAATACTGCAAAAAACATGTGAAGCATTTTTCTCTAACTCTTCAAATAAACGAGCTACGAGGGATAATAAAAAAGTTGGATTTTTCGTTTTTTGTCAATAACTTTTCAACCTTCCCCCGTATATAATTTTTCGCCTTACCGTAGAATTACTAATACGAAACTGCACTAATTTGCTCATTTAAGCGTTTTTGTATCTCTACTAATAAAAAAGTTACCCATGCAACGGGTCAAGAAATAGGGCGCCCTGTATAGGTACCGGGTGTCAACGGATCTATTAGACAAGCCATAACTTCTAGAGTATTGGATGTATCAAAATGAGATTTGGTATAGGTAAATGGTAGAGGAAGAGGAAAGTTTTTGCATATTTTTCACGTTTAGGTTACTTCCGGTTTTACCGGAAATGGCTTCAAGTTTGAATTTTTAAATGGAACACTCTGTATATTTTTACATATTTGAATTTCTGAGACAATTTTGGACTAGAAAATGACATTAAAACTTTTAAAGTATAATACTCGTATACGAATTTATTAAAAACTTCACTGAAGTAAATGTATTTTATGAGCTTAGTTTTAATCCAATCACAATGAATTTAGTATCGTTGGATTCGCAAAAAAAATCCCTTTTTGAAAAGTGTTTGTCTAAAAAGTGTTGCCATTTGAAAAAAAATAGTTAGATATAAAAAAGTAATTTTGCCAACTTGTCTCATTCCTATCTATCATACTAATCACTAAAACTTTGCGATTACATTTTTCTGACATCATCTAAGGCCTTCAGATTAGTTTGCGCTCAATCATGGCCACCTAGATGCAATATTAAAAATGGCTCTAAAAAAATCAAGTAGGCGAAAAAACTTTTTAAAATGTCATTTTCTAGTCCAAAATTGTCTCAGAAATTCAAATATGTAAAAATATACAGGGTGTTCCATTTAAAAATTCAAAATTGCAGCCATTTCCGGTGAAACCGGAAGTAACCTAAACGTGAAAAATATGCAAAAACTTTCCTCTTCCTCTACCATTTACCTATACCAAATCTCATTTTGATACATCCAATACTCTAGAAGTTATGGCTTGTCTAATAGATCCGTTGACACCCGATATATTCATAAAAGATATTCATATGGGAAGTTGTTGAATATCTAAGCTTTCTGACTGTACCTTAACAGTTGCTTAAATCTATATGTAGAAAATTTAGTATCAAGTTTCATTAATTTTAAGCCAAGAAATGTACGAGTATATCTCGCTGGCGGCACTTTAGATGTGGATAGCGATGGATTTGTGACCTCTGTTCCAAATGGAGAGACGTATTGGTCCGCAGTTATCTAGATAGATAGATAGATAGATATATTTATTCCAATGGGCTATATTACATAGTATAGGAAAAGTCAGTAAAGCCTACAAGTTAATCATTATGTGACTAGTTATCAAACTTCACGTATTATTAAATTACAAAATGTAAATCAACTAATATATAAACAGTTAAACACAATACAGCACGATACTTAGTTAAAAGAACAACATTAAAACATCTCACTATATTAATACAAAGTATTAGTGAAAAACAATAGCACAACATAATAATTCTGCTGTGATAACAGTATACATTAAATATATCAGTTAAACAATTAAAAATAATTAAAAACAACAATCGAAAAATTCAGTAGTGCTATAAAAACTATGATTCAGCAGTAACATTTGTATTTTTTCTTTAAACAATTTAAAATTTTTGATATTTTTTATATCTGGATTTAACCTGTTATACAATTTCAAGACTAAATAACACGGAGTTTTTTCGTATAAAGATAGATTATGCTTTTGCACTGACAATACGTTTCTTGACCTGGTTTCATACTCATGAAATGAAAGTCACTATTTAATGTAAACTGACTTAGATTGGTTCTTATATACAGAGTGGGTTTTTGAAAACGAAACAGAACAAATAACTCTCAGGAAAATTATTTTTTCGAAAAACGCCGAGACGGGTCGATTTTTGATCAAAAGGGGACATCTTTTCCCATACTTTTGATGCTCCAGTCTCACCCCCCTAGGGAGGGGGGCAACTCCCCCAAATATCTTAATAGGGAAGGAGGGTTAAATGACACATCATTTGAAAGGTACTTCAATTCTCTACACAACCCTGTATTAGTTTTTTAATTTGACTGGTTAGTTTTGAAGATAAAGGTTATTAATAAAAAACTACTTTTTACGGTTTTATTTGCAAACTTTTTCTACATCAGCCAATTAAATATTCAAATTGATGACCTCCAGCCTCCATACAATAGTATAAGTTTTGCACAATTATTCTCTATAATGTGTATCAGCTCTGGATAAATGGAGTTTTCCAACAAATCCAGGTACATCTCCCCGGTGAGATTACCTGGTAAGAAAAACGGACCAACAATGTGGTCACCAAAAATTCCAGCCCATACATTTAATTTTTCCTGATGTTGTGTATGAGTCTCATAAAATATCCTGGGATTAGAATCGGGCCAATAACGACAATTGTGACGATTGACATTGCCATTAACAGTAAATGAACACTCATCCGAGAAGCAGATATTAATAATTAAATCTGAATTGTTAATAGCTCGTTCACTCATTACTTCACAAAATTGTAGTCGGCGGTCAAAGTCATCTCCATTAAGTTCATGTGCAAGGTGAATCTTATAGGGATGGAATTTATGATGCTTCAAAGTTTTACGAATTTTGTTTCGCCCAAAACCGGATTCAGCTGCCATTTGCCTCGTACTCGTTCTAGGATTTATAGCAACATGGCCTAGAATAGCTACATCTTCTGCTTCATTTCTTTCGGGGTGTCGCTTTTTATTACTTACAGATCCGGTCTCCTGAAATTTGGTCACTAACTCCAAAATGTACTTCCTGTGAACATTTTTACCCAAGTGTTGCTGATTAAATATTTCTGCTGTCCTATTAGCACTCCGATTATTTGCATAAAAAAGAGCAATTATTTCCACTCTTTTTGGAATCGAATAAACCATAATGTAGATAAACTGTACAGGTAACAAAAAAATAATAATTCACTCAATACCCGTTCTGATTGTATTATTTATTATTTCAATTTACTGCGAATAATAAAAGGAAATGTCACTCTGACATAAGGGGTGACACTCATGGACGACTATTGTATGGAGGCTGGAGGTCATCAATTTGAATATTTAATTGGCTGATGTAGAAGAAGTTTGCAAATAAAACCGTAAAAAGTAGTTTTTTATTAATAACCTTTATCTTCAAAACTAACCAGTCAAATTAAAAAACTAATACAGGGTTGTGTAGAAAATTGAAGTACCTTTAAATGATGTGTCATTTAACCCTCCTTCCCTATTGAGATATTTGGGGGGGTTGCCCCCCCTCCCTAGGGGGGTGAGACTGGAGCATCAAAAGTATGGGAAAAGATGTCCCCTTTTGATCAAAAATCGACCTGTCTCGGCGTTTTTCGAAAAAATAATTTTCCTGAGAGTTATTCGCTCTGTTTCGTTTTCAAAAACCCACCCTGTATAGTAACAGTTCATAAATATATACCTATGCACGGCAATGTTAAGAGTTTAAGCTTTCTAAAGTGCAGCCTACAAGATGTACGATGGGATATACCTACTATCGTTCTAAGTGCCATCTTTTGTAATTTAAAAAGTCTGTTTAAGTGATTAGATGAGCCCCAAAATACTACACAATAGCTTAAATGAGATACAAACTACGCATGATAAAATGCCATTAAAGTCGAGACATCACTAACAATTTTTAGTCTTGAAATTGCATAACACATTGATGAGTTTGGTACACAGATTTTCAATGTGTATGTCCCAATTCAGCATATTGTCTAGATACAGTCCAAGAAATTTTGTGTTTTGAACTTGAGCTATTGACTTATTTCCAGCCTTCAACAACTGGCTTTCATTAATTATAGATGTTCGAGGTGTAAAATTCATAAATACTGTTTTCGAGGTATCGAGACACAGTTTATTGTTAGTAAACCAGTCTTTAAAATGAATAATCATTTGTTGCATTTTTATTACTGCATCTGCAACAAAGGTTTCATTGCATAAATAGGTGTTGTCATCTGCAAACATGGTTAGGTTACCTCCACACTCCCTCATACCAGGAAGATCATTTATAAATAACAGAAACATTAATGGGTCCAAAATGGAACCCTGAGGAACGCCAATTTTTACATTAACCTCTTTAGAGCGAATACCATTTATTTCTACAACCTATCTCCCTTGATAAAGATACGAAGTCAACCAGTCGTAAACTTTACCCCTCAGGCCATATTTTTGAAGTTTTTCTTTAAGTAAATCATGGTTGACAAGATCAAATGCCTTGCTTAAGTCCATAAATAAACCTAAACATTTTTTATTATTATCTAACGAAAAATATAACTCATTAATGAATCGTAATATCGCGGATTGCGTAACAAACGGCGGTGCTGCATACATCGATGCTTCGGACTTTGGCTCCTCTTTAGCGTATCTTGAATGTATATTAATCTCAGTTTTCTTATAGGAAAGTACGACGATCAAGCACCGACAGCAGTTCAAGTCCAGAGGCTAGAAGCATACATCGAGGATGCCATTATGCAAAAATATCTATCAAGTTGTTACCAAATATTTGTGAGAGGTTCAAAATTTATTAATGACGTAGCTTCCAAGTTGGAACCAAGAGAAAATAAAATTTGCTGAACGCCAATGGATCGTATGTTTATGTACGGAAGACCACTAATACTTGACTGACTGAAGATTTTGGTGACTTAGCTCCAGTATAGATACTAAATGTGATATTTAATGTTTGTGATTGTTTTGACTGTTTTATATTAATGCTCATGTACAAAAATAAATTATTTATTTTTTGAATAGTAGATGCTATAACTTACTTGACACATGTAGACCCTACAAATTGTATCCTTGTATGTCTCAAACCTGTTTTTTAAAGAAAGGGTGACTTAAACCTCTGCATAGAAAATTGAGAGATAAGTCGATTTTTGATTTGAAGACGCACACATTTTTATAGTATTGACACCTATGCAGGGAGTCCCAAAAAGGAAAGGCTTACCACAACTCATGTTTTTAAATGGAACACCCTGTGTGTTTTTACAGATTTAAATAGAACATCCTCTCACGAATACATTTATATAAGTAAAAAGTTCAAAGTACTAAAGTCAAAGCCAGAATTAAGCAAAGTGCAATGACCGGAAAAAGAGTAGATCTATGTTGTCACATTTATTTCTACAGTAGGTATTCTTATTTAAAACAGGAAACATGTTAATTACCTTATTTACCTATTTTTTTACTTGTCTTTAATGTCCCTTATCCCTATTGTTGTTTATTAAAGCAAACACAATGTTTAATTTGTGTTTTACTTAATAAAATCAACGAATTTCCGAATATCTGGCAACTGCGAAAATCGTAAAGTTGACGACAAGCTGTTCATCCTTATTTAACATACATATTCTTGTATTTCCGCTTTCTTTTCTCTGATTTTCAACGACATTGATTGGTCGAATCAGGAACCAATAAGCGACTGCCCTCGAGGTAGTAGGGAAACAATGGCGTGATGTTGGGTTATTTCGCGCGCGTTTCTTAACGGTAAAAAATTGTGGTAAAATTATCAGTGTATTTATTCTTTGTGTCAGTGTTTATACTTATTTGTGTTAGTTAAAAAAGCGGAAGTGCATATACTAGAAGTATTCTATAGAATAGTATACGAGTATATATTAACTGTAATGTGCCCAATTGTAAAACAGAATACGCACGTCCATGCATCACCGCATTTTACCAGATCGGCGAGGTCATTCCACTTTGCTTAATTCTGGTTTTTACTGTACAAAGCCTTTCTGTACATTTCTCTATACATCTCTATTCTACATTTCTCTTTTTCTACACATTACTGATATGGTAATCATTTATGGTCGCATCTACTTTACTATTAGAGCTATACCCATCAAACCCTACATCAATGTATTTGTGAGATGATGCTCTATACAAATATGTAAAGATATCCAGGGTATTCTATTTAAAAAATATCACTTGTGGTAAATTTATGTGTATATAAAAATGTGTCCTTCAAATAAAAGTCGACTGGATTTTCCATGGAAACCAATCCCTTGATAAAACGATTCCAATCGAGGATGAAACTTTTCGTTGACTTACCTTGTACAATTTTATATCTGAGAAGAAATGCAACATTCCATTGTTCGTTGTTTGATGAAATGAAGAAAACCAAGCAAGTATCATTAAATTAATATATTTAATGAAATAGAAATAATAAGGTATAGACGCAAAATTCTCATTTTTATATTTTAAGTTACATAACACAGAGTATTTATTTATTCTAACTTAAAAATCACAGTATATTTATTCTAACAATGTGTTTAACACAAAAAATAGAAAGAGAGCGTGATATTGATATTAAAAAGTAGGTTTATCATAAATAAAATAAATAATGTTACTATAATTAATTACAATTAATAAAATATTTAGTTTAAGTAATAACAGTTCGGATAGAATAAAGATTATATTGCTTTTGATCTTCAAAATCTGCAACCTCACAATAAATTATGTAGGTATTTTGATTTGATGTAGCAGTAAAAGCATAACGTCAATTTTCTGCATTAATGTCTATAATAAATAATATCATTTGATATATAAAGAGAAAACAGTGGTTTAAATTATATCCTGAAAATAAAAACAACATTTTTTCTTTAAGTATCCTGAAAAAGTGTACAAAAAACAAAGTTTTGACTGGCATCCAAGAAAGAAGGATATATCGAGATATCCTTCTTCCTTGGATGCTAGTCAAAACTTACATGACACGCAACATGGCACAAATAAAAAATAAAGCATTGTTGAATTTCTCTCAAGAACTAAAAACTGCAAACTCTTCTTCTATTCGACTTCATTCTCTAGAATATAAAATTATGGTTTTCTAGAACCTTGAAATTCTCCTCCTATACGGAATTTTCTGAGCTGTCCTCTTTATGTAGACGAAAAGTGGTCTAAAGACAATCATGTTAGCAGTTTGCAATATCTCGTCTTTGTCTTCTGTAGTGGCTCGTTTTAAACCAATGTTGTTGGGTCCAGTAATATCAGTAAATGTACTGATGCTGTTTGATGGAAATGCGAGGCATATTGCACTTAACAGAGCGACAAACAACACAACAACCTAAAAAGTAAATTTAATTGAAATTGGAAGACATTACATATTATATAAAACTGATTTCACCAAATATCAACGCAAATAAGTACCTATGATTTTTTTCGTATGAAACATTTGCTAGCTTTTTATTTTGGAGTGAAATATGTGTAACGAAACAGTATTATTAGTTTTTTTTCTGGAATGATACCCAAAGGTTTGTGGTGTTCTGGTTTGTAAAAATAAAGACGTACAAATACTAGTCACTTCCTTTTTAACTTTGCAACACTAAAAAATCAGCAACAATCAAAACATCAAAACCAACCCAAATACGTTTTTTTTAGTCTAAAATTTTTTTTGTTTAGCCATAATTTGGAATATCATTTGCAACATTATAGAATTGTATATCAAACTACATATAAATTGTTTATATCTTTATTTGCATTGCATATTATACAGTTGGTTTTTTGGGTACTTGGATACTTCACTTTGAATCTTTAATTTGAATACTTCTGGTTTCCTGTTTTTTTATTATTTTACAGATAGTCTAATCCCAAAAGAAACTAGAATGAATTATTTACTTCTATATTATACAAGAAATGTATTTTCAAATCACTTAGGGTCCATTCACTGTAGACTTGACAGACATGAATTCGGGATCGGGTTGAGAGGTTGGGTAGCCGATGTGAAGACTTACATATTCCCACTACCGAATTATTTAGATTTCGGAGGTGCACGTAAAGCCGAAGTAAAAAGGCACATGGAAATAAAGTTAGCCCTCATTGCAAGGGTACCGGATTGCAACAAAATTTCTTTTTAATGTTATAAATTATGTATCACTGGAAAGATCAAAAGATAAACTAGATCCCTATAGTAGCAAATTTTTGTTTAATACATGTATTTTAGAGAAAATAATTTTTGAAAATACCCTATTTTAGTACAAGATTGTTTGCCTGGAATTTTAAAAATAAAAAGAATTACAAAAAATTACTACTATAGGGATTTAGACTAAAGTCTTATCTTTCAATACTTTTTTACTAAAAGTCGCTATCTTTTATAGTTTTTTTATAATTAGACAGGAGACGAACGCCGATTTTGGGCTTATTTTGGACTAGTGAATGGACTCTTATTATTTTAAATGCTATTAAACTTACATATTTCATTTTGAAAGCTTTTCTTTGATATCTTATACACTTCACGGGAACACAGGTAAATATTTTCTATTTGCACTCTGAATGTGTTTTTACTTTATACAATTTAGTGGTTAGTTAATTAAAAAAGTCTATAAGTCTACGTCTTCTCGAAACAATATATATTATTCATAAAGGATTCATTGTTTACTCATGTTAAAACAAACAGCGGTTGAAAAAATTAAAGATATTTTTAGATATGGCTGTGCCAAATTTAACAAGTTAAGTAAACTTTTCTGAAGAATTTATAATAATAACAAGTTTTCCAATCAGTGTCATCAATTTTAACTAGAATTATTATATTAATAATAGGTAAGTGGACTTCACTATGCTTATAACACGTTCTCTTGATCATATATATCTCCCTTATTACTAAAGATAGACCCATTAACTCCTCCAGTAAGAACTGTCACGTAGAGAAAACGTTTAATGTTAACATATAGTTAGTTAAGCTTGATATTCTAACATTCATTAGAGGTACAAATATCCTGCCAAACTACATCAATTGTAATGCAATTATTAACATTGTTAAAACATATATTAATCAATTAAAACTTTTTTCTACGTCTAAATAATATAAAAAAAACGTCAATGATAAACATAGAAAAGGTATGCATCTATTACATCACATGTAGTTTCTGGTTTTTATTGGCCTTTGTTACCCTCCTCTCGGTAGGAAATAAATGTCCCCATCTAGCGGTAGAATCGGAAACTATGAAAATGACATGTTTTGACACGATTATTACTAACATTTAAAACACCAAAAACTTACACGTTTTATCAAGGTACTGTTTATACTTTTTGTTATTTTAAATAATATTTCTAGGCCTTTCAATCGTTTAATATATATAAAATACTGTAAATTCAACGTTTTCTCTAAGTAATTTAAACCAATCGTAATTTTTAACTGTTTTCCATGTTTTTAAGACGTTTAAAACTAACGTCTGAAAAACAAAAACTTGAACATTTTACCAAGGTAGTATTTACACGTTTAATTAGTTTGAATAATATTGTCAGGTTATTCTCAAGTAATATATACACTTTTATTAGTTACTTTAATTTTGTTCAACGTTTAATTGGAAATTTGTTGCAAAAAAGACATCATCTTTGTAACCTTTTACGTTTAATAAACCAAAACGTTATTTTGACATTTTTTAAAGTACGATGTTCTCATTGGGCTTTATCTGTGTATTCGTTAGAGAACACTCTAACACTAGAGAAGACCCTAAAACTTTTGTGTTCAACATTTTTCGGTAGCTATCTATATTAGGAAATAATCAACCATTTCCATACATATCAGCGACTATCTACAGGGTCATTCACGCAAAGCGGGTATTAGACGTTTTTAGGGTTCTGTTAAAGATAAAAATCTGATTTTTTTAGGGGGAGGTTTTCCATTATTTCCGATTCAATGAAAATATTTTCAGCTTTGCATCACTTCCGGTTATACCGGAAGTAGACCACAACTTCGTTATTTCAAATGACGAATACAGTGTATATTATTGCAATTTTGAACTCTACGTAATATTCTAAACACATTTCATGTAGGATGTCCTATACCTATCCTCAACTGTTTTTGAAATATTGACAGGTGTACATTGACATTTTGCAACTTTGATACCCTGTAACAGATTTATAATCAGATTTCTAATTCAGATCTGTAAATATCAGATTTATCCAGAAATAAAAAATTTTCGATTAAATTTAATCTCTTGGTTAAATCTGAAATTAGTATCAAACGATAGCTTTTGAAAAGTTAAGATAGGAATGTGCAAACCGTTTTGCTTGATCTCTAACCGTTTAGATTTTACAGGGTGTCAAAGTTGCAAAATGTCAATATTCATCTGCCAATATTTCAAAAACAGTTGAAGATAGGTATAGGACATCCTACATGAAATGTGTTTAGAATATCACGTAGAGTTCAAAACTGCAATAATATACAGGGTGTTCCATTTGAAATAACGAAGTTGTGGTCTACTTCCGATATAACCGGAAGTGATGCAAACCTGAAAATATTTTCCTTGAATCGGAAATAATCGAAAACCTCCCACATAAAAAAATCAGATTTTTATCGTTAACGGAACCCCAAGAACGTCTAATACCCTCTTTGCGTGAATAACCCTGTATATAGATGAAATACGTATTATGGAAGCTGTTGTTATTGTATTTTCCAAGTGATATTCAATGAATGTACAAGTGATACTACGATTCGGGACTCACTGTGCAACTGTCAAATCATAAATTTCATACTTCATTTCATTTGTTTTATTTTATTATTTATGAACGTAACGTTTAAAAAATAATGAACGTATTTCCCAATATTTATTCTAATGAACGGATTAAGTGAATGACCCTGTATAAGCAAAGTGAAACTAAATGTAAGTGAAATAAAGTTACAATCTTTATAATAGTAAATGTTTATTTTCTTCTGTAGTACATAATAACAATAAAAAATAATCAACAAATATACGCTTTGTAAAAATAAAACATAAAAAATGTAATAAATAAATAAGTTAATACCATAAGTTATGTTATTATATTAATTATTATAAATAAATAACAAGTATAATTCACTGAAAATTCCCATGTTCTCCATATGTTAATATTTGGATAGAAAGGTATGACTTTAGAAGATATGACAAATATATTCTATTTAAGAATATATAAAAACGATGTAAAAATTAAACTGTAGAAGTCGTTATTTTGTGACAATCTATAACGTCCTTTACGTTGGTCGTACAACTTTTCAACAATTCAAAACAGTGATTGTCCTTCTGCTTTTGCAATGTGTCTACAGATTAATCAATCTTTACAGATGAACCGATATATAAACATATACAAAACAATGTTACATCGCTTTCATCTTCACAGTCAGAAAATAAAATAATGCATTTTTTCAACAACTTTTCAGCATTAGAAGCTAGCTCAGCCATAAAAAAACCATTCTGCCTCTTTTGTTAACCTTCACAGTTAAAAAATAAAATTATTTGCGATTGATGCCAACGATTTTAGTTAGTATCATTTTGATACTGCCAAATATATCAATGTATCGGTCCATCTGTATAGCTATTTTATCTGTGGTAGTAGTCACTTATAACAGATTTAAATTAAATTTACTAGAATCTGTCAGGTACACTAGAATTTACTTAACAACCACGTAGAGCTTTCTCATACATAATTAAATTATTTAAACTCAACAGAATGCTTATTTATTGAATAGTTAATATTCCTTTATATATGTCAATTCCCTCTTAAGTGTAAAATTTAGCCACCCATATCCATCATCCCATATCACCACCCATATCTATCCAGCCACCCATATCTATCATCTTCTATCTCAAATTTTAACCGATATAAAAAACGCGGGAATTTCCAATGATCACCCTGTACAGTATAATCCAATTTTCTAAAATATTCATTTAGCAACAAGATATGCTGGCATTATTCTGTTCCCTTTCCTGTACCGGGTAGGCTGCCTCTTCTGTGGCTTCGACTGCTTCTTCCTGTATCTAAATATAGGGGTATAAACCACCCTATGAGCTGTATCCATTATTTCGTCCTGTCGGCGTTGAACGGGTGCTGAGCTTTCCGGGTAATAATAATACTCCGGGTGCAAGGATGCAACAGCTCTCTGGCCCTCGCGAGGGCTTTCTTCAGTGTATAGAGGTTGGTTATAACCTATATTGTTCTTTGGAAATGCCAAGGATGAGACATAAACTGACACAAAAACCAGTAGCGCGAGTAACTGAAACAGAATTATTTATAATTAAAAAATATAATAGCCTGAATAAAATAAACAACTATGTCAACTGATATTTATATTACATCGCATAGCGACGTAGCTTCAAATAATATGGTGGGGAAATAATTTTCCATTTCATAAATACAGTGAGGACATAAAGTCCGTCCCCCCCCCTCTAATTTTTGAACCACTGGGTAGATTGTGATGAAATTTGGAACGATAATATATGACTAAATTCTGCATTTTTTGACACATCAATGACAGCTCTGACTGTCAAAGTGACCGCTGGGCGCGCAATAGGAACATTCTTTTAAATGGAAAGGGGGGTCGAGTGGGGACTCATTTTGAAGCTATTTTTATGTTCAAAACATCCCCCAATTTTGAGAACATTTGGTTCAGTAATTTCCAAATAAAAACCAGTAATATCGATTTCTGTTATATCATTTTTTTGCATACATATTACAAATTATTGTCAATTATTCAAAGCAGAACAAAGATTAAAAGTAAACAAATAACAATAAACCATCCCTAACCTAAAATAACCTAAATTAAAAAATTATGAAATAATTTAAATTAAACCTAAAAAAAAAAAAAATTTAGAGGCAGAAACCAATTTAGAAAACACGTGTTACGTCAAAAGATGTTGAAAATGACCTCCATGAACCTCCCGACAAATAAATGTTCCATGGGTAAGTTCTATTATAAAGATTATATGGTAAAAAGATTATGTTATAAACTGATATTACTGGTTTTTATTTGGAAATTACTGAACCAAATGTTCTCAAATTTGGGGGATGTTTTGAACATAAAAATAGCTTCAAAATGAGTCCCCACTCGACCCTCATTTCCATTTAAAAAAATTTTCCTATTGCGCTCCCAGCTGTCACTTTGACATTCAGAGCTATCATTGATGTGTCAAAAAATGCAGAATTTAGTCATATATTATCGTTCCAAATTTCATCACAATCTACCCAGTGGTTCAAAAGTTAGAGAGGGGGGGACGGACTTTATGTCCTCACTGTATATTTGTCTATTATTTTCAACAGGATGGTTATTGTCAAAAAACAGATTAATAATAGCTTACCCGTCATAATTCCTAAATGAAAAAATTGATAACTGCATAGCTCTGTAGCAGCTACATATGTACAGGGCGTTAAAACTCAATTAGAACACGTTTTAAACTTGATATTTTATCTACAACTGTCTCTTTAAAAATATCTTTAATATCTGATTTTAATTTTAGTATAAAAATAAACACCGCTCTCATTTTAAAAATTGGCATTTTCTTTTTACTGGTGACAATACTATTATGAGTATATCTTGTTAAAATTTAGTCACTTTATTCTGTCGAAAACTTCATTTCATTCGACATTTTTTCTAAATTTAAAAGTACCTTATTTTTAGTTCCTAATATTGGAAAATATACAACGCGTTCCTGTTAAAATCACAAAATTCATGTCTATTTCCGATATAACAGCAGATGTCAGGAAGTGTCCCCTATTTTCCTAAAATAGATAATTCCTGAAAACCCCGTATCCGAATTTTCAAATTTCAACTCGCTTTATTTTCCAGATAGCGATATCTGGATGGCTATTGAACTGATCTATAACTTTATATGAGGTTCAGAAACCAGGCAACTAAAGACACAGTAAGATAGTCCTGAACTAATTCAGAATAGGTCTGCCACTGAGTGCCGGAATAAACTTATTAATTATTAGTGTTGAAACAAATCGGTTTCTTGTAACAGCAAATCTGTATTTTTTTAATGACTGGTAGCCTCCGAAGTTGGAAAATACAGACATCTTGTAAATTTTGATTCAAATTTAAAGGCATGCCCGAATGTACTTGTAAATCCAATCAGAAATTAAATCTATTTTAATTTGTCACTTTATTTCACAGAATCAATTTCCTGATCTTTTGACATCGATCATTCCTGAACTTTTACAAACGTTTTAATATCTATTCCATCAAAGACACGAAAAATGCACTGCAATACTGACGTAGTTTTCCACATAACACCAAAACAGTATACTGCACTCGACACGCGTTTTGCCAACCAAGTTAGCATCATCTGGATATGATTAGAACTGAAGAGTTTTACTGAAGAAGTTTTAATCATCTCCAGATGATCTTGGTTGGAGAAACGCGCGTCGAGTGCAGTATAGTGTTTTGATGTCATGTGGAAAACTACGTCATTATTATCTTCACACCAAAGGGTCCAACCCACTTCAATATTGCCATATGGACATCATTCAGGAGGATCACGGAAAATTTTAATACAGTTCCAGTTAAGTACTGCCTTTTCCTGAAATAAGTGCGACGTCTCTGAAAATCATATAGGTGCCTATTCAATGTTGCTTTGAATATATAATCAAATATTACATCCATCCAGTGGTTGCCTCTTTATAGAGTTTTTTTTATTTAAATATTTTCCTAAATCTTCTGAAATAAGCACCTACTTTCCTATGTATATCATATCATTTAGTGTGATATTTTAACTTCTTTATTTGTGAAAAAATGTTTAACATCTAACTCTATATTGGATATGCTTTTGGTGCATGAATTTATTTATTCGTTTCTATTAATTATTGCTACAACATAAAACCTGCTTGTAATTATGACTTGGTTAACCAAAAAGGCAATGTAAAGTGTAGCAGTTTATTGGTTTAATATCTCGTGGAAGCTAAGTCAATGTTTGTAGTAATTTCAACTTCGGGACACATTTCTGTGTACAATAATTAAAAGTGAAGATAAAACTGTCATAAAAATAAATCAATAATAACTCCAACAGTATATTGGATTATAAAACTTTGGCAAAGAACTATTTAACTAAGTTAAAATGTGCATGCCCGAAATACTCACAATTTTCATCTTGCCAATACTTTTCCACAAAGTCGACGCTCTCTTCAAAACAAACCACTGACGATTAACTGCTATATAAACACATTTGCTTATATAGATGTACTCCAAGCTATAAATAAAATTCCATAAAGAGCTATAATTTCTTGAAATGATGTGAGGCTGGTCGAAATATTCTGTTATTCAGATCTGAATTAGCAATAATTAAGAGTTAATTTTTTAGTCTCACAAAACAAGCAGTTTATTTGGCTTAACTGCGTATTCCTTACTTGTTGTGCAGCTCTAATTGAATTTGTAAACCTTTCTCGAAAGTATTGTTAATAACACAACGGTGAATCACATTTTGGAATAGTACCGGAATATTTACATTATTAGGCACATCCTAAGTGTGAAGGAGATCCTGACAGAATGTAGTCCTGGGTAGGTCAAAGATAGAGAGACTAGAGGTCTCTCTATCTATGACATACCCAGGCCTACATTCTCTATCTTGCCTTCGTCTGCGAAACTGTCTAGTTACTAATATTATTAGTAGTATTTATTAGTAGAAAAGAGAAAAACAAAATCTTTCTTGGATTTCACTTGATTTAAATTTGTACTCAGTGGTAGAAATTATTCCATTTTTTTAAAAACTATAAACATTGCAGACGTAATTATATCGACTGTGTGAAATATCTATCGGAATTTTAGTTAAAAACGTTCATAACCTTGTGAGAAAGCATTCAGCAACATGAAAAACAGTTATCTGTTATGTGTAATTTAAGAGGTTGGTTGCAATATAACATCTGTAAGCTAACAAAAAACTGAAATCTGCAGATGTCTATACAGTATCTTATCATAATAAGTTTACTCGATTAAAATAAGCACAACTTCCGGTTATACTGGAAGAAAATATCCATTTTTATTTGAAGGAGATGCCGAAAACAACTACTCCGCGGGAAATATGTCCCGACTAGCATTGCATTACATCGGCATCTCCATAGGAGTCGCCAAAGGAGGTGCCGATGTAATGCAATGCCAGTCGGGGCATATTTCCCGTGGAGTAGTTGTTTTCGGCATCTCCTTCAAATAAATAAGTAGGATTGTCTTCCTTAAAGACAATAGAGGTCACTGATGGTAATTGCACCTGCAAAAAAAACAGGTCGTTATCAATGTCAATTTGACAATAATTGTCAGACAGATAGTAGCACAGACCCAAAGAGGGCACTACGGTGTGTTTCTCACCACTACTAAGATGTCGATTTTGTTTACATTTAAGAAAAACATCCTCTCCTGTGTTAGATTCTTCTTATAATTCTAGAATGACTTCATATTCTCTGTACCTGAATGAACCATTTTTCAGAAATTATTTTAAAAAATTCCGTTTCTCGTAGATATAGTTAGTAATATTGAAGGGGTGGCTGATGCCAGGCAACTAGGCCGCCATCATCCCTTTTTGTCTACCCCTATCGTCCTATCGTTTTTTCCTATCCCTATATACCGTTCCGTCACCTACTTCCTATTCCTTGAAGCCTCCTCGAACCTACCTGACCTTTTGATGAACGACAGGATTTGGGTTCAGTAAGGAAGTCTATCTCTTCTCTGTGCAGCTGCCTGAATACACCACATTGGCCCAAAGAGTAAAGGGATGTGTGCTCCTCCACATATTCCGGACACATAGGGTCCTCCTCCTCTATCTCTATCTACCTTTATCAGGGATATATATCTTCGAAAAAGCCCGTAGTGTCCAGTTAATATTCCCACCAGTTGAAATAGTTAAGTTTTCTTCTTTTTTAAGGCGAGCTCCACCGCGACCACAGCCTAGGCCTATTGTGCATCCAGTTGATTTCCTATTCAGCGAGCATCTTCGTTCTTTGCATAAAGTCCAAAAGTCTACTCGTTGAAATTTTTCTCAGCTCACAATGTTCCAAGAATGGTTTACCCAAGAGCGTTAGCCTAATACAAGCCCTCGCATTACCCAGAACGTGCAGCGCAGTCTCGTCTGCATCATCACAGACCTGAGCTTTCAGACAATCCTAAATTATAGAGATGCTTCTTGAGATGGCAGTGCCCTGTTATGAGCCCTGTTATGCTCCTGAGCCGAGGTTTACTTATGCCCAGCATTTCTACAGTTCTTTTCTCCGAAGGAGCTCCCATCAGTGCCTTCGCATGACTCTGTCCTAGTTTTGAGGCCAAGTAATTGTTTCTAATATTCTATTTCCACTCATTTTCCCAGAGTCGTTCTGGTAGCACTATAAGCGACTCCACAGGCTGGCTCCGCTCTTATGAAAATCATTTCAGATCCATTTCTAGCAAGTGCATCTTCACGTTCATTTCCTTCAATGCGTTTATGATCTGCCACCCAACACAGTCTTACTTATTGGCAACACAGCCAGTGTTAGCATTTGACAGTTTCTAACTAACATTGTTTCAGATCAAAGCCTTTATTGCGGGCTGGCTATCAGAGAATATATAGATGAGTTTACATGTGTAACGCTCCTGACATTCTCCACCAAATACTTATTATTGCGAAAATTTCTGCTTGGAACATCCTGGGATAATTTCCCAGACTATAACTTCTATGTCATCTGGGTTTCAGCCCAAATACCTCAGCTCCGATTCCTCTGTCTGTTTTGGATCCATCTGTGACCAATACTAGACTCCAAACCTCGAAAGAACTTACCTTAGACTCCTAGTCACTAAGATTCTGTATTCAAACCTCTAATAGCTTGTGGAAGTTAAATTTTGCAATCATTCTGTCAGATATCATCTCTAGGATACAGTCTGACATCACTATATTATGTCTTATCTTAGAGTATCCCCTTTCTTGGGAACTATCTGTCTTAATAGTTGTATCGAGGCATATAAAGGAATTATTGGCAAAAATCTTTGGCAAGTAAGCATTGCCAGAATGAGTGTCTCATATTTCATAAGATTAGTTACTTAACGAAAAGTTATATAGGAACGTAACGGCCATGAAGAAATTGAACTTGAAAAAGTTATTTTTCTAATAGAAACAAAACGCCCTGTGTATTGTTTGGTTTTATTGGTAAAACATGTATGATTTCTCCAATTTAATACGACATTATACAGGGTGTTACGAAATTTTCAGACACGGACCGTGAGATCGTGTTAAGCTAGATAAGCTGATCAAAAAGTGTTTTTTCAATATTGTTCAACATTTTTAGAGATACAGAAGTTTTGAATATCCCAAAATAATTAAAAAAATATTCACAATTTTCAATTTTTAAGTATTTGAAAAAAAATTATGACAAATGAGTTACAATTGTTCAAAAAAAATCCCATGGCCTTGGTTCTGGCGTACAAGGTGGTCAAGGAAGTAGACCAAAGTTTAACAAGTGCAACACCATTATGAGTTGATGTATTTCCTATCAAATGACTAAAAATTGAAGTTTGTGAATATGTTTTTTTTTTAATATTTAAAACTGATGTATTTAAAAAAATATTTGACTGATTGAAAAATCATATTGACAGTTTTTAATCAGTTTATCTAGCTAAACACGATCCCATAGTCCGTGAGGCGAATTTCGTAACACCCTGTATAAACAATTCGTACACCTAAATTGAATAGTTTTTTATTATTTTTTCTGATTATATGTATTGTGCCGATTAGGTGTTTTATTGTCAAGAAACAGAATGTTTGAAATAAACCAAGTAAATTTGGTAAAAAATGAACAAAGTTAATTAGAATTTTCAGTTTATAATTTAGTACCAAGTTTTTGCAAAAATAAACTATACTGTTTTATGCTTTTTTATTTATTTATTTAAAAAATACGCTATTGTTATTATACTTTTACATTTTATCAAATTATCTGCTATCATAAAATATCACACACATTATAATAATTATAATATAATATTAAAATTCACTACTTAAATTCGCGTGCTTCTTATTTCTAATTATATTCTTAAACGCTATAAAATCAAATTATAAAAAATACGTACCTATTCATAAATTTTCCTAAAATACTGTGATGATGTAAGCGGTATTGCAATATTTAAAAAATATACAAGAAAAAATTCATTAAAACTACAAAATATCAAACAAATAAACTAAACATTACATCTAGACAATATATTATTGAAATTAATCCCTCATAGGATGAAACTAGTTCTACTGTAGTCAAAATAATCATAGTGGAACATATCTATATCTAAAATATATAAAAATCTTATAACAAATTTATTTTATTACAGTTGCAGAGTGTTTCTAACAAAACTTAATTAATTATCTTAATTTAATATTGATATATAGAAAAAAAGTCTTTCGAAAAATTTACAGATACAGCAAAATTAAAATTTTACACTTAAAAATTATGTTGATATTAGTCTAATGGACAAGTCAAAATATATATAATAACAATAAATGCCTAGTATATATTCGTCGATTATAAAAAGGCAAGATAAAACATTGTTGTGAGCAGATAAAGAATGACCCCTATAAAAAATAGATTAATAAAAAAGTACCACATCATGAGAAAGTCCTTCATTAAAATAAAACCATTAATTTTTCTAAATTAAATTAAACACAAAAGTTTATTTACATTAAGATAGTGCCTTAGTGCGCTTAGTCTAATTCCAATTTTCTAAAGCTGCCAGGCAAACTTCCGGTCCCAGTATCATCCTGAGCGGGTGTATTTTTGCTCTTGATGATACCCTTGTCACTAAGAAGGTTCATAGCGTCGAAACTCAGCAGTCTCTCCCTCTTGGCTGCCAGCTCTTCCTTCCACATCTCTACCATTTCCTTAGCTGGGATCTCTCCACCAAATTCCTTGGGTAGGCATCGTTTGGGCACTTTGCTGAGCAGTTGTTCTTGGGAATCGTGAACCTGAAAAATTAAGAGAAGGTCTTGAGGTCCTGAAAACTTTTAGTAGCAAACATCACAACTATCAGATTGATTTTTCATTTTTCCGGTGGATTTTTCTGGGCTGATTTAATCTTCGCAAAATAATACTAAATTGATAAGAAAGTGATTAATATAAAATGGCATGATTGACTCCAGTAAATTGAAAGCAGTTCATTAAGGTATAATATAAATAATATTGGGTCTAATATTGATACTTGTAATTTTAAAATATTCAGTTTTCGGTTTTGTTTTTTTTCGTCTTAGAGCGAAAACAAATCGACAAATCATCGAGGTTGAAAGATGGCATATACACTAAAGATTGCCCTGTAGACGTAAGACATAAATAGCGCCATCTAGGATAGAAAAGAGAAACGCATTAGGCTGAAGCATCGCCGCCTAGATTATCTTTAACGGAGTTAAAACGGACTCAAATTAGGCGGCGGTGGGCTGAAGCAGCACCTCTTAGATTGACTCCGTTTTAATTATAAGTAAGATCATCTAGGCAGCGGTGAGCTGAAGTTGTACACTATTTTTCATAGAAATGTGTGCAAAATTTCCCCTACACATAAAAATCAACAACCTGACTTAGTAAGTATATTTGAAATAATAATTTTCCACCGGCAATGCAGTTATCAAGTTCTTTTGATACTGAAATCTAGTTTAGAGATGGGTGGTAAGAACGAAATATTGAAAGTTAAAAAATTAAACAGTTCATAATGTATAAGAAACATATTCACAATTTGTTACTCACCGTGAACCGATCCTTAAGTTTTTGACTCTTAATGTTGGACTTTGCAAAATCATAGACGTATTTTATAGGACCCGGAAGATTGAACAAATTCATTTCCTTGTGTCGCATGGGATACGATTGCTGAAACAGAAAAATATCGGTATAAGGATACAAAAACTAACAGTAATAAGTAGTTGGGTTAATTTAACAATTATTGAGGTTCCATATATTGCTTTAATTCAAATTCTAGTAGAAAAACCAAAAAGCTGCAGTAATAAAGTGAAAGAGATAATATCAAATAACTTTCAAATTCACTGCATTCCTTTTATTTTGAAAAGCAAAACCGATATCTCCTAATTATGTCAACAGAAATATACAGAGAAATTTTGTATTATATTGAAAGGTTAGTCCAATATGAAATCATATTCCAGATAAAAGAAAAGAAATCCATGTACTCATAAAAGTTCGTAATAATGCTTCTGGTTTCAGCATCAAAAAGAGGTTGCTTATAAAAAAGGCTATATAAATTTGGAGATGCTGAAAACTACTCCACGGACAATGTCCCCTGACTGGCATTGCATTACTCCGTCATCTCCATAGGAGTCGCCACATCCTTCATCGATACCAACCACCATCAGAGTGTCATATGTAGGGGAATCGATGAACGATCCTGCCACATAATTGTCTAAAGCGCATCTATTATATTATTAGTGGTGACAAACAGGTAGTAGTCCATCTGACAATTATTATCAAATTGACAGATTACGGCCTGCTTTTCCGAAAGTGCCATTACAGCAGTGACCTGTAATGTCTTTAAGGAAGACAATCCTATTAAAGATAGTATACAGGGTGCTTCAAATTCGATGCAATACATGGGGATCTCGGAAACGGTAAGAGATACGAAGTCGGTTAAATGGAGGCAAAGTTGCGTATTCAGGGGGGCAATATAATGGTGATAATAGATCAAGGCTAACTTGATTAGTTTTCGCAATATTTTGAAAAAACCGAAAATTTCGATTTTCGTTTTTGTTTTCTTGCGGGCCTATTTTATTGAGGTATTCAAAAATAAAGAGCACTTTTCTATAACAACTTTTTGCCCTTTATCGAATGGTGTTAGCAAATTTTCCGAAAAACGTTTCGTATCCCGAAAGCCAACATCAACTTAATTTTTCTAAATACGGACCTGGATTTTTTTTCAATTTTTTGGAATCATTTTTGTAACTTGATAGAATGCCACCATAAATGGAACCAGATTTAAACGTTTTGCCTAAGAAAAATCCATCATTAATAATTTCCCGTGGTCCTCTTAGATTTAGTTTTATCTAAGCAAACGTTTCTATGACAAACACATTTCAATGTTGTGGCAAGCACTATCGGTACTTAAAAATGGCTTTCAGCAATCTAGAATTTTTTAATTTTATTTAAATTTCCTCATAATTCAGGAATTGTGCGCAACTACTTAAATGAAACATTTCCAAAAAGATGGATTGGAAATCATGGTGCTATAGAATGGCCAACAAGAGCTCCTGATTTATCCCCATTAGATTATTTCTTATGGGGACGAACTAAAATGTTTTATATAAGAATCAATATAATAACATTGAGGATTTGAGAAATGCCACTATTCATATTCTGAATGGAATACCTGCAAGGGAAATCGAAAGATCTATTCAAAACTTAAAAAGACGAATACGCCTCTGCATGAATAATGACCGAGGATTATTTCAACATCTGCTTTAGGGTTTTTATAGTTTTAACATATTTGGTTGTTTTATTCATTGTTTATACAATTACATCAAAGTTTATAGTTGTTAATTCGTTGTTTTTAGCTTTTGTTTATTTATCGTAAATAAAAATGAAACCTCAAAAATATTATTCAATATCTAGAATTAACAAAAGTCGAAACAAAAATATTAATAATGGATTTTTCTTAGACAAAACGTTTAAATCTGGTTCCTTTTATGGTGGTATTCTATCAAGTTACAAAAATGATTCCAAAAAATTGAAAAAAAATTCCAGGTCCGTATTTAAAAAAATTAAGTTGATGTTGGCTTCCGGGAAACGAAACGCTTTGCGGAAAATTTGCTAACACCATTCGATAAAAGGCAAAAATTGCTATAGAAAAGTGCTCTTTATTTTTGAATACCTCATCAAATAGGCCCGCAAAAAAATAAAAACGAAAATCGAAATTCTCGGTTTTTTCATAATATTTAGAAAACCAATTGCCTTGATTGAACCAAGTTAGCCTTGATCTCTTTTCACTATTATGTTGCCCCCCTGAATACGCAACTTTGCCTCCATTTAACCGACTTCGTATCTCTTACCGTTTCTGAGATCCCCATGTATTGCATCGAATTTGAAGCACCCTGTATAAATAGCAGCAAAGACCCAAAGAGGCCAGCATTACAGTGTATTTCTCATCACTACTAACAGGCTATATAAATGTTTTCCCATTTCCTTATGTCGTTTGTAGTCATTGGCTGATGATGGGAACCACGTTTTTATTCCCAAAATATGTCACATTATAGGTCATAGAATGTTTGTAAGATGTAGGTCGTTTTCCTCTCTTTTATGTAAAATTACGAATAGGCTTGACAATATATTTACTCTTGCTCCCAAGACAAATATTTAGGTTTCTATGTTGTAGTCGAGTATTTAATGTTTTTTTATCTAGTGATTCACATATATGCATCTTTATCTTTACTGGAGGGGGTTCGTTAATTGAAGTACCGAAATTACTAGGTTCTGATTGGCTTACCTCTCCCCACCTTATCAGGTAGGCGAACTCTGTCACAGAAAATAGAGTAATGAATGAAGGGCTAAGCGCCCCTAAGTCGGCGATGTGATTTACTCCTAAAATCTGGTTCTCTTCGTCTTCCATCAACGTTTCGTAAGTGATGGCATGTGCTCTTGCCATATCAGTTCCTATAAATTTGTCCACATCGAATTTACCTTAAAAAAATATACATTTATTTTTCAACATGTTACCAAGCAAACGTTATTTTTTACACGTATAGAAAAATTTTAATACTTGATAAAACAAATCTATGAAAAATAATTCAAAATATTCAGCGTAATGAACACTGGAAATTGAAAATAAACTAGTACTTTTTGAGAGAGAAGTTGCTTTCGTATTCAAATAAACTAAATCAAAACAAAGTTTCTTATTAAAGTACTTACCTAGATCATATATTATGACCCTTCTTCCATTATTATCGCGAAAGGGACTTACAAATACGTACCTAAAGACAGAAAAAGTTTAGAATTATATTCTCTTTATTGTTTCAGATTCACTTACCCGTTGGTTATGAGTTCGTTAACTTTTAAATCTGTATAGTCCAGATCATACATTATGTGCTTGAACTTCTTTCGATAATTTAGATACTTCAGGAGGGTCTGTTGGGCCATTGTTATGCTAAACTTCTTCACTCTAAGGAATTTGAGCAGGAAGGTGTCGTCTATTAAAAATAATGAATGTTATATTATTAATTGAAATCGCAAATTTAAATGTATTAACGTTTATGTAAATTATAGTTTTTCTCATTTGGATACATTTGAAATGAACTAAGGAAACTCCAAAGGCAAGCCGTAGTAGCGATTTGGTGATCATGATCATATTATCGATATGAACTCCAATCAACGTCGGCCGCGATTAGTACTTGGATGGGTGACTATACAGGGAAGACCTGCATCTTCTAATGGCCTGTACGTCGGTGAATTCATAGAAGCTATGCAAACTTAGGCGAGGTTTGGGTAGAAAAATGTACCATCCCTTAAATAGGATGTAAAGCTGGAGATCCATTGTGTATAAAATTATAGGCAAGTAAAAGATTCCTAATAAAAGTTCGGTAGAATTTCTAGGTTGGGGGTTACTCCATGTGTACTTTCACACTGCATTTGACCATCCGACCAAATATTATATAGACAAATAATAGCAACACAATTTTGTGACCAACAATATTTAAAACAATGGCATTTTGTTTACATTAGTGCCCAAGCATTTGGTCCAATCAAAAAATGCCATTTTAATTTACCGCCTAAATTGTTAGGGATTTTGTGACTGTCACCAATGGGCGTGGTTTACACAGATAAGTAGCCATGCATAGACGTAGAATCGGCGATCGCGAGAGGGATCGTCAATGATTTTACAATTGTTTTTTAATAGTAAATATTAAATACTATTATAAATAGTGTAGTAAATATTATACACATATGTGTATAAATTGTTGTTCTTGAATATGTAAATCTTAAACTTTGTATTTACTAAAATAAAATATTCTAATTTGTACTTTTAGTTTTATAATTATTATTTTCACCCCTTAAAACATAGCCGCCCATGCCGTTGGGCACTGTGACAGGTAATTTCATGAAATTGAGGTTATGTTTTTTGTTATTCTAGGTCACATTATTTTATATACTGACAAATAGGCAATTACTTATCTATACATATTTGATCGGAGATTTGACCCATTTATCGAGCGATTAATGGCACGGTGCCCTCTACTAAGAGCACACACTACGATCTCTCTCCCTTCGACATTCGCACACATTGGCGGAGCAAAATGTGGGACAAGCAGCTCTTAAAACTCCGCTCCTACCGTTGTAGCTCAAAAACGGTATGGATTTGTCAGCAGGCGCTCGCTCAATTGAGCAGAAGAAATAGAGTAACTCTGGTCTGGATCCTAGGCATTTCTGACATGAATGGAATGAAGCAGCCGACTCTCTAACCAGAGAGGGTGCTACTTTTGAATTTGTCAGACCAGAACCGATCCTTGGCATATCCTCGAGTACTGCGAAAGCAACTCTATTGACCTGGGTTGAGGGGCAAATCTTCCAGTAATCTTCCAGCAAGAACTACCAAAATTAGTTCATTCGAAGGAGTTCATAATAAACCTTTGAAAAACAAGAACTAAAAACTTTTAGAGTTAAGCATGTTGCACCTACGAAGTTTAATTGACCTATGCACTGGTCACTGCCGTTTAAAATATCATCTGTACAAATTTGGCCTAGCAGAAGATGCTGAGTGCCGCTTGTGCTTAGAATATGATGAAACTTCAGAACACATATTATGCACCTGCCCAAAGGATCAGATACTCATTATTTGGCAAAGAACAACTTCTGCCAGAGGATCTGAATAAGCTCTCACCCAATAAGGTGATCAGCTTCATTAAGAGGCTGGACCTGTTGGGTGAAATATAAGTAGGTGTGAGCCACTATAGACCACGTGGTCACGGTGGAGGGTCTGGTTTTCGGTCCACTCACTTTTAAACCTAACCTAACCTAAAATGTGCAAATGTTTAGTACAAGCCTGCAAGTCTCTGAGAGCTTCCAAATGTTTCAGCACCAAAAAGGTACCATCTGCTATAAATGGTTTGAGATAATACCTGTAATGCAGTTTTCAATATCAGGATTTTGCTTGACCCATTCCGTAAGAAGAGCTAAACACTGTCTTCTAACAATTTCATTTTCCCTTAATTCTTTACTTGCTACAGCCGCAAGTTTTTCAGTTATGTGTGTGTCCCGATCTTTCTTGGTTGTGTTCCCATTGCTGTCTTCCCAAGGGTTGGGTAGTATAACTTCAGTGGTAGACATCTGGAAGACAAAAGTACGAAATAAGTAATAAACATCATGAAGGAACAATAAAGTTTAAACTGTTTTTTTTTATTGTTTTCTAATCTTAATTTTAGGAAAACTAAAACCTACGAAAGCGTAGAGCGGACATGTAACATTTTATTTCTATACTTCTCATTTTAAACTGTAAATATAGTTAGGTAAATTTCAGGTTTTAACTGTAAATTTTGTTAAATTCCCAGTTTAAACTGTAAACTTTGTTAAATTCCCAGTTGAAACTGTAAACTTTGTTAATTTCCAAGTATAAACTGTAAATTTACGCACTAAATTATTGTAGATATTATTTATATTGATAATATCTTCAAATACTTGTGTTTTATACGTCATAGAGCAATCCCCCCCCCCAAATGAGTTACAGACAATAACAATCCTGTATCTTTTACAATAAACAATATACTCATAGATAAACCTAAATTTGAGACACCCAGTATCACTATTTATCTCTTAATAGTCCTTGTATTGATAGTAATTGCTATTTCAACATCAAGTCGCTTGCTCTAGTTACCAGTAGAATGTTTTAACAACCAATGTCAATAAATTTTTTTATTTGTTATTAACGAGACCTTGAAAGGAGTTGTGGGCAGGCACCTATAGTTAGTAGAATATTGCTGTAAATAATTATAAATATAGAAATGTACACAAGACAACAAAACCACTTGAAATTATTAGCGTTCAAACAGTTTTAATAGCATCCAATTTTATTTTCGCAATCAAATAACTAAAATGAATATTCGTAAGAGTGCAAGCAAAGTAAAGAAAGCAATATTGCGTCATTTGAAATAATCTGTTATATACGGTATTATTATTGTCATATATTATTATGCTAATAATCACTAATAATCAGTCATATTATGGTCACAAGTACAAGCAATTTTATCGAAGTACGGATAAAATTATGTATTATATAAAACACCAATGAAATATGAAATATTTAATTATTCCATTCTATAACAAACGGATGTGTTTTCTATTTGCCTTGATTAGGTAAACGTCTTACTGGTATGTTATTTAAATGATCGCTTACATGTTAAAGTGTGATGTAAAAATGGAATAACTAATCATAAGCATATATTTGTATTGTACTTTCACGGTGGACTTGGTCGTTTAGCAATTTGTTAGATTTTATTGTAGTATAGGAAAGAAGGAAATTATTTAGGTTCGTTAGTGCCTCTATTAACGCAATTATCGTTGGAAATGATGTGATTCCTTTTCCGTGACTTACGTATTATGGTCACAGATATGTTCTATATAAATATGAAAGTTTAAGTAATGTTTCGTTGAATAGGATATGATAGAAAATATTTTAGAAGGATTTTCTTCAGGACAAAATGTGGAAATTACACATTTGAACCACCCACCTCCGTATATTAATAATAGATAATAATAATAAAGTGGAAAGTTGAGTAAAGAACTATCCGATAATACTCTGAATAACAAAAAAATACAACAAATGGAAGAACATGAACAATATAAATGCTTAGGATTTTATCAAAATCAAAGAATGGACTATTCAAAAATTAAACGAGAACTACATGAACTATACAAGGCGTGGTTGAAACTACTGCTTAAATCCAAACTTCACTTTAGAAATATATTTAAAGCCATTAATACATTTGCCGTTCTCATACTGACATATTCGTTTGGTGTGACAAAATGGTCAGCAATGGATATAGAAAAAATAAATATATTAACACAAAATAAAATGCTGCACCCAAGTTCATGTAGGGAGAAAATTAATATAGGTACCTAAGCAGAAAGGATAGGAGAAGGGAAATTATAGAATAACTACAACAGTTAAACTCTAAACAGATAAATACATTAACAACGTACTTCAAAAACAAAGACCATCCATTGCATAGGGCAATAGTAGAAATTGATAACGGTTTCATGCCTTTAAACCTATAAATGCAAGAAACAGAATGCTTAGAAAATAATGCCCTTGTACAAAAGCAAAATGTATGGTCTAAAGCATTACAAGGCAGTTTATATGTTTTTATAAACATATAACCTTTCATACAAGTTCTTACAAACAAGCCAGTGGGATTTATATTTGAATGCAAGACCAAGTATTATAGCGACAAATAACTATAAGAAAATGTTTTAAAGGATATTTCAATTAAGAGCAAATAGGTGCAGAAAATGCCGCAAATTTCCTGAAACAACAGAACATATAATTCTGAATCTTTGGTTGATATAGCAGTTGGTTCATTGCTATATCAACCATATTATGTATAATAATGTTGTCAAGATTAATAGCAAACCAGAAATATGCATTTTGTAAATATTGCTTTAAATTTATTAAAATTAGTATTGCTCTTTGAATATTGTGAACTACTGAAGTTGTTTTTGCAAGACACCCTTGATTATAGTTCTTATTACTATAAATTAAATTGCTTATAACAACTTCGTCCTCGAGGTTTTCCAAAAATACGTATACTAAATTTGAAAGTCACGCTAAAACACAAATGAATGTGGAATATCAATTATTTCATTGAAATATATATAAATAAGAAAGTAAGAAAGGTCAATTTGCGGTTAAATACGTAGTCAAGGCAAATTTAACGCTGTTCCTTAATTTTTTGTTATCTTAATCTGAAAACTATAACTTCCTAATTTATCGTTACCAGTCACTAGCAGCTCATAACTAACTTTCCGGATTAACCAAATATGCACATACCCATTTTAAAAGATGTGAAAATTTCAGATTTAATGCACGATTCCCATGTTTGTTTACCTATATATAAACAAGGACCTTGTGTGGTACTCGCGTTTCGGAAAATTTGTACAATAAACAGATGGTTTTACTAATATTGTAACAGTGTAAATGTGTATTCAATTTGAACCAAATCGTTTTCGAATGATAATAGTCTTCAAAAGTTTGGTTCAATGTAAAAAAAATGTAATTGATCAAGAATAAGTTCTCAAATATTATTTTGCTACCGTCTTAGTTAACACTGACGTAGTTTTTCACATAACACCAAAACATTATCCTTCACTCGACGCGCGTTTTACCAACCAAGTTGGCATCATCTGGAGATGATTAAAACTAGTTTTAATCATCCATCCTTCCATCCAAGAGCCATCCTTTCTTTCCGTTTTAATCTATCCATCCAGGAGATGATTAAAGTTTCCAATGTAGCCATCCAGGAGATGACAAGTTTTAATCATCTCCAGATGATGCCACCTTGGTTGGCTAAACACGCATCGAATGCACTATAATGTTTTGGTGCTGGTGCTGGTATTTAAGTTCCAAGGCTCATTTTTATTATTATTAAGCAGATTCAGTTTACTAACAGAAGAAATAGAATAATTAAGCTGGCTTTCTATGGCTATGGTTTTAAATGGTTCAGCTGTTTTTATATGGTTTTAAAGGAGCCACCAAAGCTTTTATAAAGACTAAATCTCGAAGTAATTTAGAGGAGAACCACTCAACCAAGTTAATTTTTTGTTTTTATATTAAACAATACAATGTCATACGATTTTTTATCTGTTTTTGTTAATTATATTAGTTTTTAAGACCAATTTTATATACCTATAACTTGTTTCTTTTTAAATTGTTTTTATTATACCAAGTAGTACCAATAACAAATCAGTTGTGTTACTTAACTGCTTGACATGTTTGTTTATTTATATCTTTGATAACAAATAAACATTGTCATACTAGTATAACAGTTTCATTTATAACTTTTCTTTACACTCCATTTATTTGATAAGTTTCAGCAAAGTAGTAAATACACTGAATTGATACACAAAACACCCTATATTTCCTACATTTGTGAAAATTAACACGTTACAATTCATAACTTTACTATTAAGTCTGCATTAGTCATTAAAAAGTCATTAAGAAACTCTACAACCAATCATAATTGATCTTGTACGGAGTTTCCACTTCAATTGTAACAGATTTAAGTACAGAAGTAGTCGAAAATATTACCTTGCAACTCAAATACAGATTGTTATTTCTAAGATACCCTTTTCATTCTCAAGGAAAATGGATAGTCTTTAAATAGATGAAATTATGCAAGTGCCGTAAACCTACAACAGTATACTACTGAAAGTACTAGGTAATATCCTTACAATTAATTAATGTTACAACAGAGAAATTAACTTTTTTATGCAATGATGCAGTCGTGATGCAAATGAAAACTTTCTATTGCATGCCATCATATTGTCATATAGCGAATAAATCTTTCACATTAGATACCGTAGTTGATGTTCCTGTGACGGACAAAATCTATCTAATTGCTAATTGTTTTGGCTGTTCCCCTACAAAAATTAACTGTAGCTAATTGCTCTTTCTAGTTTAGGGAAAGTTTAGGAAAGTTTATTTCCCTTTCATCAAGATGGTTGATACATCAACCTATACATCACCAATAAACAAAAACTAAACCGTTTTATTATCAATTGTTTTGAGAAAAACAGTTCTCATTTAGATGTTTCAAGAAATGTTAGAAATGTGGAAAAGAAAAAGTTAATAAATTGAAACAATCGGTAGTATACCAAATTGACTGCTTGGATTGTAATGCCGTGTATGTGGGTCAAACCGGTAGAAGTATTGTAACATAAGAAGAGTAAAATAACATAAACAATCCATACTAAATATAACGTACAAAATTCAAGATTATCGATGATTTGTAAAATGTAAAGGGAAAAGAAAGGAAAACGCTTATATCTGTTAGAGCAATTAAAAATTAAAAAATATTTAATTAAAAATCCTTATAGTACGAATGATCAGATAGTTCACCGTTCTTAGAAAAGGTACTAAAAACTCGGGCTTTACCAAATGGGAAGGATCAATCGGGGTAGGTAAATAGATAAATAACTAAAATATCCTTGGAAATATTTAGTATAGACATTTACTCTATTAAGAAACGCCTAATATATAGGGTGTTATTTCTTGAAACATCTAAATGAGAACTGTTTTTTATCCAAAACAATTATTTTCACGATGTTTCATAAAGAACCATCCGCTTCCAGTGTCCAGTTTTATTATTGTTTAATTATATTTCATTTCTTAAATATTATATAAATACATTTCTATTATTTCGGCAACTTCGTGGCTTTTTCAGATTATATAAATATTGGACTAATGTTACATTGCAAAACAGGGTGTAAATTAAGGCCATAGAGTAATAAAATAATTTGTAACCTTCTAAAAATCCATTTAAGGGCAATATGAAAGTGACTGGACCATTTCTGGTTTCACCGGAAGTGATTGAAAATTTAGAATGTTAAATTGAACACTGAGAAATTAAGGGGAATGTCAAAATTTTCAAAAGACAAAATGGCTTCATGAAAATGGTTTCATCCCAAGCTAAAATATGATATCACTTGGCAGGTATTCTTTTTCACTGCCTGTTATAAAATCAAAAAAGGTTTTTGTCCATAAAAAATCTTTTTGGGCTATTAAAAACTTCACAAAATTAGTTATCGTACTTTAAAAAATAAAGGTGGAACAGGGGCGAAATACATTCCTGTTCCACCCGTTATTTTTGGAATAAATATGAAATATTTATTTTTGAACGAAACAACGTTTTAAATTCTTTTTCTGGTCCAAAGTTATAGACAATGGAAAACTGATCCTTCGAGCCGTTAATCCATCGTTTCACGGATTTATTTATTCCTGATCCTTTGTGAATCTCTTTCAATTCATTCATTTTATCCTTTGTGAATCTATTTTTTGGAATAGTCACGTTGTAACTCGTAGAAGCCTATACTATCTATCAATGGACAAATTTTGAAATCAGTTGCGGTTGACAAGATTGAAAATACCCTCCATTTTTCTTATAATATTCCTGCAATCAACCTTTGCCTTTACCAACTTATAGTTAGCCGAATAAAGAAAACAATTCAATTATTCATAGTCCAATAAAAAATTCAATCACTGGGCAAATATAAATAACCGGATATGAAGTTCATAAAAAATATATACAAAAAATAAAAATAGTGAAAGGCATAATAATATACAATTACCAACAGCCGAGAATAACTTTAGTAGTTTTATCTCTGAATTTCTAGGAATATCTTAACTATTAAAATAGTACACTTAGATATATCCGTAAATAACTAGGTACTTAAAATTTTAATCATATTACATTTATGAAAGTAGATATTGAACGTTCAATAATCAAAATCACTTAATTTTGACCCTAGTATGTGCATCTTGTATGTAGTTGGCATATTTTTCATAGTTTGGCATAGTTTTCCTTACCTTTTGAGGAAATTTACGCTTCTTTTCAGTTTTCAAATATGTTTAAATTTTGTATATCTACTTGAGTTTGGTACTAAACGAATAGCGTCCTAAAATGACTGATTCTTTTAAGAAACCACTTCGTCTTTGGTCTTCAAACAAAAGAATATTTCATAACTGATTTTCTATAATCGATCTCTCGAAACATCTATCTGTTGGAGAGGACATGGTACATGAAACAGACAGAATTCGATGCAGAATTCAAAAATTAAATAAAAATTGATATTTCCATTTGTAAAAATGGTTGATGGTTATTTTTGGTCCACCCTGTGTACATGAATTTGCCATCAGAAAAACCGCAGCCAAAAATAAAAATCGACGTGTCGGAGCGTTTTTCCAAAAAATGAACCCCTAAATTTTAAATGAATTTGTTCCAACCCAAGCGTTTTCACTGTATATATCTAGTGAAATGTGATTGTTAAAAAACTATATATATATATAGTTTTTGTTGAGAAAGGCTTATAAGATATTATATTTTTGACAAAATTGAATAATTTTCATTTGGTGATCAGAAACATACTATAATCACTAATGTAACAATATTTTTTACGTTGTTTTAATACCCGCGGTTTCTGAAATTTCCTTGAACTAGAATAGGAACTATAATGACGTGTATCAGGATAATTTCGAATTATTTTTATTATTTTATAGGTGATGCAGATATAAAACGAATTGCCTTGAAGGACGTATCCCCTAACCCTGTTCCAAGGGCCTGTGTTTCCAGCAGCTGCAACAGTCTTTGTTTACTCTATGGGTACCTTGGAGGATTTTGTTCCGGTGGAGAGTGCTGGTGTGTTTATGTTTAATACAAATCCTGTAATGCATTTACGCCTATTTTATTATTAATTTTGTAAAATCAATCAGCGTTTTTCCAAAAAGCGAACCCCTAAATTTTAAATAAGTCTGTTCCAACTCAGCGTCCTCACTGTATATGTATAATTCGAAGGCACGCGAGTTATACTCCAGCAAATGGTAATGGCGCATAGTAATAGTATAATTATATTTACAATTTTACAGAAAACTTGTTTATCTCAGACTTGACCGCGTTTTAAGATCAGATCCTTTACTTTGTCCACACAATAAATTGTATAACAGCCAGTGGCGTATCATATTTAAAATAAAATGTGTACTATATGTGAAGAATAAAAATATATTTCAAATGAGGTGCGAGCCCTGTTTCTATTTGAAATTTTGTTTGTCCTTCAGAAAATATGTTAATATTGTCTGCTGTGTCATAATTTTTTTATGATGATAAATGTACCGGAAAAAAGATTTTTCTTAAAAAAAACGGATTCACATCGTTTCATAATAGAATCATTTAGGTAGGGATTAGATACGCTGATATTATTTCAATGACTTTCTAATTAATTTAATTTTTTTTGACACAATAGAATTAAATCACATCACATAGACACATCTAAATCTAGCAAGTGCTTAATGTGGTTTAATCCAGAGGATCCCATGAAATTATTCAACTTGAACTTGAAACTTTCCCTAATCTATTACACAACAATTAATTATATAAATGCTAATCATAGCGTACTGGTAGACAGAGAAAGTTGTGTAAAACCGAGGAAAATAGTATGCAACTCGACAAAATATTCGGTAATTTAACGGTCACTTGCATTACTCATTAATTGTTAGACACGTGAAAAGTTTGATATAACACGCAACACGCAACGAAATGGCCGTATCTAGTAAAATATCCAACTTTTATACTCGTTTTTTCACATGAATTAAAACGATACAATGTGTACTAGAGAATCTTAGTACGATATTTGATTATTGCTTCATCACCATCACAGAGTAAATCAGGAAAACGTTTAATAAATTTTCAATCTTATAGGCATAGTTTAGGATATACTCCTCTGTGGTTTAGGTTTAGAGCGAGGATGAGATATTTTTATAAAGTCCGCGCCAGAAGAGAAGTCGTATCTTTGGAATGTAACATAGTCCACATTTTGAACGGAGCGAGGCCCGTTCTGGCGGCTCGAGTCAATCTATTCGTCGGATAGCCTTAAATTGTGACCAAAGAGTAAATTATTTTATCAGGCGCCAGACCTTCAGTGCCAAGGTTAACTCTAGGCGGGCCACACCAGAGCCGGGAATCACGTTCTGCGATACGATTTAACCAACGATACAATACATTTCAACTATTGGCCATATTGGTGATTCAATTGTTTCGGACAAATAAAAGGGGATATTTATGTTGTTTTGATAAGTTTTTGATATTATATATCCCTAAATTAAATTCATAAATCATGATTTATTGAATTTGAGTCTTTTTCTTTTGTTATTGGATGTTTATGTAAGATAATTGTGGGGTCTATCAGCAGTAAATAGGTATTAAAACTCCGTGTCTATACGTGATTCTATCTAGTTTCCTTTCCATGTTTTAATATGATTTTGTTTTAGCACAGATAAATTTATTAATCTGTGGTTTTAGATTAATAATGCTGACCTTTCAAGGAGAATTGATCAGAAATGCCATAGTAAATAACGAAAGGCAAAAAGAAAACTCGTGGCTTAAAAAGTACAGGCGCTAAATGCGAAACAATTATCCATTTAGTTTGCCAGAGAAGAGATGTATTGCGTAGTTTCATATGAATAAAGATTTAGTACGTCAGTTGATGTAAAACTTGGAACTACAATTATAGGAGATCACCTATATGATCTACCAAAGAATAGGCACCTACCTGGCACCCAAAATATTTAAATAGACATATTTACATAAAATGAGTTTTAATTTTTAACTTTAACTAGACAAAGACAACCACACAGTAAAAAAATCCGACTGATTTTAACACTGAATCCACACTCATCAGTGTGTATATAGTCCACACTTGGCAGTGTTAGACATATCGGTGTATTATTACATTACATAAAAGTAATTTAACACAGTAGATTTTACAAGGTAATGGGTAATAGTTAATTATTCACCGTGTAATTATTCGGTTTTTATGGCGGATTGATTCATTTTTAACACAGGGTTTTGTAAATTTTACTACAATTTATGAGTACTTCTACAAACTTGGCGGGTATATCGTTGGTGTAATATGAGTTCTAAATGTTTAGTTATTATACTACCCAGTTCGTGTTAAAAATAACACTGCAGCAAATTACGATTACCATTTAGTAATTTTACCATTTGTCTTTTTTACTGTGCAAGACTAAAATTTTAGTCCCCAAAATACAAAATTCTAGGATAGTTCTAGTAGGACTGACAAGGAAAGAGAGAAGTTCAAAATACTAGTAAGTAAATAAATGAAATAGGTAATTCACGATTATACGATATCTAAGTAGGTATCGTATAAAATGCACTCGGTTGACGATAGCACAAGTTTCATGAATAACGTTCAGAATTACTACTATCGTAAGACAAACGAAAATCCCGGCTTTGGTAGGCCTTCTCTCGTGGCGCGGACTTTATCTTTATCTGTAGCGGCCACGAGCGATGATACATGATACGAGCTTCCCCATCAGTTATCTATGCTCCCTATCCAGTGGTGCGTGCGGCCTACATAGGCATATCGAACTCTACTAATAATAAGAATACTTAAGTTATGAGTAAAGTAAAAAATAATTATATTTTGCTTGCTTATTTATAATACGTCTTATGTTATTTTTTGTTTACATTTTCTATCAAAGGTATAAAAATAACAATAGTTACCTATCCACTATAATATTATAGATAATTATTACTAACCTACCTTCAATAGATAGGTAAGTATAGGTACCTAAGTGCAAGGTAAACAAATTGTATAGCTTTATAATCTAAATATTCGTGATAATTTGAGAACTGTGAATTTTGCATATAAATATTATATATGTTATAAGACCTACTTACTAAAAAATATAATTACCATAGATTTATATTAAGTCTATGATAATTACTTACTTATTACTATATGGTAAAGTCGACAAAAGGAGGCGTGGGTAATTTTTAAAAATTAAAGTGGTGGACCTGCAGATCAGTAATGAATAATAATAATAATAATAATAATAATAATAATAATAATAATAATAATAATAATAATAATAATAATAATAATAATAATATACTTTATTCACATTTTTTATAAGACAAAAAATATACAATCAAAAAGATAAATATGTGAAAGGGCGAAGTTCAGCTGCACAACATGTAACATGTTATACAACTGTTCTGCCACTTTTCAAAAACATTTTTTAAATATATTTGAAGGATTGTTTTGAAAAAACATTTATCTCATTTAGATGTTCCAAGAAATATATAGAAAACACTCTATATACTAGTATTTCGGCTTATTAGGCCTTTTTCAATAGAGTAAATGTCTATTAACTAAATGTTTCTAAGGGCGTTTTCGTTATTTATTTTATTTGTTTACGAGCACCTACCCCCGATTGATCCTACCATCTGGTAAAGTCCGAGTTTCTTTTCTAAGAAGGGCGAAAATTTACCTATCTGATCATTCGTAGTACAAGGATTTATAATTAAAGATTTTTTAATTTCTAATTGCTCTTTAGGTACAGATCTAGGCGCTTTCCTTTCTTTTCACGATGCAATACACCTTTACATTTTTCTGATCTATAAAATGATTGTTTTCTATACAATGCGTCGAAAATCCTGAATTTTTTGCGTTATTTAATATGGATTTTTTATGTTCTTTTACTCTAGTTTCAATACTTCTACCGGTTTGACCCGCATACACGGTATTACACGACATAAAAAATCCGTATTAAATAACGCAAAAAATTCAGGAGAATGTTAGTACTTAAATATATTTCAATACCTAATATATTTTGATATAATACTTTAATATTCTCAAACTTCCCAAACTGAAAATTTCAAAATATTATAAAATAACAAGTGAATAGAATATTTTATCTAAAATCAGTTACTGCATAGAATGCAGTAATTTGGCTAAAATCTTGGAAAGGGGCGGTAATTCTATAAAAGAAGGAAATAGATACAATATCCGAAACGTCAACGACAATATATTAAGAGTAATAAGAATATATTTTGTTTCCGAATATTTTTTTCCTTTTTTCAGTGAAAGATTTTTCTTTTATTTATGCAAATTTAGCCTTCTTGACCGATTCATGCGTATTTTGGCACGGGGGTTTATTTTATATTTTTATATTTCTAGAAGTGCGGCAAAATGCCCAATAAAAGGTAAAATACCTAGATAATATCACAAATAAATATTTTTGTACAAGGTAACTATCAATTTGTTTAAAAATTTGTTTCATTGATTTTGTGTTGTTGGTTTCAATTAGGTATAAATCTTTTTATATTTCAACAATATTTTCATTTATATTTCAGAAATTTGTGAAGAAAACAGCAGTTTTCAAAAATATCATATTTCATTTTGAGAATTAATTTAAAACCACAAGATACGATTTTACCTAGGAGATAAGATTTTGACTACCTGTATTAGGTAATATACACTGCTCTTACCTACCTCAAATCAATACCAATGATCGAAGATCTTCTAATAGTGACACTTGTACTTGTACTAACCACTTGTTGATGGAACCGTCTTAAGATTTGCAAGCACACACGATGGAGATAAGCCGTAAAACTGTCACTAAAGTCAAGTACCGAAAACTGGAAGGGTTTATTTTCCTTCGTAGCGTTTTCTGGGGGAAATGGACAAGGTCGAGAAGTATAGCAAATACAATATTTACGCTACATCGTTTTGCAACAACGATTATTGTTATATCACCGGGATTTGTTTTAAAATTATTTCCTACCTCTGTGTGCTGACTGTCGCGAAAATGACCTAGTTATCTGGTTCTTCTCATATTAGTTGGTTGTTATTATAAACAATTGAATTGTTTATGTATTTCCTAACAATGCATCTCCAATGGGTTTTATAGATCAGGGTTTAGTAGGCGGCAACTATATACAGGGTGCTTTAGAATAAAACGTCGTTTCACGGTCTTATTCCGCTCTCCTTAGAATAAAATGAAAACGTAATATGCATCGTGGTCACTTCAGTGGTTAGATCTGTGAAGTTTTTAAAAAGTATAACCTACTTTTAATGGTATTTCCTAAACTAATGAAGATTTTCAAACCAAATTCACTATGAAGTTTGCTGGAAAACGCCGTCGAAATAATGCAAGGTATGTCAATATGATTGAAATGTCCGTCGCGGAAATAGTGAGTAACCAGTATAAGTACAATTAACTCTTAAAAAAAATTAATACGGCCCTGCACAAAATTTAAATATTTAAAAGTAAATATTATAGCTATGTGGTATTTTGTACTAATTAGGACAGTTATAGCAATTTTGTTTTTTTTTTTAGATAAAGTAAATATATACCTATATTAAATACTACTCCTTTGAAAAACACTCTGTACAAAAAATTCAAATTTCAGTACCGCGTAGCGATGAAGAACGAAGATAGTGCTATGTGTCTGCAAATACCTTCCCTTATACATTGAAGGTAACTTCTCGCTTTTTTTATTGCTCCCCTGTAAAATACGTTTCAAGATAACTTTCCAACGCCGCACGCGAATTACACAAGTAAAATATTACTTTGCAGATAAAAGAAAGGTGAATCGAATACGATTGAAAAATACAGAATGTTCTATTTAAAAAACATGGGTTTGGTCCTCAGGTATCGGAGTCTTTAGCAGCCTCCTCTCCTGATCCGATAGGCTTTCAATAGAAGTCAATACTACTTCCATCGGGCTTTCAATAGGAGTAGGATTGATCCCAATCTCCATGAGTTTCCCAGTTGCCTGGGATTTGAGGGTTTGACTTCCCTCGTCAGGTTGGTTTAAGGCATACCCCGCGGTGCTATTCAGCCATGGACACGGGTCGCCCAACATCCTGGCTTGGGGGAATTTAAAGAATTTTCTTGTATAGATCCGCCGTGTTTAGTCATATGCAGAGCCACCTCCAGCAGGATGTCGCTCTTCACCACGCACAGCTATTCCCTTGGAGTTAGATGTTAGACTCCCTGACCCGGGCCAAATAGATAACAAATGCATAGATGTATCCGGTGCACCATGGAACTTCTGCATCTAACATCGGTGAGATTTACAGCCCTAACATGACTTCCATAGACGAGAGTGTTGAATACATCATCTTGGCAAGCTAAGATGGGGTCTCATTGTTAGAATGTTCAGCCTTGCTGACCTCAAAAAGACAAGGGTCAGCTGGTGCGGATAAGCTGACGTCTTCTATATTTTTATAGAAGACACCATGCAATGGTTTATCCGTATGAAGCTACAAAACTGTTCTGCAGCTCCGATTTGTGCCTTCAGCTCCATCCATCCATCTATGCTCCATCTTCTATATTGATTTACCGTTCGACGGTTGAATCAATTCTATTTCCCTATAAATGTATCTTGCTATCTAGTTTACGCATACATACTTGTATATAAGTAAATATTTGGAATTAATTTTCAAAATTTTTAAAACTATGCAATGGCAGATTTTTTAATTGTGTTTAGTGTGTTAAACGGTGTTACTATAACTTTTTTGTTTAAACCGAATCACCTAAAACACTGTAATTACTCCAATTTGAAAACCAAGTCAAAGATGTAGGCATTTGTGTTATAGATAGTATTATGTTATAGACCACAGAGCACTTTGCTCTAATAGATACAAATCTGTTACGTTTTGTATGTTAAGTATGTTTTGATCACGTTACAGTTTCATCATCAAATACTAGAGCCTTACTATAATATAGAATAGTATACCTTACGATAATAACTATACTGACAATTCTTCCCATGTTATTTTCAAACGTTCTATATATTTTGTTAAGGTAGCGCACATTTTAAGCAAAAACCTATAATGATCAATAGGACTTTATACCTAACACTAAATAAAATAGGACAAAAATATAACAGAAAGAAAAGAATCATTATTATAATAGTGAAGCTCTTTATTTTATAAAATAAAATAATGTCAAGTTAACAAAAAATTTAGTAGGTACTTACTTGCAAAATATAAATAAAGTGCTATCCTTGTTTATACAGACATAATATAATGTGTCAAAACAAACACACAGCACATATCAAACAGCAGAGCCAGATTTAAAAATAACTGATAATAAATTTAAGAATACCATTCCAACCAAATATAATAGTTTACAAAAATTACTCCAGTAAGACCTAATAGGTGGAGGAATCTGCCACAACTGAGACAGGCAAAGCTATTCATGAAAGAACGGACACCTAAAATTCACAGCAGATCTGTTAGGCCAGAATAAAAAGGCCATCAGAATAATAGTAGGTCTCCTAACAGGACACTGTAGGCTAAATAGGCACATGAATCTTACGGGACTGTCAGAAGATGCAACTTGCAGATTCTGTCAAGAAGAGGAAACCTCAGTACACGTACTGTGCCAGTGCGAAGGCCTGACAAGACTGAGATTTCAAATACTTGGGAAAGGAAGACCAAGAGCCAATAGCTACATGGAAGATCCTCTATCAAGGCTGTGGAGTCTAATGCAAAGGACAAAGCTGGACAGAGTGCTCTAAATAGGTTGGGAGTGCCACAATAGATCTTATGGTCGCGGTGGACCAGGCTAGGAAGCCGACTCCTACATAAATCTAATCTAATCTAAGACCTAATTCATATATTGTGAGTTGAATATTTACCCTTTTAAAATTTTATTGAGTTGCGCATACAAAATATATTTTATTAAAATACTTTATTACATTAAAAAATTTTACATAGGTACTTTATAGGTACTTAAAACAAGACACAGATTTTATTCTACTGGCAGTTGGTACTAAATTTGCTGATAAAAATCAGTCAAGTAAGTTATTCAATGGCAATAAACTATTTCTAAATACCCTTAACCAATTCTATGAATCTTTTCATATCTGTCTCCCATGTTGAAACAATCAACGACAATTGAACTTATTCTTCTATTACTCAATATTACCAAAATCTATTTAGAAATTAAAACCCTATCTCTGCATTCTCTTCATTTTCCTTTCCATTTTCTTCTGCTTCTTCTCATTAACTTCAGGCTCATTGGGAGCTTCTTGGAAGAAATATGGCTGGATGATATTCTTCCAGGCAATCCAAGCTCCTCGAATTGGTGCCAAAAGCCACAACAACCAGAAATAATTAGAAATTATTGCAGACAATAACTGACATCCGGCAGTTAATATAATTATGTCTTTTACATGCCTTCAAAAAAAGACGAAATTAAGACATTCAGTGAAGCAAACAATATTATAACTTACTCTGCTATACCTCCTTCCATATTCAAATCTACCCCACTATCAAGCAATTGACCCGTTTCTGTATATTTCGCTCTTGCCATATATGCCATAAATTGATAGCAAGCTATATATATAATACATGAAAACACATACAAAACCTAAAATTTTATCTTTTATTTTTTTTATATTCTCCTAAGGTTTTATTTGTTTACTTACTATACTAATTGCAGAATGGTAGAAAACTAGTATCATCAGGGACAAGGCATTGGCACCAATACCCATATTTCTATAAAAATTCAGTGTTGATATATTTTCTTCCACAATCTGTTTTGCACCTTTCGTGCCTTGCTTGCCTTTTTGTGGAGGCTGAAATATATTAATTTGTACAATATAGGTATTAGTAAACTAAAGAACACTACTTACAGCCATCTTTAGAAGTTATTAATCAGATACACGAACAGTGCAGGTAGAAGTTACTTAATAAATTTAATTCATGACAGTTGTTTTTTAAGTTTTATTTATTACATTATCATTATATTATAATGAATTGCTTCCACATCTCTCCACGTTGTACTTGCTTGTCAAAAATATCACCAAATGTCAACAGTTGTCATTTGTCATTGTATAATTTATTCCAACTCTCTTGAATAATTTGCAGTGACTTAACTCATCAGAGTAATAAATAAAGGGGAGACCGCATTCCCTATTTCAAAGCATAATGTAAACATGTAACCTCAACCTACTGAATGTTGATAAACAAACAATACATAATGAACACACGATGGTCCCTGATCGTATCAGCGTAGTGGCGTATCAAGCTATATCACGGAAATGCTTGCAATATACATAATTATATACAAAAGTTAAGTTCAAAAACACAGTTTAAGAACACATAAAACACTCGGCTTCACCAATTTTTGATTTCAAAATAATGGCGTTACTTGCTGTATTAGGTTAATACCAGGCAATGTTGCCACTTCCCGCGCTTAATATCGCTAGAAATTTCAATAATGTATTGATGGATATGGAGAGCCTATAATTATAACACAAGTCACAAAAAAATAGTGGGTAGCCTTAAACATATTACAATGTAACTAATTTGTAAATTGATTGAGGTCAAGAATGTGGTAGATCTCTACATGTTAATCAATGAAAATGATGACGGCTGTACCTAGCTATAAAAATAAAAAAGTAACTTCGGCATCAATGTCAAGGACGTTGCAGGGACCGATGTTTGTAAATACATTTACCTCAAGGCTTCACTTTAGAATGTAAATAACGGTCTCCCCTTTATTTATTACTCTGATCTTAACTCTCAATGACCATAGACTTCAACGGCATGACATTGGCGTTTTCTGGCGTTGCAGCATTTTAAACCGTGTGGAAATACTGGAAATGTATCACATACCTTAAAAATTTTAGGTATGTTAAGTTATGTAACTCATTCAATCGAAGCGCACGAAGGGATATAGAATTTTATATCTTATATTAAATTAATGAAAAAATCAACTTATATTTAAGATATTGTCTAGCTCTATATGTAGCAACGTAAGAAAACGTTAGGAATAGTTTTAAATTTCTAAATTAAACTAACAACAAAATTTGTTAGACATTGATTTGATGTTTAAAACTATCGAGCAAGTTTAATGTCCATCTAACAATGCTACTATTGCTACTGTCTAATTCTAGGAAATAGCTTGTTTAGGAAAAACAAAAAATGCCCATTAGCTATGAACTTCGTGTGGACTGGTAAATGTCGATGGTCGCTGGTCGCCAAAAATGTCCTAAAACAGTAATGGTCGCTTTAATAAATCATGCTGATTCATGATTGATATTGATGTTATGAAAATTTCATATAAATAAAAAATTTCTACTCAAAGGACTGTAAACTGTAACATGTAACATGTGATAGAGATAATAGCGATTAATCTATATTCTTTGATAATGATAATAGTGATATAAATCTTTCTATTTCATTGAATTTAAATGTACCGTTTGTAGGAACGTAGTATTCTGTGGAATGTAGGAAACTGCTTCCTATTTTTTCTGCGTTTTCGGCTCCGATGTGCTTGTGTACAAAACAGAAATTACTAAACAAAATCAAAATAGACCAGAAGTGAGAAGTGACAGAATTGTCAATATTTAATATTGACAAGTCGCGAAATTTTGGTGTGGTGCGGGCCTCGCGTTTAACTTATAGGGGCCTCACTTTTAAAATGTATTTTTGCTAAATGTGCTTAAAACATTACTTTACTATTAACATTATTTATTTATTACTATGTAGTTTGTAATAATACTTAACAACCATGACTATTTCAAATTATGAAATATAAACTAAGAACTGTAGATATAATTTGGCCCCCTTAGAAGAAGGAACTGAACTTAATACAACTTAAATAATTAAGACAATCATGATGGAATATGAATACGGTTCTTTCAGAAAGGAGTCAGATTTCCATAATCGGTGTTGTGGTGGTATGCTGTGGTGTATAAGAGATATTTGTGGATTTATATGTGCAATTTTAACTTGGTTACTTATCTTATATGCAGAGTTTGTAGTTATGTCTGTTATACTCATTCCAAGTCCTTATCCAGTATACAGTATTGTAAATATGATTATTTTCCAAACTTGTGCATTTTTAGCTGTTATATCGCATGTTAAAACGATGTTCACAGACCCGGTAAGTTTTTCAGAATATTATATCACTCATTTTTTTAGATTTTACACAATTTATAGTTATGTGTATATATCACGACACTTTGCTCTCAAAAAATTTTGGAAGCTCTTAACAATGTTAAGTTTCACTAAAATAAGTTCCGTATCTTAAAAATGTTCTTGTTTTTTTTTTTTTTTCAATTAATGTTCCTATTTCAGGGTGCTGTTCCCAAAGGAAATGCTACAAAGGAGATGATAAAACAAATGGGTTTTAGGGAAGGACAGGTGATATTTAAGTGTCCAAAGTGTTGCAGTATCAAGCCTGATAGAGCACATCATTGTTCTGTTTGCCAAAGGTAAGTATTAATTCATTATTTGCCAAGCTTAGAACTACCCAGATTTCATAAACTGTTAAAACAATAGACAATAGACTTATTAGACAATATTACATTTCAAAAACGCATTAAATTGAATATTTTTTTAAGGGCAGTCCTGAAATATCTAAAAGCTTCTAAATATTCTGAAATCACTATTTTCTATTTTGCACAATGCTATAACTCATTCAAGAGAATGTTGTAAAGTAAAGTAGTTTTTTAGACATAACGCACCACTAGTTACAATGATAGGTACCTAATAACTTTGTACTTATATCTGTATAATCACTATTCTTTTAAACATACATCCATATAGTCCTCTTCCATATATTGATAATTTTATAAATAATTGGCCTTCAACTACTTCGGGTATATTAATTTTTTTTTTTTTTTATCTAACTTGCTATATACTACTGATTTGTCTAATCTGTAATTTGTGATCTGATAATGTGAGATAATTGTTTGTTATAAAGGCCATTGTGGTATTAAGTTCTGTAATAATTATATAGATAATATGTAGGTAATAGTATTTATTATGTAACATAAAACTAGAAATTAAACAATATGAGTATAAGTATGAAAAATAAAATATGGATAAAATCATTATGGTGAAAGTTTATCACTAGAAAATGTTTGTTGAAATAATTATAAATGCCTACTTTTTCATGATATATGTGAAATTAGCCTATATATTTAATTACGAGCTAGGAATACAGTTTACAATGTACTTAAAAAAAAAAATTGTAAATAATGGACTTTCATCAATGTTTTCTCTTTTTTAACAATTTCTGTGTATAAAATCTTATAATAGCATTATAGATATCATTAAGAGAACATTTATAGGACATCAGTAATAAAATAATATATAGGTAGGTACTTCTATTCTATTAGGCATTCCATGTGAACAAAAATAACTTCCGGGTCAAACAGGGTTTTTGTGGTTTTTACTAAGAGTACCTCATATTCAGAAAATTGTAAATTACTTCCATGTGAAAAACACTTCCTTGTATTTATAAGATATATCCTAGCTCTAGTAATTAGAATATATGTTTGTAAATGAACTTGGATGCACCACTATTCTTCCTCAAACACATTTATGCATTCTATTTGACCCATGGCAGCTATTTTTAACAGGTCATTGGAATGCCGAATCGTTTCACGGTCAAATTACTTAACTCTCACATTGACACACCTGACACCATCATTTTATGCATCAAGATATTGACATATCACTCAATAATATCAAAGTACATTATAGTGTAACTGATGTACTTCTTTTATATAATTAGTTTGGAAAACAGAAATAATTATTTTATTTATTCATAAAAGCATTTCATAGTCAAATAAATTAAAGAACAGTTAGGTACTTATAACTCTAAAGTAACTCTCATATATTGGTTTTTGTATTATCAAAATAATACAAGGTATACCCGAAAAAAGGACAAGTGCCATTTCATCCATTTATTTAGAAACATAACATTAGCTTTGATTTTTGATTAGCAATTGATATTTGTTTATTTGCATTTTATTTTTTAGATGTATACGAAAAATGGATCACCATTGCCCTTGGGTAAATAACTGTGTAGGAGAGAATAATCAAAAATATTTCGTCTTATTTACCGTAAGTATCATCAGAACATTGACATAACATAAATATGCATCCTAAGTTGCGGAGAATTTAGTTAGGTTAATCAGGTAAACGCTTTATAATGATGATTTTATAATTTTCATTTATCTTATCTTTTTTGTACATTTTGGTGTTTTCTATTATATCTAATCATTACTATATGAGAAGTGATAAACTTAGTAAATAATAGTTTAATATTTTTCTGAGATCATTAGCATAAGTGGTAATCCACTTCATCAAGTAATCTGAAAATATCACCCATGGTAATAATTGAAATGACGTATTTTCAGCTCAAAAAAAATACATTATTCGGTCTATGCAAACGTGAAACATGAGAACTCAACAAATAGTTAACAGTTGACCTTTTTTATTATCACAGAGGTGTCAATCAAACATTTATAAATCTAATATAGCTAACCACAAATTGATGCCTAGGGTCCACCTGTTTTTTTAATCAATAATGGAAATTGATTTAACCCAAATAAATGAGTGTATGTATGGTTGCCTGCAATATATTTATATTTTGAAGTACACATATTTAATAATTATTGACAGTGGATAAAAATATGAATGTGAACTCTCATTATTTCCTGTGTTAATGATATGAATTGAACAAAATGCTAAAAAAAAAGTCCCGGAATGTTATTAAAACTTTCATTAAACATGAAATTAAGAATTGACCTCTATTCAGGAAGTGTATATAGGATTTTTACCTTAGATGTCCAAATATTGAGATCCAGAGTGTTGGATATATCATAACTAATTTAGTATAAGAAATCAGTAGGTACTTAAAATGCTGAAGCAAATTTTTACATATATAGGCACAAAACTATGTTTGAACGAGTAAAATTTGATGCAAAATTAATAATAATAATAATAGGTAACAGGCCTTTATACACTTGTGGGCAATTTACAATTTAATAAAAAATTGTCCAGCAAAATGGGAATTCCAGCACACAACCTTCTGGGTTAAGTGATTGAGGCACTAAATTCTGAGCCACCGACCTAATGCTTTCGATTGTTTAATTTTCTTTAATTTTTAATTTAGTTTTATGATGTCAGGCATTAATAGAGGACATACTACTGATTTGAAAATGTTTTAGAAACTTTATTAACAAAATGTGAAAAAATATAAGAAGTAAGGATATAAAGGTTATTCACGTTAAGTTTAAAGTGACGTCACCTTGTCAAAAAATACGCCGTTGACGGTGTCGTGGTATTTTACTTTAATAATTTGAAGGACCACCCTTATAAGGGAAATGAAATTATGGACTGTTTAATTACCATTTATTGCTGATATTAGGCACATACATATAAATTTATCTAACAGAACGTGTACTCTCTCCCACTGCCTGACTGACTCTCTGGTTCCCGCGCACAACACCCAGTTAAGCTCACAAAAGTGGCGGGGGAACAATATTGCCAACCTTATAAAATAAAAATAGGGTCACAGGTGTGAACATGCCGCCCACCTTGAAAGGTGTGCTTTCAAAACAGTAATTGAACGTTAAATTCGTGGTTCTTAAATATAAGAAAAAACTAACTAACATACAATTGTCAAGTAAAGAAACATACAAATAAAATGGAATGGGTATAACAATACCAAGAACATATCATTTAAACGCAAAAAAATATAATGATTTAATCTGAGGTCATGACGTCATTATCCACATCAGTCTCTATTGGTAAAATACAGATTTTTGTTAATGATCGTTTAAATACACTACCACTTGGCACTTTCACTGACACAACACGAACTACCTTATCTGCTCCAGGATGCAGCTCAACGATGCGTCCCATGGGCCAGTGGAGTGGCGAACGATTATCTTCCTTTAAAATCACTAGGGAACCTAGTTTTACAATGTCATTTGATGCAGTTTTCCATTTCGATCTTTGCTGTAGACCATTCAAATACTCAAGTGACCATCTGTCCCAAAAGTGTTGAAAGAGTTGTTGTAATCTATAGTAACGATTTAATCGAGTATAGTTTCGTTCGGTGATGTCTAGCTGTGGTATGGTTGCCAAGGATTCACCGATGAGAAAGTGAGCAGGAGTCAAAGGTAAAAAGTCTTTAGGGTCGTTTGATAAAGGTGTTAGTGGTCTGGAGTTTAAACATGCCTCGATCTGATTTAAAAGTGTATACATCTCTTCATATGTTACAGAAGCATCTCCTACTATTCTTTTCAAATGATATTTACATGACTTTACTGAGGCTTCCCAAAGCCCACCCATGTGGGGTGAATTTGCGGGGATAAAGTGCCATTTAATTTTATCTTGTGCCAAAAATGTTGTAACACGTTCATTATGTTTTTTATGTGTTAATAAATTATATAGCTCAATAAAGTGATTAGAGGCTCCAACAAAGTTTGATCCATTGTCAGAAAATAAATCAGTCGGTCGTCCACGCCGTGATATAAATCTTTTTAATGCATTCAGAAAACTGTCTGTTGATAGGTCGTGAACGAGTTCAATGTGAACTGCATGGGTCGTAAAACAAACAAAAATACAAATGTACGTTTTAAGTAGTTTACTTCTCCTTAAGTTGCCTTCTTTGATATGAATAGGTCCAGCGTAATCTAAACCACATTTCATGAAAGCTCTACCAGGAGTGACACGTGACCGAGGTAAGTTTCCCATTAAAAAACTACTAGGTTTTGGATTTGTTTTAAAACATGTGATACACTTACGAATTATACCTTTTACTAAATTTTTTCCATTAAGAGGCCAATATTTCAAACGAATGGTATATAATAAATTTTGTACACCTGCATGTAATCCCTTTATATGTTCATTAGTTACAATTAACTTGGTAAGATTATGTTTAGGCGATAAAATAATGGGGTGTCGTTGATCAAAACTGAGATCAGATTGACTTAATCTTCCTCCTACTCTAAGTAGACCTTGATTGTCTAGAAAAGGTTGCAGATTTAAAATTTTACTGTTAGAATTTAGTGGCGAAGAACGTTGTAAAGATTTAATTTCATGCGAAAATTCTTGAAACTGTGCTAGCTTAATAAGTGAATGTAATGAATATTCGAGCTCTTCAACTGTTAAACTTAACGAGTTATATGAACTTTGCTTTAGAGACATTCGTTTAAATCTAATACAATAAGCAATGATGTGTATTAATTTATTTAAATTAGAATATTTATCAAAAATATTAAATTCATTTTTTGAAACGTGTGCAGTAAGTAATGACAAATTAGCCGTTTTGATATCTGGAATATTATCAATTAATTCAGGCTTACTGTAATTAATATCAATATGCTCGTTCGACAAAAATGCAGGACCGTACCACCACATAGTTAATTCTCTTAAGTTTTGTGCATCAATTCCACGAGAAATAACATCGGCTGCATTGTTTTCCGATCTGACATGATACCAATCATTAATGTTTGTTACATCAGTTATTTGCACCACTCGATTCGCGACGAATGTTTTTAATTGACTCGGATGCGTATTGAGCCATGTTAGTACTATAGTTGAATCGCAGTAAAAAAAGACATTTGAGATTTGTATGTTGAGTGCTTGTTTTACTTTGTTAAATAATTTTGCAAGAAGCAATGCTGCTAGTAATTCGAGTCTTGGTAAAGTCACAGATTTTAAGGGTGCAACTCTTGATTTTGCACATAGTAATCGTGTATAAATTTCTCCGGTTATATTTTTTGATCTTAAATAAATAGCTGCTCCATAAGCCCTTTCAGAACTATCTGAAAATCCATGGATTTCAATATGAATTGGATTGATACATAATACGTGCCGATTTATGTTTATCTGGTTTAATGCCTCTATTTCTTTCAAAAATTTAAACCAAGACGTGTGTAATTCAACCGGTATGGATTCATCCCAACCGATTTGTTGCTGCCAAAGGCGTTGCATTATTAATTTTGCATTTATAACTGTTGGACCGATTAACCCAAGCGGGTCAAAGATTTGGGATATTACCGATAAAATTGTACGCTTTGTGATTTTTTGATAATTAGATGTTATTTGTACCGAATATTGCAGTGTATCTAATGTTGAATTCCATACAAGTCCCAAAGTTTTTAACTCCTTTTGATCGTTAATTTTTATTAAATTATCTATACCGGGATTTTTCTTAAAAATTGTATCGAGAATTAATTTTTCATTTGACGAATATTTTCTTAATTCAAAATGTGCGCTACCTAATATTTCAGTTAACTCTTCTTGTATTTTTAATGCTTCGTCAACCGTGTCCGTGCTTAAGAGAAGATCATCCACATAAAAACTATTTTTTATGACCTCACATGTGATGGGATATTTTTTCTCAAAAATATTAGCGAGTTCAATTAAACACCTTGTCGCCAGGAACGGAGCGCTTGCCGTACCGTATGTTACAGTGTTTAATTCAAAGATTTGTATTGGTTCATTATTATAACGCCATAAAATTTGTTGATATTTTCTATCATCTGGATCTACTACAATTTGTCTATACATCATCTTCACATCGGCGCTCAACACGTATTTACGCAACCTTAGTCTTAAAACAATGCTAAACAAGTCATCTTGTACAGTAGGACCTACTAGTAATTTGTCGTTTAATGCAAACCCTGTCGATGTTTTTGCAGAGCCGTCAAATACGACTCTACATTTTGTAGTGGTACTTGACTGTTTGATGACGGGATGGTGCGGTAAAAAATAAGAATTTATATCTGCAATTTTATTCGGTTTAAATTCACCTTTTGAGGACATGTGTTGTAGTTGCTCATATTCCTTCATAAAGTTTACGTAATCGCAATTTAGTGTTTCATTTTTTTTCAAACGTGATTCTAATGCATTAAACCGTTTTAAAGCCATTTCCGTTGAATCGCCAAGGTCTATTTGTGTGGTTTGACTAAAAGGTAATTTAACAATAAATTTGCCAATTTTGTCCCTAGTTGTAGTCTGTTTAAAATAATCTTCACAATACTGTGCGTCGACCGATAAAAATTCTTTCTCTGGAATTTCTTCTACTTCCCAAAAATGTGTTAATTTATTATTTAAAATTTCATCCGAGCTTTCCCTACTAAATGTACAAATCGAGGTTTCTTGAAAGTTATCCTTTAACGCGAGATTACCTGAAAACACCCAACCTAATTGAGTTTTTTGTATTACGGGCATGTTTTTTCCAAGTTTAATCTGTCCTATACATAATAGTTCATAGAAAATTCCTGCACCTAATAACATATCAATAGTCTTAGGTTGATTAAAATTTGGATCAGCTAATATTAAATTTTGTGGATATTGTAATAAATTCTTGTTGAATTCAAACATCGGTAAATTTTCTGTTATATTTGGCAATACTAAGAAAGTCAAATTGAATTTGAACGAATTAATTCTAGATTTAATTTCTGCACTAGCCTTGAAATTTATATTTATTATGTTATGATTTATTCCTGCGACAGGTATAGATGTTTTTTCACCAGACAATTTTAATTTGTCAAATAGTGCCTGAGAAATAAAGGAGCTCTGTGATCCCGAATCGAGAAGAGCTGTGCACGTGTGCCACTTTCCAATGTTATCTTTTATAAAAACTTGTGCGGTCGATAATAAAATTTGGCTAGCTTTATAGCTTACATGAGCCGCTTGATTTATCGCTTTTTGCTGTCTGTCGTCTACTTCAGAAGCCGACGATGTTGAAGCCTGTTGTGTTTGCGTACAATCTAGACTAGTTTGACTATTATTTTTTATATTACCTTGTGATACGGGAGGGTTATTATTATTAAACTGTGTTCGAGTATAATTAGGATTATGAAGTAACGTATTATGTTTAAAATTACAAAGTTTGCATTTTCTTGATCGACAGTCTACTTTAGAATGACCAATGCGAAGGCAATTACTACATAATTTTAATTTATTTATTTCCGAATATTTTTCATCGAGCGAGAGATTTTTGAATGTATCACAATTGTAAATAAAATGTGATTGTTTACAATACGGGCATAAAATATTGTTTGTCGTGGCCAATGCTTGCTCGTGTATGTTTACAGATTTAACCTTTGTTGTGTATTTTGTATCCTTTAATAATCGCGTGTCCTTTGATTTGTTTAACGTTTCTAGAACAAAACATTTTTTTGTTAAGAACTCAATCAGTTGATTTAATGTCGGTAACGTGTCATCTTGCAAAGACGTTTCCCATTCACGATTTGTTGTATAATCGAGCTTTGAACAAATTAAGTGTATTATTAACGTATCCCACGTGTCAGTTTCCATTTTTAACAATTTCAATGCATTTAAATGATGATAAACTTTATCTATGAGTTGGCGTAATAGCACATGAGAGTCTTTAGCTACCGTCGGCAAATCAAACAATGCTTGTACGTGATTTTTAACTATTACTCTTTTATTTTGATATCTTTTTTTTATAAGATCCCAAGCGATTAAATAATTATCCGCAGTTATTTCTAAACCTTGTATTAATTGTAAAGCTTCATTTTTCAAACAAGATCTTAAATAGTACAATTTTTGTACATTCGATAAATTGTTATTATTATGTACGAGTGACATAAAAGTATCATGAAATGTGGTATATGTTTCATAACTACCTGCAAATGTTGGCAAATTAAGGGTCGGTAAACGTACGTTAACTACTGGATCAACCTTAGATTTATTTTCAAGTTTACTTATGAAATCTTGCGCGAGTGATATATTTTCATAAAATGAATTTTCTATTGATTCACGTTCAGTCTGTTCATTACTATCTAGGTACTCTAATTCTGCTTGCAATGCATCAAATTCTTTAAATAGCAATTGTATTTTTTCTATTCTAATTTTTAACTGATTGATGTTAACCTGATTTTCTTCATTAGATAAGAATGTACTAAACCGTGTCAATTGGGCTTTAATAACACCTCGTTTAAAACGCAACTGTGTTATCTCATCTTCGATAGGCATAATGACTTTTTAATTTAAACAGATCGAGAAATGTTTAATTAAATAGGATAAATCGATATAAATTGGAAAAGGATGGGATGACTCACTTTGCTATGGCTTCTGTTGATTGTCCTGTCCTGTCCACTTTGTTTTTTACCAGTTAGGTACTTTGTTACCGTGTGATTGTGATTGTTGCTTGATGATTGTTTATGTGACTTCTGTGTCGTTGTTGACTTGTGTGAATGATGATTTCTGTTTGTTTTCTTCGTGTTAAATATCCTCCTTCGTGTTGAGGTTTTCGGGATGTTTTTATAACGTGTAAAGAGACGAGACGACTTTAGTCAGTCAGGCTTTCTTCGATTTTTGTAAACATCCAGCTCGTTAGGACCAAAATATGTCGTGGTATTTTACTTTAATAATTTGAAGGACCACCCTTATAAGGGAAATGAAATTATGGACTGTTTAATTACCATTTATTGCTGATATTAGGCACATACATATAAATTTATCTAACAGAACGTGTACTCTCTCCCACTGCCTGACTGACTCTCTGGTTCCCGCGCACAACACCCAGTTAAGCTCACAAAAGTGGCGGGGGAACAATATTGCCAACCTTATAAAATAAAAATAGGGTCACAGGTGTGAACAGACGGATGTAACTTTTTTGCGGGCAGAAGTTTGAAAAATGTCACAGAATCGCAACGGTTTTAGTTCTGAGAAGGACTGTTTTTAGTGTAAACAAAGTGAATAACTAGAAAACAAATAGAACATACACCACCAAAATTTAAGCAGAATGCTATGCTAATTTATTGGTCATTTGTTTATCGAATATTGACAACAATTAATTACTTAAAATGACATCACTTTAAACTTAACGTGAATGACCTTTAAAACAGTAAGTTTAGTAAAAAAAACAGACTGTTTTATTTTTATTTTTAAATTTTTTATAAGAGTGCTTTGAAATATATAAAATTGTTTTTGTTTTTACTCATTTGGCCTGGGAATTTTTTTTTAATGGCATAGATTTCTGTCTTTCTGAATTTATAATTTATAGAAAAGTGATTGTTAAAAATACAAATACCTCACCTCCTTTTTGGACTTATTTTTACAAATTTTATATTCTAACCTACTTCAGTGACTTTGTTACCTAATAGCATAGACCATCGTTTCTCAACCTTTTTAGAGTCGCGACCCCCTAAAAAGCCAAAAAATAAAGTAAAAAGCCTTACGACCCCCTCAAAGACAATATCGGCAGATAAGACTTTACAACTAGAATATTTTTCTCGGGATTTAAATAAGTTTAGGCTTGCACGACGATGTGAATATGGAAGCTTAGTAACGGAAGCTAAAAACACTAATTCCATTTGCAACTTCTTACTTGTACGAAAAAGCGGTTTTCCTCAATGGTGTCTTTAAAACTAAATATAGAAATCGGCTATTATCACTTGAAAATAATGTATTAACTTCCTGTGTGTAATCTACTGTGTGTTTCGATGTTAATCCACATATAGAAAAACTTTTAAATGAAGTACAAACGCAACTTTCATATTAATAAATTCACATATATTTCGTTATTAGTTTGTTTTATTACATGGTGTAGTTAGTACGATGATTATAACTTAGGGTTTATTATTTAATAAAAGGATTTTTCGTATGGATGCCGTTTTTTGACAGATTGCGACCCTCTCTATACTTGTCCGCGACCCCCCTAGGGGTCGGGACCCCCTTGTTGAGAAACGATGGCATAGACTAATAGGCAGAATTTTTAAAAGAAATGTAATAATTTCTACCACTTTGACAACTATAATCACGTTAAACATCATCACAAAGGATCACACTTTCAAAGCTCCAACCACTCCCAATATGATTTTTATATTAACTGATGATAGTTATATGTATTTATCATCTAACAAATGAAAACCCTTGAACCATAATACATATAAGAAGCTGTCTCTAAAGCGAGGTTAAGATTAAGTTTCATAATCCGTTTAATATTCTAGTAATAGCACAAGTATAATATCTTTATACTTGTGGTAATAGTATTTCTATATTAATAAATTTATGTTTGGCTTCACTTGAAGTAGACTTTGGCTCCCGTAGTTACACCACTGTCCTTTAATTATTATGTATTTCCCAAAAAATATCCATTTTGATTTTACTTGTATTTTCTCCAAATGTGATTAACTTTGTTTGTTCCAGTTTTATATTGCAACAATATCTTTACACTCCGTGTTTCTTTCCATTAACCAATTCTTAATGTGCATCAAACACGAGTGGAAAGATTGCACCACATACTCTCCTCCTGCAACTGTAGTCCTTCTACTGTTCTTAATGTTTGAGGCACTTCTCTTTGCTATTTTCACCGCTATCATGCTCGGTACACAAGTGCAAGCCATCTGGAATGACGAGACCGGTATCGAGCAACTTAAAAAGGAGGAGGCGCGGTGGGTGAAAAAATCGCGCTGGAAAAGCATTCAAGCTGTCTTTGGGAGGTTCTCGCTTTTGTGGTTCTCACCATTTGCGAGACCCACCCCTAAATATAAGAGTGAAAGTGATTTGTATGCAGTATAAGTTATTTATTTTATTAATTTTTATTAAATAAAAAGAAGCTTCTTTATGTGGAAAGTGTATTATTTCTTTAAAATGTAAACTGTGCCATAAAGACATGTTCTATCAATATAATGACAGGTCATGATGTTAAGTTTGTCTTAATTTTGACAAAAACTGATTTTTGTGGGCATATTTTTACATATTATTTTACAAGTAGTTTAATCCCAAAAGAAATTACCATCAATCTTCAATGTTGTAATACTAAAGTCAAGACCAGAATTAATCAAAATGGAATGACCTCGCCGATCTGATAAAATGCGGTAATGCATGCGCGTGCGTATTCTGTTTTATCATTGGGCACATTTCAGTTAATATATACTCGTATATTATTCTATAGAATACTTCTCGTATATATTAACTGAAATATGCCCAGTGGTAAAAAAATACAAATCTAAAAATGTCTAGTTAATATAGACATTTTTAGATTTGTCTTTAGGTGAAAAATTATTTGCTTTAGCGTAAAACTCTCAAATTGTCCTGAAATTTGGTTTATCCCCCTATTTTCGGGTATGCTGAATACAAATGTAAAGTTATTTTCTGTGGACGAATGTAGTTTTTGAGGAAAAATAGCAGTATTTACGAAAATGGTGGTAGACAAAATTTCAGAAAATCTTGATAGTTTTACGCTAAAGTAAATAATTACCGAAAAATTTCAGTGGAAAACTGTAAAAAACTAATGTATACATGTAAAAATGTAATATAGGTACCTATTATCAATTTATATACAATTTTTACCGTTAAGAAACGTGCGCGAAATAACCCAACATCACACCACTGTTTCCCTACTACATCGAGCACAGTCGCTTGTTGGTTCCTGATTCGACCAATCAACGTCGTTGAAGCTCACAGAAAAGAAAGCGTAAATGCAAGAATATGTATGTTAAATAAGGATAAACAGCTTGTCAACTTTACGACTTTCGCAGTTGCCACATATTCGGAAATTCCTTGATATTATCACAAGTATAAAGATATATTATGTTTATACTTGTGATATTATTAAGTAAAAGACAAATTAAATATTGCATTTGCTTTAATAAAGTTCAATAGGGATAAGGGACGTTAAAGACAAGTAAATTAATATGTTTCCTGTTTTAAATAAGAATACTTTACAAATAAATGTGACAACACAGATCTACTCTTTTTCCGGTCATTCTACTTTGCTTAATTCTGGTCTTTACTGTAAGTTGTGTTGTTTTTACCCCTAGATAAAAATACAATAGATAACTATCTTAATATTGACATTTCAAGAATTAAAACTGCGCCCTCAGACGGTTTGGAAGGAAATAGGTATCTGTATAACTGGTTGCATCAGATATTTTTAATGAAAATGGAAGTAACGTATAACTGGTTGCATAAGAAATATTTGCAGGATCCTTGACCTTCTCTATTCTCTACCTCTACCAATACATTTTTTACTATAAAAATGAAATCGAAATGTTACAAATAAAATAAAAATATGAGACAAACTTATATATTTATCACGAATTTATAAAAAGCTTTACAAACACTTACATTAATATAATCTAAAACTTACGTTGCGAAAACTTTATAAATTATCAAATTATTAAGGTTATAAAGTAATTATTGTTTTCAAGGAATAATAAGTACAATCTTTTCTTGTAGCACCTCTTCTGAAATATCTATCATGCGCCTTCTTGCATCTTTTCTTTCAAATCTAAAACATAATTATCTAATAACTAAACATTAATTACTAAAACTGATTATTATTACATTACCTGTATTATTACCAATTATTACATCTCCCCAGAATATTCTTTCAGAATGATAATAATGGAGTACAGTTTGTCAGCTACCGAGGAAACAAGTCAAACACAGAGCAGTTAGGACATTTTTTTTCATAGCAAATTCTTAAAAAAACTGCGGCGAAAACTTCAACGTTTGAATGTCAGGTTATTGTTATATTTCAACGAAAAACGACGCAGCAAAATGGCGACGGGAAGTAGATATTTTATTTAGACTACTAGATGTGTACGATTTTGTTTATGTAATTAGTTACAGCACCATCTATCGGTTTGGAAGAAACTAAAAGTGCTTCTCAGGCGTGTTCTATATAAGAAAAACATCTATTTCTTTTCATTTAGGTTTTTACCGTTAAAATCTAAAATTATAAAGTAGTCATATGACCCGCCTCAAAAGTCCCAATAATAAAAATAGCAATGATTAATAATTAATGGTGTATTGACAATATAGAAACAATAAGTAGAAAAAAAAAATTATATACTTTGGTTGTACAGTCAGTGATTAAAAGAAAATATTTTATAGAAATTTTTTATTAAGAAATAGTAAAAAGAAAACTGTACACTTTATATAAAATTTACAGGCAAACAAATCTCCAAAAATTTACACAACCACATGGAATGAATATCCTTACTACCAACTATTAGCAAAACAGTACAACATCATGCAAGATATACAATCGGCTAATATATTGACAACTTTGTTGTCTCTTCTTCCCTACAAATAGAAACTGTATTTAAACCAAGTATCAAATAGGAACAACGATCACAGAAAAAAATTTTGCTATTCACATCCCAAATTAATATAAATACTATATATTATAATAAGTAATTAATAATATAATAAAAACATTTAATTTTTTTAAATGAGTTTTAATTTTTTGAGCATTTTTTTAAATCTGTTGTAATATTTTTTTAATGCAGGCATTACTAGTATTATTTCCTTCCTACTCAAAATAACAAGATTTATGTGAAACCGAATAAGATCCTCGATCGGGCAAGTAACTCTACTGTTATATGTGGTACTCGGTGAAAATATAGCTGACATTTCAAAATATCCCCATTCTTTTAGTCATGCACTAGAACATCACAAGAAATTTATCTGGTTTTCAGTCACAATATCTCCAAATAAAAAAAAAGGAATTAATTCACGTGATTAATTAATTAATATATTTTATATACCTAGTATTATTAGAGCAAAATATTTTAACTACAAATAAATAGTGAAGTGAATTAAAGTAATATTAATTAATCAATATACACTAGTCTCAAGCGGATTTTTTCCTGTGAAATAAATTATGTAAACAAAACAAAAACAGAAAAAATGCTGTCAGTATCAGTTTGTATTTTTAATACAAACCACTGCGGTTTTTATTATCTTGAAGTTAATTTCTTTATCATCACATGTCGAGCCTTCTATTCTTACGCCTCTTCGCTTTTGTGTTGGCGGCCTCCGTAGAATTTTGCGTTTCTGAATCAGTGCCGGAATTGTGATCACCGCCCGACTGACTGGCATCGTCGACAAGGTCGTCCTTAATATCTTCATCATCCTATACAAAACCGAGATCTGTAGTGTAGAATTTTTATTATATAATGAAGACTTACCAATTCATCACCGCTGTCCTTTTCTTTCTTCTTTCTGTCATCTTTTTCCACTGTGAGTAGTGGTTTAGGAGGATAGATCAGATCGATTGCGCACACTAAGATCTGTGAATAAAAAATATGTTGTAATTGTAAAACATATAAATACACTGCTCTAATACATTGTTTCTCAACCTTTTTAAAGTCGCGACCCCCTAAAAAACCAAAAACATAAAGTAAAAAGACTTACAACCCCCTCACTATATATTTTATATTATCATGCATTTACATGAATTGAAAATTCAGCTACTGAAATATTTTTCAGGTGATAACGATCATTTATCAAAAAGATGGGTTCTCAATCCATTTAATGAAAATATTGTTGCAGCTGCCAAATTACCTGTTCAGACTCACAACTAACTAATTGAAATATCGGCAGACAAAACTTTACAACTAGAATTTTTGTCTCAAGACTTAGATAAGTTTTGGCTTGCCCGACGATGTGAATACGGAAGCTTATGTAACGGTAGCTTTAAAAACATTAATTCCATTTGCTACTTCTTACTTGTGAGAAAAAGGGTTTTCCTCAATGGTGTTTTTAAAAACTAAATATATAAATAGGCTATTATCAATTGAAAATAATTTACTACTGTGTGTTTCCGATGTTAATCCATATATAGAAAAACTTTTAAATCATAAACAAACTCAATTCTCACAGTAATTAATAAATTAACACACATTTAGTTATTAGTTTGTTTTATTACATGATATAGTTAGTACGATGATTATAACTTAAAGTTTATTATTGATTAAAAGGAGTTTTCGTATAGATGCCCTTTTTGACAGATTGCGACCCCCTCTACACCTGTCCGCGACCCCACTGGGGGTCGGGACCCCCAGGTTGAGAAACGATGCTCTAATAAATTAGAGTAACACTAAGAAAAATAGTTTTTTCATATTATGTTATTTTCTTTATACAACTTGTAAAAGCAGTGAAATATAATAGGCTGCTAATTATTTAACATTATAGTATTTGGTGCTAAACTGTTGTATACATGACGCACCAGTGAAGTTTAAGTTGCAAGAGCATTTACATTAATCGAAGACGGATACAGCTTTCGTTACGTTGCAAGACAACTTTATTAAAGCCCTTCTGTTGGGTACAGGGTGTGGGATCGCCCACGATATTTCATTGTTATTATAAAACTATAAAGAAAATTATAAATTTTTTTTGTGTTCCTCTAATTTATTGGCTTAGTGTATTTATTCAACACAATGTTTAATTACAGTGAAGTGAAATTGTAGACAAACAGGCAAAGCAAATGTGCTACATGGCGTAACATTGATCTAAATGGGAACAATGAAGTTTGAAAATAGATGGTGATAAAGTTACATATATTTTGTTGGTTTACCATTTTCAGAGTTAACCATCAAATGGGGGGTAATGTTATTCTTTTAATAGAATTCTTAAAGAATTATTAACTACCAACTTTTAAAACAATATACATGTTTCTCCAAGTACTTTTACCACCCCAATTAGTCTTTAGAGAAGTTTGAGCCATAAAATGTAAAATGTAATTACAAAAAAATTTTATACTGGCATACTTAACTAATTCGTTCACATATAATATAAAGTAGGGTAAAACTTTTTGAAAATATATATTTTTTTAATACACACTATTGTACTACCTATAAAATATAAAATCAAATAAGAGTTCTTTGTAAAATTTAAGGAACACCAGTTTTCAAATGTAGCTGCTATAAAAGTAGTATATTAGGTATATGTTAAAAGCTATTTTAAGTTATTGCCCCAAGGCACTGAAAATTTTTTTATTTGTTATTCTTAATGCAATAAAATGTACTTATTTTAGCTTCTTTTTCGGAAACACTGAAATTTGTTTGCATATTTATGGAAGGTCATAAGTATCTGCTCCACATATTTGTAGCTAAATAATTACTGTATTATCTTGATATTTGCACTGTACATAATAGTGACTGTAACTTATAAGAATATATATTCTTATATAGAGGAGATAATATTATATCCTCATATATAAGGATATTATATCCTCTAATACAATTTAAAAATTATTGGAAATTATTGTGAATTTAAATAAATGCAAGATAATTGCCCTGGCTGTTCATTATAAATTAATTATAAACCAGCAATATAAAGTGGCATCCAACATTAATTTGTTTGTCTCAATTTCCCAAGAGTTAATTTTTTTATTGCTTATCATTGTCAACCGCAACAGATAAGATAAAAATAATTAATATGTTTTTATTTTTTATATAAATATGTATATGAATCACATGGACGTGTATAGCAATTAAAATATAATTACTATTTTGGATATACCAGCAGCAAAATCCTATTTTTGATAGCTGAATTGAAGTTAGGTTATCAATACATTGTTTTGATTTTCTTTATGTTTGTTAACAGTGATATTTTGTTATTACCACTAGGGATACCGATACCCGTTAATTTTACTACCCGGGTACCTGTTTTCAATACCTGGTATTTATCCGCTACCCGTTAATTACCCGCTACCCGTTAATTATCCACTACCCGTTAATTACCCGCTACCTGTTAATAACCCGGTATACCCGTTAATTACCCGTTACCCGTTATTTACCCGTTACCCGGTATTTATCTATACGCGATATCAACCCATAGCAAATATTTTCCAATTCATATCACATATTTTATATTGCCAAATGATGTTTGCACTGTACATAATAGTGACTGTAACTTATAAGAATATATATTCTTATATAGAGGAGATAATATTATATCCTCATATATAAGGATATTATATCCTCTAATACAATTTAAAAATTATTGGAAATTATTGTGAATTTAAATAAATGCAAGATAATTGCGCCAACGCAAAACCGCAAAAAAAAAAAACAAGTTGTCATATGAATATGATTGACCACAAAGTGATTTGTGTGAGTGACATAGAGGGCGACCGAGTGCAGGTGCTTAGAGGGTTATCGGGTTTTTAACGGGTTATCGGGTCCTAAAATGAGAACCGGTTAGCGAGTCGTTATCGAGTACCCGGGTACCCGTCGGCATCCCTAATTCCAACGTAGGTACCACATAATAAATTGGAATAGTACATAAATTCCACTTGCTTTGCTATTAATAGTAACAATTAAATCATGCCCTTTCGAGCCCTGCTATCAGTTTTTCCCAAAGACCCGTAGGAGGGCGAGAATTAAAACGAAACTTCAGAAACGAATTTTCACTCCTGAATATAAAAATTTGTTTCTCAAAAACTATAGTGTCCACCTTGAATTTTTCACAGAATATGCAAAAAAACATGCCCTTTCGAGCCCTGCTATCAGTTTTTTCCAAAAACCCGTAGGAGACCCAGAATTAAAGCGAATCTTCAGAAACGAATTTTCACTCCTTAATATAACAATTTTTTTCTCAAAAACTATACAGTGTGTCACCTTGAATTTTTCACAGAATATTGTCCTTGAATATTGAAAACCTTGTCCTTTTGCCCTGCTATCAGTTGTTTCCAAAAACCCGTAGGAGATCCAAAATTGAAGCGAAACTCAAAAACGATAGTGTGCCACCTTGAATTTTTCACAGAGTTTGTAAAAAACATGCCCTTTCGGCAGTGTATAAATTATGATTTTTTAAATTATATATTATTGTAATTATAATTAATTGTATATTATTTGAATTCAGCTCATTTCTGTGATCTGCCAATAGGTTGGCCTAGTCTATACAGAGTATTTCCAAACACCATTTTTATGTCCTAATCGTTATGATTAGTCGCTCTGTATCTTCTATATAAATATAGACTAATTATGTACTCTTATTTATTTGGGTATTATGCCACCACTAAAAAAATACAAAAATTAATAAATCAACCTCTGCGCCGACGGATCAGCCAAATGTTTGTTTTTTGAAAAATACTTTTGCCTCATCAAGCACAAAATACATCACTTTAAAACGTTTACGTTTCCAAAACTTATCCGTTTTCGTTCTCTAAGACTGACGTACAGTATAGTATTGTTTCAGTATAGTATAGCAAGGCAGTGGCACACTTTGTGGTTTTAAAGAAAAAAATTATTTCGAAAATTATTATATTAACGAGCGAAAATTCGTTTCTGAAGTTTCGCTGCAATTCTGGGTCTCCTACGGGTTTTTAGAAAAAACTGACAGCAGGGCTCGAAACGACATGGTTTTTTACACATTCTGTGCAAAATCCAAGGTGGCACACTTTATAGTTTTTTAGAAAAAAAATTATTATATTAACAAGCAATAATCGTTTCTGAAGTTTCGCTTCATTTCTGGGTCTCGTACGGGTTTCTAAAAAAAACTGATTGCAGAGCTCGAAAAGGTATATTTTTTTACATATTCTGTGCAAAATTCAAGGTGGCACACTATAATTTTTGTGAAAAAAATTATTATATTAAGGAGCGATAATTCGTTTCTGAAGTTTCGCTTCAATTCTGGGTCTCCTACGGGTTTTTAGAAAAAACTGAATTGGAGGTTAGCAATATCGTTGTAGTATTTTCAATTCCAATCTACCAGTGGTGCAAAAGGTCTATTCCTTAAATTGAGCATTTGCTGCTTCACCTAAATGTAATCGTGGTCGCTATTTCCAGAAACGTTTCTGAACAAACACGTTTCTAACTTCACAGACATAAATTTATGAGGGGTTATAAAAATGTTAAATATATATTGTGGGGGGAGATAATTTTTAAAACACTTACCAAACCCAAAAGTGCTCCCAAGATAATAGTAGCAATAGCAAAAATTAAATATGATGCAACGCTAGGGAGTCCATATTCTTCAGTCAATTTATTATGAATTTGCTAAAAAGAAAATCAATTAATAAATTAAAATATATTCTTTCAAATTTTTATCATACTACAGAATTAAATGCATTCTTACCCTCAATATTTGTGACAATTTAAAGAATGATGATACGATACTCATTTGAACAGAACTGGGCGACTTCCAACTGGGTACAGGTTCAACTTGTTCCCAGTCTTTGTCATCGATAAATGTAATAAATGAGTCTTTGTCTCTTGTTCCTTTATACTGCCTAAATTCACCATTGATTACACTAAAATTTTAGATATAATTGTAAATGAATATATGAGATGAAATATAAAAGGCCTTACTGGAATATGGTAGGTAAAGCAGTTACCATGAATCGCCCACTCAGACCTGGAGAGGTTGTAACATCGACAGCTCCAACTTTTATACCCAATCCCGGACCCAATTCTGCAAATTCTCTCCATTTTTGTTCCAGTCCTTTACAGGCTGGGCACCACGGCGCGTAACTACATAAAATCAACAACTATTATTCGTACAAAATCTAAAGTGAGCTGTATAAGTGCAGCGACCCTGCCATTTTTAAATTTTGTAGGTAGGACGCTAGTATTTATTTAGCCTATTAATAGACTTTTGTGTGTTTAAATAACACGCAAAATTGACACTGACAACTATGAAAATTAGGCATCTAAAAACTTTTTAAAAAATTACATAAAACTGGGGACTATTTATTAATTACTCAGTAATTTCTGTCAGAAGAACTGTGTCTAATGCAGCAATCTATTCGCTTCAAATCATGATTATTTTTGCAATCATTGACTTGACACGACAGCATTAATTTGCCGAATTATACAAGAATTTATAGAAAACTTACAACTCTACCATCCATTCCCCTTTGAGAATTTCACTCCAATTTTCCTCATTCAATTCAACAACAGTTTTTTGTCCATTTACATTTAAAAAAGCACCCAATATAACAAAAACTATCAAAAAGGTCACTTTATTGCACGCCATGTTGTAATTTGAAGAATTTTACTTTCTTGTTTTTTCTTTGTCGGCGTTGTCGTAGTTACTAAATAAAAAAATACTAAATAAAGCAATAAGAAGGTGATAATTTATATTAATAATTTTGTGGAACAATCACAGTCCAAGTTATATAGAAGTAACCAATAATTTTATGTTGGTGTACCTGTTTTAGCATCTAGTAATTTTTAATTCTTTTCTTGTTTTACTTTGATTTTTTGACAGCAACAATTCTACTGTTAAACTGTTCTACTACTGTCAAAAATATAACCTTAAAATATATTTTCATCATATATATATATAATACTATTTTCCAGGGCTATGTAAGTGTAATAGGTGCTTTAGCAGCATGGATCTTTTGTCCCTGCAACCGAAGTATGAGGTAAGGGGAAGGAAAATTTCTAGTTCTTTTTCATCTTAAAAGTTGGTTTAAATTTCTACACTAAGCCTGTCTACCCCCACCCTGGATTTTGTGTTTATCCAAATAAAATGGAGGATGTTATTATAAATAAAATTAAATTAAAATAAAACATTCTTATTATAATGTAAGTAAAGAAGCTTATGATTCAATTTGTAGATTTTCAATATCTTAGAACCCGTCTAAAATTATTCTAAATGCTTCCGCTGGATTTATGCAGCTTTCCATAAGAATAACAGTAAAATTAAGAAAATTAAAATTAGTACCTAGGCTTCTCCTCTCCATAGTCTCCATTCTTGTTACTTTTATTCCATTGATATAATTAGACACATCAAAATGTTTTGGTATTGATTTTTTTGCTATTTCTATTATTCTTATAGCAAGTTTCACGATCCAATCTAATGTATCTTTAATTTCAATTCAATAAATAACTGAAAATATAATTGCATCATTTTGTTTTAACATTTTTTAATGTAATTATAGGTAAATCAAAGGATTGCTAGCTGTTTGAGGTACTCATATAATACGAAAGGAATAGTATAGTTCCAGAAATAATTTACAATTATGAGTTGATGCAACATATCGAACAAAATATTGGAAAAGTAAAAAGAAGTCTATGAATATCATTGCATCAGTGTAACAGTAGCAAAAATGTATTCTTGAATGATGTTGAAAACTGTACTAACCTATCGAAGTAAGATATGATTTGATGTGATTTATTTTAATCTACACTGCAATTTACACCTGAAAGGGTGTAACTAATCTTAAGCCGCAAGGACAAAATAAAATATTTTCAGTGTATTGTGTAAAAAGTGTTTCGTTTACTTTCATTGTTTGGAGTTTGTTAGTAGTGTCGTTATTCATTACATATTGGTTATTGGTAATGACAAAGTGAAATTAGTGGCGTGAAAGTAACAATACTTAAAACGTGCCTTTATTGCACACACACGTATAAGAAAATATAGACACGTAAGTTCTTATCACTGTTAATAAGTAGGAACCTTATTTGTATATAGAATAGTAGTTTTTTAAATGGTTTTATAATGCTAATATGTTAAAAAATGTTTTGTTTGTAATACCAATTTATATTCTGCAATGGTATATAGGTAGGTATTTGAAACAATCACTTTACCTGCTTTCAACTTTTTAACAGGTTAATATGTGTTGTGTATGTTACATATTGCATAGTAACATAAGGCAAACCGTAAACACAAACATTAGTACATTTTTCTAGTCTAAATAATTCTACAATGTCTTTATTATTTGATTGAGAAATCACTACTTAACTATCTAAATCTGTTAGTAGAGAGTTATCGAGCAACGAAAACAATGTAATGTTGAAGAAATACAGTAATATTAGTTCTATACCATGCAAGCAGATAATGTATTTTCATTGAAAATCCATATCCATAAATGTCTGTTTAAGAGTAACTGGATGTTGAGAGCAGCGAAGTTTCAAAACTTGCTATTAATGTAATACTGGTAGTTAAAGCAAAAGATGTAAAACATAATATGTTTATACTATTTCAGATAGCTTTTAAATTTTTGTGACCCATCATAATCGCCTATATTTTTCACTACCTCTCCTCTCCGTTATAAAATATCACGTACCTACTTGGCAGATTAGAAAAGATTCCAAGCATTATATGTTTGAGTCTAATCTGCCAAATAGTAACTAGACACTTAATACTTAATGGTAGATGAAAGAAATAGAGGCAGAGTTAGAAAAACAAAAACTTGTCGATGTACTTTTTGTAAATAAATAAAAAAATTAAATACGTTTGTGATTTTTTTTACTTTTACGTTGATTTACATTGATATTTAAAAGAACAGACACAGTTTTACTTGTTAGTAAATTTGTGTTTGTAATTTTAAATATTTTTGTAAATAAATGTAAATACAAGTATTATAAACAATTTTAAGGTCACTTGAGGTCACCTTTAAATTAACTCACTGTATTATCTACCGAGTTAGGCACCATGGAACAAAATATTAATTTTAGTTCCAATTCTTCCATGGCCCCTGCAACTAGATGGCGCTTTTTAAAAGTCATTGCTGTTTCGATCTTGGTACAAGGAGAATGACCTTCTTATAGATATTCTGTGCTATTTTCAGTTTCAGTAAAAATTGGAAAGCATGGTAAACAAAATGAAACATAAAAACAAAAGTAATTTGAAAAAATCTATCGAGGAAGATCTTGATGAGTACGAAAAACCAAAAAAATGGTTTCATGAGGTACAGTTAAACCAACGTTTTCTAATACCTTTAGGGCTAGTTGTACAATTTTTTTCTAAATCCACGGAGCAAGAACTGATTCAATTGAAAGATGAAGCAAAAAAATGTCACGATTCGGAAGTTGCTAACTATAATATTAGTAAGTAGTATCATTGTAGTATTAAATTCTCATTCGTTGTCATGTTAAAATTTTTTACAGAAAACACCAAAACTAGTACAAATTATCAATGGATAAAGACAGTAATGGCTAGACTTCGTGCGAGCGTGGAGTTTAACAGGATCTTACTAAGGTTACAAATGGAAATATCAATAAATTATGACGCAATGTGCATATTATTATTACCAAATGCCACGAATAAGTCAAGGATATAATATCTATATAAATTAAGAAAATACCTACGTAAAAGTGACAACTCTTACCTGACAATCCTTAGTGTTCAGAGAAGGTTTTGCTGGCAAATTGGCGGTTGTTATAACATATTATCACGTGTTTCTCTATGTGTTCTGGAGTGAAACGGCGACGTCTATCACTCAGTATTAATTTGTGCAGGGAAAAAGACCGTTCAACGTCTACTGAAGATAACGGGCAGTACGGAAAATGGTTGAGGCATGAACTGTACATTAGTATATTGGCTGGCAACTCCTGACAGGTCCCAGCTAACACTTTGCTTATGTTTTCCAAAATGGGATATCCTGTATTCCTTTTTAACACGTTTTGCATTTTTTCTTTTATTGCATTACCGACTGGACGTATATTACTGGCATCGCATATATTTTTCTGTACATCTTCCAATATGCGAAACTGTTCTTTTAACGGTAATCCATGTGTTTCCAATTTCGTGATTGCAGTAACTAAGAAACCATAGTGTTTATTAATGTAGTGTATGTCATCGTGAATACTTTGGTCCTTTAGTATGTCATGGAGTCTGTGTATGGCGCTGCTTTCATTTGGATTAAATCTACAAATAACATCTTTTATACTATCGAAATGTTTGGCATAATACCCTACGGCTTCTAACCAAGTACCCCATCTAGTTATAACTGGTTCAGGAGGCAGAGGTATGTCTGGTAGAACCTCCCTAAAAACATCCCTTCGTATAGGCGCTTTAATGAAAACCTTTTTGACGGTTGATATGAAAGTATTTACTAAAGGGAAACTTTCCCTTATTTTCTCTGCTACCCGATTGAGTGCATGAGCAGCACATGTAAAATGAACCATTTTCTTATATTTTTGGGATAAAATCTGTCCTGCTTTTAACATGTATGCGGCTGCGTCGCTTAACATGACAAGGACTTTATCTGAAGAATCTTGATCGGGCCACATATATTCAAAACAATCAATAACAAAACTTATAATGGTCTCATGATTGGTTTTGTCTAGCACCTTAGAAGCCAATAGGTGGCTATCACTAGCAATGTCACTTTTTAACGCACCAATTAAAAAGTTGGCGACTGAACGCCCACAAGCATCAGTTGCTTCGTCTATAATAAAATACACAAAATTGTCCGCAATGTCTTCACGAATTGATGTCACTACATCGTTGTAAACCCGATCGACATATCTTAATCTTAACGTGCTTTCATGTGGCAGTTTTCGGTCAGTATATTTTTCTAAAAACGTACGTAATTTAGGGTTCTCCAGTTTGCTTAACGGAATATTACTTGCAAGAAAGGCTTCTGTAAGTTCATAGAAAAATTCCGAGTTATCAGCGCTGGACGAGGCATGGCTCTTCAAATGTCTATTCACTTTAGTTTTGTCAGAAGAATTTATAATGCGATCACACACAGTACAAAACAAGTCACTTTCTTTAATGCGTATGTCCTTGTAATATTCAGGATCACTGTCAAACCACATTTGAAATACTTCACGTCTATTTCTTCTCTCCTTTGGCATCTTACTTGATTTACTTCTCTCATTAATAGTTATTGATAATAATATTAGTAAACGTTTATAGTATACACGGCGAATACGAGCACGCTAGACCGTAAAAGACGTAAAAGAGAAATTTATTTATGCGTCACCGACCGATTATTACAACGTTCCGTAAATAACTAAAAGTTATTTACGGACTGTCAGTCAGCTGGCAAGGCCAGTGACCTGAGTACGACTCTGTTAGACTCCGCGCTGTACGAAGATTAGTAATGGCAAAAGGAACTGTTTCATATAAAATACCTAGCTGCCCACACAGTTTCAATTCAAGACAATCCTGTGTGTAGCTTAGAAACAATAAGAAATCTTGTAGAAATGGTCAAAGTTGGAAAGAAGAAAGAGTGCACAACTGTAATAGGTTGTTTTCTGGTACAAATTGCCTTATTAGTTTGCTAAACTTAATTTTTGTTTTTAGAGATTTTAACAGATTTGTTTTTATCTGATCTCTTAAAACCTGACGAAAAATTGAAGGCTTTTCACCAGAGGCCTCTTTCTAAGCTAAATGAACTATCATCAGGTAATTCGATAACAAGAAGGAAATTGTTGAGCCTCTGGTATTTTGAGGATCAACTGAAGGAGATCTATTCATCTTACGTTCTTGCCCTAAATTCTGCTGCACATGACACGACACTGTTGAAAGCAATAAAGAAAAAGCGATCAGTGCTATGTATAAATTATTGGCTGGAAATCCAGAACAGGAGAAAGTAAGTTTATTTTATCTGCTTTATTGATAGAGCATAGAGCAAATGTTTAGGTTTTGACATATAGATGGATCGGCTTTACAATTTCATTGTTGCAGCGTTGAATTTCTCAGTATACCAAAATTATGGTATAAAGTGCTTAAAAACTAAATATAAGCAGCCAGCACCCAGTCATCTTATATAGTTATTTATTTTTTTAAGCCCTACTCATTTTATATTTTTCAAAGAAGTTAACATACCTACTCAATGCATACAGTAGGTACAGAACTAGTATATTACGTTACTAGGAGTAGAAGGTGAACATTATTTGTTGAGCCCAGAAGCTTATACAGCCAAGGCTGTGAGAAATATTCATATATTTATGTATATATATATTTATAGGATACATTTTTTTTGTTACACACTGCTGTAACAAATTTATCACTTTTAGCTTTTACGAAATTTTAAGTATAAACTTTTGTTGTTTCATGTACTGTTAATAAATATTTCATCTCTGCTAGACAGTTGATGTACTAGAATAAAATAAAATAACTTTAATTACATTCATTTAGTGACATGCAGGTATATTGAAATAGACAATGGAAATATTTTACATTTTTTCTCTATGAAGCGTTGTGACAAAAGCAGATGAGTTTTTTTGGTGATTTGCTATCTGTCTGTTTAGTCGTAGATGTTGAACCATATTGTGGTTCTAATGGTTCTTCATCTTTAGGTCTAACAACAAATATTTCTTTTTTCTTGCCAGTACAGAGACTAGCTACTATTGTTTTCTTTGGATTTACTGAATTAGATTCTGGATATGTCATATCAGATGGAGGGTTACTGTGTCTGGACACTAAAATTCTCCTATGTCCTTGTGTTCTATAATTTGGATATATATTTGTACTGTTTTTCTTTCTGGTTATTACTATTATTTTCTTTCCTATATTTACTTCAGATGTTGAAATAACCTCTTTCGATTGTATATTTTTTTCACTGTTGTCCATTGTTTTATTTATTTTACTATTAGTGTACTTTAAAATTTTATCAATTTCTTCTTTTTTTAACTTAAAGCAAGGACGTTTAAGTTTATGGATGATCTTATTCTCAAAGTGATTTTTCAGAGCTTGCCAAGTCCTTGTAGTTATATCCAAGTTTTCAACTTCTCTCCAAAATTGTTCTTCCTTGATAAACTGATACTTGTTATTTTTTGTAATATATTGCAGTAACACGTTTTCTTCCTCTACAGAAAACTCTCTTACAGAATTTACCATTTTGACATCTAGTCTCTTATACAGAAATTTTGACTATGGTAAAATATGTGACATGAAGCAACCTCGTATTTTATTGTAAATTAAAAATTTTCATTTCCAAAAAAACTGTTTATTGTTTATCAATAAATCTAGTAAAAATATGTCAGATCTTACTTGTATAAATAAATTTCTAAAGATTAATATAGTTATAAGTTAAAATTATAACTAGCAGATTAAATAGTTTGTATGCACGTTTTCCCAAAATTGAGCTTGAAGAAGGAATGCTATTACATTTATCCGTGTTACAGATATAACATTGCACAATTTCATCAAGATTAAAAATGTATATCAAGTTTTTACAGAGTTCACTGTAGTTGGTATTAACTAAACCAACACACCCTCTTACAACCCTTATTTTATTACCCTTTACAAATGAGAATATGATTATATAGAATTGATAAGAATTATTTGTTTACGTTTATATATTAATTTGTATTATATTATACAACCGAGCCTTATCACTTGTCGATTGAATATGTCTTTCCAATTTATCAGCTCATAGGAGTACTTGTAAGATGTCTATGCTTGTAAGTAACAAATTTACTTTTCTCAGCATAGTCTTGTTTTATTCCCTCTAAGTCCCTAATGTATATGCGTAACACTTACAATATTTCACTTTATAATAATTTAAATCAGAATTAGAATGGTTTGATAAAAGATTGTAATGTATATTATCAGATTGTGTGGATGATAAAAATGACAAAATAAAAATAATTGACAGAAATGACATTACTTGAAATTTTTATATTAGGCCGGATTTCATAATTAAAAATAAGAGATTTTTTAATTTAGCTAAAGTTACCTTTAACTACCTTGTATACTATTATTGAAATAATTGTATCTAAGGCATGATACAACTACACAGATATGCTCATAACTTTCGTTTGTTTGCGCATGACGTCATTCGTGAGGGAAAAATGGCAATGCGATGCGAAAATTCTTAAGGGCAGTGATATAATTATTTTCGTGTTTATCAATTGTTTTTTCCTCGTAACTGACGTCACTATGCGGATTGGCATATCTGTGTAGTTGTATCATGTATCTAAGGTATTAAAAAACATTTAACTGAAGTTGCTTTAAATGGTTATGAAACCAGCTCTTAATAATTCAGATATAATGTTTCGTTGGTGTATATAGAATCCTAATATTTTAACTGCTTACGGTGACCTCCTAAAGTATATTTTACTTATGTTTTCCGAGGGTTTCCAGCTGCTGGGCATTTTGCAGTAACTTGCTGTTATATATATTATGTTGGTGGTACAACATTAGAATATATTTGTTTAAAAATGCCTCTGCAATCATACTTCTTTAAAATATGCTTTCTTTTACCCGTTAGAACCGTTCTGAACAGTTCAAGTGTGTATTCTTGTTTTTCTTTCTCCTGCGGGTTGGTTCCTCTGTAGCGAGCCCAAAGCACTACGGCATTATCTGGGCCTATTGTGCATCTAGTCCATTTCCTATTCAGGGAGCAACTTTGTTCTTTGCATAAAGATCAAAAGTCTACTCGTTAAAATTTCTCTTAGCTCGCAAGGTTCCAAAAATGGTTTACCCAGGGGCGTTAACCTCATACGAGGGTTGCACAGTGCACAGTGCACTGATTACTATGATATGATACAGAAATACTTTGATATGATGACATGACTGATGACAGTGATGACATTCCAAAGACAAGCGAGACATTCTTCATGCACAATGTGACATATATAGGTTATGTTAAAAGGTTAGCTGTCAAATTAAAACAAAGAGGATATTTAAATTTCAAATTTCCCGCTAAAGGGAATCCACTGACGTCACATAAGTGATAAACAAATGTGATTGGCTGTTACTGATTGATCAGTTTTTCTTTGTTTAGGGTTCTTGATGGGCCCTGCGTTGCCAGGTCTGGGACTTCGTACCAGATCTGGCACTTTTGAATCAAACCTGTGGGTGACGCAGTACGAGTGCACTGATTTCTGGGACTCTATAAGTGAAAATCCTTTAACCTTGGCCGTCTCGTATTTCGTTCTTTGTCTGTGGTAAATAATATTTCTGTTGTCAATAAATCTGTACCTTGGAATAGAAAGGGCGGGTGTCCTAAAAAGCGGTTTTGAGATTAATAGCATTTCCAACATACATATACATAGGACATATGTTCTTTGGACAGCCGCCTTTGCTGCAATAATCCATTATAGCGTAGTCGACGGATGTCGACCATATGTCTTTTTAAATAATTAAACGTAATGGGAGATCCGCCATTTATTTACTGAAATATAAGAAACGGCTCGAAATGGAGGGTTACCGACTAGCTCGATGGAAAGATCGGGCTTTTTTATGTTGGAAATGCTATTAATCTCAAAACCGCATTTTTAGGACACCCGCCCTTTCTATTCCAAGGTACAGAAATAATGAATGATTTCTGATTTTTAAAGTTAAAAATCCTTGTGATTTCTGTGCTTCTGTGATCTATGATACACTTACTGCATCTTTTCAATGGCTTGGGCAGCTTGGAGAAACTCGGAGCTGTTCCGTAGCATGTTCTTTTAACCGAGTGCGCGACGCCCTCCACTGTTTTCCCCTTTCCCCTCGAGCACTACCATTTTTGCTGGGGTTTGGCGCTCCAAAATATTAGTGAGGTTAGATTAGATCGGTAGAAACGTAGAAACATCAACAAACTACTGAATTATACTGAAAATGGAAAATAATCACAGTAGGTATCAGAATTTCAGACATATAGAGTAAAAACGTATTTACTATTTTACTATTTTCATTTTGTATTTAGGTTAAGTAAACAAACTGGCAAATGTCCCCTAAATTCATGTTCTTTTCAAGGGCTCTCTATGGTCCGCCACGAGTTTGACGCCCTGGGGCGCGGCGATCTTGAAAAGAAAACGCTGTATGATTCTCATTCGTGTTCGAAATTCAATGAAATATAAAATATAATGTCATTTTGCCTTTTTTAATTTAAGTAGGATAGTGAAAATATAGAAATAGGTATTTTCTGAATATTCAATGAAAAAGAATTCAATAATGAAACCTGGGCTACTTAAAATTTTTCAAATTTACCCTAATATATATCGTTATACTTGTGGCACTCCTGGGGCGCGTTCAGATCAAACGCCGGGCAAGTAAAAAACGTCCGGTAAAAGGTAACTTGGTTGTTGCGTCCGACGTTAAATGATTCTGAACGTGTGGTTGTGATTTGGGAAATCGAAAACAACATAACCTATAATTATGCATAACAATAACAAAATAAACTGAATATGGCTGTCTCATCAGAGTCTGACTCTGATGTTGTCTCTGAATAAACAGTAAATACCTATATATTCGTTGCTGTGAATCTTTTAACTGTTCTGTGCTGTGAACTGTCCAAGAAATAAATATTTTACAAAGAACTAGAAAAGAGACGCCGACGACAAATTTTCAACCCATTTTAGTACTTTGTGTGAACTGAAAAATGTAAAATGAATAATGCAGGGATATTTTTTTATTATAAAAATGTAATGGTTATGGATGATGCAAGGGATTTGGATGATGAGGAAGAGTTTGAAAGTGATCATGAGCTGGAGCATTTATAAGTTATAATTAATTCGATTTTCATCAAGATTGAGATCATTATCCTCATTCACCACAAGATTGTGTGAGTAGGTAGTTATTGAGTCCATACTTAATTTACCTATTTTCTACTTTTCGAGGCTCCTTATGCAGAAATCATATATAATTGAAAATTTCACAATCCACGTCATAAACATCTACTTATAAACATAGAATCAACAATATTAATACGCATGCGCGACAACTTTTATCGAAGTATTATCTTGGGTAAAAAGTTGTATACCCGACGTCTTTATCCCAATAAATCTGAACGCTGAGTTGTTTTTTACCCCAACGAATCTGAACGGGTTTCAAAGTGCCGGGTAACGCCCGGCACTTGATCTGAACGCGACCCTGTGGTCGTACTGGTAGGTGGTAGGGTAGCTAATGCTAATCATAGAAAAAAGATATAAATAATAGAAGGAACGCCCTTATGGCGCATGGTTTTCCGTCGAAAACTTATTCCCGCACCCGTTTGAGGGCGCTGCACAATTTCTAGAAAAGAATCCGCTTAATTAATTTAACTGCTCACGGCAAATGTTGCTCCCAGTTAACAGATGGCGCGATAAATGATATTACTATAGACAAACTACCAACTACTAATACTCTATGGTCCAGTCTAACGCTGTAACGCCCGATCACAGAATAAAATTTCTTCGTTTTCTGTGACCCCCTGCCGAAGACAGCTGATCAGCTGATTTAATATTTAATCCTAGACTATTTAATCTTAATCATTTAAACTAAGTATTTTTGAAGTTTTGGAAAAACTAAACTATTTAATAGTTTCAATTCCAATGTAAGTTAAATATTGAAACCTGAAGCCTGAAGCCAAACCCTGAAATGACCTGTAAGAAAAAACATACAAAAAATTTGGAACGAGGATTGTGGAGAAATGCCCAAGTAAAATTTTTTAGTCTCCAAAAAAAAATAAATTTGTTTATAACTATTCCACATGTGAAGAATTTAAGGTTCAATTAAAAGGATTTTTATATTTATGAAATGTAGGTACTGAATTAGACAAATTTTCGATATGTTAACGGCAGCATTTAACCAAGATCATTTAGAAAATTTGTTTGGTTACATACGGAGTTATGGGGGGTTCGTAATGTTTATCCAACTGTATATCATTTCTCCTGGTCATTAAAAACATTAATTGTTAATAATTTTATGGCCAAACATTCACCAAATTACAACTGTAAACAAAATATGTGGACCGAGAGTTTGGATAATTTACACAGCTTAACTGGAGAAATTATATCTGGAATACAACCTTTAGATGAGGAACCTATTAATTTACAGATTTACCCAGTAACTTATCACTGATTACACAAAGTCTGCAAGATGAACACTTGTTTACATGATTGGATATATTGGTAGATTACTAAGAAAACCATGTAAAGGTTGTACTTATTGCATAATAAATAACTTCCCTAGTTTCTTCTGATTTGGACTTTGATTTTATTGAAGCTATATATAGACAGTACGAAAGGGCATGTTTAATAATACCTAATGGTTATTTAAACTTTAATATCACACTCTTTATTTCCTCTTATTTTATTTAATTCTAAGATTATGCTCATCTAAAAATATTTCAAAACTGTTAAAACAGATCTTAAAGAAAAACTTTCATTTGAGACTTGTAAAATGTAGTTTATTTGGTGGTGCAAAAGTGAACGCCATCAATGCACGTCATCAATTATAAAATTATTTACATGAAGGTAAAGGGACAAAAATATTTATTTCCTTGTAATTTATGTAATCACATCAGTAAATCACACGACTAGTGTTAAGTTATGCTATCCATCAAAATTTAAAAAATCAATAGATATCTGGAAAATAATATTGTGGATTCTTTCTGACGTATATCGCTTGGATTCTTATTTTGAGTTTACTAAACAATTTTCAATAACCAATTAAAATATTTGTACTAAACCATATCATTCGATTGATATCAGTAAAATATAAAGAATATATAATTAAGAAGAAATTAAGACTAATGGCGGCTGGTAAATCAGATTCAGTATTTACAACTATTATTGCACTTAATATAGTTATATGTTTGTTCTGTATCATACATGTTAATTATTCGTGCTGTAAAAATGTATATACAATCAGTAGTTACCTGATATATTGTATAATATAAGTAAAACCCAGTACTCTGTATAATTCTAACACTAGTAGGGATATTTCAAAAGTATAATTTTCAACAATATAATTTATTTCAAAATCACGGCCACATAATGATTTTTAATTGGAAAGTAATATTTGTATAAGTATTTGTATATTCTTTTACAATCAACAGTTAAAACTTAACATGTTAATAGATTGTATAAATGTGGTACTCTTTAAAATAAACCTACTGGTAAAATACATAGTACTGTGTTTGTTTTTGCTACAATATTTACTTCTGATTGGCTATACTTTTTACAGTGCTATTAAAATTAACATGCATGATACAGAATAGACCTATAATTAGTATAGCCACAGATTTTAAATTTACCGCCAATTTGTAACTATCATCTTCACATCGAGCAAAGCTTCGAAATTTTTTGTTGATCATAGACACGTTAACACTGGTTTAAAATTGTTAGGAAAAGTTTTCTGTTTTGTTTTATTAATAGTTCTCCCCGCACCCGATGTGTGGTGCTAAAATCGGGCATTGAGAATGAATATTGCAGGTCTCTTTCTATTATGTATATCCTTTTTCTATGATGCTAATAGATATTCTGTGGGTGGTGGGTGGTTGGTAGTATTGGTAGTATTTGGGACAAACATCCGACAAACGCACGTGTTTCAAGCATAGAAAATAGAAAATTCTTTTGGAAATTTAAAAGCATGGTAAACAAAATGAAATATAAAAACAAGAATAATTTGAAAAAATCTATCGAGGAAGATCTTGATGAGTACGAAGAACCAAAAAAATGGTTTGATGAAGTACAGTGAAACCAACTTTTTTTAATATCTTAATCAAAATCAACTATTTTATAATTGTAGGTTCAGAAAGACCCAAAAATTTTTTCTAAATCCACCGAGCAAGAACTGATTCAGTTGAAAGATGAAGCAAAAAAATGTCACGATTCGGAAGTTGCTAACTATAATATTAGTAAGTAGTATCATCGGAGTATTAAATTCTCATTCGTTGTCAGTTCATGTTTAATTTTTTTACAGAAAACTCAAAAACTAATACTAATTATCAGTGGATGAAGACAGTAATGGCAAAAGGAACTGTATCAGATAAGATAGCTGCCCACACAGTTTCAATTCAAGACAATCCTGTGTGTAGCTTAGAAACAATAAGAAATCTTGTAGGAATGGTGAAAGTTGGAAAGAAGAAAGAGTGCACAACTGTAATAGGTTGTTTTCTGATACAAATTGCCTTATTAGTTTGCTAAACTTTATTTTTGTTTTTAGAGGTTTTAACAGAATTGTTTTTATCTGATCTCTTAAAACCTGACGAAAAATTGAAGGCTTTTCACCAGAGGCCTCTTTCTAAGCTAAATGAACTATCATCAGGTAATGCTATAACAAGAAGGAAATTGTTGAGCCTCTGGTATTTTGAGGATCAACTGAAGGAAATCTATTCATCCTACGTACTTGCCCTAAATTCTGCTGCACATGACACTGTTGAAAGTAATAAAGAAAAAGCAATCAGTGCTATGTATAAATTATTGGCTGGAAATCCAGAACAGGAGAAAGTAAGTTTATTTTATTTGCTTTATTGATAGAGCATACAGTAAATGTTTAGGTTTGGACATTATATAGACGAACCGACTTTACAAATTCTTTGATGCATTATTCAATTTCTCAGTATACAAAAATTATGGTTTAAAGTGCTTAAAAACTAAATATAAGCAGCCAGCGTGCAGTTATCTTATATACTTATTTATTTTTTTAAGCCCTACTCCTTTTATATTTTTCAAACAAGTTAACATACCTACTTAATGCATACAGTAGGTACAGAACTAGTATATTATGGCACTAGGAGTAGAAGGCGAACATTATTTGTTGAGCCCAGAAGCTTTTACAGCCAAGGCGTTAGTTTCTTTTAGCTTTTACGAAATTTTAAGTATAAACTTTTGTTGTTTCATGTACTGTTAATAAATATTTCATCTCTGCTAGACAGTTGATGTACTTGAATAAAATAAAATAACTTTAAATACATTAATTTTGTGACATGCAGATACATTTAAATAGACATCGGAACTATTTTAAATTTTTTTCTCTATGAAACATTGTGACAAAAGCAGATGAGTTTTTTTGGTGGTTTGCTATCTATCTATCTGTTTAGTGGTAGATGTTGAACTATATTGTGGTTCTAATAGTTCTTCATCTTTAGGTCTAACAACAAATATTTCTTTTTTCTTGCTAGTACAGAGACTTGTTACTATTGTTTTCTTTGACTTTACTGAATTAGATTCTGGATGTCATTACAGGTGAAGGGTTACTGTGTCGAGACACTAATATTCTCCTATGACCTTGTGCTCTATAATTTGAATATATATTTGTACTGTTTTTCCTTCTGGTTATTACTATTATTTTCTTTCCTATATTTACTTCTGATATTGAAATAACCTCTTTCGATTGTACCTATATTTTTTTCACTGTTGTCCATTGTTTTATTTATTTTACTAGTGTTCTTTAAAATTTTATCAATTTCTTCTTTTTTTAACTTAAGCAGGGACATTTGAGTTTATGGATGATCTTATTCTCAAAGTGATTTTTCAGAGTTTGCCAAGTCCTTGTAGTTACATCTAAGTTTTCAACTTCTTTCCAAAATTGTTCTTCCTGGATATACTGATACTGTTATTTTTTGTAATATATTGCAGTAACAAGTTTTCTTCCTCTTCAGAAAACTCACTTACAGAATTTACCATTTTGACATCTAGTTTCTTATACAGAAATATTGACTATGGTAAAATATGTGACGTGAAGCAACCTCATATTTTATTGTAAATTAAAAATTTTCATTTCCAAAAAAACTGTTTATTGTTTATCAATAAATCTAGTAAAAATATGTTAGGTCTTACTTGTATAAATAAATTTTTAAAGATTAATGTAATTATAAGTTAAAATTATAGCTAGCAGATTAAATAGTTTGTATGCACGTTTTCCCAAAGTTGAGCTTGAAGAAGGAATGCTATTACATTTATCCGTGTTACATATATAACATTGCACAATTTCATCAAGATTAAAAATGTATTTCAAGTTTTTACAGAGTTCACTGTAGTTGGTATTAACTAAACCAACACACCCTCTTACAACCCTTATTTTATTACCCTCTACAAATGAGAATATGATTATATAAAATTAATAAGAATTATTTGTTTACCTTTATATATTAGTAATATACAACCGAGCCTTATCACTTGTCGATTGAATACGTCTTTCCAATTTATCAGCTCATAGGAGTACTTGCAAGTAACAAATTTACTTTTCTGAGCACAGTCTTGTTTTATTCCCTCTAAATCCCTAATACATGCGTAACACTTAAAATATTTCTCTTTATAAGAATTTAAATCAGAATTAGAATGGTTTGATAAAAGTTTGTAGTGTATATTATCAGATTGTGTGGATGATAAAAATGACAACATAAAAATAATTGACAGAAATGACATTACTTGAAATTTTTATATTAGGCCTGATTTCATAATTAAAGATAAAGGAGAATTTAGCTAAAGTTACCTTTAACTACCTTGGATACTATTATTGACATAATTGTATCCAAGGTATTAAAAAACATTTAACTGAAGTTCCTTTAAATTTGGTTATGAAACCAGCCCTTAATGATTGCCAGATTGGTGTATATAAAATCCTAATATTTTAACTGCTTACAGTCACTTGCTAAAGTATATTTTACTTATGTTTTCCGAGTGTTTCTAGCTCCTGGGCATTTTGCAGTAGCTTGCTGTTATATGTTATATCGGTGGGACAACATTAGAATTTGTTTGTTTAAAAATTTCTCTACAATCATACTTATTTAAAATATGCTTCCCTTTTAACCCATTAGAACCGTTCTGAACAGTTCAAGTGTGTATTCTTCTTGTTTTTCTTTCTCCCGCGGTTTGGTTCCGCTGTAGCGAGTCCCAAAGCACTCTGGCCACATCTGGGCCTATTGTGCCAGGCGATTTTATATTCAGCAAGCAACTTTGTTCTTTGTATAAAATCCAAAAGTCTACTCAATGAAATTTCTCTTAACTCGCAGGATTCTAAAAATGGTTTACCTACGAACGTTAGCCTCATACGAGCATTGCCTTCACTTAGAAATGTGCAGCGCAGTCTCGTTTGCATCATTGCAGCTCCAAGTACATGTTGCACATCTTCTTTTTAAAAACTTTTGGCTGATAATTCTTTTTTTTTATGCCAGAATTGTACCAGAATCGTTGTATGTTAATATACCCGGTACATGTTACACTTAAAAGGAAAACGACTAAAGAGTTATTAGCTTAATAGTTACACCTTAAAAGATATTGAGATATAAAAAAGTCATGAATATGCGACCTGTCAGAAATGTACCTTGTGCATCATGTAAACTCACCAATTAATAACTTTTGTTTTATTTTCAGAATCTATTGGCGTATGTTGTCAACAAGCTTGGAGACCCTTCGCAGAAAGTAGCATCGAAAGTGATTTACTGTCTTTCCCAACTGCTTTTCAAACACACTAATATGCAGGGCGTTGTACTAAGCGAAATAGAAAAATTGATGTTTCGACCAAACATCTCGAGTAGAGCTCAATACTATAGCCTCTGCTTTTTGTCGCAGTTCTATTTGAGCCATGAGGCCAGTGATGTGGCTAGAAAGCTGATAGAACTTTATTTTGCGTTCTTCAAAGCTTGCATTAAAAAGGTAATCAATGTTTTTATTTAATTTTGTTATTCAAACTAAGTGTTTTCAGTTGATTTGTTAAAAAAAAATTAAATTTATATTACAGAAAATTACTATTATATTAGACAAATTGCAATGATTCTCAGATACTAAGTCACAGCTCTTGTTATGCCTACACAGGCCAGCCTCTGAATCTTGTTCAGCATTTGTATTACAGTGGTATGGGTAGTGTATTGCAACTATGCCAGAATTCAAGGTTTCATTATTGAGATGCAGTGTAACATCTTTGATTTCTGTCCCCAATTGTTTGATATGTGGTCTTAGTACATTTAAAATACTTCTAAATTATATACAGCCTTATTAATAATAAAACTTAGAATGTTCTAAGACGTAACTAGAATGTAATTAGTGAAAACTGCATTAATAATGCCATTTAAATGCATGTTAACGCTAGAATGATACTAAATCACTAGTTATCAGTTTGGGTATGTTTTACAATAAGTTAAAGTTAACCTAAAAGTTTGACAAAAATGTCAGCAGTTTTTCTTCTCCCTCTCAATTAACAGATCAAGAACGTTTTTCTGAAATATTAAATAATTAATGCGAAATTTTCCGTATTTATATGTCAGTAACCTCAATAATTATTATAAAATTTTATTATAGCATGGTTACTTATCGAATTCATTAGGGAGTTTTTGAACCCCTTAAATTTTAGCAAGTCGTTATCGTTATTCTGAGCATGTGCAGTTCCAAAAAGAGTATCATTTTTGGCACTGCGCGTGCTCAGTATAACGATTGCTATAACGATAAGGTAAAAATTTAAGGTATTCTAAATCTCCCGTAACCCCCGAGTTAACGTGGGCTACGAATCTCCCTATTATAAAAGGCAAAGTTAATGCATATCAAGGGCGGATTTACCATGAATTCAAATTTTACATTAACAAAAAGCAAAAACGTAATTAGTTAAAAAAAATATAAGCGTACTTTACTTAAGGATATTTTATTAAACACTTCTATTTGCTATTTCATGTTTGTCCAAAGAAAAACGTACCTACCTATCTAAATACACAGATAATTTCTAATTTCACAACATTTTTTAAAAATATGATTCTTGGAGATACTCCCCCATGTTGAAAAGCTAAATCCGGCCCTGGATTGCTTTTTAACACAAAACAGTCTTGACACAAGACACTTGTCACTTTGCGTAAATGTTTGTAAATGCAGGCAGAATGCAGGTTAGATTTATTGCAGTGAAATTAGCTCTATGTATAGAATGAGATGTTGTCACATTAACTTCTTATTTAGCATGCTGTTAGTTATTTGTCTATAAATATTTAATTATTAATATGAACTACTTAGATTGTTTTAAGAATACGGTTAGTTGTCATTAGTTAACTTCATGTTATTGTGATTATTATTAATATGGGTGAGAATCATTTCCTTAACATTGTTAACTAAAATAAAAGAATAAAAACTATTACACATAAGTAACAAAAAATGGCTTCCGTGGGTCAAAGAAAGTAAGTATTTTGGGTTTTTACTAAGAGTTCCTCATATTCAGAAATTCTAAATCGATTTTTTATCTTCAAATAACATTAAACGTTAATTTTTTTCCGTTGGATTAAGAAATATTGATCGGAATTCCGGAACTTTACTAATTTTTTGTTAATAAACTTCCATTGTAACTACACGTTTTGCACTTTATTTTAATCCAATACCTTTAAAATTGACAGTTTGACAAGTATTTTAAAACCACCCGATCCATCTGCGCCACCCTGTACGTTATAAATATCAGTTTTGTTTGACCTTGTAGTTATATTTTCAACAATTAGTTAGTATTATTATTTGGAATATTTTTCTTTAGTATTTTTATTTTCATTTTCATTTGTTATTTTGTGGAATTTCAGGGCGATGTAGACAGCAGAATGATGTCGGCTCTTCTAATGGGTCTCAATAGAGCTTATCCCTACGCTAAGGTAGAGTTTGAAAAAATCTCTGAGCATATTGATACAATGTATAGGTTGGTGCATCTGGCAAATTTCAACATTAGCTTGCACATTCTTACCCTGTTGTACCAGGTTTCTGACTTTGGCAATAATATAAGTGACAGGTAGGTGTACATCAAGTTTTTTATTGCAAACGTCACACTATAATTTATGTGTCCGCTAAATACTAAATATGATAATGATTTTGCTACTTTATTTCCTCTACTAAATTAAATGTGTAAAAAATAAAACAAAATGTTTGTGTATAGTATAGGTACTCATTACCAAAAGCATTTTTCATCGTGCTATTTTGTGTGATTTATCTATTTTTAGATTTTATTCTGCATTATATAAAAAGTTAGCCGATTCAAGACTATTGACGACAACACATCAAGCCATGTTACTGAATCTGATATATAAATCACTTCTAAAAGATACGGAAATCGCCAGGGTGAAGATGTTTATCAAAAGACTACTGCAGGTAAAGTTTTGCGAAATCCGCGGTACAAATTTTATTCGAAACAACCTTTCAGATATCGATGTTCACACAACCAGGCTTTTCTTGTGGCCTTCTATACTTGGTGTCGCAAATAATCGCTAAAAATAAATTGGTTCAGGCTTTTGTACTGAAAGCTACGACTATAAGTGGTTTAGAAGATGACGAGGATGAAGAAAGGTATTACGATGTTAAAGATGAGACTACAGTGAGTATTGAGGATGACGTAGAAGAAATAAAACAGGAGACTGAAGATGATGAAATTAAGGAAGAAGATGTAGCAGATCAAAAGGTAGGAATAAATATTAATTATTAGATATAATATTGATAGCTCGGAAGGACCATTTTAAACATTATACACATTGTGACATTTAGCTTTAGTCTTCTTAAGTAATATAATCGTATAAATTAAATTCGAGATATGGTAGAAAAACGGATTATTTATTTGTTTCAAAGTACATATTTTTTCACATAAAGATCTTGGAAATATATGTAATGATTTGTAGGAGTTAATATATAATAATTTAAACCATTTGAACTATATAAAAGTTTATTAAATAAATATTATAAGTTACGGCACTCCTCGGCAGCACTTTTACATTTCAGGAATAACCCGTTATGTGTGTGGCTTTCTTTTAGGAGGGTAAAAGTGACATCACAGTTGATCCAAATGCAATAGAAATAAAGGAAGAGGAGGAAGACATTAAACCAGACAAAGAACTGCTGGATGCATCACTAACTGGGGGCAGTAGCTGGTACCATTGCCAAAATAATATAAAAAAGGAAAAAAGCCATTCTACAAACACTTACAAGCCTCTTTCTCGGAACCCTTTATATGGTGGTGGAGAATTCTGTGCTTACACAGAACTTGATAAGCTGAAAGATCACTTTCACCCAACCGTAAAATTGTATGCCACGAATATTATTTATGGAGAATCAATTAAATACTCTGGAGACCCCCTGAAAGATTTTACTTTGGTGAGATTTCTAGAGAGGTTTGTGTTCAAAAATCCAAAAAAGATTGACGGAAGAACTGGATCACATCCCACATTTGGCAAAAGGAAATTTTATAGGCCTAAAGGTGTTAAAATGTTACCGGTTCAGTCTGCTGGATATTTGAAGAACAGCCAGCAAAATATTCCAGTAGATGAAGTTTTTCTTTACTCGTAAGTGTGAGACTTTTTATTTATTTTTATATTGTAGTTACATTTTACATTACATTACAGTAAATACCAGAATTAAGCAAAGTGCAATGACCGGAAAAAAAGTAGATCTGTGTTGTCACATTTATTTCTAAAGTATTCTTATTTAAAACAGGAAACGTATTAATTACCTTATTTACCCATTTTTTTACTTGTCTTTAATGTCCCTTGTCCCTATTGTACTTTATTAAAGCAAACACAATGTTTAATTTGTCTTTTACTTAATAATATCACAAGTATAAAGATATATATCTTTATACTTGTGATAATATCAAGGAATTTCCGAATATGTGGCAACTGCGACAGTCGTAAAGTTGATGACAAGTGGTTCATCCTTATTTAACATGCATATTCTTGCATTTACGCTTTATTTTCTCTGAGCTTCAACGACGTTGATTGGTTGAATCAGGAACCAATAAGAGACTGCGCTCGAGGTAGTAAGGAAACAGTGGCGTGATGTTGGGTTATTTCGCGCGTGTTTCTTGATGGTAAAAATTATATATAAGTTGATAATAGGTACCTATATTACATTTTTACATGTATACATTAGTTTTTTACAGTTTTCCACTGAAATTTTTCGGTAATTATTTACTTTAGCGTAAAACTACCAAAATTTTCTGAAATTTTGTCTATCACTATTTTCGTAAATATTTTTCCTCAAAAACTACATTCGTCCACAAAAACTAACTTTAGATTTGTATTCTGCATACCCGAAAATAGGGGGATAGGCAAAATTTCAGAACAATTTGAGATTTTACGCTAAAGCAAATAATTTTTCACCTAATGACAAATCTAAAAATGTCTATATTAACTAGACATTTTTAGATATGTATTTTTTTACCACTGGGCATATTTCAGTTAATATATACTAGAAGTATTTTATAGAATAGTATTCGAGTATATATTAACTGAAATGTGCCACAATGGTAAAACAGAATACGCACGCCCATGCTTCACCGCATTTTATCAGATCGTCGAGGTCATTCCACTTTGCTTAATTCTGGTCTTGACTTTAATTATAAAATTACATTATATTCATGTAACATGAAACAAATATTCAAAATACTTTAATTCAAATTCAAGACTGTACCATAGTGTTAAGGCAAGCTTTTGCATCTTGTATTTCTGAGGGGAAAAGTTTGCACCGTCCCTTGCTATAAAGTGGGCTTCAAGTTTCATACATTTCCAAGCTTTTTATAGGTGGTGTAAAGTAAAAAAAAATTAATATTACTGATGTTTCAAGACAGTATAGTAAAAATTCTACACCTTTTTTTATTTATTTATTTATATATATTCAAGAAATACCAATAGGTTTCCCCCAAATACTACATTGGCAGGTAGTTAAAATATGAATTAAAGTTTAAACACAAATAACAATAGTGCTAAAACAAAAATGTAAATGAACTGATCGATGGTGGAAATACACTACCATATAAATATATTGACATGTAACCGTAGCCATCATCATACTCTAGTTCTCGATGGCTACGATGTAACTATGATAGTTGATATTACCAAAGGGAAGAAACTAATAAGAGAATTCACTTAATGTTATTTCCTATCTCCAAAGTTTCCTTTTTTCTGTGATTTCTGTTGTGCCCAATGCACATGTAAATCTACACAATTCATTCATTAAAAGAATATTTGACATTGTCGTTTGAATAGGACGAGAGCACGGGACCAGCTACGCCATATCTGACACTGATTCAATAACGCAAGATAACTGTTACATAATTAACACAAGGTACTCAAACACCGGGACACTAGAAGCTTACAAATGAAAACAAAAAAAAACAAAGATTGTTTTTGTTATTGGTTAACTCATTTTCCATTTTATTTACTATAATTGACTATAACCTGCACTGAGCGCATTATTTTTCACTCAAATTGTATATACCTGGCACATAGTGACAAAGATAGAAATTTTTTCGAAGGCATGAATGAATGTGAAAACTCTTATAGGTTAACTATATATTTTTATCCTTTTAGTTACCTCCAAAAGAAGTATGAAGAAAGGGGACCTGTTAACGAGGAAGATAGTGATTTAGAATCTGTACAAAGTGAAGAATTTGAAGAAATGCTTGATAAAATGTCGGGTGTTAAAGATTTAGAAGAAGATATTGACTATATGAATGAAATCGGTGATAATTTAAAACAGCAAAATAAGAAAAAGAGGGGTGAGTAATATTTCTTTTTTTTTTTTTAATATTAATGATTATAACTTCTAGTTTCAGCAGAAGACAAAGAAAGGGATCATGAAGATGAAAGTGAAGGAGAGTTATCGGACAATGAGGATATAGAGGAAGATTTTGATGATGATTTTGCAGAGGATGATGATGATGATGATGAACTATGTGATTTCGATGATAATGACAAAGGTTAATACATATTATTTAAGATAAACTTGTTTAAAGTTTTAAATAATATCATTTTATACCCAAAAAATAAACAATAAAAGTTGTGTAATAAAATGTAAAAATGTAAAAAAAAATATGTAATTGCTAGTTTCTATTTTAGAATTAATTGGTGACTTGGGTGATGATGATGAAGAAGATATAGATTTTGTTGAGGATGATATGCCTAATAAGTACAAGAAGAACAAATTTAAAGGGAAAGATGGTGATATCACATCTTTGTTTGCTTCAGCTGAAGAATTTGCCACGCTTCTGGAGGATGAAGGTAGTTCGAAAATTAAACCTGGTGGCTCCAATGTATATTCTAACAAAGATAATGCAAGTAAGTCTAAAGTATTTTTTGAGATTAAAAGAGTTATAAGATATTTTATGCCCTCAGCTTTGATGCCTTTTAAAACTAATTTTAGATAATTAATTCTTGAATAACATCTTAAAAAAAATGTACATATATGCATCTTTTTTTTAGATGTAAAGCAACTGGCATGGGAAGACAATAGAAATAGGTGGTTGAAAGGTTTTAATAAAGCAGTGGGGGGAAAAGGTGGGAAAAAATTTGATGATCATAATAAAAACTTTAGTAAGAAGAGACCAAACCAAAGTAAATCTACGAATAAGAGGAAGAAAATGAAAAAATAAACAAAAAATTAATAATGCTGTAAGATAAGAAAATAAAGTTAGTTATTATTATTATTACTTATATGAGAACTTTTTTATGTATGCTGATTCCTTTATTTATTTATATACTTCTAATAAAATTATAACACGTGGGAAGAGCACACTATAGAACATTTAATTAGAACGTATAATAATTTATTGTTTTTAAATTGCTAACAGCTGATAAAACCACAAAGAACTTTTGTGAAATTTTCTAAAGCAAAAAATTGTTATTTCTCAATTTGAAGAAATATAAAAATATGAACATAGCAATTTTTTCACTGTCTACTCACTCTATATGATAGTGACATTTTTTTACTCTAAAGATGAAAATATTCATCTCTTAAGTGAAAATGAAACTGTCATCTAACCATAGCAATGACTAAACAGACAATTAATAATTTACATTGTGATAGTTATATAGATAAATCGAGAGATAAATAAAGTTTAGTAAATTCAATCCAATACTTTATTGAAATATCGTAGAAAAAACAGCATTCCTACTCGAGATGAAATACGTTTTTTCAGCTCTGTAAAATATGCTATTACTAGGTCCTGTTGGCCCAGTGGCAATAAAATATTTATTTTATCTATCTGTATATGTATACAGATATGTATGTACTATCTGTTTACACTATCTAAATATGTATATAATCAATAAATTAATGTTTTTTTAATTTTTTATTTTATTGTTTCAAAAAATAGGCAACCCTTTAAACCATTGGGAGCTTCGCTCCATCTGGACGGCAGTAAAGCCAGAACGCACTAATCATAGGCAAGGGATTGGCAATGTTAGGTTGGTTAGGTATATTGAATCTAAACTAAATCCAACTACAGATTGGACTTGCTTTGCGCATTGGCGGTTAGCATGGGAGGAGTGTATAGCAAGTTACACAGGACTGTTTTACATAAAATCTAGGTGTAGGCGCTTCTTCAGCATAGTAGGTTAATTAGGTGAAATAAATTTATCAGCGCCATGTAATATAAACTCTCAATATTCGTAAAATAAGACATTTATTATTTAAAAGGTAAAAAGATTTTATTATTTCAAACATAAAAAAAAACATTGTTTCATTATAAAACTAATTAGTCTGTATCACTTGTCTCATAATCACATTCAACTTTCACATTAATTATCATGGGTGGCATTTCATCGATTATATTGTCAATGATATTATCAATTTCCCAAAATTTCTGTTCTTCCTGTACCACGCTTCGCATGAAATTGTTCCAATGTCCGGCTGTTACTTGTGAAACGGCTTTTTCAAGCAATCGTTTCACCTCTGGTAATTTGAAACATTTACTGTTTGTTTTCACATATCCCTTGATCATCGACCAAACCATTTCCATAGGGTTTAGTTCACAATGATATGGTGGAAGTCTGAGCACAATTTTATTCTGTTCTTTGGCAATTTCATCGATGACGTATTTGTTGTATTTTTCCTTTTCTACTGCAACAATACCCAACAGTTCTGCTTTCACCATTGTATCGTCGATTTCTTTCCCCTTACTTTGTAGCCACTCAATTATATCACTTTTTCTCCACGAAGTATCGGGTATTTTTTCTATTTTTACCGAATGATATGGAGCATTATCCATGACAATTACGCAATTATCATCCAACATTGGTAAAACCTTTTGGAACCATTCATGAAATGTGTTTCCATTCATCTCGAGATAATCTGGTGTATTTTTTTTGGACTCAAAACATAGCAAGCCACCAGGAACGAATCCAGCAGTGCTGCCAATATGCAACACGATTAAGAGTTTGCCTTTACCACTCTGATTAGCAGGTCCCATTGACAACCCTCTGAGAAAAGCATCCCTGTGCGATTTAATAGTCGCGTCCATCCAAACCTTCTCAGATACATCACCTGTGTTAACCCACATTTCATCCAGGTAGTAAATAGAGCGACCTTCTTCTTTGTATCTTTTTATAGCTCGCAGGTAATCTCTGCGCCACATTATAAGGTCCTCTTTCTCAGTCAGGATACTGTTTCGTTGTCGTTTAACAAAAACAAAATTCAATTCGTGCAACAATTTGTGAAATGTTGATCGCTTGAATTGTGGTAAGTCTGTGTCGTCATTTACTGCTTGCATAACTTTGTCCACTGTCGGTAGTTCCCGATTTCGATAGAACTCATGCACTTTTCTCCTTATAGCATTCTTATCGAATTCATCGATCTTTTCTTTAAAAGACAGGCGAGCTTTTTTTAAATTTGGTTCTGTTACCTGACCGGTTCTATTATACTCTGCTATAATTTTTTTTATTGTATTTTTTCCAATGCCCGTTTCTCCTGTTAATTCTAAAATCGTCTCTTCGTACGACATTTGCGGATAGTCTTCCTTTAATTTCTTATATAAGTTTACTACAATTACTTTTTTATTTTGGTGCACCACCTAAAATTATAAATAAAATTTAAATCGTTGACCGGGGTGAACGGTAAATACAATATATGTATTAATAACACATATTTATTTACTTACCTGGCCTCTTTTATTCTTCTTAATTGACGATAATGGGGATATTTCCTCTCTCGCTGCTGCCATTCTGCAATCTGCATTCTGTTATTGTTTTTATAATTGTCTTCTAAATCACTGCACTCACACTTCACACACCACAAGTTCGAATTCGAAACTTATTTTTTTGAGGTTAGGGAAGCACGACAGACGGTCATAAACAAACAGAAACATCACCACAGATCACAGACTAAAGTCAACCATAAAAGGTCACAATAGCAGTAAACAGTTAACAATCCTTGACAATAGCATGCTTTGTTTGCGTGTAATAAATTCCTTGGGTGGCATTCCATTTCATGATTCGATGTTAACAACTTCTCTTTCTAAGTTTATAGTGATATAGATTGTTCCATCTCTATCAATCGAGTAATACGATTAACTATCTAGGTCTAATCTATACTATTTTAGTACTAGTCATAGATTAGGTGGTACTATCAGAGTAATAAATAAAGGGGAGACCGTTATTTACATTCTAAAGTGAAGCCTTGAGGTAAATGTATTTACAAACATCGGTCCCTGCAACGTCCTTGACATTGATGCCAAAGTTACGTTTTTATTTTTATAGCTAGGTACAGCCGTCATCATTTTCATTGATTAACATGTAAAGATCTACCACATTCTTGACCTCAATCAATTTACAAATTAGTTACATTTTAATATGTTTAAGGCTACCCACTATTTTTTTGTGACTTGTGTTATAATTATAGGCTCTCCATATCCATCAATACATTATTGAAATTTCTAGCGATATTAAGCGCCGGAAGTGGCAACATTGCCTGGTATTAACCTAATATAGCAAGTAACGCCATTATTTTGAAATAAAAAATTGGTGAAGCTGAGTGTTTTATGTGTTCTTAAACTGTGTTTTTGAACTTAACTTTTGTATATAATTATGTATATTGTAAGCATTTCCGTGATATAGCTTGATACACCACTACGCTGATACGATCAGGGACCATCGTGTGTTCATTATGTATTGTTTGTTTATCAACATCCAGTAGGTTGAGGTTACATGTTTACATTATGCTTTGAAATAGGGAATGCGGTCTCCCCTTTATTTATTACTCTGATGTGGTACTAGTGTTAGTGCTACCAGAGACAACCATGCTACTAACACAGTATAAATATATATCGCTCAATAGGTACTCTCTTATATGTTTTATGGTGGTACGCTCTTTTTGATATGTCCTAAAATGCCGGCGTTTTCTTGTAGACGGCCATAAATTAACTTCATGAGTGGTCCATGTGTGTGTTAATATTTAATTTTCTATGGTTGTGAACACAAAGGTTATAAATTTGCGTTTATGCTCGTTACGCTGAACGGTCATAGACAAGGGCGGTCGGTGGCTTCACATATATCTGTGGCTGTGGCAGGAGTGTCTAGTAGTTGGTTTGGTCTCGATGAACGATGTGGCGACTCCTATGGAAACCCCGATGTAATGCAATGCCAGTCGGGGCATATATTGCCCGTGGAGTAGTGATGGGTTTTTAGCCGATAATTATATATTTAGCCAATGCTAATTATATAATTAGCATTTAGCCGGATAATATTATAATTAGCCGTTAGCAGAATATACAGTCTATTAATTTTTCACACATTAGAATAATTTTTTCGCAATTACCAATAAAATATCTATATATGTACCTAGGTATTTATTCTTACCTACTAGGTAGGTAAGCACAATAGGTATTTATTAGGTCATCATATTATAAGTCATCGATAAGGAGAAATTAAATCTAGAGATAGTGATTATTTTGTATTTTATTTTATAATACGGCAATCTTCATCATTTAATTAAGTGCATCAAAAATAAAAATAATTGTACAAATTAAAAAATAAAAATATAAAACAAACTAAATTAAATTAAAAAATAAATAAAAGTTCCATTATATATCTCCTTATGAGGCCATTTTTTCCACTGGCACTATAATATTTAGCCTGCTAATTTTGAAAGGATTAGCCGATTAATTATAAATAGATAATTATCCGGCACATCACTGCCGTGGAGTAGTTGTTTTCGGCGTCTCCTTCCGAAGAGATATAGTCGTGATTAGAAAATACATTTTAAGATTATTGAAAATATCTCTACATTCCAAATCTTGTCCCAAATTTTAAGGACAAGTTTCCCTACAAATAAGAAATTTTCCTACGGGTTACCATCACTGCTCCGATGTATTGGTGAAGTGTCGAATGTTGGCAGAAGAGGAATCTCTGGCCGTGCAAGTGTCATCCAAGTGACCCTACTGTTTATTATATTTATACCGTGCTCCGTGCTTATCACATGATGTTCTTTGATGTCAATTGTCATTTGTTTATTTTATGAAGACCTCCCCACCCCTCCAACTCTCTTAAATGTCAAAACAAAAGTCAAAATATTGCTATTGCTAGGTTAATTTTTCTAATTTGAGTAGTTTTCCTGATTACTTTTAAATAATAAGTATTATATTCGATTCAATTGTGGTATTATTGTACATTTACTTTACAATCATGGTTTGTGACAAATGCCAAAAGAAGTGCGGCAAAGTTATTACTCCAGATCCTTGGAAAAGTGGAGCTAGAAATACAACTGAATCAGGTGGTAGAAAAGTAAATGAAAACAAAGCTCTTACTGCAACCAAGAATAGATTTAACCCATACACAACAAAATTTGAAACATGCAGGTGAGAAATTATGAATTTGGAAGTTTGATTCTGTTTATAATTTAGTTTAAGGAAGCTACTAATTTATTTTGTTTTTAGAATTTGCAGGCAGAAAGTTCACCAGACAGGATCACACTACTGTCAGTCATGTGCTTACAAAAAAGGAATATGTGCAATGTGTGGTAAGAAAATCATAAGTACAAAGAATTACCGACAAACAGCTGCATAGTTCTTGCCATTATTACTCATCTGATAAACTAATCAACTTGGGTTACTTAAAATACAAATAATCATGTAGATATGTAAAAAAAGATAATGGTTTAATGTCATTGATTTTATGAAAAAAAAAGACCCGTATACTAAGTGAAGCGTCCTTACTTCTGATTAAGTTTTCCATAATTGAATTCTTAATTCCAATATTTTATAATAACTTTGCAATAAAACTGTTAATATTAAGACTTAGTTAAGTAACACATTGAATTAAAACTAATACAAAATGCAACTTTTTTATATGATTTTAGAAAATTGTATATTATTTAATATCTCGTGTCAACTGCTTATTTCAAGCACTATAGTTTACAATGACTATCTACAATCTGTAGTTTCAATGTGTACTTAACAATTTCGTTCATCAATCCAATAACATATTTCAAAATTGAACACTCTGCACGATCAGTTGATAGATCACACGATATATTTTACATTGTTTACAATTTACCTGGGCAGACCATCCACTTCATACAGCCATTGTTACTACACGAATTCAAGTCATGGGTATCATCTGTCTATTGGATGTTAAAATTCTTATATTTATTTGCAAACAATGAGAATTAGTATTTAAAATCAACTCTACCTACCTTGTCAAATTATTTAACATACGTTATGTTAAAATATGTTGGTATTTTGGCTTCATGTATTTTTAAAGAATGCACTTTGATATATATAACATTTTGGTGAATACTGACATGCATAAATTGAAAATGGAGGCATGGCTCTATATGAAAATAACTCGGAATAACTAGCATATTAATAAATGTCAATAATTGCTAATTTTGTATGGTCGGCTTGGTTAACATTGTTTTTCAACAGTAGCAGTCTTATCATATTCAGTTATTTAGAAAAAATAGGTGATAGGTATCAAGTTCAAAGACAATTGAACAATGATATGGTGATGCTATTCATATAAAATAGTTACCAGGATGTACCCATGATACATAGTTGTATCATGGATGTACCTACATTCATAGCACTTAATTGATAACTACTAATTTCAGTGGTCAATAGGTGTTACTACTTCTAAATTAAATCATGAAGTACTACATAGGTACAGAGTGCGCGAATTATGAGAGCGGTTTAAAAACTAATTATTTTTTATGATGGAATTCAGAAAAAATCTTCTCTTCAGATATGTTCCTATGGTTTAAAAGTATTACCCCTACAAATGTATTCCACGCTTCAGACACATCCTGTATAGTTCTAAATACTTTAGTAACGGTTGGTGATGCAATTAATTCATCCTTTACCTGGTTAATATTGTTTTACTTTTTATATTAATAGGTTTTTTTAAACACTATTGTCCTTTATAAATTCTTCCATAAGAAACTTGGATAACTGAAATTAGATAAAAACAAAATCAAACCAGACTAGAATGTGTTTATTACTACCTGGATTTTCATTGGTTTATGGATTATATTTAATTGACAATAATTTGACTTCTCTACTAATAGGTACTTGAAAATATAGTCAGATATCCACAGATTATAGGAATGTTTTTCATTGTGATTCACATTTCTCAAATGCAGGGCTTTGTTATGTTATTTTGGATAAAAAAAAGATTTTTTAGTGGTTTAAATAGAAAATGTTTGTAGATAGGTATCTATACAAGTATTTATATAATTATCTATATAAATCAAGAATTTGTATTATGATATTGTGTACAAAAGAAATAAATAAATAAATAAAAGAGGGATTTAATAGTTGTTTACTTTATTTAAACCTATTTTGTTAGAAAATATATACAATCTGTTAATCACCCTTAAAATTGAAGAACCAGTAACAGTACTTAGTTATATTATAAAATATATATTTATTATTACACTATGTACAAATCTTCAACAATATAAACTACTTAAAAAAATCTCGGTACATAAAATATTGTGCTTCTTTACTTCACAAAATTATACAATTTAAATAAAACAATTATTGATTAATATAATATATAGAAATTTTTAACAGTAATATATTTTATTTGAGCATATTATATCCTCCAAATATGTTAACACAGTACATCACAATCGACGATGATTTCTTATTTATTTCTAACATTTATCTTGCTTGTGCTCTGTCACCATAACGTTAGTAACGTTGGATGGATTAAATACCCACTGTTTGAAACTACTCTCGACATTCCCATTCGTCGATACTTGTACAATGTTCCCCTCGTTTGTTTCTATCTTTCTGGGCGCAATTGGAGGTCGGCCGCTGCTCAGCATCGGCAGCCCTGATGGAATTTTGGAATTGCTACGTATTGAAGTTACTGTGACGTTTTTACTTGGTGGTTTTGTTTGATATTTCGAGGTAGTATATGGAGTTGAAGTGACGGAGGATGACATTAGTTCCAATATGGCTTTGTCATGCTCCATATCTAAATTCCTGGAATCCCTTCTTTCGGGAGACGTTGGGGGAGTTTTGGTTGTTGTCGCTATCGGTATTCGTGATTTTGGCGTAACGTCGGGTTTGTTCGATTTTGTCGGTTTTTCAAAGTTCGATCGCAATATTTCGATTTGTGATTGTCGTTTTTCTGGGATTTTTGATGATTCATAGCTGGACGTAGTAAATCTCATTTCAGGCAGTTTTTTCAGTTGCTCCTCTGCGATTTCATGGATTTTATGTAATTCTTTTTCATCCACCTTTTCGTTAAGTACGATACTTTTTGGCTCTTCCTTTATAAACTCTTCCAGGTTTTTGTCAAAATCTTGAATATGGTTTTCAAAATGTTCTAACTTGGACTCAAAGTTCTTAACGTAATTTTCAAACTCGCTATCTAAATTTCTGCTGTTACTTTCACTTGAAATATCAGGAGTTATTTCTATTTCTGAAATATTTGTTCTCGTTGTACTACTATTCGGTGTTACTTGAATTTCTGTGATGTAAGTTAAAGTAGAATTGTTTTTAGATTTATCGCTATCAGTACTTTTATCTGCGCTGACGGTAATGCCTTTTGGAGATTCCGTTAAAATTGAAAACTTGTTTTCAGTTACTTCCACCACATCTTTGGGAATTTCAACTGTCACAGATGTAGGACTTCGAAGTGTAACATCGCTGTTCAACGTATTTATGGCTTCGGCCAGCGTAACATTCTTTATCAAATCGGGCGTTGAAATTGTTATTTTGCTATCATTTTTCATTTCTCTATCTGTTGTAATAGTGCTATCCAATGCAGTTGTATAAAGTTCACTAGGCTCGTTGATACTTAATTCCAAACTATGTAATTCTGCATCTCCATTTGCAGCATTTGTCACATTAACATTACTTACATGTCTTAGAGAGTCTTCGGACTTGGCATCATCAGATTTTGGTATCGTATCAGATTTCTGCCTTTCCAGGCTACCTTGAGAATGTCTCGAAACTTTTATATCATCAGAAATGTTTGTGTCGTATGGTTTAATGGAGTAAGTATAGTCATCTTGGCTGCTATTCAACTGTTCAGTGTATAAAAAGTTTTGGGTGACGTCTAATAAGTTCGGTTGGGTCGGCCTGGTATTGTAGGTTACAACTGTTTTAGTCTCATCAGTGCTGTTTGTGCTTAATACGGGTTTCTTCATTGCCTCTTCTTTTTGACTCTTTACCATTGAATTAAGCAGTGGTATTTTGGAAAGCACTTCTTCTGCCCGATTTACAATGGTAGATGAACTGTGCCCTGCAGGTTTGATGGTTACCTGAAAGTAAAAATAGGTTTTAAGTTTAATGTTACAATTTTGTTTGCTACATAAATTATCTGTGAGATCAATGTCACCTACTCTGAAACTGCAAAATGGGACACTGTTGAATCACTGAAACATGGTAACTAATCTTTTCTAAACATTATAAAATTAAAAATGGCTTAAAAATATGGTGTTTGTGGTTAAAGTGTTAAAATACATCAGAATATAGATTATTCTCTTTGTAAGAACAGAATTTCTGAGAATTTAAAGATCTCTTACCTCTTCAACTTTGTTTGAAGATCCAGGACTTGGCTCTTGGTTAATTACATCCTCTATTTCCAGTGAAGGAGGTGGGGAAGTATTTACTATATTTTCTGTTATAGCTATCTTCCAATCTTCTTTCAGTACTCCCTCAAGAGATGCAGGTGCTTCTTCTATTACATCATCTGGTATTGAAGGTGGTGCACCTACTGGAAAATCTTCAGGTACTCTTTGCCTTGCATTCACTTTTTCTGGTGCTTTTGGGTTGAGCTGAATGCTTGAAAATGCAATTTTAGCTTCTTCCCTGTACTCTGGTGTAGGAATGTCAAATACAGCCACAGGATTCAGTTGTCTTCTTTCAATATTTGAGTCGGTTGTTTCTTTACTTCCAAGTGTGATTTTGTTTGGCACAATTGTAGACTTATAATCAGTATTTTCAATTGTAGGAGGTGTATTGAAAGTTCTTTCTTGGGCAGTTGGTACTTGCTGCCTTCTATCATAACTTTTAAAGGTTTCTCTGTTTTTCTTCTCATTTATTTCAAAATCGATCTCATTGCATTTGTCTGTGTGAAGAATATGAGCCGAGCCATTTGCAGTTTGTTCACTATCAAAACTTGGCCAAATTTGATTTTTAATTTTCTTTTCAGTCTTATTTTGTGTTTCAACAATTTCTACCGGTATTTCAATTTCTAGCGATTCCCTTTTTATCTCATTGATTTTATTAACAAGGGCGTCAAATTCAACAGATTTATCGCCAAAATTAAATGTGTAGTTACCCAATGAAATGTTGTCTTCAAAACTAGTAACACTGTCATCTTCTTGATTAAGTTTTAGAATGGCATCTTCAAGATTACCCCATTCTGTAGACTTCTTAAGTCTGTTTCTCTGGAAGGTAGTCAGGCCATCCAAAATCAGGGACAAACGTGGTTCCTTATTCATCATAACTTTCCCAAATAGATCCTCATCAGACTTCATGTCATCAATAAGTCCGCCTTTACGTTTTTTTGACAAACTAGGTATTCCTGTGTCAGTTATGTCTAAACTTTGTGCCCTCTCTAATGTTCCAGAACTAGTCTTACTATTCTTTTGAATTTTGGTAAGATCTCCAGTACTAGCCGTTTTCCTGTTTTGCCGCTCCTCTTCTTCAGTTTGATGAATGGTAATGTCACTAGAGTTTAGCTCTATAGTGTTTACTGAAGACTGATTGTCTGTTTCTATATCTGAATCTGAATTATAATCTTTAACATCTTCTCTTACATCTACTTCCTGTTTTTCCATACTTTCGTCTGATCTGCTCGATTTTAGAAAAGACTCTTCATCTTCATTAATCAGTTGTATCTCATCAAAATTGGCTTTGTTTAAGTTCTCTTTTGTTTTCATTTCGGCAGGTGGGGATGGTGCCTTTCCTTTTCTTTTAGGAGTCTTGAAATCATCTTCCTCCTTAAAATCTTCAGAGTTTCTTCTATTATTTCTAGCTGCTACTGCTGCATTAAACATGTGGTTGGGAATTTCTTGAGGAATTCCATTTTCATCTCTTTTAATTCCTGACCCATTTAAACTGTTTCTTTCAAAGTTCTGAACTTTCTCAGGAATTTCATCAGGTTTCTTCTCTCGTTTCTTCACTTGTGGAGCTTGCTTCTTTGATTCATCAACCTCATCAATACCTATTGGTATTGTTGTTGCCTCAGAATTTTTCTCAATATTCATGTTGTTCTCGTTTTGTTCCAGAATCTTTGGACTCTTTTGTTGTTGCTCCAAAGGTAACACTCTTATTCCAAATTTATGGTGTTTGTTTTCAGTTTTTTGAGTCTCCGCTTCAACTCTTTGGGGCTTATTATCTTTAGCCTTCAAATTATGCTGATGATCAGCCAATATTCTCTGTTCTAATTGAGTCTTGAGTTGTTCAGGAGTTAGATGTTTTGATGGTGTTTTTTTAGCATTGGATTGTACTAGCCTGGGTGATTTGGACTCTTTTCTCTCTAAAGTTGTCATATTACTTCTGGATTTTTGCAAACTGGAATAGTTGGAGCTCAAGGAACCAGTATACTCATCTACGAATAGTTTTTTCTTTGAGGATTTCTCAACCTAAAAGAAACAATTATATCACTTGATGTGTTGATTTCATCGATTATTTCTTCAATTAAGTTGCTTGGCGACTAGAGGTATTCAACTTACATGGTACAAATCAGCACAAGATGAACTTCTATAAACGGGATGACTTGGTTGACCCCCTTGTCCTGGTGTGTTGTTAATGAGTCTTCCACCTTTGGCTTCTATCATAACTTCGTAAGGACTGGCGTAGCTCAATATCGTTAGAGCATCTTCGTATACCATATGTTCAAAACTAATTGTTACGCTATTTATTCTGTCACCTAAGAAATAAAAAATATAAAGTGGATACTCGAAGCGGATGGTTCTTTATGAAACATCGTGAAAATAATTGTTTTGAAAAAAACATTGATCTCATTTAGATGTTCCAAGAAATATATAGAAAACACTCTATATACTAGTATTTCGGCTTGTTAGGCCTTTTTCAATAGAGTAAACGTCTCTTACTCAGTAATAGACGGCCTAACAAGCCAAAATACTAGTATATAGAGTGTTTTCTATATATTTCTTGGAACATCTAAATGAGATCAATGTTTAAAAAAAAAAAAAAAAAAAAAAAAAAAATATATATATATATATATATATATATATATATATTGAAGGCTAGATTTATATCTAAATAACATAATGTAAAAATAAAAAATCTGAGAAGCTCTGAATTTTGAATTGGTACAATTTTATTACCTTGATTAAGCTTTCCAGATTCGAAAGCTGGGCCTCTGTGCAGAATATCTTTGATAAAAATGCCCTCCTTCATGTTTCCGCAAATGTTGAAACCCAATCCAGTAAAATCATGGCTTCTGAGCGCCACGACTTTCACTGCATTTGCCTGTAAATACTTTTATTGAATTATACCACTCTAGTATAAAATCTAATATAAATCAACTTGAACGAGTATTGTGATAAAAGTACAGATTTTAGACAGCCATTATAAGTACTCGTAATATTTGCGAACACACCCCAATATCAGATCCGTGGTAGTGGCGTAGCCAACAGGGGTTTTGGGGATGTGTATGTTTGAAAATTTATATCACGAATTTATAACTACAAGTAGTTGCAGAGAAAATAACTATTTTACAATCAAGCATGACTGCAGCAAATCATCTTTCCAAGGATTGAGTACTTCAGCAAAGATTGAGTAAAAGGGTTATACTTACTTCCAATGCTGTGTCATCTACAGTTTTCCTCTTTTCCGATTTGGTTGTTAGAGCCGACAAGGGAGACCACTGGTTCCATTTTGATTTACTGTTTTCTAATTTGCTATTTTCTAAGGATTTGGACACCGGTAGCAGGCTGGTATCTGTAAAAAGAGGAGAAACTATTAAGTATAGAGTTAAGATACAAAAAGAAGTATTACATTTGAAGTAAATGTAATACGTTGGTTTTGTAATAGGGTGTTTTCCGTATGTGACGAATCAAGTTATAAACCTATACATACTTAGTAATACATCCACAAAGAAGTTGTAAAGTGTTAAAAATGCAAATTTTGCATTTTTCAGAATAAAATCGAAGTTAGAAAATTTAAAAAAAGGATCTATTTTAAACGGGAACCAAAACACAAGTGACATCATTAAGTATATAAATGGCACCCGTTTAGTGTTTGTTTATTACATATTTTGCACTGGAACTTTTTATATATATTTAAAACATAGAATATAACTAGTACTTCATAATATAACTTAAAATAACTTGTTACGATACACGCTGATCTTTATTATAATGGAAATATAATGACTGATGTTGATAGCTTCCTGTCAAACTGTTTGTTTATATGCCTGATGACGTCACAAATATGTCTGCCGTAGTAGACGCGTTTGCGCGCCAAATGCTGAATTTAAATTTAAACTCAAATGTTTCTAATTTTTTTTAACTAGACATATGTATAATAGGAAAGGAAAACTCAATTTTTTGGTAGGTATTAAAAAAAATATGTGAGAACACCATACGATCTACGGGGTTTTTCTCACAAATTTTGTTTTACAATTATTTTCGAAACATGAAAAGAGTGCGCGGGGATAATATGAAAATATAATTATAAATGTTAAGATGTGGACCAACACATCAGTTAAAATTTCGACCGAATCATTAACAAGAACTGACAGAAACGTATTATCAGAGACATTTTTGTTTTTGGCCACTGATTGTACATAACTTATTAACAACAAATTTAATCATACAGAATTAGATAGTGTCTCTGAAATTTTATAGTTTAAGACATTAGAAGTATATGTGAACAATGCTTCTCATCTTATAATTTTTGTTATACCTAAAACAAATATTTTTCTTGATAGCAAGATAGTGGTTTATTTTGAATAATTCTACTTTTAAATTTAGCGTCCAAAATTTACTGGTTTCAAAAATATCTTTTTCTTGCCTCCTGTATACGTATTTCTGTATGTGCAGGTACGTATTTCCTAAAAAATAAGTAGTTTATTTAGTTCTTCGAACATACGAACATTGACGTAGAGTCCCCTGATACCATATAAGTTTTTATTATACCTTCGACCTTCTGTGCGCGTTAGTCTTTAATCCGTTTAAAGCCCATAAATATTTAACAGGCTTAAAAGGTAAATCTATGAAAAAATTTCAATCTGTCTACTGCCACTATCAAACCCTAAAAACTACTTGGAAATCCACAATTATTTAACATGTAGGTTTAGCCCACCTTAACAACAATAATACTCGTTAGTAGACCTCACCTACCAGTTTTCGCAGAATCTACAAAATATTCCATTAACTTTACGACAATAGGGATTTCACATTCCTCGCAATGAAATTCTGTGGCAATAAATCAAAAGTATCATTAAAATGGCCAGTTATTGCAGTTTCCATACATCCATGCAAAGTGATTAAGCAATGCAACGACGGAGAAAGCTATGTGTATGGTCATTGATACCATTAAACTGTGTTCCAGTGTATATAAGTTTAAATGTTGAATATCTAAACCGAAACATATTCAAACATCAAAAAAAAATTAAAATAAAGAACGGTTGTCTTCCCAAAAGAAGAAAAATAGTTCCATTTGTGTAGGTTTCAAGTGGCTAAATGGAAGCTAGAATCCTTCAGAGATTATATTTACCCAAAATTACAACAGAGCTGAGTGAGAAAGGCTCATGGAACCGGTGAAATGACAGGACAATTTTGTCATTTGTCGACACATTGAACTCGTGTCACGACATTTGAAAACTGAATTTATTAAATATAAGAAACTCATAATATATAGAAACAACAACAAATACGATACTTGGAAGAATAGACAAGGAGGATTCCTCTGACTGACAATAGGGTGTTTTCTGTATGTGTCGAATCAAGTTATAAACCTATACATAGTATTGTAATACTATGTATACTTAGTAATACGTCCACAAAGAAGTTGTAATGTTTTAAAAATGCAAATTTTGCATTTTTCAGAATAAAATCGAAGTTAGAAAATTAAAAAAAAAATTATCTATTTTAAACGGGAACCAAAACACAAGTGACGTCATTAAGCATATAAATGGCGCCGTTTAGTGTTTGTTTATTACATATTTTGACCTGGAGCTTTTTATATATATTTAAAACTTACAATATAACTAGTACTTCATAAAATAACTTAAAAAAACTTGTTACCATACACGCTGGTCTTTATTACAATGGAAATTTATTGACTGACGTTGATAGCTTCCTGTCAAACTGTTTGTTTATATGCCTGATGACGTCACAAGGTCTGCCGTAGTAGACGCGTTTAGGCGCCAAATGCCGAATTTAAATTTCAACGCACTTTTTTTCGGATATGCAAGTATTTGTAATTTTTTTTAACTAGACATATGTATAATAGGGAAGGAAAACTCAATTTTTTGGTATTAAAAAAAATATGTGAGAACACCGTATATGGATAATTCTTCCATCAACAAAATTTTAATTTTAATTGTAATTTTTTTAGGTAAAGTATTAGACTAAGCATAAGTAAGAAATCATAATTAGAACAGAATATACATATTAGAACAGAATAGTGTTTTTATGTAAGACATATTTGTGTTTATGTCATCCATGTTGATCACATTTATCTCCTGTGTTGGAGGATAGATATTTACTTTATTCATATGGTACCTGGGTATTTTTTTCTTTTAAAAGCTTGGCTAATTTTAATTTTTGTCAATGTCATATAGTTACTTGAACATTGGTCCACGTTATTCTGCCAATACTATGTCGAGAAAATAATAAATAAATGAGTATTTTGCGCAATACCTCCCCAACACACCCAAGGGACAAAATCTTTTCCATTACTTAACCTCAGCTTTAAAAGAATGACTAGAGAATAGTAAATGGGTCTACTACTATTGTATAGAGAACAAAAATCACACATGGCATTCTAGTTTTCCAAACACGGAAAAATGTTGCTGATAGTAAAACTAAAAAACATGGTGCAGAGCAGGATCTGCGTTTCTGTGGTATGCTAACCTATAATGTTTGTTTATCTACAAATCTAGTTACTGACTTAACATATTGTGTTAATTTTTCCAATTATACATATTTTGTCTACTAGTTGTAAAGATTATTCAGCATATTTATATGCATGTGAGATTATTCCAATTAATTTTGACTAGGAGTTCTACTTTCCATCTAACCATCCATATATACGATCAACAATAATAATTAATCATATAATAATTAAATGTGTTTATAGTGATATATTGCACTAATATTCCAATAATTTACATGTACAGCTCACTCACATGCACAACACTGAAAAGTAAAACAAGGTAATATCCGGAGTATGATGAAAACGATTTAGACAGTGTCTTGTAAACTGAAAGAAGTACTGAATTCAGTACAGTGAGGACATAAAGTCCGTCCTCCCCTCTAATTTTTGAACCACTGGGTAGATTGTGATGAAATTTTGAACGATAATATATGACTAAATTCTGCATTTGTTGTCACATCAATGACAGCTCTGAATGTCAAAGTGACAGCTGGGCGCGCAATAGGAACATTTTTTTAAACGGAAATGGGGGTCGAGTGGGGGACTCATTTTGAAGCTATTTTTATGCTCAAAACATACCCCAATTTTGAGAACATTTGGTTCAGTAATTTCCAAATAAAAACCAGTAATATCGATTTCTGTTATATCATTTTTTTGCATACATAAAAAAAATTTTAGAGGCAGAAACAAATTTATAAAACACCTGTTACTTCAAAAGATGTTGAAAATGACCTCCATGAACCTCCTGACAAATAAATGTTCCATGGGTAAGTTCTATTATAAAGATTATGTTATAAACTGATATTACTGGTTCTTATTTGGAAATTACTGAACCAAATGTTTTCAAAATTGGGGGATGTTTTGAGCATAAAAATAGCTTCAAAATGAGTCCCCACTCGACCCCATTTCCATTTAAAAAAAATTTCCTATTGCGCGCCCAGCTGTCACTTTGACATTCAGAGCTGTCATTGATGTGTCAAAAAATGCAGAATTTAATCATATATTATTGTTCCAAATTTCATCACAATCTACCCAGTGGTTCAAAAGTTAGAGGGGGGGGGACGGACTTTATGTCCTCACTGTATGTATCTCCATTGATTGATTTAGAAATTTTTATATGCAGTAAAATTTGAAAATGAAACCTTAGCCAAGGAGCCTCCTCTCTTTACGTCTACGAGTATAACAAGAAGGCGCGCTATTATCAATTCAAGGTCACCAGGAGCGAATCTGCCAATGCGAATTCCATTCAATGACCACAAAGTGTAAGTGGGTGTGATTTACATGTAAATTCCAACAACGGCTCGGCCTGTAAACTGAACACAACAAGGCTTTTACCGGAACGGGTAAACACATAAATAGGAGCGATAATACTATAGATCGCCACACACGCAAAGGTTTATCTGCAGACTTAACTGGCGTAGTTCACGTACAAAACTGTCTTACTTGTGTTTAATCAAATTTACAACCCAAGGTAAATTTATGATTTATATACATAGACACAAACGTGGCAGTGGTTTTTAGCAGACTATTTCACTAATTTGATGACTGTGGCATGAAAAGTCACGTTACGTAACAGATTCACAAAATACTATGCTACTAAAATATATCAAATTGTCAAAATGTTTAGTTTATATAATAGTTTAGTCCGTTTAGAACCGGCTGAAAGTTAAAGCGTTTTTCAAACTAACGTGAACTGATAACCGCCAGTCAAAGTGCCTGTTGGCGTAATATTATATATATGCTGTTTGCATACTAACTTCCATGATACAACTACACTGATATGCTCATAACTTTCGTTTGTTCTGCGCATGACGTTTTCGCAATGCAAAAATGGCGATGCTATGCGAAAATTCAAATATCTTAAGGGCAGTGATATAATTATTTTCTGGTTTATCAATTGTTTTTGCTCGTAACTGACGTCACGATCAATCGATAGACCACACCCTCATGCGCATTGGCATATCTGTGTAGTTGTATCATGACTAACTTCCAATTAAGAGAACAATAACCTAATTATTTACTGTCATTAGTGGCAGATTACAAATTTTGTTATGTATGATTTTAATTTGAAAATGGAAGTTTTTACTCTTTTGGGAGATGAGGATGAATTTATGGTGAAGTTCTTAAATCGTGAAAGAAGACTGAAAAGAAGAAATCCTTCCCTACTAGAGAGAAGGAATCCTTTTGAAAAGTAAGATGACTTGGATTTCTTTACTAGATTTCGCTTAAAAAAGGAAACAGTTTTCCAAATTTTGAACAATAAATTGAGAACCAAATTGAAACCATATATATCTTACATACATATCTATTTTCTCCACTTATTATATGATACTGTGATCATCACAAAACCGTGGTAATAAAACAAACACTAAATTTAATACTATACATTAGATTGATAGTTATAAGCCTGCAATTGTTGACGATTAATGACAATTGAACAATATTCGTATTTAGAGGGTAAAAGTCAGAAGAAAATTAGCCAATAACGGCGAAGTATTTAAAGGTCACTCTTACCAACTCTACAAAATAATTTGCTAACAGTCCGTTACTTAGCTACCAGATAAATTTGGATTGGAAAAATACTTCTAGAATGAACAGGCACTTTGACTGTCAGTTAGCCTTAACTACTAGTTACTTAACAGACAATTTTAACTGCGTATTGAAAAACCGGCCCTTTGCCGTTCGCCGATTGAATTCCGCGGAGAAATCTCTGTGTGTATGGCCGGCTATTCTGGCCGCCTAATGGCGATGTTTCTAGTGCATAACGAACAACGACGACTGCAATAAGCTGCTGTCGTTCCTCGTTACGTGTTCCTCGTTTCGCAATATTTAAATTGTAAATAGTCGATCGGTTACCGTTCGAAAAGTTTGCAAGTAGCCCAAGTCATGCGGCAAATTGTAAACATAAGTACAGGGTGAGTATGGTTCACTGTTCCATTGTCAAGATTCTAGTTGCCTTATGATCATGTGCAATGGTGCAAAAGATATCCATCTATATATAACATCCATATATATTAAAACGCGTCGATTCTGTCTCGCTCTAAATTCCGTCGCCGAATCCACAAAGCTTCTCCGAGGGGTGATCACGGAGCGATCCCCGCGGGCGATCGGAGGTCGCCCCCGGCCTTTCTCCAATGCGTAGGGGTATTTTCGTCCCGATTCCTACGCGTTTTCCCAATTTAAACGCCTTTTCAAAAAACCTCTGCAAAATTTTCGTCGATCGCCGTTCGGCGAGAAGATACGGCTAGCACCGGCGTTTGTCCTCACGCCTAATGGTCCTGCCACGCCTGCCGAAATCCCGACTTTTCGCGGGACTCCCTAAACCCTTTTTCTAATTTTACGGCTTGGAGAACCTCTTCACGCGAAAGTTCCGTCCTTTCTATAATCCTTTGAGATTTTTTTTCGAGACCGTACGTCGACTCCTTCTACGTCTATTTCGTCTTCGAAAATCTCGAGTCGCGTCCGTCTCTACTTCTTTCTCATTTTATCTACCGATGTGAGATTGCACTAACGAGACAAGCACCTCCCACGAAAACTGTCAAATTAATTAAACTTCAGATAGGTTATTTTCCTACAAGAAATATTGCTAACGGAATCAATCCTACTGACTGCCAAACACTTCTGAGTACCAAAATAGTGAAGCGAAATGCTTTTCCAATTAGAAAATCGGTAAAAATTATTTTTTCAGGTTGACACGTACAGTTTACATACTTAAATGTCTCAAGGTAAACATTTGACAACAGGTGTGGTAGCGCAACGGGAAAGTTGTAGGATTCAAAACTTCATAATGCTGATTTCGTGAGTTCGAGTCACGCTGGAGGCAAACTTTTTTTTTCACTTTTTAATTCCAATTATTTATTAGTATTAGTATTTAGTTATTCTGTTTCATTATCCGTAGCTTTTATTCTTTCTGCACGTAAAGTTTGGAATTAATTCGTTCATTTTGGCAGTCTGTTAAATTCTTCATTTTAGCTTACAAAAGTAAATATCTAGGTACAACATTTTTGGTCCCATTGTTAAAATTGATAATAATGTTTACTTAAAAATAAATTCTACTTTCAGTACTTAAAAAATTTTGATGTTTTACCATCAACAATAGAGTACCCTTACAATTCATCAAAATATTTTAAAAAATCGTTTAGTATAATTACATCATCATTCCAGATACAAAATTTCTTTAATATGTGTTTTCTTTAAAATAATATTATTCTAGATGCTTTTGGCTGGACCCCCGGTAGGGCTAGAAATGGGAACGAAAATCGCGAGAGCGATTTTCTCCCATTTCTAGTTCTATTTTTATTTGCTGTTAGAGTTGTTTGAAAATAAAAGAATAAATACTTATAATTTCACAGAATAGCTTCTGACAGCTACAACATTTTTTTTTAAATAGGATGCACTATACTTCATACTATAAATAGCCTTCTAAAGACGAATCCAACGATTTTTAGAACTAGTACTACTATTTATTTTATTGCAGCAAAAGTTCAAAAACATGAATTTTATCACACACATGTTGGAACACACTGTATAACTGTTTGTAGTGGCGAGATACAGTGAAATACACTGCAGTGCCCTCTTTGGGTCTTTGCTACTACCTGTCTGACAATTATTGTCTAATTGACAGACAGATAACGATCTGCAGAAAAGCAGATGCCATTACAGCGACCTCTATTGTCTTTGAGGAAGACAACCCTACTTAATTATTGGAAGGAGATGCTGAAAACAACTACTCCACGGGCAATATGCCCCGACTGGCGTTGCATTATGTAATGCAACGCCAGTCGGGGCATATTTCCCGTGGAGTAGCTGTTTTCAGCATCTCCTTCCAATAATTACACTGTATAACTGTTTGTATTATTCATTTATTTTACAAGTATTCAACCAAAAACATGAACTAGGAAACATTATTAAATGAAATTAATTCAAATGTTATGATGCAGTTTTATATTAATTTTCTTTATAATAATAAATGTCGTTAAATGAACAAGTTTGAAAAATAAAAGTAAAAAACATCTGTTTGAATTTATATTATACCAATATTTTGGAAAGAATTTTAAAATTTTTCGTTTCTAGAACCCATGAAATTAATTTTTAAAACACCGCTTTGTACACTCACCTTTGAATCCCGGATTATCAAACGCGAACTCTGTCTTTCCTTTTTCGGGATCCGTCTCCAAAATGAGGTGCTCTGAAATAAAAAATAAGAATAAGAAGACATCCTCACACGTTCATATTACTAAACACACGCAAGGAACAATTAAAAAATGCAAACTGTGGGAAATTTATTTCGCAGTTGTCGGGGAAGTAGAAAATTAAGATATTTAAGATAAAATGTCTTAATTATCTGCCATAATAACAGTAAAGAGGCATCACTATACAAACTTTAAAACTAAACAATGATAAGTAGAACTCTACCTGTTTTATATTATTATAAAAAATAATTACAAGGGAAACGATAAAAAACGTAAACTTTACGGTTGCACAAATTGTATATTATATTTAAATGGCAGAAATGTTTATTTATACCTAAATAAAAAGGAAGGGACAATACGTAATAAACAGAGGTTTATAATGTTAAAATTTGAGACTGTTTCATTTGAAATTTCATAAATCGTATTGTCACAATTTCATGCAAAATCAATATTCAGTTTGAGTTCATTCAAAGATTGTAGTTAATTTTTTTTCTATTAATAATTAATTGTACAGACAATTTAATTTATATGCAAAAATCACATATGCCACAGTGCAATTGTCACTTTGACAGCGACAAAAGTTACCTGCAACTTTTACACTGATAAATTAACTCCTATATAAAATAGTCTATTTGGCAGTGACATTTTTGTCACTTTGACAGCGATAAAAAAGATGCATCGTTTTTTATCACCGATAAAAATGCCTGTTCCTCAAAAGCAGAGTACATCTAGTAGTCGCACGTCACTTTAAAATCTGTCCTGTCGTTATTTTGTCGTTAATTTATCTTGCCAAAAAACACTCGAGCTTTATTTTTATGGATAAATTTCTTTTTAACTCAAAATTTTTCCATTCAGTAATTTTGCTCGAAAAACTGATTGGCAAAATTATTTCGTTACAAAGAGAAATTTATCCGATAAAAAAAAAAGCTCTTGTGGTTTTACTGTTGACAAATACACTAGTGGTTTTTTCACTTATTCATTTTTTTAGCAATTATCGCGGTGTCCGTTGCCAAAATAAATAGTTTGACATTTCTGTCAACAAATTATTGAATTATTAAACACTAACAATGAATCGATTTGGTGATGCTCGAATAAAAATGTGTTTATTTTCAGTGTTTCATAAATAAAGTTTGCATTCATATGTTCCTAAATTTCTTATTCGTTAGATTGTCCTGCCGAATTACACTCGATGTTTGTATTGATACCGGATAAATTTGTGTTGTTTAAATTCTAAACTGTTTTCTTCAGCAATTTGACTCGAAAAACTGTCAACCTAAAAACATTCCACCTTCGGTGTCGCGTTTTTAATAGTTGACAGTTTTTCTCGTCTAATTGCTAGGGAACAGTTTCTCATTAAACAATCCAAATTTATCCGGTAAAATACAAACCTCTTGTGCAATTATAAGTGAAAATATACATTAATATTATATAATTATATAATACATATTAATTGTACAAAAATATTATTTTGCATTGAAGATGTTATTAAGTTATATATTAAGTTGAGGTTATATGAAGATATGCCGTTGTAATTCAAAGTAGGGGGGCGCATACTTCACGCAAAGTAGTTGTTTTCGACATATCTTTAAAATAATAAAGATAATCCTTAGGTTATATGTAACGAAGAAAGTTAAAAGTCTTATTAAATCATAATATTTGATAATTTCATTAATAATTTATCTCTTAGTGAACGTTGTGGCTTAATTCCTATATAAAGAAAAATATAAACAATTAAATAAGCCAATAAATAATATTAAAAACATACTATAAAAAATATAAATGGAAATTCGAAATTCAAGTTTTTTTTAAATACCTAGGTACTTAAAAAAGTGAATTTCTCCATAATGTTTTAGGATCCCCGGATGATGGTAGAAATTGCCAGTAACATGTCCATAAATATCCTCTTTTATGAGTTACACATAAAAAATTATATGGGGGAGGTAAAAACCACCATGGGAGATTCCAGTTTTCCAAAATTGTTTATGATGAGAGCAAGTATTTATTTATTGCCTTTTTATAGTACGCCACTGTCAATTACAAATGTGAATAACCTTATTTGCTTTCAATACTTTCATATTGGCAATAACTAATTGCCGGCCGGTGCTGAGTATTTTTTATTTCAACTTGGAAGTTTATTAATGCGAACGGAATTCAGTACGTGGAAACCTCCATCTACTATAATGGGGTATAGAAAAATATAGGAAAAATGTATTGTATCAGTATTCAATATTACTGGAGGTACCTACAAACAAATCTTTGTAAATAATGGAATTGTAACGTGAGAAAATATCGACAGAAACTACTCTTTTATTCGATTGTATCGTAAAGGAACCCTTTTAGGCTCGAATATCGGGACGAAAATGACGTTTCCTGGGACTTTTTTTGTTCCAGGATGAAAAATATAGAAATCGTTTTTCATCCAGTCAAAATTAGAAACAATTTGCACACTTCAAATAATGCTTTGTTGCTTTTATTTATTTTGGTTTGAAAAAAATTTTAACAATCATTAATTACTATTTCTATTTTTGGAGATATTTGAAAAACTATTACAAAAAAATATAAAAAATGAGTACAAAAGTAAATATTAGGATTTTTTAGGACTTCCTATAAACAATGGACAATAGAAACACATTTTTTTTAAATGGAATACCCCATATTTTCAGTGATACCTTGAAAGAGCTACTTTTTCCGATTTCAATTATGTATAATAAGTAACATTTTTTTCTTGTTGTTTTTGAAATACCACTGATTGCATTCCTCGTTGATTGAATTTCACATTATATTGAATTACAAAAGGTGCTCAAAATATCCCCCTACCTTATTCAAACAAAATCTATACCGCTTCTCTATAGGCTTTCCATTATATTATTTATTTATTTATTTGTAATACACCATTCAACAGACAGAATCCAATTATTAATGAATGGGAAAAAGACTATCAAGTAAATTTATATACATATAGAGTACAAAACATGTGAAAAACAATAATCACTATATAAACATCTAATAGACAAAACAAAAGAAAAATGAAAAAAAAATGGAATACAGTGACCAAAAACCGTTTAAAAAAAACAAAGAAAATAATCATATAACCGCGAGTAGAGAACATATTTATTTCTAAGTATAATATTTTAATATCCCTAATGCTACAAGAAAATAAATCTATTTTGTCTTCAACACTATAATTACTACACATAGCATAAATAGGCGAGCGCTTTAGTAGGTTGGTGCGAGGGATTTCCAGATACATTGGCTGAGAAAAACGACTATTTGCTCGCGGTATTTGAAACATTATACGTTCCAGAATGTTTGGACTATCAACTTTAAAATGAATGATTTTATATAAAAATATTAAAGACTGGATGAATCTACGATTTTCCAGTGACTTACAGTTAAATGTATCTAAAAGGATATCTTGCGGAAATTCAAGTTATGGATAAACCCCCTCAGTTCTAAAGTACATATATTTCAAAAATTTTCGTTGAATAATTTCTGAATTATTTTTATTGACCATAGTATGCGGGCACCAAACAACCGAGGCATATTCTAAACGAGGTCTTACAAATGTGTTAAAAATCAGCATTAACGTATTAGGGTCGGCAAAACCTTTACTATTTCTAATAATGAAACCCAGACTCTCATAGGCTGATGATGAAATTTTGCTTACATGTTCGTTAAAGGAAAATTTTGTATAAAAAAAAAAACCTAAATCCTTTATATAGCCGGGGTGAGCCAGGCTTTGGTTGTTTATTTGGTAATCATAAATTAGAGGTTCGTTTTTCCTGTAAAATGACATGACATTATCTAAGAAATGAACAATAAGTATACTACTTATTAGTAATTTTCGCTTGTATTTCTTCTACTCTTTCATTCGGCTCTTCTTGTAACAATTATTCCAAAGAAATGTTTCAGTTTCTATTTTTCTTTGTCTATGGGATGTCCTATATATTTTTTTAATATAAATATTCATAAATCCTACAACTTTTGTACTTAATATTGTTCTCTATATCTCCAAAAATAAAAAAAAATTGGTGAGGTCGAGGGGGCACGCTACAATTAGTGCAATTTTGAAAGGTATTAGGATGATTTTTTGAAACTATTTACGCGTAATGCTGAATTAGTAATAATATTCTCCTTTTTTGTTATACGACTTTCATTCTCCACATAACTCAAAATTTAATGAAGCAGCAAAAAAGTTGAGAACACCACTAGATTCTACTCAAAAAAATATCTCGATAAAATGTGAATTATTATTTTCTATCTCCACAAACAACCAAAATATACATGTCCATATTTTGGTTGTTTGTGGAGATAGAAACTCCATAGAGATAGACTCGAAAGTTGAAAAATTGAAATTTTGTTTAATACTTATTTTACCATCAAGTTGGTCACGAAAAAGGGATGGGAGAGGAGGGTTTATTTTCTTCTCTATTATTATAGTTAACGAGATAGCCTATAAAACATCGAAATTTTACAGTGATGTAACTTTTAGTCGACAAGTTTAGTTGCAAGTTTTATCTCGGCGCATTCGCCATTTTTTCAAAAGGTCTACATCTCTATTTGGTTCACCTAAACTTTAAGCTGTCGTAATTATGTTTTCAACTAGTTATCACTTTTACAATAATTAATCCTTTTAATTTTAAACTTTTATATTCACATTCACCATAAAGAATTAATTTCTGTTGAATATTAAATATAACATATTATCTATAAACGTTCAACAGGAATAAAAATATATTGATCAACAGTAAACCTTTTAATCATATCCTGGGGGAGCCTATCACAAGTAAAGTCTAATTTATATGTTTAGCCACGACCACTATATTAGCAAGGTTTAATACGTCTGTTTTTCGTGGATTAGAAAGGCCTTCTGTATTACAAGGAATAATTATAAAAAAAATATTAAGTATAATATAGTATATTGTTATATTAGGATTAAAAGTGTCATTTTTTGGAGAGCTAATTTTGTATTTGCGAGGCGAAGCGCAGCGTAGCCGAGCGGATGCAAAACTGCGAGACAAAAAAATACTTTTTTAATCCGAATATATGAATATAGAATATAACATGTTATTTTTTCTCCAACCGGAATCCCCCATTTAATTATTAATTTGTGCTTTAAAATTATTGAAATATTTCATCGTTTTCAGGATTAAAAGTGTCAACTTTAGCCCCTAGGATTAGAGGTGACTACTTTTGTTACTAAGATATCATTTTTTTCCAGTAAGGAAACTGTCAACTTTACAGACTCCTGATAGTAAAAAAATGTCATAGTTTTGTGACGTTGGAGAAAAAATTTATATTATTTATTTGACCGCCCCTCATTATTGCCTCAACGCCCCCCATTTGCCTCTGGATCCGCCACCGCCCCCATGGAAAGCTCCAACGCCCACTGGGGGGCGCTATTTAATATGTATTTATAACTTATCGCAAACCATTCCAATTTCTTTGTTTTTTTCTGGAAAGATTTCATCAGGTTAGATGTGTTATTCATTTGCTAAGATTCCTCAGCACTACGTCCATGCCGTTATGTAAAATTAAACTGGAATACGCGATTAGTCGCATGCACGACACCGGAGATGCCTTTTTCGTCGGTATATATGACACATTCCTTTGGAAAGGGCACAGCAAACGCATTTTAATGCACCTGCGGATACAGTGGCATTTATTATCCGGAGACCGGTTCGATAAGCGAAGAATTTCCATTGTACAAATTCGTTTGCAGGAGTACATAACCATGAGCGGCCCTAAGGGAGGAGCAAGAGGTGACTGTCCCCCCTTCTCCAGGAGCATCATCATCAAGAGGAATTATAAGATTTATGGAAACGTAGTCAAAGATTTGCTCCGATATTAATTAAATATTTATAATAATAATGACAAAAATATGTATAGGCTGTTTGGGTAAAGATTTGCCAAATGTTTGGAACTAATCTTTCTAAATTGTTGCCAATATACAGGGTGGGCGAAATTCGATTCTCACTATTGGGATCTCGGAAACGGTAAGAGATACGAAACCGGTTAAATTGGGGCAAAGTTGCGTAATTTTGTGACCAATAATATGCCGTCAAGAAATCCACAATATCTACATTCGTTTTTGAGTTATTTCAAAAAAACCAAAATTTTGAGTTTTGGTTTTTAATTTTTTTTTTAGCTTTTTTGAGACGATATCAAAAAACTGACAAGACTTTTTCATTGCCACTTTTTATGCTCTATAACGTGGCAGTACAAAATTTCCATTACGGCGTTTCGTCCGATCAGGACCATCTTTAACTTTATTTTTTTAAATAGGCACCCATAATGTCTCTTACGAAAAACGATAGGATTTTTTATTCTGATTCCAATGATGTATGATACTTTATAGTTTTAATTATTCTTTTTGCTCAAATACTAGGAATAAGTTTTAAGACGATCGAATCTAGTATGCTTTGGGCTGATGACATTTGTTATAAAACAATTTTAATTGTCAATACAATTTGACGTTGACGAAAGAGCTTCGCTTTAAATAATAAGTAATAATGCCGTTTACAAATCAAGAGAAATGTGATATGATTGAAATTTATTATAAATGTTACAAAAATTCAACCAGATCTGATCAAACATATTTTGAAACATACCCAGAAAGGCCACAACCACGTAGAACGACATTTTCGAAACTGCACAGACAATTGACAGAAAACGGTAGTTTTGAACATAACAGTATTTACAGGAGAATACAAAATAATAGTCCAAATCATGTTATTGAATGTTCAAATTTGGTTTTATATGGTAACACAAGTTGTACCGTATAATTAAATTTAAAATAATGATAACAAAGTAATTTATAATAATAACAGAAATATTTTTGTCAGCGGAATCTAAAATTAAAATTTTCTTAAATTAAAGTGTATGTTCAAACAGGTCACCATTAAAGCGATAGCTCTTTAAACGTCAAATTGTATTGACAATTAAAATTGTCTCAAAATAACTCAAAAACGATTGTAGATATTCTGGATTTGTTGACAGCATATTATTGGTCACAAAATTACGCAACTTTGCCCCAATTTAACCGTTTTCGTATTTTTTACCGTTTCCGAGATCCCAATAGTGAGCCTCGAATTTCGCCCACCCTGTACATTGCACATTGTGTATGATTTTGGCGTTTACGTTGGCCATAGTTTCCAATGTTTACAAATTGTTCTGTCATTTCTGTTCTGTCACTTGTCAGTCCATTGTCTTGTTTAGTGTTTGCATATCACTTACTGTTTGAGCTTGGTTTCATGTATCTTAATAGCCTGCAAATGTGTCTGTTTTATGTCAATAGTTTGACCTGCATTCCTTCGGCGCTCAAGTGGGGTTTAAACCCTAAAAACTGTAACGTATGCATGTATCGTGTGAAGGAATCAGTTTAGTTTAGTATTAAGTATTAAGTTGTAAACTACAACCATAAGGTGCAGGACGTTGTTCTGCACACAAGCAGACTAGTTTGTTCACTATCACAAAAATTATATACAGTCCATTTAATTATACTATACCTAGTAAGTCAATGCAAGTGTTTTAATTCAATCAATCAACAGCGATGCTACCGCAGCTCGCTTTTCGTTAATAACGCGGAGAAATCCCACAGTACATGGTCCTACGATCCGGATAATTTGGTTCTACGATCTGGATAATTTGGTTCTACGATACGAAGTACAAGATCCTAGTCGATCTGGATGGAATAATCTGGTTCTAGTGGTGCCCTATGGAATAATTGGATTCTTGTCAAGTCGCATGGAATAAGTTTGGTTCACGTCGTGCAAGACGAATTGGATTAATTTAGTTCATAGTGAGTTTGATAGTGAATAAAATCAGTGATAGTGAACGTCGATAGTCTCATCATACGCAAGAGTTTTGGATTCAAAGAAGCTCTACACAAACGAAGCATTCAACACAAAGAAACACAAATCAGCAACAACGCAAATCAACGCAAAGAAACACAAAGAAGAAGCTACACAAACGAAGCAATTAACGCAAAGAAACACAAATAAGACGCTACTTAAACGAAGCAATCAATACAAACAAACACGAAGAAGCAACTACTTAAACGAATAATCAACACAAAGGTACACAAAGAAGCAACACATACACACTCGAGAGGTATCTCTACACATAAGCAAGCAATACTGTAAGTCACTCTTCCTTTTATATACGTCCTAGTCTTAAGTAATTATCTCTGTTTGTTATCTGACATAGTACGGTTTTTATCTAAGCAAAATGACTGAACTCAACGAAAGCGACTTACCCGCTTTGATTTTAAGACGAGGTCAATTTAAGGGACAAGTTACACGTTTTCAAAATTTTCTAAATGCCTTTAACGCAGAAAACGCTGATCTACTAGAAATTGAAACGCGTTTTACTAGACTTGATGGGATTTTAGATAAATTTGAGGAAATTCAAAACAGCATCGAAGTGCTCTCAGGTGGAGTCGTTCAAAACGATGAACGAGAAGCCTTTGAGGGTGCTTTTTACAAGGTTAGTGCCACAGTTAGAGAGTTCTTACGGTCCAAGCAAAATAATGCGCAAAGCAACCAACTCGATGTAGTTACTCGCGAAATAAATACACCTACGGGTACAACGGCAACCGTTAATACAAATGTAGACAATTTATTAGGTCAGGTAAAACTACCAAATGTTGACTTGCCAGAGTTTCAGGGATCATATGACGAGTGGACAAGCTTTCATGACAATTTCGCTACACTAATACATGAAAATCAAAAATTATCAAACGTGCAAAAATTCTATTATTTAAGGTCATGTCTGAAGGGAGAGGCAGCTCAGGTAATACACTCTATGAAAATGACAAATAACAATTATGACATTGCATGGGGTATGTTGAAAGAACGCTACGAAAACAAAAAACGTATAATATATACACATATGAACGCTATTTTCGATTTGACGCCAGTAAAATACGAATCTTGTAGTCAATTGCGAAAATTATTAAACAATTTCAACAGAAATTTCCGCGCGTTGCAGGCTATGGGCCAACCCACGGATAAATGGGATACACCCATTATATGCACGATCATATCAAAACTCGATTCTCAAACAAAAAGGGAATGGGAATATGTTATACGCAAAGATGATATTGATTCAATTACGACAACAAAATTAGTTGAATTTCTATTAGAACGGTGTGAGTTACTAGAAACTGTAGAATATAAAAACAAAGGTACTCAAAATTCACGAGGAGATAAATCATACACTCATTTATCGGTCAGCAAAATTGCATGCTCATTTTGTACGGAAAATCATTTCAATAATCAGTGTCAGAAATTTATTAACATGTCGTCTTCTAATAAGCTAATAGAAGTCAATAAAAATAAATTATGCACAAACTGTTTGAGACCCAACCATTTCGCGGCAAATTGTAAAGCTAGTTCTTGTAAACATTGCAAGGGAAAACATCACTCTTTGCTACATATGTCTGAAAGTAATAAATCTCATGGTGATAGGAATGACCACCCTATTGAAAATAGCAACCCAGGGGGGTCCCAAGAGGACACAGCTTTGACGCATACCACCCTCCTTACGGAAACAAAACAGACATCACAGGTGTTGTTAGCTACAGCCACAGTGAATATTCTCAATTCCAATGGAAAAGGGGTACGTTGCCGCGCACTATTAGACAGCGGCTCACAGTCCAATTTCATCACGGGGTCTCTAGTACAAAAATTAAAGCTAAAAACCACACAAGCAAATATACCTGTAGCAGGTGTAAATAATGTATCGAGTAATATTTCAAGAAAAACGGAAGGATTTATATTCTCATTGGATAATAAATACAAAACGAAAGAAAACTTTTTGGTAGTTAATAAAGTTACAGGTAACTTGCCTCAAATATCCTTTGATATATCAGAATTGAATCTTCCTACAAATATTCAGTTAGCGGACGAGAACATTAATGAAGCTACTCCGATTGATTTACTTTTAGGCGCGAGCTTGTTCTTCGATATATTATGCGTAGGTCAAATCAAACTGGGGAAAAACAAGCCGGTTGCTCAAAAAACTAAACTCGGTTGGATTATTTCGGGCAATCTACAATCTACAAAAAATATTAATCGACCTACTGTTTGCAATTTATCTATATCGGATCAATATTTACACGAACAAGCTAAACCATTTTGGACACTTGAAGAAGTAGGTGACAAAAAATGCTATTCTCAAGAGGAGCAAGAGTGTGAGCAGTATGTCACAAAGACATTCAAACGCGATGCGAGCGGGAGGTTTGAGGTTAGTTTGCCCTTTCAGGAGAACATAAAATCTCTAGGCGAATCTCAAAATACTGCAATTAACAGGTTCTTATCGCTAGAAAAACGATTGCAACGCGATATTAGTCTAAAAACACAATATACAAATTTTATGGCGGAATATGAAGCACTCGAACACATGTCGGTTATTGACACTTCTAATGATACGACAAATTCTTTGGAATATTATTTACCGCACCACGATGTAATTAAGGAACATAGCAAGACCACGAAGTTTAGGGTAGTATTTAACGCATCATGTAAAACCAATTCGAGTTTATCGTTGAATGATGTTCTGAAGGTGGGTCCAACCATTCAAAACGATTTGTACTCCATTGCTATCAAAAACGATTTTTATATGGATGACTTAATTAGTGGTGCGGGTAACATAAGGGCGGCTGTAAAACTAAAAACAAAAATTCCAGAAATTCTTAGTTCTGCAGAGTTGTCTCTGCGGAAATGGTGTTCTAATCGTACGGAGTTACTCGATAACAAAAACTTAGGGGATTTACCAGAATACTATATTAGTAAGGATGAAAATATCAAGGCTTTAGGTTTAGTTTGGAATCCAAATTACGACACCTTTTCGTATTTGGTAAACTTATCAAGAGGGAACTTTATTACAAAACGTTTTATTCTATCTACCGTCACTAAAATATTTGATCCTTTAGGGTTAATTGGGCCTGTAATAGTACAGGCTAAGCTTGTATTACAAAAATTATGTCAAATACAAATTTCTAGGGATGAATCAATCCCATTTGACCTACACACCTCGTTCCAACTCTTTTATGATCCATTAGCAGACTTAAATTCTATTAAAATACCGAGACAGGTTACCGTACCTGAATATACAAAAATTGAGTTGGCCGGTGATCTATCATCTAAGGTATTCTTAAATTGTCTAAAACGCTTCACATCCAGAAGAGGCTTATGTCGAAATATTTATAGCGATAATGGCACTAACTTTGTTGGTGCAAGTAATGAGCTAAAATCCATAGTTAAATCACTAGGAAATTCTATACAGTCTAGTGAAATTCGTAATTTTTTACTAGAAAATTCTATAACATGGCATTTTATACCTCCCTTTTCTCCACATCAAGGTGGGTCGTGGGAAGCTGCGGTGCGTTCAGCCAAATTTAATTTAATTCGCGTGGTGGGAAATGCTCATCTAACTTATGAAGGGTTATACACAGTTCTATGTCAGATAGAAGCAGTACTCAATTCCCGACCTCTTATACCTATGACTCATGATCCCGAACATCTTTCTGTTTTAACCCCTGCACACCTCCCTGTGGGTGACTCTCTCATGGCCGTACCTCAAGAAGACGTTTCGGAAATACCAGTGAACCGCTTGAAGGTACACGTTCGTTTGCAGCAAATTGTGCAGCATTTTTGGAGGCGATGGTCTGCTGAATATCTAACGTCACTTCAGCAGCGCGGAAAATGGAAAAAATCATTTCCTGGACTTATGGTCGGTGATTTGGTATTAATCAAGGATGATGACTCAGCTCCTCTTCAATGGAAGTTAGGACGTATTACTACACTTCACCCAGGAAAGGACGGAATCACCCGCGTTGTCAGTGTTTTTGTGCGCGGTGGAGTGGTCAAACGTAGTGTAGTTAAGGTGTATAGACTACCCATAGACAGCAATGCTTAGAGAACTGAAATGCGATATTTACTATATACTATTGAACGATATTAGTTTAATTTAAATACCTAGTAACCTAAGATTCTATAATGTCACTATTTGCACTAATCAGTGTCATATAACTCATAGATTTCTTTTATGCTTTATTTGAAAGCTAAGAGCTTCCAAGGCGGGCGGGATGTTTGAGCTTGGTTTCATGTATCTTAATAGCCTGCAAATGTGTCTGTTTTATGTCAATAGTTTGACCTGCATTCCTTCGGCGCTCAAGTGGGGTTTAAACCCTAAAAACTGTAACGTATGCATGTATCGTGTGAAGGAATCAGTTTAGTTTAGTATTAAGTATTAAGTTGTAAACTACAACCATAAGGTGCAGGACGTTGTTCTGCACACAAGCAGACTAGTTTGTTCACTATCACAAAAATTATATACAGTCCATTTAATTATACTATACCTAGTAAGTCAATGCAAGTGTTTTAATTCAATCAATCAACAGCGATGCTACCGCAGCTCGCTTTTCGTTAATAACGCGGAGAAATCCCACAGTACACTTACGTTTCGAAATTTTGTGTATATTATTATATAAATTAAACATTATTGATAAATGAAACCACTTTTATGAATAACGAATCATTAAAGTATTAAATAGAGTATTAACTTTTTTTCTCTGGATTAACTTACAGGGAAATGAATCTGTCAACTTCGCGCCATTTGACGTTTTAACGTCACTCGACATTTGTAGTGAATAGCCTTTATTAATAATAATGGTAAAGGATATTAATGCATATAAATATCTTATAAATACAAATAATATATTTGGTTACCTTTACCTACACATCGTAGGGATGACACTCAGAAGTTGTGTGAGTGAGCTAACTAAACCAGAAATATATTAATAAACAAAATGTTACAAGGAATATAAAATAAGTATTACAAATTAATACTCGACAGAAAATGTTGGAAAAACTACTTTGCAGGCAAATGTCCTCACCAGCATTCAATTACTCTAATATACTAGAAAGATGTCACGTCTTTCGCCAGTCGTCCAGCACCAACTGTCAGATATAAATCGGTTGTGAACTTATCAATTCTCTTTAGTATTCCAAGAACGTTGTTCTTTTATCTTCAGGACTCTGGTTATATAAGAAATTTAGGTAAAACATGTTTATTGTGGTATATAGGTATTCCATTGGTAGGTATTAGGTCATAATCTTTTTGTTATGAAAGTCAATGAAATCTTAAATGGCACATCTCATGTTATTGACTTATCTTCAATCATCTCCAATAAACAAGATTGTAGTTTGAGTACTTACCTATTAAACCTAACCCAATTTGAAAATTATGTTCTATCTGATATGTTGGCAACAATCTTAATTTTAATATTAATAAATTCAATAACAAAGACGTTATGCTAAGGACTTGTATAAAAAATTATGCAAATTTCTTGATGTGTCTATATCGATAAATACCTCAATTGGTAGCAATAACTCTCAACTTACTACCCATTTAAAAAGTCTAGTATGATTAATACTCAAAAATATGAAAGGAATAACAGGTCTGTGAAGTTAGCCCCGCTTAGAGGGTCACTTACAAGAGGTCACTTACAAATTCCAGTTTATGGCTTACAAATACTTACAAATTAGTTACTAATTGATTGTGAAAAGAAAATTTTGAAATTCAACAAACGGGGCTCCAGAGAAGTTGGCCTCTAATTATTTACAAATTAATAACTTTTTAACAACCCACTTACAAATTCTAGTCTATGGCTTACAAATAGTTACAAATTACTTACTAATTCGCGGTAATTTTTTTTACAAATTAAACAGAAGCGGGGCACCCGAGAAGTTGGCCTCTAATTATTTACAAATTAATAACTTTTTAACAAGCCACTTACAAATTATGGTTTATGGCTTACAAATACTTACAAATTACTTACTAATTCTAGTAAGTAAGTAATAGTAAGATTCAGTGGTCTGATACAATAAGAAAGAAGAGGATAAACTCTTGCGTAAGGCACTTAGACATTTAAATTTAACAATTTATTTCTATTTTGTTTTCTCTCGGCTCTGCTGCTTTTATTTTTCATTAGTTCTAGTTTATATACTGATATTAGTATCTTTATATTATGATTGCCCCCTTTGGAACATTTTATGGCGCAGCCTATGTGCACAATGGTTTCTGCCAGGTGCGCTATGACTAATAATGGGTACGAGCGAGTGGGCTGGAAACTAATCGTGGCCGTCTTATCGTATTAGCAAAGTGGTTTTTCTAATAACTTTTTGCGCAGTACATACCCGTATACCTATATGCTAAATAAAGTAAGACCATAATAATTTATACCTATATTCTTCCGTATACTTTAATATAAACCTATATACGGTAAAAAGTAGGTAGTATTGCACTATTATTGTCTTGAGAAAATACAAGTGGTGAGGCAATACAATGAAATGAAAAGAGATTAAAAGAGAAGAAAGAACGATTACATTGAAATCGTTTCTATCCAAAATCTGTTATAGTACCGTGTGTATGTTTTTTTTGACAGCCGTTAAAAAATATAAAAATTTGTGTAAGAAGGAATTAAATGAAAACAATAGTTTTTGTTCTAGTAGTAAAAAACGAAGGGTTTCCGGATACATTGTTTATAGGAACTTTTTCTTATTTTTGTGGTCGGAAACTCCACCTGACTTGTTTCAGCCTAACTTTAGGTACTAACCTGAGGCGCAAATGCGGCCCATTAAATAATAATATGCCGCCCTCTCTCCCACACAAGTGTCAGAATGGGGTATTTTCCCTCAATCGAAATGAAACTGGAAACCTGTATTTTTATAAAATATATTTTTTTTAATATTTATTAGGATAAAAATTATTAAGATTGAATCGGTAGAAAATTTTTAATTCAATTTTGAAATTTTACTCTATATTCGTGACTTCAGTAAGCGAAAACTAGGGAATATGTATCTATAAAGAGGCAACACTGATAATATGTGGCTAGATTCAGTTTGTAACGACGACAAATGACAGTCGACATGTCGACAATTGACATTTGAAATTTCCTGTTTGTGTTTGGCTTGACAGCTGCTTGACGTATTGTATTGTTGTTTTCTTGTGAAGTAAACTTTAATTAAACATGGAGCAAGGTTTTTCAGAGGCTAAGTCCGATTAATAAATACACTTGTAATCAGTCACAGGCAGAGACAACAATTCACAGGTAAAAATATAAACTAAAAACAATGTCTCATATTTACCATGATGTTTACCCTAACCAAATAATTCAAACATAAACAAAAGTAAAGTTGTCACGCAGTGACACCAACCACACAAATGAAAATATCCTAGAAATCACTAAAAAATGGCGCAAATTTTGAATTTTCGCTTAGTGACGTCACAGATATTGCGCACAATAAAAAAATAATTTATGGACTTAAATGAACCCAATATTAAAATTCCAGAAATACTTATCTCTTCTTTTTCCAACTACTTTCCATTGCCGATGTAAAAAAAAAAAATAGGAAAACACCCCATTTCGAGCTAACCCTTGGAATTAGAATGAGAGGTATAGATGTTATTATTATTATTCACAATATTTATCAATGACCCTGAATACATGATGTTACTATGGCTTACTATGCTGTAATCTTTGTATGTGTTATTATTCGTTCTATTTTTGTGATTGGTAGAAGCAAATAATGTTACCACTCGTATCAATATTATTATAAATGCAATCGTTTAGTTAGAGGCGATAGCCAATATCTACAAACCCGCATCATCATTGCTTCCCATGGATAGCTAAGATTCAACAAACATAGCCTCCTTTCTGCAGTTTAAATTAATTGCTCTATAATGCACTTGCATACGTGGGCGATTACAAACATAACTTTTGTTCAAGTGTCTGTAGATCATCCCATTCAGATAAGAGGTTATACATATAATATCGAGAAATTAATAATATACCTACAGTGTTTTTCATATATTTGGCATCATATGAAATTTTTTTATTTTGTTTCCAAGGAAAGTCACTGATTTTGACAACTTTGTTTCTAATTGAACAGTCGTTTCGCGTCAGTTAAATGTACATATGAAATTGAAAACTCTGAATAACTACCATACTTAGATGTATTAATAATTAGAAATACAGAAAATAAGTTTATATAACTATAGGAAATAGGTAAATAATTTGACATATACAAAAAAGATACCAGTACTTTAAGATATGTCCTTAAGGACTCTCACCATTGTGCTCAACACAAAATAGGGAGTTTAAATTTTTTGATTCAGCTCCTATTAAGCTTCCCCCTCAATAAGGAGAAATTTGAAAAAGAAAAAGCATTGGTTGGGTATCTAATGGATATTCTGTAAGTTTAATTGATAAAATAATTAGGAAACGTAAATTTAAAGACACACTTCGAAATTCCTCGACTTTCCAAAATGAAAGAGAAAATCCAAAATTCATATTTATTCCATATTATCCTGGTTTCACCCGTGGTTTTGGTAATGTTTTTAAAGATATAGGTGATTTTAGTGGTTTATTCATCAGGAAATAAACTGCAACAACTTTTAGGCAATCCAAAAGACAAAATAGAAACTGAGGAAAAGTCGGGGATTTACGAAATTAGCTGTAAAGACTGCAATCAAAAGTATGTTGGACAAACTAGAAGGTCAATTCAAACTAGATTCAAGGAACATATGGCTCATCTCAAATATTGTAGAACAGATAAGTCAACATGCGTTTGAGAACAACCACAAAATAGATAGTAGCAATTTAAAATTAATTAGGAATGTAACAAATTCCAGATAGCTGGATGCATTTGAGAGTTCGGGAAATTGCAAAATATAAAAATAGTATGAATAGTGAGAGAGTCAATAATGTACCGGGTTTTTCAACGAAATAACTCACCCCCTATATCTTTTTTATTTGTGGTGCTAATAAAAAAGTTTTATACAAAAGTTTTATAATTTTTTACGAGCTTTCCAGATATGTAGTTGAACTGCCAAAATGAGTACAGCTTGAAGAAATATGAACCTAGGTCAAATTTTTTTAATGGAATACCCTGTATATTCTTTGATTATTGCATTCTACGGGTTTTTCTGATTTCAAAAATATATATATGTGCTATAATCGATGCAACAGTTGTCATTTTATGGTGCTTTTTTTATAACACAGAAGCTGCAGCTGCCTTAGACATTGTTCATTTATCAAATTAGCCTTGGATAGAAACAAGGCCTCAAATAGGAGTAATTGCTTCCAAAACGTGTTATAAAAAAGCTCCATAAAATGACAACCGTTGCATCGATTATAGCACATATATATATTTTTGAAACCAGAAAAACCCGTAGAATGCAATAATCAAAAAATATATAAGGTATTCCATTTAAAAAAATTGGACCTAGGTTCATATTTCTCTAAAGTGCACTCATTTTGGCTGTTCAACTACATATCTGGAAACCTCGTAAAAAATTATAAAACTTTTATATAAAACTTTTTTTTTAGTACCACAAATAAAAAAGATATAGGGGGTGAGTCATCTCGTTGGAAAACCCGGTACAGTCCGCTTTATTAGTAAATCACTGTTAGATAGGTTTAGTTTCAATGTTTTCCAGATGATGCCAACTTGGTTGCCGAAACGCGTGTCGAGTGCAGTTTAGCGTTTTGGTGTTATGTGGAAAACTACGTCAGTGTTAGAAAGAAAATAATGTCATTTGTTTCATTTTTCCGCTATGTTAAAACCTCCGTTCAAATTTGAGGACCAGTAAGTAATAATAGTAAATAAAATGTGCGTATACTGGTATAATAATTTAGTTGTTATATTCGCAATGCCCTTACATAGATATACATAGAACACAAAGATATACATTTATTAAAATGACTTCCAACTAAATTGGAGAGGTGTGTCGTTGTCAAAGAATCCTCCTTGTCTCCTTATAGGTGTAGACATTTATAATAGTGTGTAGTCAGCATTTAGTCATTCATGAAATTCATCTTCACATCAATGTAATGATGTAATGGGTTTTTTAACCTCATGGGGAACAATGGGGATTTAATTGAATATTTATTTGATTTGCTAAGAACGCATTAATTAGAAGGTATAATTCTGTGGGACAGCGATTTGTGACTGGTAATATAAAACCGATTATTTTATAAAAATTATTCAGTTAACTTGAGTTACTGAGTCTCAAGTTAACTTGAGAAAAAAGTTCATTCATTTTTACTACTAACACTGTCATTTTTTTACCATAATTAAGAACAAGGTAATGATTAATGATACAAAATAATATCTGAATAGGAACACTCAAAAGGCAATTACTTTTTTAATATTATTTGGCCTATAGTCAGAGAATCTGACCACAAAAATCAGATAAATCTGAGAGGATATTTCATACAAATAAGTGTTAAGTGTAGGGGAATTTCTATAACATGGAATATGTCGAGAATATAATAGAATTATAATAGAGTATATAATAAGTTTCAAATTGAGTAGTTTGAAAATTCTAAATTATTTATCTCATTGTTCCATTTTAAGCTTATTTTAACAAACAACTTTAAGACACTTAGCCGACTTGAATATTGACCTATCAAAACAATCAATTTTATGTACCTGTTTGGAGTTTAAGTAAACAAACAGAATCAAATATTTTCCTTACATTATTATTATAAGGAAATAATTATTAAGGCAAAGTTATGATGAACTACTAAATATAACTCATGTGATCAAAACAGTCTTGAAAGAATTAACACATAAAGATACTGCGACACGTTATATTCCCATTGTATGTATATACCATTAATAGCATACTCTGTTAATTTGTTTCTCTTTAAAGATAATATCTAGGCCAGGAATAAAATTATGAGTCACCTGCATTAATTTTAATATCTATGCAACTATAATAATTATAAACGATTTTATATCCGGTGCATTTTATTAATACCTACTAATAGAAAAAGTTGGAAGCTAAATATCCTTGTAATTATAATTATCATTCGCACAACTCATCCTTGAAGCATTTAAATGACCCATTAATGCCTGGTTAGATGATTACCGCACCTTACTAAAAGACTGAATAGATTATATAATAACTATAATTATACAGATTTAACGACAAAGAGGTTTTGTTTGTACTTACAGTCATAATATATACCCAATAATCTCGATATATCCCCTTGATTAATTTCAAAAAGCAGGGACAATTCAGTCAAGTAGATGAGCCTAGGAGTTATACCGTACAGTCGACAAAGGGTTAGTAAATTTAAGTTTCAGACAAATTAACAGCAATAATGGTATTAGCGTTTATTGGTCATCAGAAATGTAAAAATTTATTAATATTCACCTTAAGGGTCCGTTCACTGTAGACTTGACAGACAGGAATTCAGGGTCGGGTTGAGAGGTTGGGTAGTCGATGGGTGAAGACTTACATATTCCCACTACCGAATTATTTAGATTTCGGAGGTGCACGTAAAGCCGAAGTAAAAAGGCACATGGAAATAAAGTTAGCCCTCGTTGCAAGGGTACCGGATTTGTGTTATAATTGCAACAAAATTTCTTTTTAATGTTATAAATTATATATCACCGAAAAGATCAAAAGATAAACTAGATCCCTATAGTAGCAAATTTTTGTTTAATACATGTATTTTAGAGAAAATAATTTTTCAAAATACTATTTTAATACAAGATTGTTTGCCTGGAATTTTTAAAATAAAAAGAATTACAAAAAGTTACTACTATAGGGATTTAGATTAAAGTCTTATCTTTCAATACTTTTTTACTAAAAGTTACTATCTTTTGTAGTTTTTTTATAATTAGACACGAGACGAATGCCGATTTTGGGCTTATTTCGGACTAGTGAATGGACTCTTAAGAATATAATGTTAATAGCAACAAATAAACGAATATGTCAATCTATATCTCAATAAGATCATTATCTCTCATGAAAATAGGGGAAGGTATCAGGTCTTCCTGTAAGACTTTTTCGTCTGTATAATGATTGAACTTGATAACACTATTGATCTGCAACATATACGTGGAATAGAACCGGTCCCAAGACAGATCATTGAGAAACTCCCGATCTAATAAGACTTGGTAGACATTTTGTTTCTATAATTCCACTAGAATAAGTTCTGTCATGCAATTTCACATTTCCATGTGGAAAGTATTCCTATAAGGCCAGTTTGTAAGAGAAACAATTTCTAGAAATAGAAGAATAGGTCAGAAGCCTTTGAAAATTTAGGTAAGAAATTTCTTCAAGGTCGTTTGTATTCCAGCTTTCTGTCTAATAGTTTAAGACATTTTTGTGACAATTCCATACGCTGGTAGTCTATCAAAATTTATTTTCTTACTTGTCATCAAATTTAATAAAAAAGCTACAACCTTCATTTAAGGCGCCATCTTTGGAAGCTCGTAGTTCCTTGAGAAAGCATTTCCGGATCTTCCCCCTATCTTTTGCTTATTTTAGTGCCCTTAATTCAAATTTTCATTTTGGCTACATTTCATAGACACACTGATATTGCTGTTATTATTAGTAACTGCTATATACAGGCTGTTAAACATGCGGCAAAAATTCAAGAGGTTATTCCTTGGAATATTCTAAGGATATTTTACCGTTTGATGATTTTTGAAAAAGCGCTTTGTTGCGAAGATATAGGGCGAAAAAAAATTTTCAACAAATCCTATTTTGGTATTTTTCACATTATTAATGTAGGTGAAATAAAAGTATGGCGTACTACACTGGACGTATCAAGTAAAAGACATGTAAGAAAAAGGAGTTGTTTTTTCTTACCAATATCCCGTGATACTTCGGAGTGATTATTTTGTATGTTTTTGTATGTTGTGTTTTTGTAGTTTGTATGTGTCGCATTTGTTAAGATTGATTGACCTTTGGCTAGTTGACGTGTAAACGGTTGTTAGTGAAGTCCTCTATCATGGCTCGCTATACAAATGCCGAGATGGCTGACATGTATTTTATTTATGGACTTGCTGATGGCAATGCATTAGAAGCTAGGCGACTGTACATTGAACGATTTCCTAACCACATTGCTCCCGATAGAAAAATCTTTCAAAGTATTCATCAACGTCTTCGAGAAACGAGAACATTGAAGCGAAGTGGAGGACCAGGAAGGCCAAGGACTGTAAGAACGGTAAACGTAGAAGAGAATGTGCTGGACATGATAGAAGAACGTCCAGGTACTTCTACGCGAAGAATTTCAAATGCTTTGAAAGTAATTGGACTGTTTGGAAAATTCTAAGAGATAATTTGTTGTACCCATATCACATTCAACGCGTTCAGGCACTTCTTTCTTCTTTCGGATTTTGCTTTTGGATTCTGGTATTGCATTTTGTCAATGGCTTTTGGACACATTGGTTGAAATCCCTCAACTACTTACGCTGATTCTTTTTACCGATGAAGCCAGTTTCTCGCGAAATGCAATAAGGAATTTCGACAATAACCATGTGTGGGCTAACGAAAATCCACATGAGATTTGTGAAGATCGGTTTCAACATCAGTTCTCGTTGAACATTTGGGTTGGAATTGTGGGTGACTGGCTAATTGGACCGGTGTTTCTACCAGAAAGACTTACCGGCGAAGTATACCGCAACTTTTTGGAACAAACGCTACCTCAGTTTTTGGAGGATGTACCACTGGCTACAAGACAGGCAATGTGGTTTATGCATGATGGTGCACCACCTCATTTTAGAGTAGTTGCTCAAGAGTTTTTAACAGCAACATAGGGAGATCGCCGGATTTGTCGAGGTGGATCTCACGTAAGGAGGTGGACGAGGTCACGAGGTGAACCTCATCAAAGGATAAAATATCCTTAGAATAGTCCAAGGAATAACCTCTTGAATTTTTGTCGCATGTTTAACTAACACCCTGTATATAAACTTAGTGTATAATTTTCTTGAACCTTTTTGTATATAATTTTACTATATATAAATAATTTGTTGGTTTTTTTTTCTGGTATCGTACTAGTTACTGTCTGGTCATGGTATTGTAAGGATTGAATTCCAACATTTTGAGATATACGAGTTTTTATTTCGTTTTCAAGAACCAAAATTGTCGCCTTATCTCCAAATTAATTATATCCCACGATATCACTATTAGAAAATGAATTACCAACCTACAGTCAGCCTCAACTTAAAAATACCAATTTGTTCAAACCAGAACAAACCCAGCGTAATTGTTTGATTATTACGAGTACTATGCAATCGAATGCACTACGTGGGCGTCCGTAGCTCCTCAATCAATGGTATCTAGATCTCTTTCCACAACTAATGCCTTCTGCGTGTCTGCCGACATAGAGGAGGAATCGGCCGAGATGAATAGCGTGCGGGGGCCGAAGAAATTAATTTATTTGCATAAGTTTTCTTATTTAAACGCCTCGCTTTGAGTTATGGGTCACGGTGAAGGATAACAGAGGCATTCTTGCCTACGCTAATTGAGATCGTCGCGTGAATTTGTCGTATAAACACGGTTTTCGAAATATTTGAACAGTCTGATTTAAAAATAAACTTGGTTTGTTGATTTTAACGTGGTTACTGTACTACAAATCCAGGTTTATTATGTTTTCTTTTGCGGATAGAGAGATTATTTGACAAATAGAATGATGTGTTGTCAAAGATTTATTTTAATGTAATACACTTTGTACCACCTGACCTAAAAAATACATTTTAACCACTCGTAGCAGACCGAAAGTGTCATTTTATAGCTCCATGTGGATATAGTAGTTTTTGTGATCTTAGGGCGATGAAGTAGTCCTTATGTGGTAAACAACCACGAGAATATATATTTTTTGTTTACAAATTTTAATTGTGATTAACCTACAATTAATAATTATCTATAGTTTTTCAGTTTTCTTAAATATTTTTACAGGAACGAGAATAATATTTATTTATTTCTGCACAAAGGAAGTAAAGTGGCAAGGGAAATAACACACTTCAGGCAAATTACAGTTATGCAGGGTGAGTCAACAAAAAGTGTCATCAAACCAAGGAATTTATCTACATGGAACGATTATTAACGCTGCGCGAGTATTCCAATTTTGAATCCGCCATTTTGATGTCTGAAAATTGGTGGGAAATTTAACAGTATTAACAGCCTCTTCCATTAGATAGCAATAACAAATAAAAACCACAGAAAGCAGCAAGTAAAACTTTTGAGTAAAAAAAATTCTAAATAGGTATAAGAAATGTTCAATATTTTATAGTTTAATTACAATTATTTGTGAAAAATAAAATATATCGTCACCAAACTTTCTTGTAAAATTGATGAAGGTACAAACGAAATATTTTGTCTACCTACCTATGTATCTTTTGTTCACATTATTTATGTAAAATACACCATTAGCCGTTTAGAAAAGTAAATATTTAAAATGCATTATGCATATAAAATTTAACTATCCTTTACTTACTTTAACTATCCTGGCTTATTTTTTGTATTGTTTATGTTCGCAGTTTTCATAATTTACTATTATATTAGCTAGGAACTATGATTGCATGTCTCTTAAGACTTTCAATTCTTGTTATAAAATCCAAATTTACCTGGGATAATTATGAAAGTCCAATACTCAAATATTGTCACTCAAAGTCTATAAATCAAAGAAACACAATAATAAACACACAAACAGAATCAAACCAAGAGAATCGCAATAAAATAAACCAACAAGACGCCAAAAATACAAAACAAACACTATATTTACCAAATTTACCCATAACACTGTTGCCGTGTTATGAAGATTTGAACCATTGAATTTTTAGATTAGAAAGAAAAAGACACTAGAATTCTAAGGTCTTGGTCAGGTGTACCAATACAAAACGTAGAAGTTGGGAGCAGTGTAACATCAAAGTGGCGGCTCCCATGTTTCCACACAAAATTGGATGCGCAGTCGTCTATAATCGTTCCATGTATATAAATTCCTTGCATCAAACCCCGTATTCGAAAGAGGGCGCTATATCCAAATCTGTAACAATACGCAGGGTGTTGTATTTACAAAATAGAAGTTGTGGTAAACCTGCTCTCTTTTCGGGACAATCTATATGGACAATGTCCATACTATAAAAATGTGTCCTTCTATCTCCTTATAATAATCGAGGATGAGTATTTCGTTGACTCACTGTTGACCCCTGTATGTAATTTTTACAAAAGGTCTTGAATTTCTTTTATAAAATCAGTTATGGTTTTATCAAAAACCGCTCCACGATCACAAATCGTATGTGAATCACACAGTATATTGCAACATCAATCGATATACGACTTTAAACTGACGTTATATACACTATGTACTTTTTCAAGGCATCGACAGCCTTAATCACGATAAACTTTTATTCAAACTGAATCAGTATGGCGTTTCTAATTATTAAGTTTTTATAATCTTACCTCACTTACAAGCACCATTACATGTCTATCACGTGCCAATAAGTCTGTCGAATACATTGAATCATCATGGGCCCCCCAAGGTTCAATTTTGGGCCCGTTATTTTCCTATATTTTTGTCAATGATATAATCGAGTTGGATGTTTGATAATCATGAGTTGTTTGATGTAAGCAGATGATCTTAAGATATATTCCTGAAATGCAAGTATTAGAGGTTGCCATTTGATGCAGTCAAATTTAACAAATATAAATACAATTAGTTTTTGTTCAAAATAAATTAACTTTAAATGTTCAAAAATTGTGCGTAATGACATTTAGCAACTGGTAAATGGATTGTATTTATTGGATGACGTATCTACAATTAAAATAAAATAAAGGAAAATAAAATGACCTAATATCAAAATCTCGATGTATTAAAGTAAAAAAAAAGAGGAACGACGGCTAGGGTGCTGCTGGATGACAACATAATTTAGAAATGGTCATGTTGAAGGTGCAAGTAGGTTATTTTAGGAACTTCAGAAAGACGAAGGTGATCATTTCAGGAATTTCTATAGAATGAGTTGGATTCCCTCTTGAGCATGGCCTTAGCTTCAAGAATACTAACGATTTACCTTATTAAAAAAATATTTAATTTGCTTTATCGATAACTAGTCGGCAAATAAAGAAAATGGATATCCTCATTGGATCCTAGACATATAAATTCGGCAACCCGTAATATGCTTCTGATTAAAGGAAACAACTATAGAATGTCAACAATTAAAAAATGTCACCAAAATTAATATCGGTTTGTGTATAACTAGAAAATTAACAAAGATTCCCGGTTTTTGTTTTAATAGGTGCTTTTAAAGCTCAAAGAACCTGTACGATCACGTCATTTTTTCATTAAATTTTCTTCTAAAGTTAACGCTTACCAGTCTCAATGAATGTCTGAACCAGTCTACATTACTCTGTAGTGTATCTACTTAAATCTAGAGCAACTTTATACTTGCTGTTATGGTGTATGTATAACATAATGAAACAAACATTTTATATGTGGGAGGCAACTAACAATCACCACAAGACAGTTTCACCGAGTTCAAAGTCATGAAGGCAAAATCGTAATTCGTTGGGACCCGCAACAGTCGCTACATGTTCTCGTGGGTGTGGTTCGTTGCGATCCTTGTAATCTCGTGTCTTGTGACTGTTTAGGTTCTATCTGGTGGCGCAAGAGTGGCTAATAATTGGAAAAATTAATGATCTAAGCTAAGGTGACGCAGACACCGCAGAATTGTTAAAATATGATTTGATGTATTTTAATAAATTACCTAAAACAACTGGTATTAGGAAATGATGAAATAAATGATTTATTTTTGGACATCAACAGAATAAAAGGAGTAGGTAAATTATGTAGCAACAATTTCCAATGAAAAGGTGACATCGGTTTTCAAATTTTGGAAATAATTAACAGAAAATTTGACTAGGTGCTAAATTACATAGTGTATACAAGGCTAAACACTAAAAGGGACTTAGTGTGGAAACTGTATAACAAATTTTTTTAACTTGTATCCAGTATTTCTGTTGAAAGAGTCCTTAATTAACCATTTAATTATCCAGTCTTGCATATACAGTTTTTTCTTGTTAAAATGAGGGCTCGCTAAATGATTTTTTTGCGTGCAGGACACTTTTTCTATCACAAATTAGTTATAAAGTGGATACTCGAAGGGGATGGTTCTTTATGAAACATCGTGAAAATAATTGTTTTGAAAAAAACATTGATCTCATTTAGATGTTCCAAAAAATATATAAAAAACACTCTATATACTAGTATTTCGGCTTATTAGGCCTTTTTCATAGAGTAATGTCTATTACTAAATGTTTCCAAGCGCGTTTTCGTTATTTATTTACGAGCACCTACCCCCGATTGATCCCACCATCTGGTAAAGCCTGAGTTTTTAGTACTTTTTCTAAGAAGGGCGAAATTGTAAAATCTATCTAATCATTCGTAGTACAAGGATTTATAATTAAAGATTTTTTAATTTCTAATTGCTCTAACAGATCTAAGCGCTTTCCTTTCTTTTCACGATGCAGTACCTTCATATTTTTCTGATCTATAATGATTGTCTTCTATACAATGCGTCGAAAATCCTGAATTTTTTGCGTTATTTAATATGGATTTTTTATGTTCTTTTACTCTAGTTTCAATACTTCTACCGGTTTGACCCACATACACGGCAATACAAATTAGTTTCTAAATGTGCAACTTTTCAAAACACTATTAAAAAAAGTGATTTTTGCTTATTTCGCGGAACTCGCCGAAACACTACATAAGTCAATAAAAATGTTCGTTTATGTGATTTTCTTCGATTCTATCTTTACATTTTGAAGAAAATGCTTTGTGTATGTCTGGCTGTAAACGCTAACTTGTTGGAAAGTCTATGAATGTCCGCATGGTACAAAAATGTGACTTCTCCAAACCATAAATATTAAATAGTTCTATCTGGAATTCCACAGAACATTTTCAATTCATCCTCCTCAAATTGAATCAAAGATAAACTTGTGACATTATTTACTACCTTTATAAATAAATATTTTTAAGTATACATTTAAAACAGCCTTGGAAATGATGGCTTAACAAGTAATAATAAATTCTTCACTGAAGCATTTCTCAAGACTTACAGATTACAGAGTACAAAGGAATGTTATGATTCTGTTTGTTCTTCATTACCTAAGTTATAGCATAATTAAGTTTATTAGCTTCATTTCAGATTGGCTTTATATACAGGGTACCGCCAAAGGAGTGTCTCAAAAGTACAGATAGGAACCAACATAAAAAAACAGAAGAAAAGTTTCGTGCGAACTACAGACTTATCTCAGTTTACTGTATTATCATTTAAAATAAACTTTTTATAGTTATTTAAAACTATAACTTGGTCTTGTATTGCAAGTATAAACCCCTCAGTTACGGAGAATAATTGGCCTGTTTGTATGAACTTACATGAAAGTTCTTTTTTTCTATGTTCTATTATTATTATTATTATTATTATTATTATTATTATTATTATTTTTTTTTTTTTTGTTGAAATCCAGTCGACCGGTTCCCTGGCTCCGATTCTCAGGGTCGGCCGCTGGTGGTTAACAGTAGCTACTCCCCACGTCCGTGGGGTGAGTAACTACTTCCGGGAATCGTGCGCCCTGAGTAGACGTAATGAGCCCAGAATGACCTCCTTCTGCATTCTTCCGGCTAGAAGATCTGCCGAATTTCGGCATCCCAGTATGATCTTTAGTTCCGAAAGCAGTGTATCTCTTGCTCCACCGAGGGCTCCCTATTATCAGCACCACAAGCTTCTCAGTATGTTCTGGATGGAGTCTGCGGTGTTCGAAGAGAAGGTCTCGATATTTCGTCCGTTTCTCCTCCTCTTTCAAGACAATGTTGGTCTCGGCAGGAGCCAAATCGATTATCTCAAGAAATTAGATTTTTAGGAATCACTATGGATGAGTGTCTGACGTGGAAACAGCAGTGTGCTCAAGTTGCTTCAAGGTTAAATGCACTGTGTTTTTTGTTTAGAAACTTGAGGGTGATTTTGTCAACAGACCAATTAATTATGGTGTATCATACACAGGTATCCTCCAGATTGAGATACGGCGTGTCCTTTTGGGGAAGTTCCGCTCAAGCATTGGATGTATTTATTGCTCAGAAACGTATTTTAAGGTGTATTGCAGGGGTAGAGCACATGTTCTTGCCGAGACATTTTTAAAACTTATAAAATTTTAACATTGACGGGTCTGCTAATATTGGATTTGTGTGTATCTATTTATAGAAGTAAGAGTGATTTTGTATTGAATAGTCAGGTGCATGAGATAGGCACAAGACAAACAAACTTGTTTTATATACCACCTTATAAATACAATGTCACTCTTAATTCTCCCAATCTATTGGGTTTGAAAATATTTAATAAATTGCCTATGTATATTAAGCAGTCCGCAAATTTAGTTGCTTTTAAAAAACACCTGAATGGCTATCTTTTAGATAAATGTTTTTACAATTTGACTGAATTTTATTCTGTATAGTTTTATATATGTATGTGTATTTATGTGTGTATATGTGTGTATATGTGTGTATGTATGTATATACATGTTGTGTTAGGTTTAAGATTGTATGACTATTCTTATATAAATGTAAATTTGTCAAAAGGAAAATAAATATTATTATATTATTATTATTATTATGACAAACTTTGTCTTGAGCAGGTGGTCGAGGAGGACTACATCAGGCTTATTGGCTCAAATCTGCCTGAGCGTGGGAAATGAGTAGTTCCAATAAATTCGGCACTTCTCATTCCCCACAACGGACTCAATATCCCCCGGAGCGTATGGCAGCACTGGTGTTTCGTCTATCTCGTACGAGTGCCGTATAGAAAGTAGTAGAGCACTCGTAAAGCCGCATTATGTCTATGGATATAAGCCGAGACTGCATATGCCCGACAAGCGGAGAGCAGATGCATGATTGTCTCGGGCGCCCTATGGCAGGCACTGCAGTTGACATCAGGACCCTCCTTATTATTATTATTATTATTATTATAAAGCATAAGGATAAATAAACGATGGTATGACTTGCACCTTTCATGTAAATATGCGAATATAATGAACACTTCTCTTACAATTGAAGAATTATTACTCTTAATCTCTTAAAATGCAAGTTTTGCTTTCCCATCTGAAGAAATATATAGGTATGATCAATTAATTAATTAATAATCTAATAAACAACCATTCGTGTCTGTCCCAGTGTACGTCCCACGAGAAATCTGTCGATTATTCTCCGACAATTCCGTAAAATTGAGCACGTACGGTGACATTACTGTAAACAAATGTCTTGAATTTATTATCCACAACAAATGACACTTTTGCTTAGTTACGCAATCCTGTGTTGGAGGTGCTTGTAATCAATTATTGCAATTTACGTCCTACATATCGCGATACTTGATGATCCTCGTGTGAATGGATAATGCAACATTTGCAAAATCATATAAATTACTTGACCAAGGACGAGAATCTTTCCTGGCTTAGATAGGTATTTAATTACCATTGTAAGAATTACCCACCTAGGTTTTTGTGCTCCCACAATAATTGTCCAACAATAGCGTTACCTAAATGATTTTATTTTAATCTTACGCACAAGACTGCCTCTTAATAGTAATATTTTTGGTAGGATTAAGTATCAGGTGGCCCTTTGACAGCAACAAGTGGTTGGTTTAATAATATTTTTTGAGTATATCTTCTTACTAACAAATATACCCACCTAATTTTATATTCCTGAATTTGTGTCACTCGATCGCGATACCGCTGTCTTTTGACCTTGAACGAAAACTTTTAACTTGGTCCTCATAACATAAACATTTCCAATATTAAAAAAACAAAAAATATTTGTTTAAAAAATGATGATCAGCATACAATTGCATTTAATTTATAACAAATAGGTCATGAGTATGTGTTCTACAGATAAACGAGAGAGTTAAAGATACTACAGCAACTTAAAAATAGTTAATATTGTAAAATAAGACATTTCAATAGACAATAAACAAAATATTATAGCAAATAATTGAGATCGCAAAAATGAAATAGAATTGAACTAATGATCGGGGTGTTGTCGACCGGATTCTGTGGCCATCATCCCATATGTTATCTACGCTAAATCATTAGTACAAGTAATATATAAATAGAGAGCCCAGTAAGGTCCCTTGAGGTACACCCATGTTCAATTTTGCAAATGCTGTGAAAGTACTGGAAATCTCTTCCAAGTGACAGTACAAATGAACAAATTCAGAAAATATCAGTGCCATAGACAAATTCCGTTTACTTTTACTTAAAAATACTTAAAAATTTTGTAAAATAAGACATTTTTAGACACAAGAAACAAAATATTATAGCAAATAATTGAGATCGCAAAAATTAACCAGAACAGAACTAATGATCAGGGTGTTGTCGACAGCATACTGTGGCCATCATCCTATACCTATGTTATCTATGCTAAATCATTAGTACAAGTCATATATAAATAGAGGGGCCAGTAATGTTCCTTGAGGTACACCCATGTTTAATTTTGCAAATGATGTGAAAGTACTGGAAATCTCTTCCAAGTGACAGTACAAATGAATAACTTCAAAAAATATCAATGCCATAGACAAATTCCGTTTACTTTTACTTAAAAATACTTAAAAATATTGTAAAATAAGACATTTCTATAGACAGATAATAAACAAAATATTATAGCAAATAATTGAGATCGCCAAAATTAAAGAGAACTGAACTGATCAGGGTGTAGTCGACAGCATACTGTGGCCATCATCCCATATGTTATCTACGCTAAATCATTAGTACAAGTAATATATAAATAGAGGGCCTAGTAAGGTCCCTCGAGGTACACCCATGTTCAATTTTGCAAATGATGTGAAAGTACTGGAAATCTCTTCCAAGTAACAGTACAAATGAACAAATTAAGAAAATATCAGCGCCATAGTCAAATTCCGTTTACTTTTACTTTTACGCTCTAACTAGTGAAGCACCTCCAGAGAGGTGTGCCTCGTCGCATTTTAATTCACCGCGGCACTCGATTTTAAATCACCTCAAGGTCTAACTCGCCGGCATTTTTATTCGACGCTGAAATTGCTACCACGGATTGTTTATTTGTGACATAAACGTGTTTAGTAAAAATATCTTCACCTGCATTCTTGAGAGGCACATATTATGATCACGTCACCAGATAATAGCGCTTGGTTTATTGTACGCTTCGCGTATAAATTATTGGGATGGATGTTACAGGACCGGTACCTGTACCTTTTATAGACTGGTAACTAATCTTTTCACATATTTGGATAAGCACTCTCAGGTTTAAACCAATATGTCGCATTGTTCACTTATAATAATAATATTAGTAATAATAAAAATGTTCTTAATACACTTCTGGAAGATTCTAACATATTCAATTGGTGTGGAAAAACCAACGGGTCACCAACGGGTAGAAAACCTAAATGTACTAACATGAAAACAATAAATACAGACTTGAATGCTGCACCCAAATTCATGTAAGGAGAGAATAAATATAAATAGAAAAGAAATAGGATTAGAGAAAGGAAGTTTTCTGTGAAGCGGTTCTCGAAACCGTAAAAATTAGAAAAGAGGTCGAGGGGGTCCTGCGAAAAGTCGTGATTTCGGCAGTCCTAACGAGGCCATTGGGCGTGAGAACAAACGCTAGTGCTAGCCGCATCTCTCTCTCTCTCTCTCTCGATCGACGAAAATTTTGCAGAGGTATTTTAAAAAAGCGTTTAAATTTGGAAAACGCATAGGAAACGAGACGAAAATACGCCTAGGCATAGGAGAAAGGCTTGGGGCTTCGCTTCGCGATCCCTGCTCGGAGGTGATAGCTTAGGAACTTTGTCGATTTGGCGACGGAATTTAGAGCGAAACAAAATCGACGCGTTTTAATATATACCTAATATGGATTTGAGTGGACAACTGGTTGAGAGCAGTTGACAGTTGAGTAGAGAGCAAAAAACCTTTGACTAGGTTAATTAGCATTACTTTATGATAAAAGTACATATATTTTTAAATAAATAACTGCGTCTGACGAAGCCACCTCCGTTGTCACCTTAAAACGTCTGGCGCAGGTTTTACAACCTCATTGCGATTATGAATACAACACTACGTATTATTGGGTACGATACTACAAAAAAACAATATACAATAATTATTACATACATACACTACACAATTAGTTCTTTATATTATTATTCAGTGAATGGTTAATTACACTTACTTGCAAAGAAACATACAACACGATACAAAAATGGCTGTACCATGACTGTTAGAGTAGCCACTGTCCGAGAAGCTGGAGAAGATAGTCTACGCGTAAGCGCGGTTTCAATTAAATATTTAAGTATGGGAAATAAATGTATTTCCTAAAAATAAATATAAAATTGTTTAATTTATACAGAGCACTGAGAGTAGGTAAATCTACTACTAAATATTTTGTAGGTAAATAATTGTTACATTCTAGAAAATAAATATTTTCTAAATGCTTGGAACAAACCAAACAGTTTTTACAAGTATATAAATTCTTGGTAATTCTCTGTACAAAGAAATGTTATTACCTATAATAAATATAATATGCAAAAACAAATAATTAATAATTTAAGAAAACTATGGATTATTAGCGGTTTTCAGCAAGATTTTTCCCTCAGTGTACTTCAATAATTTTGAGTACATCTCTGGGAGCTGATTTCCATATAATATGCGAACTGGTTTTCTGAAATAATACCATAAAGTTCCACTCCGCGGTTGGGGCTTTATGTAGAAAAATTATTGTGATTATGAACAGCGCCGTTCCGGCTCTATGGATTTTTATTACACACCGATGCCTGCCGGTGCTGCCGATTCAGTTATTAGCGATTTTTAATTAGTATGCGTCGGTCGTTCATTGACGCTATTTTTACATCAACAGTATCAACATCATTGATCTCTGGGTAGACGGAAAGCGATGAACGCATAGAACAATGTAATATTTTAATAATATATTTTGTAACATGTATCTGTTTACAGATAGTTATATAATATGTAAGAGAGGGTGGGAAATATTCTGAGATCGACTGGGTGTTCTTTGCTTCATTTAGAAAATAATAGTATGTTTGACAGCGGATTTTTCAATTCAGTTTTGGCGGAATAAAGCTATTAAGCCACGATTTTTTTAATACAACAAAATGTCCATCGAATAGATCTCATAAAACTGCAAAATTTTCCCCAGTTAACCGACTTTGTTACAGTCTCCGAGCTCCTGTACTGAACATAGAAAAAAAACAACACCCTGTATATATTGCGCGTACCGCACAAGTTCCTCGCTCAGGTATTTATTTAAATGACATTATAGATAGGTATGCGGAGATTGTCTGAATAGTGAATATGAATACCAATTTTGTATATTTAATTAGCTTCCTTATTTGGAACCTGATCTGCTGCATGATTATACATTCTGATAGATTTCTATGCAAGTATTTAAGTTTTAAAAATTTGTCTAAAGTTGACTGAAACCACAAGCAAGCATTACAATGTATATTGTTTCTTTATTTTTTATTAAACACCACGACATGCAAAACCTTGCAATAGATATTGTTAACACAACATTTTAAAACCCAATTAAAATACCAATGCCCTTTATTTTCTTATATTTTATTATTTTTATCAAACAGCTTGGCCAATTAATGATTGAATAAGCTGACCGCAACTGGTTGGTTCATCACCAACCGTTCCTCCAAATTGTACACAGTTTTATTCAACATTTCTGGTTGAATTTCAGTTATTTGCTCCCCAACAGTCTTTCAATTCTTCCAGCGTTGTTCGTTGTGTTCTAAACACCAAATTTTTTAAATAACCGCACAGCGAGGAATCCGGTGGGTTAAGGTCAGACGATCTTGTTGGAGCTATGAATTTACAAAATATCTGCTTATAACACGATTTTTAAAAACATCAGTTAAAAATTCTTTCACTGGTCTGTAAATATGTGGGGGTGCTCCATCCTGCATAAAAATTATGTTTTCAATTCCTTCATGCTCGTTTTGTATCCGTAGAATGGCATAATCTCCTAACATATGCAGGTATCATTCACCAGTAACAGTTACAGATACGGCCTCTCCATTCTGTATCTCCTCAAAAAAGTATGGTCCAATGATAAAAGTAGATGTGAAACCACACGAAACGGTGACTTTCTTGTCATGAACACCTTCCTGAATGATTTCATGTGGATTATCTGTTGTCCATATTCGACCGTTTTGAATATTGACTCGACCATTTAGAGAGAAATGGACCTCATCTGTCCATAAAATACGAAGTAACGATTCGGGTTCAATTTTCATCTGAGTCAATATTTGTAAAGGAAAATCGTACCTGATAGGAAAATCTGCACCATTTAATTCAAACAGCAGTTTTAGGGATACATTTTGGGATTTTGCATAAAATTTTTCAAACCGTGGTAAGGCATTTCCAATCGTTCTAATATCGAATTCACACTACAGATTGCTAACGGATTAGTGTTGGCTATGTTTTGATTTTCCCGAAGAACTCTGCAACAGGACATCACTAATCCTTGGTCTTCCCGATCTCGGTAGGTCAGTTACAGACCCTGATCTTTTAAATTTCTTACGCTTTCATTTCACAGGACCCTGCTCAGTTTTGTTTATAATTACATAGTTTAAGATCTGCTAAATTACAATATATCAAATTTTTACACACAAACAATGTGTTAATAAATTTAAGAATACATTCTAATATATTTTTTATATACTTATTTTATAATAAAACCAGTTCATTTCAAGGAATGCACGTCCTCGTATTGTGGTCCTGGTTACTATTAATCACAGGTAGATTGTAGTTACCACGAAAGCACTTGTTCATCATCCAGATGAGGAGAGCAGACCAAATTCGATGGCAGACTGGTCAGACCATCACACCACTGATACGACATCGCGACCGGTTCTGGGTAATTACAAATTTGACTGTTTTCATCTCGACTGGTTTCTTAACCTTGAGCCTCTAGACTGGGTCACAAAGGCATTTGTTTTCACGATACTATACACATAGTGCCAAAAATTCAGTAAGTATAGAGTTCTCAATGGAAACGTGATACGACATAAGTATTCATAGAAGTACGCATTATTTTCAGGATTGTGATATAATTATATTTATTCGACAATGATTGATTGGTATAGCAAGGTAGTATCCATGTTTGAAAATATAAAAAAAAAACGGTCAATTTAACTTGTTCACACTGTATATTTGGACACAAAGTCACTTTTCCTTTTATTAATTGATATTAAAAACAACTAGCTAGGTTTAATTGTTTTGAAAAAACAATTATCAAAACAATTATTTTCACGATGTTTCATAAAGGACCATCCGCTTCGAGTATCCACTTTATTAGCTAGGTTTGTTGAAATGGAAATAATTATTTGTATATCAGAAATGGAAAGTGGGAAGGCAGTTTTCTCTCTAGAGGACGGGCAATGATTATTTTTCCTACGACCATAGCAGAAAGTAAACATTTATTGGTTACATTAGGATGAATGGTATAAAAAATACTACTTTCCTTTCTACCCGCAAATAGAATTTTGCCAACTGATAACATAATATGTCGTGTCTCACATCGTTTGAAAGGTATTTCAATTCTTTTCACACCAGTTGTTGAAAAAGAAATCGAGTCATCCGTTTTTTTAATTACAAGCGTTTATGTGTCTCCTTCAGTGAGAGAGTTGAGTTGAGTGAGTTTGCATACTATTCACCCTACATTATCTCATAGGGAGGAAATTGGCAATTTGTGTGTATATTATTTATTAATAAACGCGTTTGTTCCGTTATTCCAAGAAAATGCAATCAAAGTGACTCTAAATGATTAGAAAGGTTTGTTATAGTCACATTAAGGCTGCGATTGGTTAGAATTTTAGAACTTGTTTCATTTGAAATGGCTTATGTCGAATCATTTGAAAATCTCACAGCCAGGAGATATATTTTCTTTTGAGAATTCGCTACTATATATCGTAACATTCGGAAACAGTGTAATACAACCTAAACAAATTTTATTCATCATATTTAATGGTTACATGCTTTGGATGCAGAGAAAAGGCTGGACCATCTTTAATTTATATTTATAACCCACTGCCTTTCTCTTTAAGAAAGCTATCACTATTGGGTACTTAATGTCAGTATTGTCTACAACACTTAATGCTGCCTTGGGCTTTTTCTAATGGGACTTATTTCAATTTACTCGAGTTAGACCCAAGATTCCTACATTTAGTTAGACCTTGGTAAGTTTGTATTACTTTGACGTAATTAAATATAAATTGTTTCAATATCTCAGATGAATTTCTTAGCTAAGCATGCCCACACAGGGCATAAGGCAAGGGGTAATTTGGCACTATGATAAACAATTTTATCATTTCGCATTTGTAGTATTTGTTTATTGCTGTCTTAACAAAAGTTTGTTAATAATTTTCCACATACTAAAACCCTGATATATTTGTATTACCAAACCAGTCGCCCGCCAGTATCCATTGACCGTGGTTATGACTTGGGATGGTTTGGGGCCGAACGGAATTATCGCTCTTTATCCTCCCCATCGCTGTTGGGCGGACTGCCTCGTAGAGGTGAACCCCAACCTTCACCAACCCCGATCACAAAAAGTGATAGGTGTGGGCGATTCGTGGAGCCTCCTCCTATCCTGGCTCTACCCTGCAGGCTGGGTAGGATCTTCTGGCGCTCTTCTGTCTTGTCTTCTTTCTTCGCCTCATGTCTAACCCACCGGGGGTAGTCTGTCTCGGGTGGGGGTAGCAAATGCCACTTTCGTCCTGAGTGGTGGTTTGGGGTAGGTCGGGAGTGGCTGGGTAGCCGGAGATGCACCTCTAAAGGAGCCGACTGGTCCTTTAGCTTTATGCAAAGTAAGGGAAGGGTACTCGAAGTGAGCCCGCGACCGCTGTTACCGATCTTACTCTCATCCTGGGTCCAGCAGTTGGAGTCTTGGCAGCTTGTGTACAGCGGCCGCATCGGGCTCGTAGTCCGCGGCTTCCCGGAGACAAACCAATCAGAGATGACAAATACAAACACAAGTCACTTACCTCATTTAAAACTCGGGTACCTGAAGGTTGATTCGTTGAGTAAGTATTACATCATTAATTTTCCAATTGGATTATATTATCCACGAACCTGGGTATTTGTGTAAGATCATTCGGAAAAGCCTCTTTAACATCTAGTGTTCCTTTCGTAGAGCAAAGTTTCTTTTGATATTTTGAGTTTGAAAAAATTTGCCAAATTTCCAGTAATTTCTCGTTTCTCGTATTTTACAGTCAAAAAGTGGTTACAGAAGTGATTTACATGATCACAATTTTCTGGTTTTACAATGAAAGATAACGAATACAGCTGAATCAGCAAATCTAAGTTACGACATCACAAAATTATAAGCAAACTTTCACTTTTCGAATTCAAACTTCTGTATATAGGTACCTATTCCTTTCCATTAAAGAACAATAGACTAAATAATAGTCAGTATTATGTTGTATTCCTCGTATCAATTAAAATAAAGGTTTAAATACATAGCGTAGAGAGCAAATTTATTTTCCTAACAAACAAATTACGTACGACTAAAAAAACGGTTCCTTTTTACGAACGTACCCAGGGGCGTTAATAGCAGACTAGTATAATCATAAACATCTGAAAAGGCGTGAACATGGAAATACCAGTTTTTTAGAATTATCTCCGGGGTAATTAACGATATCCCAGTTTCAATTCAGTTAAGAAGTTGAGGATTGACGGTATGGGCTGAATCCCCTGGGGCGGCCCACATTCCATGTAAACAAAGAATACGACAAAGCGAGACGCTGCGAGTAAAGGTGTCCGCACAAGGCGATATCGCTCGTGCATTTTAATACGTGACCAATAGTTATTTATGATCACGGATTTCTTAAAATAAACTGGATCGCTAATACATACTGGTGGGGTTAGCTAAAAATAACAACTGATAGGCGGCCGCCATACTGTGCTAACTTCTAGGTATTTTATGAACTAAATGATGGTAACACTGTTGAGTTACCAGCACTGCTTTTATATTTTCTTTTTGTTTTGTGGTTTATAAATGAAGTTCTGTGTGCAAGGTGCAAGTTATTTATTTCTTAATCTGAAGGAAAAACATGCAATTTCATCATTTCATCCATTTGGTCGAAGTATTCAATGTTGAAGGTTGCGATAAGTCTAAAAACGTAGATATCTGTTATCTGAAGAGTCAATCGAAAGGATACAAGGTGAAAAAGGCTGCAGTTTTGGAAATAGTGCAAATTGAAGAATTTTTGACTAAATCTTGTGATAAAGAATATTTTATGATTAAGGTAATAACTCTTAACTTTTTAGACAATATGTATTAATAATACTTTGAATCATTTTAGGTTGCGCTAGTAATAGGAGTCTCTGGTGCTTGTCGATGCTACGAATTGACGAATTTGAAAATCACTAATGTATAGGACACTGGCGCGTATCTAGTTGTTTCGATACCAGATACCAAGACCGGCATTTCACGAAAGTTTAAAATTATAAATGAAGGATTTTCTATCAACGACGTAGAGATGTGTAGAAAATGTATTTCCCTAAGACCAAAGAACTTATCACAAAACAGATTCTTTTTACATTATAAGAATCAAAAATGTACTTCTCAGCCTGTTGGAATCAACACATTGGCAAAGGTTCCATCAAAAGTTGCATCGTTTCTGAACTTGGCAAACGCGGAAGCTTATATTCGCCACTATATGAGGGTGCACTTCAATAACTATATTGGGAAATAAAGGTGCCGACTTTACACCCATTAATGGTTTGGTGGGTGGAAGAGCTCTGCTGTGGCAGAGCTATATTGAAGACTCCATATCTAACAAACTTGGTATTGCAAGGAAAATCCAAGGTTCTTCTCGTTCAAGTCATTCCTCAGGAGAGGAGACATCCAAAATTTGTTGCAAGAAGCAACTACAAGCTTCCTATTAACGGAAATGAAGTGAAATATGAAAAAGCGAAGAACGAAATGTCTATTAATATAAATGTTAATGTTAATTTTAATAAGTAAATTAAATTTGGTTGATTTAAGTTTATATTTTTTTATTATTTCAGTAGTGGATAATAGGTTACTTTATATGCTTTATGAGTGTGGATAAAACTCCTATTATAATGTGATTGTGTGTATAAATTATATTTTAAATGTGTTTTTATTAAATTCCTACCATAATCGTAATGATTTTGAGTTTTGAAGTTGTTAATGTTATCTTCTAGAAAAGCAGTTATTACCATATTGTGTATTATAAACTTCATGTAATTTTATAACAAAATAACTGATTAACCTATCCCAATTCATTCACAATATTTAATATATCTTAACAGTGTAAAGTATAAATTTGACTAATAACTACTTGAAATTACTAATTGTATGATGTCATTCAGTTAAAAAATATTTTTTTAGTGCCGTTTTTACTGATAAGACGTGCAGCTACTTTCATCGTAGCTTTTTATATATGCAGCTCCTGCCACAATTAAAATAACTATAAACATATGTCTAATTCTTCGATAAATACCTACCTTATATCGATACCTTTTTGCCAAACTATCGTAAGTACAATATGCAAATACACATCTTGGCAGAGGTAGATAGATCCATAAATATGTAAGCGTATTTAAATGTTACACGGTTAAATAACTGCATACATTTTATCGTAAGTAACAGAACTGTAATAGGCAGAGTGGCAGAATTATCGTAAGTAGCCTAAGGTAAAATTTAGTGAGTGACTTACGATATTTTGGCAAAAAGGTATCGCTATTAGAGTTCCTCAAAACAATATACAAAACTGATCCTAACTAATTTTTATACTGCAATCAGACAAGGTTCAAATACTTGGTTGACAAACCATGTTACTTTAAAGTTTTTTGGGTTAGTTACTAAATTATGTTTAGACAAGTAACTATTATGAACCAGTTATAATTCCGGCTAATGTAAAATTTATTTAAAAAATTAAGTTGTAACAGGAGAAATAAAGAGTGTCGTCAATGAATTTAATATACATAGGTACCTACCAGACATACCATTGGAAGATTTGTACATGTAGGGAGTGTCTTTAGAAGCACATAAATTTCGACTTTGTCGAAAATCATTTCAAGTCAAATTACAAAGAGATGATTCCAATTATTTGAAATGCACTATAAATAGAAAAAAAATATGTGTACCTTTGCTGCACAAATATAACTCTTGAGTCCAGTCCTGTCAATTACTAGTCATATCTAATGCACAAATAATACAATTTAATCTTTGATATAACCCTATATTAAGTTAACTTTTTAGACCCGCTGTTAAAGTATTTTTATTACAACAGTGTACATATTTTATACCCATATCCATCCATATAAGTAATATTTAGTTAGTCATATGCCCATATCTCACCAAACTATTTTCAAAATTTTCCTCTGTAAATACCTCAACATCATTAGCTGAAAAGTAGCCAATATGGAATGTTAGCACAGTATGGCGACCACCTTACAACTGACAAAATGATAGTTAGGAATCAGCGATCCAGTTTATTTTAAGAAATCCGTGTTTATGATACACGTGTTAAAATTTGATTTTGTGACTGAGGAAGTTCGCGAGACGACCGCATGAGAGCGGAGCAATCTTACGAACAAAATAAAAGCATTTTTAACGCATAATAATATCTCTACCCCTCATTCTAAACACAAGGATTAGCCCGAAAGTCTGATACTTGGGTGGGAGAGGGGGGCATTAGCCGCATTTGTGCCTCAGTAATGACTTAGGTTGGTAACTTCTAACCACCATTCAATGCTGGAATGAGGAAAACCTGGAAAACCCCATAAGATAGGGGACAGACAAACGTCAACTGATTTTAATCTCTAGCATTACACCAAGCTGACATTCTTCCCATCCTAGGCCATCGCCGGGGTGGTTGCCAACCTATCCCTGCGAACAAGGCTTAATACAATTTACTTAAACATTGTCTGGTTGAATGGAGATTCGAACCCACGACCTCGAGACACTAAACTCTGAACTACCGGTTCGCCTAAATGGACATGCATCATACAACGTTTTCCAACAGTGACTTACACCAAACTTCCCTGTTATTGCTGAGATTTATATTGACTTATATCATAAGTACTTAGCATTAACATCGAGCTCATGTCAACAATTAACACCCTTTTATTAAATACACAAGTAATAAATGAACGAGTCCACCAGTAGAAACAAATATTTCTGGAAGGATGCCTGCTGATATTCCAACATTTTTGAAATTTTCAAATAGTAGACTGTACGTCAGACATGGTTATTTTCATATATAATTTGATAGAGGTCATTTGTACATTTAATTCAATCTACATTATTTCTGCGATATACGCAAGAACAAAAGGAGTTTATATTGAAAGTCTTTTGGATAAGGAACCATTTATTTAAAAAAAAATTAGGTCTGGTTGTTGAAAATGGTGTACTTTTGGTTTTTATTTGAAGGTTATGTAAAATGTTTTCAAGATAGCCGTTCCATATTCACGGATAGAGAACGAAAAAACGTCGTTCGATTCATTTTTAAATTAACCCGTAACAATGAGAAACAGATTTATATTGATTAATCATTAAAGTGCATTAGCCGAGCATTGAAAACCAACTCTCAGTCGTTGAAGAAAGTATGCACAATGACATATCACCATCCAATTTACTACCTATTAGACTAGTCCTAACTACAACAAAATATAAAACGTGATTAATGAAATTCATAGATTTTACGCACGCAAGAGTTTGTCGCGTGAATATAAAAACACGTAAAAATACTGACGTCTGTGGCCACCCTAAGAGTGACGGTACAAGAGCAGACATACAAACGACTAAACACTGTCTCATCAAAGCCTGGTTATCTACATAAACACTGATATAGGTAACGGACTGCATTGTAGTATAATATTAATGACGATTTATAGTCTGGGTGAAATTTTATTCGTTAGATTTACATGTGAAAGGTCGATGCAGCTGTGTCAGGTGGATAGGTGGACTTTGAGTTTGTGGGTTAGTCTCGTATGCATGTCAGTATGCCACGTTATGTTTCAGATTCCAGATTTATCAAATAACATCCAAATTAGTGCAGGCAAGGCTTTGAATTACCACGAAAAAGTTTATTTAATGAAATATGTGTTTTATAGATAGATATCCTTTTTGGAGGCTGATATTTCTGTTCAGGAACTCTACAGTAGGCATTTTTCTATATGCCGCCATTGTTAATATTGTGGATAAGCCCTTGAACTAAATGATAAGAAAAAATCTGGAATGAGAAAATCAAAAGAGAAGCACATATTAGGACCTTTCGCCCTACATTTATGTGAAATTTTACTGTATTTTTCTATGTAACGTACAGCTTAGTCGATATAAAAGTGACCAACTCCTTATTTTTTCAAAAAACCAACCTTTGACTGATCGGTCGGCGCAAAAGTTGATTATTAGTTTTTTGTATTTTTCAATGGTGGCATAATACCCAAATAAATAAGACAAACTAAATAAATGTAATAAAATAACCACCAATCTTGTCTAATACATAAAATAACTCTGATATGTGCTAAATAATTGGTAATTTTATCATAAATTTCTAGTTTTTCAATACCTAACCTTATTTGACGTTTGAACGCCATATTATTTGTTCATCTTTAAAATACCCGAACCTGAACGATCAAAACCAGGCGCGCCATACAGAAAAAATCAGTATGAAACGACACGGTCAATCATTGTGGATCTGAATGTAGTAGCAGTATCGATGATTATCGATTTCTTGTTATTGTGTTTTTGTAACCTCGCCTAAATTCATGAAGAGATCGTGTTCCGATTCCAGCTTATTGTGTTGTGATGCGCTCACCTGTGTGCTTCTGTGAATTATAATTGACTGTATTATTATGGCTTTTTCCATTCCAATCAGTTGAGCATTTCCTTTCAAAATTAGTTCCTGGAATGATCTTAGTAAGTTGAAAAAAAGCAGGTATGTATCTTTACATTTTTTTTGTAAGCATTTAATGAATTTGTACGATTGTAAAAGTTGTGTTAAATATGTCCGGATCAGCAGTGAATTCCTCGAACCGATTTGTTTATGTTACTTAGAAATCAGAGAGTACCGCTGGTCTAGCCAAAGGAATAAAGACTCGTTATATTTTGACCCTTGCGAATGTTCACCTTCACTATAAGTTATATTTAATTTTAAGTTGGAATTTCTTTTTAATAATTGATTGTTAGCATCAGAAGTGGGATAATCCAAATCCAAAAGGAGTTTACGTAAAGTCTAGTGGAAAAAATGTAATGAAGTTAAATATAGGTTTTGAAAATACAAGTGGTATTGATGCGATTGCACATGATTGTATTATTGAGGTGTGATCTGATGGCCAATGCATGCAATACGAAGTTCATGGGTTATACATGACAGGTGTCCAGGTGGCACTTAAAGTATATAGTACAGTATGGTATTTTGGTGTTATGTTTTGGTTTGGTGTCAGTGTTAAATTACCAAATAATTAAAATTTTGTTTTCTGTTCCAGCATTACCAGTTTCCTGATATTGGTTTGGTTTGATATTCTTGAAACAATGGCCGATCAGGGTAGTCATTTGTACAAAGTAATATGCAGCAAAAAGTTTAGGACGCCGAATAACCTTTTTTCGATATATGTAAGAACTTTCGTTTTACTGTATTGTGATTGCAATTCCGAAATTACAATGAAAAATATTTTGACAATATTAAAAATGTTTCCATATAACAAATACACAGCACTTGCCTAAATTACAAGCATCCAATTCGGCAGCGTGTCGCTGAAACAAAAGCAACTTTTAACAACCGGCTGCAGTAGAAACTGGTTCTAGTTCGTATGAGATATAATTTTGTTGGCACTAATAGCCACATTATTCTATTAAGTGATACATCTACGTCAGAACTGAACTAATTTATCATTATGACAGACTGATTATACGAGTAGAAGAGATTAGCTTCTCTGATATTTTTCTGAAAATAAAACTTACCTTTCAGCATGTAGCGAATCAATTTTAACTTCATGAAAAGCATGTATTAATAAAATATAATGAACAGGTTAAATACATCGTACTGATTTCTATACAATTATATGCTGATTATTTCATATTCTGCGGAAACAAAATTGAAGAAAGTGTATTGCATGGACTAGGACCGACGTGTAAACGTTGAAATGTTACTTCTCTTAAGCACATCACAGAAATGGACAATCTCTTTTGAGGGAGGGTACATATGAATGAACCACTTTTATGCTTTTCTGAAGGTATAGACGTTAAGGGCCTGCTGATATTATTAATGGAGACATTTGAGGCTGAATTTCGACGGTTTCTGGTTTCTTTTTTGAATTTCCACGTTCTTCATCCATCTGTAGATTGCTATAAAAGTTCTTTGCAATCGAATGGACAGTGATTTTGATTAAACTTTATTCTAACACGCCACTTTTGGCCAATTGAGAAACAATTCTGTATTAATGAATGGTTTTTAATATTCTTGAATCCCACTTGAAGTGGATACAGGACTGTTTTTGTACTATTTTCCACTTAATTTCCAATATGGATTGACTGTCAAAAAAGTCGTTGACAGGTTGTCTCCCCTCGTTTCGCTTTTAGCCTTAAAAATACCCTTACAGGACATAAACTCATATTTGAATTGTTTTTAACTAGCCATTTGGGATCTGCACACTTTTTATTGCTCCCTTGTGTTGTTTTTGCAAATACAAGGTTGTATTTGTTTCTCCCAGTGTTTGACCGTTGATGTGTAATTCTTCTTTAAAAACATCCATCTGTGCTCGGGTGCCTTCACCTCCTTTCCAAGCGAACTCATGCGACAGAGAAAAACACTCTTCCGGAGTTTCTTCATCACAACTGTTGATCAGCTTTTTCAATTCATTGTAAGGCGGGAAATATGCAGATTGCTTACGTTTATCCCTTCTTTTTGCATTTCTTTCATCTCGGGCTGATTTAAATTCGATCTGTTCAAACGGATTTATTCTGATTCCATTCTCATTAAAATACTCTGTAGCGTTCCAGAGCGTTTTACGGTATTCTTCTCCATATTGTTTTCAAATGTTGAAAGCCAAGATATTTAAAATACATGTAAGTTCAGAGACTGGGGTACTTTAATCTATTTTATAGTTTTTTCCATACAAAATGACGTAAATTGATCGCAAATGCTCTACTTACTTTTCTTTGTGTTTATCGGTTTATAATTAATCACGTCTTTATCGATTTTTTGTTCAGAAATATATCTGATGATCACTTATTAATACAGATTTTGTTCTAATATGTATGGGTTAAATAATCAATGTGATATTAAAAATATAAATACTTTCATACATAAGCATTGTAGCGGAACGTGTAGGTTCCTTATATACAGGGTGTTCCACATAAAAGTCCTCAGCCTCGTATCTCGGCAACGGAAAGATATATTTTGATTTTGAAAAAAAACAGATGATAACTAGCACCCAATACATACAATCTCAATTTTCTTGAAAAGTATTGAGCGTCCCAACTTCTCCTTTGGTACACGTAATACACAGCTCATACAGACTACTCAGTATAAAAATGAACGACTTGAAATGGGTCCCAGGGAGTGAAAAACAGGTAGCACACAAAACAAACTCAATTTTCTCAAAAATTATTGGGCGTCCCAACTTCTCCTTAAGTACACGTAATACCCATCTCATATAGACTACTCAGTAAAAAGATTATTGACTTGAAATGAATCCCAGGCAGTGGAAAACAGATAGCATCCAAAACAACAATCTCAATTTTCTCGAAAATTATTGAGCGTCCCAAATTCTCCTTTGGTACATGTAATAAGCATCTCATATAGACTACTCAATATAAAAATCATTGACTTGAAATGGGTCCTAGGGGTTGAAAAACAGATAGCACCACAATCTCAATTTTCTCGAAAAGTATTGAGCGTCCCACATTCTCCTTTGATACACGTAATAAGCATCTCATATAGACCACTCAGTATAAAAATCATTGACTTGAAATAGGTCCTAGGGGGTAAAAAATAGATAGCATCCAAAACAAACAATCTCAATTTTCTCGAAAATTATTGAGCGTCCAACTTAATACTTACAATAGTGAAATAATATGTATTTAATTTTGTTTCCTTCTAATCAAAACCTACTGTGATGAAGTTTCGTTATACATTCAGGATTTATTTTAGGACAAACGTACAAATAATTATGAATTACTTATTATACAAAGTGAATTAGGTACAGAAATACATATTATTTCACTATTTCTTAAAAAGAGCTATTAAATTGACTTGGATAATTATTGTTTCATTGTATACGGTAATAATTCGAAACTCTAACATACGCTTGAGTTTGGGCCTCACCCAATGAAGAGCCCGATATCTCTGAAACTATTAAGTTTTTGAAAAATAGTCATTTAACAAAAATTGTTTAGAATTGAACAAAGTATCGGATAAACCTTGTTGCAAAGTTCCTGCCAACGAAAAATTTCTTTCTACTACAGCGCCATCTCCAATTTACTCAAGTTGAACTCCGTGATGAAGCCATAGATGAGCTCTATCATCTGTTTTTTTCAAAATCAAAATATATCTTTCCGTTGCCGAGATACGAGGCTGAGAACTTTTATGTGGAACACCCGGTATATCTACCTAATAATTATATTACCCATTATTTGGTTTTTGTTTGTATTGTAATGGCTTGTTAGTTACGTCTCAGTTATATTGAATTTGCGTGTTCGTCAAGATATCACACAACATTTCATTGTTAATCAGTCTGTGAAAAGTTAGTTACTTCTTCAACAGCCTTATCCGTCATTGCGTTATAGTTGCTATAGTTTTTTTAGACCGCTACACAATGGATTTCGTAATAGCACTGTATCTTTTTCATTAATTCTGGTGTGATATCTGTATATTTAAGTAGTTTTTATTTATTCCAATATATAAGCTGAAATATTATGCATAACTTTTTAAGTATGAAGAAGTGCATCATCTGGAGGATACTTGTATATATTTAATATTGCGTCACTAATTTGGTAGTATTGGTTATTAATTATTATTACTGTAATCGAATATACATTTTATACAACTAGCTTATTTAATGATGTAAAGCCTAATCTTTCTCTAATTTAAAATCGTATCAGTGATTGCATACTCTAAGAACCACGAAATTTCTTTCCAGGTAAAGAAAGCGGTCGACGACATATTTCTGGTTTAACTTTCATCTTTTTAAGCGCCTGAGGCTTGCAGTAATTTGTCCATTTAGAGACTGGTATCGCTAAAGCGACATTCAAGTATTTGTACAGCACTTATTTTGATTACAAAAAAAAATACTGATTTTATAAGAGTTAATGCTTGTTGTAGACAACTGCTTAAAACGTTTTCCATTTATTTTAGCTATCATTTAGTGATAATACACTCTTTGACATCTTTTAAAATATAGAAAGAAGGGAAAGTAGTAGTGTCACATTTGCAATGAAATTTCTTTCGCCTATCGTCATGCTGGTATCTGCCCAATACTCTAAAACATTGCAAATTAAGTCTGAACTGAACGAGCATGATTTACGAGCAGTAATTTAAAATATTCTTCCAAGGCGTTTTTCCGGTAAAGGCCAAAGTCAATCTTTAAATTAAATACTTAAACTAAATATATATTTATGAGTATTTCTAGGCTTATTCAACTTTAGGTTATATCATACATAATATTTTTTATAAATAGGTAATATGGATTACATGCACTGAGAATAAATAAAGATATATCCAAGTATATAATTTGTATATAATATGTCTACATTTTTTTATTGATAACATTTTTTAAAACTACTTAATAAACAGTTTCTCGAGAATTCCCTTCTCTACAAAATACTCAACTTACAAGCAAGAAATTTGAGATAAAATCCAGAAAAATTGCATCTTTACGAGTTACATTTTAGCCCAATTGCTTGTCGTTTTTAATAGGAATTGTGTGTGTATTAAAAAAATTACATTAGTTAGAATTAAATTGAAGTTTAACGAATTCAGTTTTACCGCTACAATTCCCGAATACGGTAAACTTCTTTAGTATTTCAGCAATAAATTGACTAACTTTCTTCTAATGTAATCGAATCTCGAATCTCTTGCTGTGTTTAACATTTAAATAGTTCCCACTCTAGTTATTTGCAATTTACATTAAATTGGGAAGGCAGTTTCGTGGAAAATCAATTAACATTTTTATCAACTTGATTTAATTGTTTATATCGCTTGTAATAATGCTGTATTTAGTTCTGCATACAGCTTTCAGCTAGGTAGGTATATATTTACTATGGACAATAAAGTAATTCTCCAACTGATTTATTTATTTATAGCTATACTGAGGTACATCAGAATTAAAAAAAATTATATATTTCTGGAAAATAACAGTGTGGATCCTTTATGACGTGCATCGCTTGGATTCTTAATTCGAGATTAACAGGATCGAAAAGGATATCTATTGTTTGTATTCTGAACCCAAAGACAGTTACATAAATCTAGATTTTTTATTGTAAGGTCATTGGTTGTGAAAATGTTCGTGGTTTTGATACGATCTATTGAAGAACTGTAGGTGTTAGAAAGAATTACAAGATGTGACACACTTCTGTCATAATGTCTGTACTATGTGCGATGTTTCACTTTTTGGCAAATGAAAAATTTATATCTGTGAAATCAGATAAAAAAATAGCATGTCACATTATGGTTTTTGTATTAGTTACTAGATATGTCTTATATCATAAATACAGGATGATCAACATAAAATGGATAAAAATGTATCTTCATACCGTGTGGAACTTCCAAAAATACGGTTAAATCATGTATATAAGAAATTCTGAATGTCTATTTATTATGCATAAATATTTGGGCCGCAAAAAATGTTTAATGTTTGGAATCATATTGATAAGTTCTGAAAATCGGCAACATTGCGCTATGAGGCAAGATATGTTGCCACATTATTAATATTACTAAGACCCATGGATGTGCAGCAATGATTTTTCCTTCGAAGTCAAGTGTGGTGAAGTTTACCTCATTATTTACAAGTATTGGAGGTAGTAATCAATCGAATTCATCTCAGATGATTCAGATGGCTAAATATAAATTGATGATATTGAGATTTTATTGAGAATAAATAACAATTATCTTATTTTATCCCGCAAATTTAACAAATTCATTTTGCTTCGGGCGAGCAAACTACTCGTTTTGTCTGATTTCTCTTCCGAGCATTTTAAATTTCTTGGGACTATTGACGATTCCAAAAATAAATACGCCCTCTGCCCGAACCTATTAAAAATATATTTTTTAGAGGCTGATTGCTGATATAGTGATACATTTTACGTATTTTATTTTACACAATAATTTAGTGGCGCTTGTAAGTTTTTGGTATTGCAAAATTAAAAACAAAGGGTCTGGTATTTCTACATATTTATTTTCACATAAACTGCTGTATTTAATATTTTATCGCAAAAATAACAATTATTTAACAAAAAACTACAATATTCACATACATTCAAGTCTTAATAGTAAATCGAAATTCAAAATCAGAAATATTTAAGTGAATCACCTAGTACTGTGAAAATTTATTTACATAAGTTTTTTAAATCATGTAGGAGTTACTATAACTCTCATTCATTAATTTCAACTTAACTGTGGGTGCAATAATATTGTACATGTTTTTATAAACATTTCTAAAAACAATTCATTATTTTTTGCAACCCAAACGGTATGCTAGTGGAACGATGTGTATAATGATAAGCTACCTTCTTTTTGGAACCAGATGCACAAGTAGTTGCACAATTTCTTGTTTTCTCAAAATCGCGCCTTTTTGAGAAGTAAGAAGGGTGTGATTTCAAGGAATGTGCATGGGTAGGAAACGTGATTGCAATCATAAAATTGTCCTGTAGGTAAATACCTACATTTATTGTAACAAAAAACGTTGATCATTTATCACAGGAAAAACTTAGACAATAAGATATATGGTGCTCATCTCAATGTACATGCACTTGAAAGACCGACATAGAGACTAACTCCTTGGTTATATAAAATCCAAAGGACTGCAACAAACCTAATGCTGATCCAAGTTTAAAAAGTTGTTAGCTTCACCATTGAAAGCACGCGAACATCAAATGAAAGCGATGGAGATGCGGTACTGTATCTGTCACCACTAAATATCTATATTAGATGCTTTCTCCGACAATATTAGTCTCCAATTGATTGGATTACGATTACTACAATTTGCCAATGATTGATTTTTTGCTATACATGTAATATAGTGTAAGAACGATGAAACGAATATGCATTATATTTATATTAATGTGTATTCATTCAGTTTGCCCAAAAATTGATTATCAACAAACAGTTGCTAGAAGTTCATCATTGCCCCTAATTTTTTTCCCAATAAGTTAACAGGCAAAATAATACAAACATCGAGATAATACGATCACCTACAGATAACATAAATGATAGTTACGAGGGCTGTTCTCTTTCCGCTGAGTCTACCTAGTAGACTGTGCCATTTTGAAACAAATTTTGCTTCTAAACCAAAGCTCCTGAACCAAAAACGGCCATTACTAAAAAGAATGTTGATCTTGTACGAAACCGGCATGTTACTGCCAGGAGTAAGCAACTTTAAAGATTAGTGTGAACGAAATGATTACCAACATTTTACACCAAACATTTGATGGCACGTAAAGCTGCGTATTGATTTGAGCATTTTAGTCCGAACGAACCAAACGCGCCGAGCGCGCACACCCGAATTGCGCTAATCAGTACTTTAACTGTTCTTTTCTTGACCGTTAGAGATTTAACACAGATTGTTTTTCTTGGGTATATCGGTCACTTAATTACATATAAAAAAGTAACATTTTTTTATACATATATATATTTCTGACGTTTCGGCTTTATTAGGCCATCTTCAGAGATTCTGCAGAAGATTACATTTTACATTATTTGTTTAATATTTTTTTGATATATTATACTTACATTTATAGGATGTTTCACTAACTAAACTAACTAAGTTATAATATTTTTAAATTGTTTGAAACGATTATTGCGTTATTTTGTTGCATACATGTTGTTTGAGGGCTTTGACGCGACTGAGTTTTAAAGTGGTTTGGGTTCAGTTTTGTTTCCAAGCTGACAGATTTGCTGATAATATTCATATACATGCATTAGGTAGAGGTATAATTGAAACTTAACAATAATATTTGTTCCGACATGTTAAATTACAAACTAAATTTACTTAATTTAGTATTTTTTGTGTGAGATGTAAATTTTTTTTTTTTTTTTTTGTTTTTCCCCATAAATGATCTATTATTATTTGTATTTATTTTATTTATATTAATTAGTAGGTATTATATTTAATAATGTATAACAAAAGAACAATTCACGAGATGATCCAAATAAAAAGACATACTAATGCAATAAATAACCGCACTGATACAGAAAATTTAAGCGAAACTTATTTCAATATAATATAATTCATTATTAAATATAATACCTACTAATTAATATAAATAAAATAAATACAAATAATAATAGATCATTTATGGGGAAAAACAAAAAAAAAAAAAAAAATTTTTACATCTCACACAAAAAATACTAAATTAAGTAAATTTAGTTTGTAATTTAACATGTCGGAACAAATATTATTTTTAAGTTTCAATTATACCTCTACCTAATGCATGTATATGAATATTATCAGCAAATCTGTCAGCTTGGAAACAAAACTGAACCCAAACCACTTTAAAACTCAGTCGCGTCAAAGCCCTCAAACAACATGTATGCAACAAAATAACGCAATAATCGTTTCAAACAATTTAAAAATATTATAACTTAGTTAGTTTAGTTAGTGAAACATCCTATAAATGTAAGTATAATATATCAAAAAAATATTAAACAAATAATGTAAAATGTAATCTTCTGCAGAATCTCTGAAGATGGCCTAATAAAGCCGAAACGTCAGAAATATATATATGTATAAAAAAATGTTACTTTTTTATATGTAATTAAGTGACCGATATACCCAAGAAAAACAATCTGTGCTATCAGTACGTTTCTCCGAGCCAAATTGAACGCGCCAAACTTTATCGGTGGCTTGTCGGTAAATCACGATTGCTCAAAAGGATTTAATTGTTCGTTGGTGCATAGTGAGGACGGATGTTTGTAGCGTTCGGAGCGTTCCCGCGCAATTGGATAATTTGTGGTAAATTACTAAAACTTGAAACAGATGGAGTGGCCCCGAGAAAACTGTTTGCAACTCATTGACGAGTATGAAAGGCATCCTGTACTATGGAATCCAAAGCAATGTATAGCAATTCTATTACCCCTGTCTAAACATATTAATCTTTCAAAATCTTCTGCAGTCATACGCGTGAAATTTTTCAAATGTACACTGTCCATACCTCTCAGCAATGCCGTATTTTCACGTTGCAAAAGGAGACCCCATGCCCACATTTGTTTAGATTTTTTTTTTCTTAATTAAGGAATTTATGAGAAAAAAAGCACCAGTTGCCACTAATATATCGTCCACGTCCATGTTTTAAACTCGACGAACATACGATCACCGATGAAACAGTCGGGAATACAGCGAATACAGCAAGCACTTCGAATATCCCGAGCTTCTGTTCAAAAATGTTTGTTCCGTTTGTTCGTGCGCGCTTGGCGCGTTTGGTTCGTTCGGACTGAAATGCTCAAGTCAATACGCAGCTTAAGTTTGTTTCCATTGGATCCACCACAATTTGCCTCCGGTTCAAAAAGAAAACCCTGTGCATGGTGCAGATCTATACGGATCGCTTTGACAATGGATCCTATCACTTGGTGTACCACATCATTACGGGTGATAAAACATGGATATATACTATTATATCGTCTCGAAAGGAAGCAACAGTCGGCAGTTTGGGTCTTTGGGAACGAATCGGCTCCAACAAAAGTTGTTGAGAAAAAAACTGAAACAAAAAGATGGTCGCCCCATTTTTTGGAATTACTGGGCATGTTTCTACTATATCACTAGAGGATCGTCATACTGTTAATGCTGAATCATACACTACGGTCTGTTGCTGCAAGTTTTTAACATTTTCGCAAAAACGTCCAAAAGAAAGGATCATCCTGCATCAAGATAACGCTCAGGCGTCTGTTTTTGCTCAAACGACTAAATATTTGAATGCCCAAAACATTAAAACAGTGGGTCGTACGCCATATAGTCCAGACTTAGGACTTAGCAGCTACTGATTTCTTTTTATTTCCGCGCGTGAAGTTTAAGTTGCGGGGTTTACATTTTTCATCGGCCTAAAACGCAGTTCACACACTTAAAAATGAAATAACTCTGTGTGTGTTGACTGTGGAGGGGAATAATTATAAATAAATGTGCTTTATCAATAAATTGTGTATTACCTTACTGGGCTCAGTAGAAAGAGAACAGCCCTCGTTTGATTGATAATGCAATTGAAAAATACACCGTGTTGCGACAATTCGTTCTAAAATATGTTCACCCGAGTCGGCCCCAATGTGAACATAGTACAATATCATCTATACTGCATTAACAGTAACATCACATAAAGCACACATCATATAATACGTATAATGAATTCGTAGCACAAATTGTACTTAATAAATTGTTATAATTCTGTTACACAATTCATTGGTACATGCCGGCATTTACTTATGGGTTACATACATTTAACTTTCATTTGTTTATATTTTACTAGATTAGGTGTGTGTCGCCTTTTTTACTGGTAATTATTTGCATTACAAATTACCGGTTCGTGACTGATAGAAGGTTGAGAGAATTTATTTTATCAAAAAGTATGTAAAGTGACTATGTGGGAACATTTAAAAATGTTTGGTATTGATTTGCTTCAAATAAAAAAATATCTCATTATATGGCTGAAAATTTGTATTAGGTATGATATCAAGGACCATAAACACCCTGCCTCTCCCAAAAATAGTGACCTATTAAAGAAATATTATAATTAAAAACTAGAAATTAATTATATTCATGAAATAGGAAAGCGAGAATATTAAAATTTATAATAGTTAATGATAATAATTATAGCAAATATATATGTTTTATAAAAAAAGTTAATAAAACGTAAAAGGTAATCCTTGGCAGCATATTGAAAAGTATAAATTTAATTATAAAACGACAGGAATGGAAAATAACTTGAGAGCAAGTCTCTGATGTTGAAATACTTTTTAACTAGTTCCTTAGTTTTTTTGACAAACAATAAATATAAACTGTAATATTAAAAAACAAATTTTTACTAAACACTTTCGATTTAAGCAAAAATAACTATAATCTTTATCAGGGATGATTGAATAATTTTGTAATTTTAAATAAACTGATAAATATATGAAGTAATCCACAGAAAATTTGTCGTAGATACATAATTCTTCCTTTCTTCAATTAAAGACTTATATCAAAATTATGATAGCTCAGCTATTTTTACAGATACAAACTAAAATATCATGTTATTTATTTTTTGCAAAAAGTTAAAGGTGGCTATGGCCTACGCAGAAAGATTTTGAAAACGGACTAATGTCAAAATGCTGTTATTTTTAGAGACACAAAATAAAACATCTTGTGTTTCTTTCAAAAAAACATAAAGGCCGCCATGGTCTATTCTGGGAGGTGTTGAAAAACAGTTATATGGTCAGTTTGTATACTTATTTGTTGCCTTTAATAATTTTCTTAAATCATTCCTCTAACACAACCGGTTTTGAAGTTATAGCATTTTCAGTGACTACCTACGATTGAACAATATGTTAATATTCATATATACAAAGTATACTTTGAAGCTTTAACAGTACAACAATAGAAGCGTCTTTTCTTTTCATATTCTTTTCATATTTAGTTATTACTTAGCTACAGATTACCCTATGGGTAGGATACCGGCAAAGTGCCTATATCCCCTCTTTCAGATGATACTAGACAAGTTGTTGGCTGTTATAGTTGAATTTATTTCTTCAATAAAAAAACCAAAAGAAAATCTTTTTATTTTTTTTATTTTTGGAGGACTTTCAGCTCATTTTTTTTTACATTGATACCTTCTCCGACGTTTCGTCCGAGTTTTCGGACTTCTTCATAGGTTACTTAAATACTGAAAATAATGTTTTTACATGAATAATTAAATTAGATTAATGACAGAATATTTATCCAAAAGAGTGTTTTCTTACCTACTAGAATCTTTCTATTTTAACTACCTACTACATTATGGTTTTATTTTATTTTTATATGTACATTTGCTCCATGATTAGAGCTGGCCGTACAATTAAAACCAATTGGTATCAAAAAAGCATCAATTCGGGACGGTATACCAATTTTCTATCTAAAACTAGTAATAAGTACAAAATTAGTGTTATAAGCAGCCTTGTAGACAGGGCCTTGTTACTATCAGATAAACAGTTTCACAAAGAAAACATAATCAAAATTAAAAACATTCTTTTAAGTAATTTCTACCCGCTACCATTCATAAACAAGTACATGCAAAAGAGAATACATATAATAAACAACAAAACCCATCAAAATCAGGCTGACATAGATTTACAACCTAACTGTTTAGGACCCATATTCAACAACACAAACAAGAACAAAAATCTAAGCAATCCAAATAAAGACAAAATATACATATCGGCCCCATATATACCACAAGTATCAGAAAAAGTTCAGAAAGATTAGGTAAATAATCAATATATAATAAGTAATATACAATTAGCACACAGAAATGACAATAGCATAAAAAACAAACTATATTCAAAACTAAAAGATCCAGTAGATAAATTAAATCAAACTCATGTTATTTATAAAGTAGACTGCTCAGATTGCGATAGATGCTACATAGGACAAACCCAACAGTATTCAAACAAACGTATAAATCAACATAATTTATCAATTAGAAATTCTATAGCAACGCCTAATTCATGTAGCACGGCATTAACTGAACACGCCGTAAATAAATTACACAACTTTAATTTTCCGAATACAACTATACTACATAAAGAAAGAAATACCAAAAAACGTATGTTTTTGGAAATGGCAGAAATACAAAACAACAGAAAGACAGTTAATTATCAAACGGATATAGAGAATCTGAGTAGCATATATCGCAATCTCATACAATAGTAAATTGCTTTTCAAACACCCAGTAGATGAACAAACTGCGAAACCTCTTCTCAATAGCACCCTCGAGTCGTGAAAATGTTTATAATAACTCTGTCGTTCGGACCATCGATATTAGGCTATCTGAACCACTAACATACGCACTTGACTTAATTAGGTACCTGCTTTCAAAAAGAAACACATCGACGGCGACACCTAAAACAGTCAGATCACTGCTCAAATCATGGAGCAAATGTACATATAAAAATAAAATAAAACCATAATGTAGTAGGTAGTTAAAATAGAAAGATTCTAGTAGGTAAGAAAACACTCTTTTGGATAAATATTCTGTCACTAATCTAATTTAATTATTCATGTAAAAACATTATTTTCAGTATTTAAGTAACCTATGAAGAAGTCCGAAAACTCGGACGAAACATCGGAGAAGGTATCAATGTAAAAAAAAATGAGCTGAAAGTCCTCCAAAAATAAAGAAAATAAAAAGATTTTCTTTTGGTTTTTTTATTGAAGAAATAAATCCCCTCTTTCTGTTCCGAAAAATACATATTTTTATTGATTTATTCACCCGTATGTAGTAAATTGTGCCATCATTTGGCAACACCCTGTACATTCGGCTAAAAGGCAATTCCTAATTCCTGCACGTACGCGAAACGTCAAAACTAGACTGTTGAGAACTTCCTCTGGTCAGTTTCCTTGTGGGCATATCCAACAGAAGTAGCGTTGTCCGATGTACCACCAGCTTTCACGGTAGATTTATTTCTACAGGCAAGTCCCGTGACTAGAACCACTGAATAACTGAATACGCTTTAAATGCATAACAGGCTTTCCTCCGTACAACAAACATGGTCAATCGACGACAGCGTGGTCAGAGCCGCCCATGTTAATAATTCATTTTTAGTGCCCTTTCGGAAATTACCGGACAGGTGAGAGACTTGAATAGAAATACACACATTTTTTGAAAATGTGTGACAAAAAAGTTTTGAATTAATATCTAATTGCCAAGATTTTTTACATCTTTTTTCCGCACTAGTTCGGTGGTGACATTTTACAGAACTAGTGCAGTAATGTATGTCATTATGACATTCAAGTGAATATTGTAATGTTTGACATGTCTATGTGTTTGACATTACATGTGGATAGTAGATAAATGGAACATTACAGTATCTGATACTGTAAGGCTTTTGCCTAGCAACACTTTACCGGATTGTTATTAGGGAGCTATGTTTTTGAGTTTAAATCAATTCTTGACATTTATCCGCTTTAATTTAGTAAAACTAAGGGCCTGTCTTTCCATCTCCTTATAAACATCTTTTTAAATTTATCTTCTTTGTAACTACAAAATGGGTCTTTTCACTGTGTTTTAAATTAAATCCTGTCTTTAAAGTTCTCTATCTGCTCTATAACTTATCGGTCACTTTAACTGGCCTATAAGTAGGTACAAAGAGATTTCTAACCTCTGAAATTTAACAAATTTGAGTGTTAGTAAACAGTTTGATTAATAAAACGTCAAAAAATGTATTTTTATAATGGAAAACATTGATTTTGAAGAAGAAATATTATTAGATCATGAAATTATAAACATGGTAAATATTGCAAATCGCGATCGAAAAATATATACTGTAAGGCCTCATATAGACAATTTATCATCTGGGATGATGAAGAATTTATGAGGAGATTTGGTGTATCAAAAATAACGGTGTTAAATATTCTAGAAAAAATCGAGCAACATTTACGGCATCACACTAACAGGTAAATAATAAAAAAGAAATCATATCTACGTATTTCTTAGATTTTATGACATGTTTTATTGAATCATATTTTGAAATGAGGATTAAACTGCTACGATTTGTACTAGTGAGGGCCTCAAATTCTTGGGCAATTTGGTTCCAAGTCTTTTTACTGTATCATCCTGGGAAGACATTTTTACACTTCTGAATATTAAATTTAAACTAGAGATCCCAGAAACGACTAGAACTTAAAAAAAAGTTATACTTAGTAGGTTATAGCCACAGTATGTTATATTCACAAATTATCCTAACGCTTGTTATATTTAGCTAGGTAATGTTGTCATAATTGACATATTTTGTTGATTATGATTGACGCATTTCATCTGTCTCACTTTATTATATAGACTTTCTTATTTAATCAGTATTGCCAATATCATTAAACCGTCTTTTCACAAAAGAGCAGTTAAATTGTGTTGGAAAGACGCAAATTTTTAACTGCCAGAAAAATTCACTTGTTAACTTTAAGTTTCTTTTAGTTAAAAGCAACTTTATAAAGAGATGGAAAGACCGGCTCTAGTCAGGCAAACATAAATAATGATTTTCTACCCATTTCAGTGAAGCTACGATGTTTGGGAATTTATTTAAAATTTCCTCTGAGCACTGCATTATACAACCAGAGAAATTATGTTACTTCAAAAGAAGGTTCATGTCATGTTAATATCGTCATGTCTTGCATGTCAGCTGTTAAGATAGTGATGCAATTTGAATATTGTGAGGTTTTGTTTTAATGACTGGTTTAAAATTTACAATAATTCGTTTTTTTTTTTAAACGACGACAGTATGAAATAAAATATCATACGTTATACGCCCATTAGGTGTTTACAATATCGTTTACACTTTCTAATTATTTACTTTCTTACTTTTAAAAAACTCGTACTGTAATACCTCGCCTCCTGGACTTGTAATGTAAAATACCATTACACTCATTGTTGCAATTAATTGTGTATTGCGTGGTTAAAACTTAGTTACCAATATAGAAGTTGCAGCTTGTAATATTTATTATTATTCTGATTATGCTGTGACTGGTTTATGTATAACCTTCTGTTAAATATGCCTATTATCCCCTGAACATACTGTACATTTTAACACGTAGATGTTCCACAATAAACCTCTACACAGTAACGTGAAGAAAGTCAAGATAATGAAGCATTTATTATATAAAAAGAAATAAGTAGTTGAGATAGATCTTATCATGTCTACATTTGTCTAGGGGCTTAATTCAATATATAACTAGTCTGACATTATCAGATGCATAAATAAAGTTATAATAGACCTAGAGACTTAGGTAAACGACAAGTTTGATAGATTAATAAATTATTATCAACTATATCAGAGCTGAAAATAAAAAGTACCATTTATCTTGACAGATGTGGTCCTTGGTAAACACTAAAAAATGTGAAAATACCAAAGGAATTGTTTCACTATTACCTAATTAAAACATAGAAAACTATTTACTTATACGGTATATATCACAGGGTGGAGACTTTAAATGGAAAATGTGCATTTCTATTTTTGCCAATTTGATACAGCTTTCCACATTCTTTAAATTGAACGCCCCAAAACTTGATGATGTCTTTCATAGTAAACACCATATATCCAAAAGAACAATGAATCTTTTAGATAGGTATGTGTGATGAAAAAATGAAATCCAAAAATTGATAAAATCTCTTTGGCGCTTTACTCTTATAGCATTTTTATTCATTTACTCTTACATTTATTTACTCTTATAGCATTTATTAATGCTTTACTCTTATAGCATTTACTTTCCAATTTGGAAACATCCCTCTTACTATTAGAGATGGACTCACCATTCCCTAAATCTATAAACTCATGAGATAATATCCTATCTAAAGCATACGTTAAGGTATAGGTATTCGATGCTCCATTTAAAAAATGTAGATAACTTATACACGTAAGAAATGCCATAATTGAATATGTTGACTTGTTCTAATTCACCTATGTATAGTAGTTTTCTTATTTTATATTTTATTTTTCGGATCTAGTGCACTTCTGTACTACTACTAGAGTCTACTGACTACTATAGATTGCAATTTGTTGAAGTTATTATGGTTTTCTTAATGCCGACTATCGATGTATGCAAAAAATGTACATATTCTATTACAAAGCTGTATTTCAATTTATTTTTCTATAAGTATATAAATAGTATATTTATACTTACTAACTTTATCGAAGCATGTGATTTAAGCTTCAAACTTTGAAGCTTTTTAGTGTTTTTAGAACTCGACAAACCTGAAACAAAAAGATTATATTAAATTATATTCTCAAATATTGAATAGCAATTATTGTTACAAAACACAGATGGAAATAGTTACCACTAATTTAAATGAATATTTGTCACCTATATGTCTTACAAATCAAAGATATTCATTGACTAATTTGGCCTGTTTCATCACAAGCATCAAGCATCTTATTACAAAAATATTTAATATCTTTAATAATAATTAAGAATGACTTTATTGTGGGTTGCTTATACCAAATTTATTTTCAGAATTGTTGTAACAAAGCATGGGATGCAATACAATCTTGAGAAATATTAACCTTCAATGAATGCTTCATGTCCAAAATGGTTATCTTTCATACAAGTATTTTCATTGAAATTAAAAAATCGATTTTATATGTCCCTGCAATAGCATGCATAATAAAGACTCATAAAAAACAGTTTTTACATAACAGCATCCCACTTGCTATTGTAGTGTTAATGATTTACAACCCACTTGATTGTCTGAAGTTTAATTTCAGCGGATTACTAATAGTAATAATTTGTAATTAGTAAAAAAAATCGATTTAAATATAGTCGTGAATCAGACAATGCAATTAGACAGATAGCTGCTTCTTGAATAGGTACTTGAATAGGTGCTTCTTCCGGACCGATAAAATGGACCCCCTCCCCCTCATATACCTAACCCATAATCTAAAACTGTTTTTGTTGTTATGTGGCCTGGAGACGGTCAATAATATTGTCAATGCTCTAATCCATCTAATTGATTGTGTAGGAAGCGATTGATGCCATTGGCAATCGATGGACGGAGATTGATAGGTAATTTGATTGAAGTACATTGACGGGGAAAATTGACGCATCCCAATTGATCGTATAATCGAGAAATTGACAGAAATTGACCATTGTACTAGTTCAGAAATAATCAATAAACAACTCGACTCGCGAGAAATTCATTGAGCAACTGATGAAGTATTGACGTGTTCATTGGATCTCCATCAATCGCAATTGCAATTGATCATTGACCGTCTCCGGGCCACTTTAGGAAAAATATTTAACTTAAAACTAGGGGCACTCATAACCATATAATAGTATAAGAAAGACACGCGTAATTTATCAAAAATTCTGATCTAACAAAACAGAAAGTATTCAAAGACCACAAGTGCAATATCAGTGCAAACATTTTAAGTTTATTCCAAAAACATACTCTACAAAATGTAGTTAATTAAATTGTGGCATATATAGTCTGTAAAGAATTAAGTCACTCGTTTTCTTCAGACGTTTCATATCAATATTCGTCCATGAAATTCTATTTTTGTTTCTTTGATTATTTAAATTCTGCCCTCTTAATGGACGTATGTCTGTTGGGCCTTGTTTTAAATAACTAAAAAAATAAATAACATAGATAATTCCATAGTCAGCTTATAATACATGACTCTGTATAGTATTCATTATAGCAACGGCTTCTGTCGCAAAGCGTCAATTTAAAAAGTTATCTTTTACCGTAATACAACACCATCTCTCCACTCCAACATCTCTCATTCTCATTACACACCAATCATTCCTAAGGAAATATTTGCTGAAGTATTCAAGACCTGTTTCAGCTTTTGGAATGCATAATCCACGTACTCAATTAACTGTAATGGTTTACTTGGCAGTGATCAGTATTATTTTCCTTCGCACACGTCAAAAAACTGTTTCACCCCACGGTTGTTTAATCAGGCCGACCGTTTTTTTCGATTTCATATGCAAAACGGACCGGCAACGGAACTGTTAATACTTTAATACACCGACATAACGTTGCCTGTGGCGATATAGGACCATAATTGAAAAGAATATGTCGTAATTATTATGCCGGATAAGAAATGGAATATTTGCAGCGGAAGTGGTGACGACTCCAGCCGCAAATGGGCGACAGAGTGCGGTATTTTCTTCTATGGAGTATGTTGACTAGAGTATGAATAATAATGACATCAGTATTACATTTCGCTTAACTTCATGATAAGAAAGATTTTAAAGACAATATCCGTTATTGCAAGCTATTTCGCTGAAACAATTAATGTACCTATATTTTTTATATACCTAGGCACGGTATCAAAAATATTTTGTGTATAAAATCGATTCCTACAACACGTGCTTGTTGAATGAAAACCGGTTGTAGCACGTCATTTTTGGAAGATATTATTAGACGACTTACAAACAAATTATCGGCATATTCATGTACGTATTACATTAAGAACGCCGAGGCTAATAACAATTTCATTTTTGTTTTTCATTTTGCTTTTGTTTTTAAGAACAATGCTTTTTTGTAAGTGACCAAATAGAATACGACAACTTCTCCTTTAGAACTATATCCATTAATAATGGATATTCTGTAAGTTTAATTGATACTAAGGAAAAGTCGGGGATTTACGAAATTAGCTGTAAAAACTGTAATCAAAAGTATCTTGGACAAACTAGAAGGTCAATTCAATCTAGATTCAAGGAACATATGGCTCATCTCAAATATGGTAGAACAGATTGGTGTCGCCCAACATGGGTTTGAGAACAACCATAGAAGAGATAGTACCAATTTAAGACTAATTAGGAATATAACAAATTCCAGACAGCTGGATGCTTTTGAGAGTTTGGAAACTGCTAAATGTAAAAATAATATGAATGGTGACAGAGGGCCAATCGCATATGGCTCACTTTATTGGTTAGTAAATCTCGGTTCACTGATCCGTGTCGCGATGGTTCACTGAGCAGTTACGACGGTTCACTGAACCGTTGAAATAGTTTAGGTATAAATAGGACATAATGTTAGCATAGGTATAGTTTTAATCGTCTCCAGATGTTGCCAAATTGGTTGGCGAAACTTGCGTCGAATGCAGTCGATTCAATAATAAGGTGGTACATCGGAAAGAGTGTGTCGTTCAAGCAATGTGTAAGAGAATTTCCGGTCAGTAGCCAAACAAGGTAAACTCTGCTGTATAATGCATCCCTTTTGTGGTGCACCTTTGATATTTTTCTTATTGTTAGAGATAATAATAATAATGTATTCATAAGAGAACACTCTACCCAAAAGTGGAATAATCTGCTTGTAATTTAATAAACATAACTTTATTATCCTACTGTGCTTTTCATTAAGGCTTTATTTTGTGTGTATAAAAATAAAAGAAAATAGTAGGAAGATACCCGGCATATATAGCACATCCTTATAGTAGATTTTACGAGAAAAGCACTATTTACTCAATCTGCCATAAACCTATATCCTTGACTTCGATTTAAGAACACTATTAGAGGTATTTAAAATTCTTACAATTGTTTCTAGAATTATTATTCGCCACACCTCTTGTGTTTTGTATGCCCATAACAATGACTACTAATATAAAATAAATACACAGAAGATTAAGTAGGTACTGGAAAGTGTAGTCCATTGTAAGTTTACATCATTTTATAGACATTTACCATATTGGGACATATATGGTAAACCATTCCCACCCATCTCTCTACCACAAAAACACAACTGCTTGATTACAAACATGCAAGAATACAAGACATAGTCGAAAAGGATTTATTTACATCCTGTTATGTAACAAATATTATAAACCCTAATAAAACCCTATAAAACCCCTAAGCGGTTTACGGAACTGCTAAAAAAATCGTGGAGAAAAATAATGTCATGATAATTTTATAAACAAAGCTGGTGAGGTATCAGACAGTTCAAGGACACCGACAGCGTAGGGAACCACCGAAATACCGACAAACAGCCGAAATACAGACGAAAATACAGCCGAAATACAGACGAAAATTGCTTCGGAAGCAACGGCATCGCCCGCTTCCCTTAGACGCTTCCCCTGTAGGGAAAACCTTTAAAATGTCGACTATTTTCCGATCTGGATGAAAGACCCGCCTAATGGTAATGCCAATAAAATTGTCTATCATCTGAGCTAATTGCAGAGGTTATCTCTTAACGTGCGAACGCTACTCATCCTGCTGGAGGATGAAATAATTGCAAAGGCAAAATTGCAAGCAGGGACTTGTAAAACAATTATAAACACGTGTTGCACATTTTTGAGAATCACGCCCAAATAGCCACTCAAATTTCCGAGTGAATTTATTCGTTCGCGTTGAGTCGAATGTATTCAAAATACGACGAAATTAGAAATAGCACGTTGAGCATTAGAAATCCGTTTTTAATTACAACTACAAACAAAGTTTTGTAGTTTTTGTATAATTTGTGTGTAATACTAAGTGTAATTTTTTAATTTTGTTCACACTGTAATCATTTTTTGACACACTATATATTAAATCTTCTTCATTAAATTCATGGCGAGCCGGTGACTTATTGGTTAATGTCTCGATCTCTCAACCCAGAGGTCGTGGGTTCGAGTCCCCATTCCACCAGATAATTTTTAATTAAATTATCTACTCCTAGATTAAGGCTTGTCCGCAGGGATGGGTTGGCAACCATCCTGGCCATGGCCTAGGATGGGAAGAATGTCAACCTGGTGTTAATGTGAGAGATTAAAATTAGTTGATGTTTGACTATCCCCCTAATAATAATATGCCGCCCCCTCTCCCACATAAGTCTCAGATTTCCCTGAACCCTTGTGGTTAGAATGACGAGTGGAGATATTATTATTAGATCATAATGAGTAATTTCATTAAACAAATTTTCACCTTAATGGCATCAGTTGTCAATATATAAAACGTGATCCATACGTTTGCCTATCCCTTACGACACCGCATATACATTAATCCAATAATTTATCACTGCATTTTGTGACTGCACTGGTGTACTTAAGTACAGAAACATATACATTGAGACATATATATGAGAGTTAATTCTGAGAGCTATTAATATATAATATTCAACTTTTACGGAAGTTATTGCATTTAACATACATAAACACAACATTCTCAGTGGTGTCCTAACGGTATATATACATGAAGGATGATAAAACTCATAATTTAGAATAGACTCTAGGCACTAGATTTCTTTGGCAATTAGGAAACAGAAAACTTGTTTTTGCTTTTTATCCTTATAAACATGTATTAACATGTAGAATCCATATATGTATATAATGTGCCCATATACTAACAGTTTAACTTAAATAACTTAAATAGTTTAACTGAATGTAAAATAACAAGATTTTATGTTCTAGAGTCAATTACAAAAGTCAGCTTTTTTCACAATTCAACACACAAAAATTTCACGTCACACTTCCCGCAATATGTAATAATCCTATATATCCTCTAATTGTACATGCATTATTTGGTGAATAAATATTATTATTATTATTATTATTATTATACAGGGTGTCCACCTAGTGCGCGTAAGTCCAATATCTGGGTTAATAAAAGAGATAACTTAATTTTTTTTTCTACAGGGTTGTCTAATAACCCGAGCTGCACAAAATGAAAATATATTTACATATTCAGGGTGTTCAGTTTTTCCTGGACAGGTACCAACTTCGTTTTTCTAAATGGAAATATATATTTTTTATTGCTTTTTCGAACTAAACCCTTGATTTTAGTAGGACTTTCATCAGCCTTCCCTATACCTAATTTAAACTGTTTTTGAAATATTGACGGGTGAATATTGACATTTTTGCAACTTTGACACCCTGTAAAATCTAAACGGTTTGAGATCAAGTAAAACGGTTTGCACAGTCCTATCTTAACTTTTCATAATCTATCGTTTGGTACTAATTTCAGAATTATCCAAAAATTTAAAATTTTCTGAAAATTTTGAAAATTTTTAATTCCTGGATAAATTTGAAGGAAGGATAGGAAGATAAGGAAGGATAGATTAAGATAGGAATGTGCAAACCGTTTTGCTTGATCTCAAACCGTTTAGATTTTACAGGGTGTCAAAGTTGCAAAAATGTCAATATTCACCCGTCAATATTTCAAAAACAGTTTAAGTTAGGTATAGGGAAGGCTGATGAAAGTCCTACTAAAATCAAGGGTTTAGTTCGAAAAAGCAATAAAAAATATATATTTCCATTTAGAAAAACGAAGTTGGTATCTACCTGTCCAGGAAAAACTGAACACCCTGAATATGTAAATATATTTTCATTTTGTGCAGCTCGGGATATTAGACAACCCTGTAGAAAAAAAAATTAAGTTATCTCTTTTATTAACCCAGATATTGGACTTACGCGCACTAGGTGGACACCCTGTATATTAGTATATGATGAAGAAAAAATTTATATATACTGTGTGTAAAAGAAGTGTGGATCACAGATCGCAACTGTATTATTTTTTATTTCTTAAAAAAGATTGTGCCATACCATAAGAGTAATGTGTGTATGTTGGAGAGAGAAGCAGTTGTCTGTTAGGCTAAAGAGTTACAAAATCTTCAAACAAACAAACTATGCTTATATACTCACTCTTTATATATACAGCTGGCTCACTCTTTTGGTCATAGCTCCCTTTTTATTATACGAGTATATAGACCCATCAAATCCTATATCAATGTATTCACGAGATAATACCCTAACGAAGAATATAAATATATGTTTTTAAACATTTATTTACAGATACTATCGAAAGATTGAGAGATCGTACAGTCACCAAATATTATTCAAAATATAATTTATGAATTTGAAAACCCAACTGGGCATTGTGCAATGGTTAATGGGGGCGGCTTTGAAAATTTATTTGCTGCAATAAAATAAAAAGTAGTATTAGTACAAAAACTTTTTTTTTTTTCACTTAATTCCTTCTTTCAGCGGCCACCTTCTGGCTAAGACGAACTAAGACGAACAGTAGGCAGGAATTGGGGTCTCAGTCCTAGGATGCTGCACTGGCTATACGCTACGGTAATTACACCGAGGATCCAATACGGCGCCCTGGTCTGGTGGCCAAGCGTCGGCCGGGTAACGGTGTCCAAGAAACTGACAAAGGTCCAAAGACTTGCCTGCATAGGAATTACAGGTGCTATGAGGACGACACCTACAGCTGCCCTGGAAGTCCTGCTAGGGCAGCCAAGCCTACCCACATGGATAATGAGGGAGGCAATGGCGGCCTACTTAAGAATGCGGGACTCAGAAAGCTGGCAGGCGGGAGGAAGAAATACCGGTCACGCGGCAGTTGCACAGATGGCGGAGAGGGAAATACCCATATCTGCCATCAGAGTAACTGAAGCAAAAGACCGTCTCAGATTAAAGAGGAAATATACCGTTATATTTCCAGAGAGGGAGGAGTAGAAGCAGGATCAGTTTAAATTCCCCTCTGATTCTCTGGTCTGCTACACAGATGGTTCTCGTGTGGCGGACAGGTTCTCCGGGGCAGGAATTTATGTGGAGGATAGGGGCGTGCAGCAAAGTTTTGCACTGGGTTCGTATGCCACAGTCTTCCAGGCTGAAGTCTTTGCTATCCTAATGGCAGCAAATAAGGAGGAAGTAAGGAACTGTCCAGAGCAAAATATTTACTTCTGCTCCGACAGTCAGGCAGCCTTAAAGGCTTTAGCATCTCCAAGGACAAATCCGCCCTTGTCCAAGAGTGCGGAGATACCCTGGAGGAGCTGGCCAGAGGAAAAGAGGTCAAATTGGTATGGGTACCAGGTCATAGTGGAATCCCAGGGAACGAAAGGGCCGATGAACTGGCTCGACTCGGATCTCAGGGACCCGGCCAGGGACCAGAACCGATTTTAGGCATTACACAGAGGCAGGTCAATATAGCTCTTAACGATTGGGCTCATGAGACACTAAGTAAACAGTGGAGAAGGAGTGGGGGCTGTAGACAGGCTCGCAACTTTATAGTGGAGCCAAGCAAGACCAAGACGGCCTGGCTGTTAAGTCGTAGCCGGAAGGCTCTAAACCAGTTGGTGGGAGTTTTAACAGGTCATTGTAGGCTTAGAAGACATCTATCATTGATGGGTGTTGAGGGAGACCCTATCTGCCCAAAGTGTGGGGAGGGCGATGAAACGCCCTCCCACTTCTTGGCAGAGTACGCGGCTTTCGGCAGACTGAGACACGACGTCTGGGGGGCCGGGGAGTTGCAAGGGGAAGAAGTTAGTTCCCTTGAATGGACCGACATTCTGACCTACATTAGAAGGTCGGGTAGGTTCAATGAGGGAAGAGGTGATGAAGCTAAGTAGGGACGACAGGGGTAGGTAAAAAGGGCCCGCTTGTGGCTTACTTGCCAGGTCTTGGCCGCCCCACTGCTGCTACTACTACTAATTCCTTCTTTCACATTTCTTTTCATATATTTTAACGGCTATATGACAACAAGAAAGTAGGTATAACCTTATATTGTTGAATTCTTCATTAGAAGGGACCTATTTATACTATGAAACATAGAACGTCATATATTTAAAAAAATATGGGTAATGTTATAGCTCCGGCAAACAGGGCTTAAAACAAATAGAAAATATTGTAGAAAAGTGTATTTACCTACCTACTATACCTACTTTTCCTTTTTTAATCTCAACTAGAAAAAAATATGAATTTTTGTATTGTTGCATCATTTTTGGACATACTGCATTTCTCCGAATAGAATTTTATTTCGCCATAAAAAATTTAAATTGCTTGTAGAGGATTATTTAAAGGAAGTACCTATATGTTATTTTGTAATATTTTAATCGTTCGCGATGTTTACCGTTAGCCAATAGTGTTTTATTGGTATTTTATCTACACAACATAAATACATATCAGTATATAAAAATGTTGCTTTCTCTTAACTTGGCGGAAAGATAATATTTGGTTTGGTTTGATATTGAAACACCTCTTGTCTGCATATGATTGAAGTAAATATTGATTTAGTGAAGTAAATATATTATGTAAAATAGAAAAAATTCTATAAAAAAAAGTTTTATTCAATAGAACAACTTTGCTTTTGCAATCTTTCAGTAATTTATACAATTTACCGGTAAGTTCATTTACAATTAATTATTAGGTATGTGCCTTCAAACTTTTGGATAATCCTTGCTGCATGATTTTGCACACTAGCTGAATTAAATACTTCCCTATTACCCCGGTATCCGCATGCATCAAATGGTCGTCAACACGTGCTCGAGGATCTTGTGATCTTCAAACAAAGTGAGACGAGGAGTGCCGCAACTTATAGAATTTAGTAAATTTTGCTATTACCACCACTTTCTTGAAAAATAATTAGGAAAAAAATAGATAATACATAAATTTTGATTAATCCTTGAGACATAAATGTATAGAACAAGTCACACAGTTTGATGTTTACAATCACAAAAGTGAGTCAACCAGCAAACATAAAACAAGTTTACACTAAATTATCATTACAAAATTCTTCTGTGCTATAATGAGCCTTCCCTGGTAGTAATTTTTTATTTATTTTTAAAAGTAGTGTAAGGAATTAAGTAATTAAACACACACAGTCCAAAAATAAGAAATTTTATCTTGAAAAAGGTTGTACCTTTTGGTGTGAAGATAACTGACGTAGTTTTCCACATGACATCAAAACACTACTGCACTCGACGCGCGTTTCACTAACCAATTTGGCATCATCTGGAGATGATGAACAGTTCCGTTTTAACCATCAAAATACAAATAATACAAAATATGCTTTGTAATATTACAGAATTTTATATATAAAACCAAAAAACCACTGATGAAATTTAGTTAATTTATCAAATATTTATATTATTGCATATTATACAGTGTTTTTTGGGGGAAACTTTAGCAGTTTGCTTCGATATTGCATTGAATATATAATTTATATAGTTCTGGTTTCCTGCTTTTTGTTATTTTACAGGTGGTGTAATCCCAAAAGAAACTATGAATCATGAAAACGCACCACAAATACATTATACATTATATGTAGGTGTATCTAAAGGATAATATTCAAACATTTTGCATATAATTGTACATATTTTTAGAAAAAACTTGCCATATACTGCGTATATTCTGATTACTTTTATTTGCGTATAAACCGATCTTTAGAGTGTTATTAGTTCACTATAGATGTTTTTCACTGTATCGTCAGCTATGGGATATGGAAAGCTTTAAACATCCGTTAATGAAACATCACACTGTATGTCTACAAATGGTATTTGAGGCTGGATTACTAGTGCCTAATATTAGAAAGATAGCAAAAAAATGTCTCAATGTAGGTATCATTTCTTGGTAAAATTATTTTGAAAACTATCTTTCTCCTCATTGGCAAATGTGTCGGAATTAAGTGTACCTAATTATTTAGGTAGCACTGCTGCAGATTTTTAATAACAGTTTTGCAAACCATAAAATTTGTCAAAAATGTATCATGCTAGGTCCAGTTATTTTAGTTTTTTGTCTTAAATACATAAAAACGTTTTTGAAGGAGATGCTAAAAAAACTACTCCACGGCATATGTCATATATATGGTTTTCGACATCTTCAAATAAATAAATAAGATCGTCTTCTTTAAACACGATAGACCTAAAAGCTGTAATGGTATCTGCAGAAAAGTAGGTCGCTATCTGCCTGTCAATTAGTAGACGATAATTGTCAGACCGATCTAGCACAGACCGGAAGAGGGTTATCTAACATAAAAATGTACGTAGTATTAAGTTTATATTTAAACCTACTGTAGGTAGTGTGTAAATTAAGCTATCACTCAGTGATTATCATTATCAATTATCATGCAGGTATTAAATTACCTATCACTAGCTACAGATGTGCCATTTTCAAATAATTGTTTTGAAAAAAAAAACGCAGTTTCTCAATAGAATAAATGTAGACATTCACTCATGTACATACTGTCATTTTTCTCATTTTTAAATATTTCGACGCTAAAAATTTTCTGTAATTTTTAACTAAAGGTGAGTTTTGTAATACTACTTTTTTGGCATAATGACATTTACATTATTTTGTTACCGTAAAAATGATATAAATATCCCGTCATGTAAAGAAGTTTTTGCCAATAATGTTCAAAACAATTTGAAGGAATGCCATTTGCCTCGCTGACGGCTTGTGTACAAAATGACGTAATATAGGACAAATCATTGTTAGAGAAATGCAATTATGAATGTGACAAACGCAAACATGCTGCCCGAACAGGTTATTAACTTTTTGCATTCTACAAACATTCTAATCAAACTGGTGTTTGATTATTAAACGCTCACTTCACCTTATATTAAACCGGATAGATCCAGAACGCTGACTTTAAGGATAGTTTTTACTCTAACGGATATACTTGTTAGACATTTACTTTGACGAGATAGGGAATAAATTATATCGATAGATGTATCGATAATAGATGTATGCATACAAGATACAAGTATTATAGAAGAAACGGTTATAGAAGAAACCGATATTATAGAAGATATAGAAACTTTGTAAATAAAAGGTAATTAAGTTGTTGTTGGAAGGCAGCGCGGTTACCCGCAGCACTCAGGTCTTTCGACCCATTGTGCCTGCCGCTAGTCGAGAGCTATTGGAAGAGACCCGTGCTATGCGCATAGACCAACACCCGTTCTAGTGGAAGCTCTCTAATGTCCCTGCTCCATGAGGCTGGCACAGCGACAGAGGATTCGGAGTCCTCGTCATCGTGTCCACAAAACCTCCACCTTCTACTGTCACTAAGGCCGATAGTGTTAAGGTGCTTGTTGAGATGTTCGTGACCTGTCAACACTCCTGTGACAATTCTTATGCTATTACGACTTAGCGCAAGTATTGATCAAGTTGCGTTCGACCAAGGCTCTTCAATTAAGAGCCTGGCTTGTCACAGCCCAGTCCTGTTCTTCCTCAGATTTTCTCTTGATCTAGTTTTCAATAGACCTTGTTACATAACTGTGCGAAAGCCTGAGTACTGGTTCGGGCCCTGTAAACTGTATACTTGAGCCTCTTTTAGCCAGTCCATTGGCCTCCTCATTTCCTGTTATGTTTTGATGACCTGGTAGGTAATTAAGTTACTGGGTTATATGTATTTTGTTAATATAAATATTTTTAACTCTGGTACCCACTGAACTTTATTTGACACTGCTTAAGGCGACTGCTCATTTTTCATTACATGTCTTGACAGTGTTTCACCATCACTGCTTTATTTTTTTATCAGTTAATAGTCAGCTATGAGTTGTTACTTCTTCTTTCCTATTTTAAATTTCGTCTTAAAATTTTGGAAACCTATAGTAACCCATTTGACTGTGTGTTTTCACTGTTTTCGCAGTGAACCCATGCCATACAGTCGAGCTTCAATAAAATGTCTCATTACCACGCTTCTATTAAAGCTAATAACCGAAGCAATGAATACCTAACGTCCAGAAAACCACATTTCAATGATCTTATATCTTAGTAGTGAAAAATCACTGCGGCGCATAAACTGTGAAATACATACTACCATGCATTGCACAATGGTATCAGATACATGGCCTCCGAACTCAGAGGCTAACAATACGAAACACGTTCAAGGCTAAAATTTTTAATCGGAATGGGCACGCCCTTGGTCAGGTGAAGATACCGTTCGGTTCACGTTTCGGTGTTTTCTTTTATGTAAATTATAATTATCGCTAAACGAACATCAGTCGCTGTCACCTTATTATACGTATCATGCTTTACTTGGCCTGTTCCGGAGGCTGACGTCGGATTTTTCACATGGACAATTTTAATGTCTGATATTCGAGTTGGGTACCGTCCACGTGACCCGAAACTGAACATTGAGTGGAAGAAGACCTTCATGGCACCCTTTTTATACAGTTGTCCCATCGTAGGTACTTTTTTTATTAATTTATACAGTGAGTACATAAAGTTCGCCCCCCCTCTAATTTTTAAACCACTGGGTATATTGTGATGAAATTTGGAACGATAATATATGACTAAATTCTGCATTTTTTGACACATCAATGACAGCTCTGAATGTCAAAGTGACAGCTGGGCGCGCAATAGGAATATTTTATTAAATGGAAATGGGGCTTGAGTAATAACTCATTTTGAAGTTATGTTTATGCTTAAAACATCCCCCAATTTTGAGAACATTCGGTTCAGTAATTTCCAAATAAAAACCAGTAATATCAGTTTATAACATAATCTTTTTACCACATAATGTTTATAATAGAACTTACCCATAGAACATTTATTTGTCATGAAGTTCATGGTGGTCATTTTCAACATCTTTTGAAGTAACACGTGTTTTATAAATTTGTTTCTGCTTCTACGTTTAATTTAAATTACCAGATAGACGTAGAACGAGTGGACGTACGGTCTCGAACAAAAATCTCAAAGGATTAGAGAAAGGGCGGAACTTTCGTGTGAAGCGGGTCTCGAGGTCGTAAAATTAGAAAAAGGGTCTAGGGAGTCCCGCGAAAAGTCGGTATTTCGGCGAGCGTGACGGGACCATTAGGCGCGAGGATAAACGCCCGTGCTAGCCGTATCTCTCTCGCCGAACGGCGATCGACGAAAATTTTGCAGAGGTTTTTTGAAAAGGCGTTTAAATTGGGAAAACGCGTAGGAAACCGGACGAAAATACCCCGTGTCCCACGGAGAAGATAGCTTTGAAACTTTGCGAATTCGGCGACGGAATTTAGAGGGACACAGAATTGACGCGTTTTAATATACTATATGGATTTCATAATTTTTTAATTTAGGTTATTTTAGGTTAGGGTTGGTTTATTGTTTTTTGTTTACTTTTAAATTTTGTTTTGCTTTGAATAATTTACAATAATTTGTAATATGTATGTAAAAAATGATATAACGTAGAAATCAATATTACTGGTTTTTATTTGGAAATTACTGAACCGAATGTTCTCAAAATTGGGGGATGTTTTCAGCATAAAAATAGCTTAAAAATGAGTTATTACTTGACCCCCATTTCCATTCAAAATAAATATTCCTATTACGCGCCCAGCTGTCACTTTGACATTCAGAGCTGTCATTGATGTGTCAAAAAATGCAGAATTTAGTGATATATTATCGTTCCAAATTTCATCACAATATACCCAGTGGTTCAAAAATTAGAGGGGGGGACTTTATGTCCTCACTGTATATTTTTTTAGATGGTAAAACAAAACCAAACTAGTGAGTACAGAAATAAATATAAAATAAATCACAGATCTTCTTTAAGTAAACAAAATAATGTTGGGTGGTGCATATTTCACGCAAAGTAGTTGTTTTCGACATATCTTAAAAATAATAAGGCTATTCCTTTCCTTACCTAGAAGTATAGGTACCTAACCTGTCCTAAATATCTTTAATATTTCAGAAGATATTAGCTGGACAATGGAATATCAGCTACATGTATATATGAAAAGTAAATTTATTGAAATGGCGGAATATATTTCTAATATTTTACTACATTTTCCACTGTGATATATTCCACTGAATAGACTACATTTTGTACATGAGCAACTTCAGGCGAAATCACAACGAATAGAAAATATGAGTCAGTAGAACGACAAACTGCATATTTCCGCGCGAAGTGAATTAAAGGAACTGTCTGTCGCATCTTTCACTTCCGGTGGTGATGCAACGATAGGCGTAGCAGACAAACAACCACGGCATTCTATCTGCGATCCATGGGAAATTCACTTCCTCAGGATCCGACGTGCCTTTGCCCCAACCCATTGGAATGTTGACTTATCTCTATCTGTATGTACCCAAGGAATTTATATACATGGAACGATTATAGACGACTGCGCATCCAATTTTGTGTGGAAACATGGGGGCCGCCATTTTGATGTCACACTGCTCCCAACTTCTACATTTTGTATTGGTACACCTGACCAAGACCCTAGAATTTTAGTGTCTTTTTCTTTCTAATCTAAAAATTCAATGGTTCAAATCTTCCTAACACGGCAACAGTGGTATGGGTAAATTTGGTAAATAGTGTTTGTTTTGTATTTTTGGCGTTTCTTGGGTTTCATTCTGTTTGTGTGTTTATTATTGTGTTCCTTTGATTTATAGACTTTGAGTGACAATATTTGAGTATTCGACTTACGTAATTATCCCAGGTAAATTCGGATTTTATAACAAGAATTGAGAAAGTCTTAAGAAACATGCAATCATAGTTCCTAGCTAATATAATAGCAGAGACTTATAATAATAGTAAATTATGAAAACTGTGAACATAAACAATACAAAAATAAGCCAGGATAGTTAAAGTAAGGTATAAAGATAGTAAGAAATTTTATATGTATAATGCATTTTAAATATTTACTTTTCTAAACGGCTAATGCGGTGTATTTTACATAAATAATGTGAACAAAAGATACATAGGGTAGGTACACAAAATATTTTTTTTGTACCTTGATCAATTTTACAAGAAAGTTTGGTGACGATATATTTTATTTTTCACAAATAATTGTAATTAAACTATAAAATATTGAACATTTCTTATACCTATTTAGAATTTTTCTTACTCAAAAGTTTTACTTGCTGCTTTCTATGGTTTCTATTTATTATTGCTATCTAATTGAAGAGGCTAGGTTAATACTGTTAAATTTCCCACCAATTTTCAGACATCAAAATGGCGGATTCAAAATTGGAATACTCGCGCAGCTTTGAAAATCGTTCCATGTATATAAATTCCTTGTATGTACCACGTAAGAAGTGTACAGGGTGTCCTAAATATGTAAGATCCCTTGTCTTTGTCCAGAAAATTAACCACATTTTTTTTTAAATACTATCTTCATAAAGGTAAAAGAAATGTATGGGTGACCCTTAACAATGTCGATCTATAATTTGAAGGGGAGTTCAATACTAAAAAATTTACGAACGAAATCTGTTTATTTTGCATATTTTCTAGTGAGTGAATGCACATTTTCTAGTAGATAGTAGATACAACAATTTTTTTTTTAATTTCCACAATCTTACGTACGTAAGCCAATGTCCAAATACGTCTTCTATAACCTTTGTTGGGATAAATCTTAAAATCAACACGTAGGAATAAATAAATATCTCTGAAAAATGCAAAAATAAACATAATAAATCACTGAAGTTACTGAAACACAGCAATATTATGATAGTTTTGCTACAAAATGAGAGGCGAGTTTAACGATTAATCGACGAGAATATACTCCCAGTTGTTTTAAACTCAATTTTAATCTATCAAAGTATCAACTGGTAAGTATTCTCCTCCAAAAATTTCATTTTCAGTTATTTTATTTATCACATCCTATATAAATGATTTTCCAAAAATGATGTCGTTAGAAAACTAGAAACCAAAGAAACACAAACCCTTTTTTTACTAATTTTGAAAAATGTATGAAAAATTAAGTCTATATTCTTTAGTAGGTAATTCTAGCAATTTTGGCTTATTGCACGTAGTTTGGTCTGTGAGATGCCTCCTCCACTTGCCAGGTGCATATAAATTAATCGTTTCCTTTTATTTATTGCACATTGTATGAGTAGGTATAACTTTACGACTGGTGTACAGTTGAATATTCTTGAATTATCACATCATCACTGCTTATGTGCTTATGGTTACTATGGGTTGTCGTTTAAAAGATAGTGAATCATAAATATTTTCACTCTGCTCGTGTAATCAGTATATTGTATGCCATGTAAATCTAATATTTAATATCTCGTCGTAAATTTGTTCTTTATAATCAATTTACAACTAGTTATAGTTACAAAAAAGGAACCAAAATGGTACTTTTCTGTGTATTAAATTTTTCAGAACTAATATTGAATTATTTCCCGAACAAACATATAAATCAAATTTCTAGATTAAATTCTCAATTAGAACACTAGTCAGAGGATGCTTATTTCAATTTTACTGAATTAATATTAATACGTATTTATTATCGATATACAAAAAATTAACATAAATAAGCTCAAAATGGCCAAAACAAAGAAACAACTTCAAGCTCTTTATTGGAAAGTTTTGTTTTGTTCCTCTTGTATTCTTTAAGAAAGCTTATCCTTAACCATTGCATAATACGACCTGTATACTTTAAACTACTTGTACTGTATACTTTAAACTTTAAATTTCAAGCACTTAATTCTTTCACTCCATTAAGTGTTCCCCTTAAAAAAATTGTGAGCTGTATGGAATGTTATCTGTATATTACAGTGACTAATCTTGTCCATGTCCTGTTAGAGAATTGCGTATCATTTCTATCTAAGACTACGATACCAGTAGAAGTACTAAATTTTACTATGCTTATATTATACAAATGTATGTAAAGTATTTTAGTGACCAGAGCTACCAGAAGATACCTATTTTAATCACATGTTGGATACCAAGAACATTTACCATTTAACTTATAACAATTTTAGTTTGCTTGAAGGTTTCGAATAATAAAACTACCTCTATCGCATTTGTTTACGTTCTTAGTAAAGATGTTACAACATTGCTGATGCTAGAAGAGATTGCAGAACTCTATTCAACTTCTATAAAAAATGCTGCCAAGTTATACAGAGATAAACAACTTATGTGTAAGTATGTTTAATCAATGTTGGTGAATTAAAGCAACAAGCAGTTATTTTTACTATTTCAATGGAATATACACAGGTGTAGAAAATAAATTAATTGAAAAATACTTTTCTGGTAGATTGTCACCAGAGATTTTCACTAGGCTCATTTTCTACAGCATACCTGGCAGATATTTTTGCGATTTTAATGATTTCAAACAAGGACGAACTAAAGAACATTACAGAGATAAGGTTCTTCCTTACTTTGACAGTTAAGTTGCATTTAAAATTGTCTGCATACATGTGATATACGGGTTGGATTTCCTAGGCTAATAAATTAGCTCGACTTGCATCTGAGGGACCTTGCGAGGGGCTTGACCAAGTGACCAGAATTATTTGAAGGATTATTAATGAATGCCTAAACAAATGGGGCCTGCTGTAGGAAATAGAAAAATTGTAGATACACTCAAGCATTCTTAAAGGGGTTTAATAATATTAGGATGACTTTGCTCGAGAAACGCTGTCGAAGGTCTCTAAACTAGTCCTAAATGGAGCCTGCAGGATTTAAAGACATCTATTCCTGAAGGATCCAACTTATCCAGAATGTAAAGGGGCTGAAGAAATATCTTTTTATTTTCTATGATCCAGCTCTATAGAGGCTATATCATTTTTTGGTATTGGGGGCCTAAAAAGCGAATCCTTTCACATGGATCGATATCCTGACATTAGTTAGAAGATAAGATAAGTTCGGAGAGTGCCAAAAAACAAAGGGTGGGTAGCAGAACGTCAGGAATAGTTGACGCACGATTGACACGACAAACAGTTGACAATTCTGATTAGATGAGGGATAAGAAGTCTACAGTATGATTTGATGAAGTCTGCAGTACGAAGAAGAGATACAAATATGATTTTTTTTTATTTTATATCAATGCCATTCTAACGTTCGCCTAGTTATTAATTTCGAGCACAGGCTGTGGCAGAATTAGATACCATTATACGGCATTAGCAGTGAGTACAAGATTTTTCTTAAGAGAGTTTAGTTAATAACAGATGAATATCCTTAACACATCCCCACTCCCTAACAAATTAGTGATTGCAAAAATGTTTTTGATGTTTGCATGCTACATCTTCCGCTGGCAAAAATTTGTTTGATGTTTTCGTGCCACTTGCGCTGACTAGTAAACATGACTAAGACTCAGTTCAAAGTTCAAGTACTAAGCTCGGATCTATCAATGGTGTTTAAGGTACACTACGGGCGTTCACTTATATTATTAAACAAACATTTCAAGTGGATCTTCATAACGGCTGCGCTAGTGGTGAACTAAGCAAATAACGTCAATCGTAAACCTGCTCTAACAGTACTCTTAGTCGTAAAACATCCTATTTCAGTTACTTACATGTTTACAACTAAATAAGTGCATCTTTTACATACCTCTGCTGTGATAATATGATGTGTTTTACGGAAATAAGACTAGAACTTAGGAAGACCGGAAATTGCATGATTAATTTAATTTTCTTACACTTATGTTGTTCCTAATTATACTTCTATTTCTGTCATTACTAGTATAGGTATACTATTTTTTTATTTAAAACTAATAAAATAAACAGTAACGCCAAAGGGTCAGCCAGTAGTGAGTGTTTGAAACTTGCAGGTAAATATTAGGATAAACCTCTGTGGAATTTTAGTGTGTAAGTGTTTGGACTTTTTTTGTAATTTTTGTTGGACATTTTTTTGGGCTTTTTGGATTTTTTTTATTTTTTTTGTCTTTTTCTGGCATCTGTTGTCGACAATTTTGGAATTACTTCCGATTTTTGCCATTTTTTAATTTGCCTTTGATTGCGTGCCTACAAATGCTATATTTAACAATTTTTTGTCTATTAACAACAAACGAATATTTAAATAAACTATATATTATCCATTTGAAGGAGATGCCGAAAATAACTACTCCACGGACAATGTATTCCGACTGGTGTTGCATTACTCCGGCATCTCCTTCAAATAAAAAACTAGGATTGTCTTCCTCAAAGGAATAGAGGTCACTGCTGTAATGGCATCAGCGGAAAAGCTTGTCGCTATATGTGTGTCAATTAGGCAATAATCGTCAGACGGATAGTAGCAAAGCCCCACAGAGGGCACTAGGGTGTGTTTCTCACCAATATTTACATATTATACAGTTATATTCCTGTCCCAGAGAACCAGAATGCAGAATCGCTACCAAAATTGTGTCTAATTTTTCTCATTTACCCGACCTAGCAAGTCCAACCGATAATAGCAAGTTCAATATAGGAAATCCAATATCTAGGATCTAAGCCAAAAAGAGGATATATGAATTTTTCTTTTTACGGTGTTGCCAGATTTCTCAATATCTACCAATTAAAAATAGTTTTAGATATACAGGGTGTTCCACTTTTTCTGTTCAAGTACTAACTGCAGTTTTTTAAATGTAACCATGTGTTTTTTATCCTCATTTTAGATTCTACAAATAAACTAAAGGCTACTTTGTGATAATAATTGTCTTATACCAAATGTCATGCATTTCGAGATACTTATTTAGCTTTAAAAAATTTGAAATTTTCAGCTTATGTTAGCAACTACTAAACCCTAAGTTGAGGCAAACGTTCAGCAAGATTGACTCCTTTAAACCCTGTGCCAAAAATTGATCTGGGTTCTACAGGGTGAAAAGAAAGGCATGCCAAACATGTTAATAAAAAATTGAAAAATCTAAAAAAAATTACTCTGTATATTTTTATACCGTAAGATGTAGAATTAAATTCTCTACTACTTTTATGTAGCTTTCTTTAAACGCCCATCTTTTTTTGTAGAATCTGTTTGCCTTAGTTTTTTATAAAATAAATATAGTCGGAATTTAATTCCAATTCTTCATAAATACTGCTTTCAATATTCCTCTGTGTGAATTTCTGCTGTGTATTTCCAGATATTTATTCGTTACTGTTATTGCTGAGGTCGATACTGTTTGTTGTGAAGGTTGAATTGACGTTGTTACGTAATCCCCATGTTATTTTCTTTATACGGGCATTTTAACACATATTTGCCTTTCATGAAAAAACTGAATTAATTCAATTCAGGCCAGCTAACCGCAGTTATTAAATACTCCAATCAAGCATGGAATTAATTTACTTAAATGGTAATATATTATCACCGATTATAATCAGCATTACAATAGAATCATTTTATTACGTAACTTACAACTTATGTTGGTGACGTCTGAATAAAAATCTTTACTGCTTTGCCGATGTATCTAACACGCAGCCGATGTCTTTGATGGTGTTTATCCTTAACAAGTTCTTCACGAGTGTGAACTTGAAAGTACTATGAGAGCTTCATTTCATTTTAGAGAGACAAGAGAGAGACATTTCATTACATTTTATATAAGATTTTTGTTTACTTTTATATAAATACTAAATTTGTTATGTTCCTGTAATCTTTTCTGGGATTACACCACCTGTAAAATAATGAAAAAACAGGGGAAACAGAAATACTGAAATTAAATATTCAAAGTGTACTTCAAAGCAAACTTCTAAAGTTTGCCCGAAAAAATACTGTATAATATGTAATAAAATAAATATTTGATAAATTAACTAAATTTCATCAGTGGTTTTTCAGTTCTATACAAAATTTGTAATATAAAAACTCATATTTTGAATTATGTCTAGATAAAATAATTATTATAAAAAATTTAAAAGAAATTAAACTTAACTAGTTTTTTTTTTAAACGTTTCCAGTCGATCTTCGATTCGTCGTCAGTAGAAAGTTTGTATGATAAAAAATTGTCAGATTGACATTTTTAATTCAAAATGTCATCACATGCACTGAGCACTATGTTATTATTAATTTTCGGTGGAGTCACGTTTGATCCAAGAGTATTCTTTCTAACGAGATCCAGTTATCACCATTAAGTTTAATAAAAGAACTTCCTTTTAACTGATTTTCCTTCTTTTTGTAATATTTTTCGTTGTGCCAATCAACGGTAGTAGCCCCTACTAACCCTTGGTAACCCTTAACATAATTTTTATGTTCGCGTACCCTTATTTGTAACGGTCTAGATGTCTCACCAATATTATATTTACCACATTAACAAGGGATCTGGTAAATACAATTTTTTGAATTTTGATCATTATTAATTGGTTTTGTTTTTGCAAGTATTGACATAAAAGCGTTTTTCGTTTTAAATGCCGTTCTATGTTAAAATCGTTACCAAGTTTTTTTAAGTCTTTCAGATATCCCTGTAATATAAGCAATTGTAATTGTGCAAACATTATTTTTTGTATCAAATTTTAAACATATCAAAAACGGTTAGACTTAGGTATAAGACATTATACCGGGATATCAAAAATTATCTTGGTCAAGGGTGGTTGTGGAATGTAAAACGTGTGTCTTACTTTAAATTTTTGAATATGTTTTGTTGCGTCAGAATCTGTCAAGTCATTGTGCTGAAATTTTCTAATCCAGTTTTTGAATCATGCCTCTTACCACACAGCACAAAATTTTCATGATTGAAGCCTATTTTCGAACGGGTGCGCTGGTTAATGGAAATTGGCAATACAGTCAACGTTTGTGTTTGGACAATTTTCGAGAGCACTTCCCAAACGTGGCAATATTACCGGACAATTTTTATGCGTGCCTTACAAATTGTGTTGAAGTGTTTCGCGAAACTGGTTGTGTGACTCATAAAAATGGTGCTGGTAGACCAAGAGTTCGTACAGAAGAAGTTGTCAATGACGTTCGACAACGTATGGAAGAGGAGCCTGCAAAACCTTTGAAACGTCTTTCTCAGGAAATTGGACTTTCTTATGGAACATGTCATAAGATTTTAAAGAAAGACTTGAACATGCATCCATATAAGATGCAAGCACATCAAGCTCTTCTGCCCGCAGACCACCCCAGACGCCTTGCTTACTGCCATTGGTTTGTCAATAATTTAATGAATGACGATCTTCTGGACTTAACTTTTTTTTCTGACGAAGCGTGGTTCCACCTTTCGGGATACGTCAATTCTCAAAATATGCGAATGTGGAGCAATGATAACCCTCATGTTTTTACTGAATCGCCACTACATGCTCAAAAAATTGGTGTTTGGATGGCAGTTGCTCGCAGAAGAATAATTGGGGCAATTTTTTTCGATTTCACCGTCAACGCAGAAAGGTACAGACACAACTTTTTGACTGAATTTGTGCAACAGTTAAACGATGATGAACTTCGGTACGGTTATTTCCAGCATGACGGTGCAACAGCACATATTACACGAGAAAATATTGCTTTCCTCCGCGAGTTTTTTGATGACCGGCTGATAAGTTTGCATACAGAAATTGAGTTTCCTCCGAGATCACCTTGTTTGACAATTATGGACTATTTTATATTTCCTTACTTAAAAAACAAGATTTTCGCAACTCCGGTAAATAATTTGCAAGAACTGCAACAAAGAATTGTTCAGCAATGTGCAACCATAACGCCAGAAATGCTGCAAAACGCTTTTCACAGCATGAGGAGGCGCGTCAACTTGTACATCGAACAAAACGGGGGATAAATTCCAACAATTACTGTAATTTAGTTTTTCTTGTTACTAAAACCGTTACTTCATAATTTGTAGTTCATTATTGTTTTACAACTGAAATAAATAGGTATGAAATTTGTAGGTTATTGATGATGTCATTGTGACAGTGACATAATTATTTCAAATTTAAAGTAAGACACACGTTTTACATTCCACAACCACCCTTAACCAAGATAATTTTTGATATCCCGGTACATGAAATGTCTTTAGAATTTCACGTAGACTTTAAAAATGAAATAATATAGGGTTCCTTTTAAAATAAGCAAGTTGACATCTACCATGATTTATGGTTAGGTGGACACGGTTGATGTTATGGCTATTCATTTAATAGTTGCACCTTAGTATTTTTCAATAGCGAGATAACAGCCTTGACCTAATGGAAGTTTTTATTAAATTTCATATTTTTAAGACAATTTAAGGTATTCCTCTTAGATATGTAATCATGAAAAGAACTCTGGATAACATTGCCGTTGCACCTAATCGATTAACCGTTAATTGTTTACAACTAGCTCTTCGGTCTGTGATAGGCGAGATTATATATATTTTACTAGTGCAATTAAGCTTAAGTTCTGATTGTCTTAAATTACAGATGATTGTATGCCTAATATGGGCAGACAAGTGCGCCGTCAATGTTTCTTTAAGTACTCTTAAATCACTGTACTACAGTTGACTTTGTCAAATCTATAAAGTTGAACACTTATTATAAATGTAGAGTGGATCACTCAAGAATTCTCCACATCATATTCTACATATTTCCCATATAAAAAGAATTTTACCGTATTTTTTTGGGAATTATTCATCAATTAAATAAATATTGTATTTATTTATATCGTTTCGATTTACTTTATAGAAAAAATTCGTCAGATCTCTAATATTGTTTATAAATTTAAACACAAACACTTATTATCAAGTTAAAACACTTACAATTAGGTGGTGTAAAGTTAGATACTATTATAATGTCTGTAACTTATTTGTGGTGTATTTTGACGATTGATAGTTTGTTTCTTTTACTAAAGATCAATACTTACTAAAACAAAACCAATTAATAATGATCAAAATTCAAAAAATTGTATTTACCAGATTCCTTGTGAATGTGGTAATTATTATATTGGTGAAACATCTAGACCATTACAAATAAGGATCCGCGAACATAAAAATTATGTTAGGGATTACCAAGTTGATAGGTCTACATTAGTAAAACATGTATGGGATAACGGTTACTGAGTTGATTGGACACAGGCTAAAGTTTTACAAAAGGAAGAAAAATCGGTTAAAAGAAAATTAAAAGAAAGTGCTTTCATTAAACTTAATGGTGATAATTGTATCTCATCAGAAACAATATTCATAGATCAAACATGGCTTCCTCTACTCCAAAAAGATGTTACCAATGGAAAATTAATAATATCATAGTGATCAGTGCATGTGATGACAATTTAAATTAAAAATGTAATTCTGACAAAAACTACTTCTCTTTTCATATAAAGAGTTCTTATCATACAAATAGTCTACAGAAGAAGAGTTGAGGATCAACTCGAAACGTCTAGAAGAAAGCTAGTTAAGTGTTTACTTAGTTTCTTTTAATTTTTATTATAACTATTTTATTTGGACATATTTTAGAATATGACATGTAATATTATAGAATTTTGTATAAAACTGAAAAACCACTGATAAAATTTAGTCAATATATCAAATATTATTTTATCACACGTTATACAGTGGTTTTTTGGGGCAAACTTTAGAAGTTTTCCTTGTTACTACACTTTGAATATTTAATTTGTATACTTTTGGTTTTCTGCTTTTTGTTATTTTACAGGTGGTGTAATCCCAAAAGAAACAAACTATGGAGTAGATACTATTAAATTAAACGAATTTAATTAACAAATATATGGATAATAATTTTTTAACATAACTGTAAGGAGGTTTGAGATAAAGAATGCAACTCTCTTGCATTCTGATCTGAATACCGGAGAAAAAGCACTGTTTCTAAATTTATAGAATATTTCGAAGTCTTCGAATATTTGGAAATATTCGAATAATCCTCATACCGGGCTTTCTCACAATCTTAGATTATAGAAATGTCTCTTGAGATGGCAGTGCCCTGTCATGCTCCTGAAGTAGGTTTACATCATCAGTATCCCTTTTTGTCTGTAAAAGACCTTCCATTCACGAAGGCCCTTCGCTAATTGTGAACAATTAAAATTAATTGATTTCGTGAAAATAGCTGGTTAATTTTTGTTCATCGTTTCATCGTACATACGAGCATTGTTATTATAATCATCGTGCGTTGTTATTACCGGGATATCAAAAATTATCTTGGTCAAGGGTGGTTGTGGAATGTAAAACGTGTGTCTTACTTTAAATTTGAAATAATTATGTCACTGTCACACTGACATCATCAATAACCTACAAATTTCATACCTATTTATTTCAGTTGTAAAACAATAATGATCTACAAATTATGAAATAACGGTTTTAGTAACAAGAAAAACAAAATTACAGTAATTATTGTTGGAAATGTCCCCCGTTTTGTTCGATGCACAAATTGACGCGCCTCCTCATGCTGTGAAAAGCGTTTTGCAGCATTTCTGGCGTTATGGTTGCACATTGCTGAACAATTCTTTGTTGCAGTTCTTGGAAATTATTTACCGGAGTTGCGAAAATCTTGTTTTTTAAGTAAGGAAATATAAAATAGTCCATAATTGTCAAACAAGGTGATCTCGGAGGAAACTCAACTTCTGTATGCAAACTTATCAGCCGGTCATCAAAAAACTCGCGGAGGAAAGCAATATTTTCTCGTGTAGTATGTGCTGTTACACCGTCATGCTGGAAATAACCGTATCGAAGTTCATCATCGTTTAACTGTTGCACAAATTCAGCCAAAAAGTTGTGTCTGTAGGTACCTTTCTGCGTTGACGGTGACATCGAAAAAAATTGGCCCAATTATTCTTCTGTGAGAAACTGTCATCCAAACACCAATTTTTTGAGCATGTAGTGGCGATTCAGTAAAAACATGAGAGTTATTATTGCTCCACATTCGCATATTTTGAGAATTGATATATCCCGAAAGGTGGAACCACGCTTCGTCAGAAAAAAAAGTTAAGTCCAGAAGATCGTCATTCATTAAATTATTGACAAACCAATGGCAGTAAGCAAGGCGTCTGGGGTGGTCTGCGGGCAGAAGAGCTTGATGTGCTTGCATCTTATATGGATGCATGTTCAAGTCTTTCTTTAAAATCTTATGACATGTTCCATAAGAAAGTCCAATTTCCTGAGAAATACGTTTCAAAGGTTTTGCAGGCTCCTCTTCCATACGTTGACGAACGTCATTGACAACTTCTTCTGTACGAACTCTTGGTCTACCAGCACCTTTTTTATGAGTCACACAACCAGTTTCGCGAAACACTTCAACACAATTTGTAAGGCACGCATAAAAATTGTCCGGTAATATTGCCAGGTTTGGGAAGTGCTCTCGAAAATTGTCCAAACACAAACGTTGACTGTATTGCCAATTTCCAAACTAGCGCACCCGTTCGAAAATAGGCTTCAATCATGAAAATTTTGTGCTGTGTGGTAAGAGGCATGACTCAAAAACTGGATTAGAAAATTTCAGCACAATGACGGGACAGATTCTGACACAACAAAACATATTCAAAAATTTAAAGTAAGACACACGTTTTACATTCCACAACCACCCTTGACCAAGATAATTTTTGATGTCCCGGTATAATCCATGATACAACTACACAGATATGCCAATCCGCATAGTGACGTCAGTTACGAGGAAAAACAATTGATAAACACGAAAATAATTATATCACTGCCCTTAAGAATTTTCGCATCGCATTGCCATTTTTCCCTCACGAATGACGTCATGCGCAAACAAACGAAAGTTATGAGCATATCTGTGTAGTTGTATCATGGGTATAATCGTTCCCTATATGTTGCACCGAGTGTTGCACACTTTTTGGCAGCATTATTAGTAATTCAAATTGCCTATGGGGGTGTTGAAAATTGCAAACAAATATGGAGGAAGGCGAGTAAACATATATATAATACTACTATATTGAGCTATTCGAGCTTTTCTTGAAGCCGGTTTATGAGATGGAGTTATATATTTCGTTCTCTTTCACGGACAAATGTTCCTGTGCACATGCCCAAGTGTTGTCCAATCCAATCCAAGAATTTCAATGTGGCGCGAAAGTAAAGAAAGACCGGGCTTTTGTTTTGTCATATACAGGGTGTCCCGGTATGAGCGTACAAAAATTTACCAGTGGGTAGGCCAGACCAAAATAAGAATAAAATTCTTATAAAAAATTTCTCTGATGCTCGCCTAACGAGTTACAGGGTGTTATTTTGTAAAAAAAACAACAATTTTCCGTAATAACTTAACTTAAATAACTTTAACAACTTAAAAACCGTTTCGTAGATTTAGGTAATTTTTGGGTAACGTGTACATCTATTAAAGGTCATTATAACTATATGGTGTTTGTTTAACTTTGACACTTGTGGTGGCCTAGGTCTACTCTTCCTTATGGTTTTGTCTTCATAACTCTTGCGTATATCCTACTTTTTCGTGAATTAACTAAGTTTCCTCAATCGGCTATCAATTCTGAACAAAAAAGATGCTCTTGTTACACAGCTCTAAAATCAACCATTTTCGAGTAAATTGAGTGTAAAGTACCGACTGTATTCCTTTATGCAGAAAAATATATGCAATGATTTTAAAGTTTAGAGTTAAACAAACACCATATAGTTTTAATTACCTTTAATAGATGTACACGTCATCCAAATATCCAAACGAGTTTTTAAGTTATCTCGGAAAATTGTTTTTTTTTACAAAATAACACCCTGGAACTCGTTAGGCGTGCAGCGAAGAATTTTTTTTTATAAGAATTTTATTCTTATTTTGGTCTGGCCTACACACTGGTAAATTTTGGTTCGCTCACACTGGGACACCCTGTATGTGTTTTGTCATATATGCGTTTTGTGGTGTTGTTATGTCACAGTTTATCTTTTGTATTTCAGGTATGTTTGTGTTTCACAGAAAATAAATTTGTGTTTTTCGTAGAGCCGGCAGTTTTAGAAGTGTTTTATTTATGTGTAACTTGTAGTTTTAGTTTTGTTCATATACCTATTAGACTTATTAGTGATTAGAGACATGTGCTCATCAAATTATTTCGACGGTATTTTTACAGTCGCAACTGCAAGTTTAGGTATATAAGAACATTTTGTAAATTTAAATATGTAGTGAATTAGGTATATGAATTATACTGTACCTCATTTTCATTAATTTCATTCCACAGATATCGCAAAATGCCGAAACGAAAAACTCAGTCGAGGTTTTGTCTTTTGTGCGAAGGAAATATTCCATATGAAGTCGCATAGGTACCTGAAGTATGTATTTTTAAAATTTTCTTTTCAAATACAAACTGCATCCACTCTTTTGGTAAACTTGATAAATACGGGAACATCCCAATAACAAGATTGAAAAACCGTTATATTATGTAGATAAAATACAATATAAAATAAAGTTAATTTATTGTATTCTACAGTACCTATATGGAGCAAAATTCCCGCGGTTTGCTGCGCATGAGTATTTGGTATTTTCTCCGTGAAAGAGACAATAGATATGATTCTGGACTACTCTAATTTGGCTTCACTTGAGAAACATGGTAAAGATTACATAGGCTCCATATAGTAGTATTATATATATGCGAGTAAAAAAATCACAACATTTAGCAATTAGCATTACGGCGAGACTGCAATAAATATGTACTGCGTAGAGTGAAATAAACAATAAAAAGTGTGGTAAAAGCAGTTATTTGTCCTCTTGTAAGCTTGTTTGCTATAATATACCCACTATTTATTTATCATATGAATTTTTTGGGTTGAAACAAATTTGCTTAGATTTTGGACTAAAATAATATCTCGATAATAGCATATTAGTGTTTGTGGATTTTTGTTAAATAATTAATATTTTGACCATAAAATAAAATCTATTCTAGTAACTTTTCAAACGCCAATTTTAGAGCCAAGCTCTTAAGACGTAGTCGCATATTGTATCGATTGAAATAACAAACAACTATATAAACATATTTACAACAGTTAATATTACTGATTGATTACTATCAGTACCCTTTTCAGTCTGCATTTATTGACAGTCCTGAATGAATAGTAGTGAAACCGTCGAGTGAAATATTATGAAATGGAAAATTAATCACGAAAACAGACATGTTTACAAAACGTTCTATTATTCCTCAAATTTAATAGGATATATAGTCTGTTAGATTTGAATATGCTGATGAAAGTTTAATTCATTGGACAATAAGGTATTTTTAATAATCGTTTCTGAGAAATTCGCTAAATCGATTGACAAACATGGCGGCATCTCGATACTGCTCTCTAAAGGCAGATTTTAGAAAAGTTTAATATGACCATTTCAAATGTTCCACTTTCCCCTGCCTTTTACAATACACAGATATGGTAATAAGTTGATTGGAGAAATTCCATAGAAAAATCTAGCAGTGCTAAATTCACACCAAGTTATCTAAAATAGGTAAGTACATGTTCCACAGGAAAACAATTACTTATATTGTATTACATTTACTTGCAATATAGTAACATATTATTTAGTAGGTTTGCGAGAGTTCCTCTGCAATTTTGTTAAAAAATAACGTTTCAGCGGTTTAATATTTTTAATTTCATGTAGGTACACTTTTCCAGCAGACTAAAACACTTGATCGAATATTAGTGGTATACTTAACAAAAAAACACTATTAAACTCGCTATTAAATGCAAGTTTATTATTAAAATTATGAAATATCAGTTTATCGGATCGATAGTTTAGAGTTTAGTATGTCGATCGCTTAACCCATAGTTCGCGGGTTCGAATCCCTATTCGAGTAAAAATTTTGAATTTCATATCACGTCATCTAGCAATTTAGCAATTTTAGCATTCAACTGCTATAAATATAGTGACTTCATGTGCTAGTTAGGGTGAAATAAGGGATAAAAAGAGTGGTAAAAGCAGTCAAACGTCCCATACGTGCGTCATTGCTAATTATGATTTTTTTTGGTTTGAAACAGGTGCTCTAGTTTTTGTTTACTTACATTTTGGACTAAAATAAGTGTGATAAACTGTATGGTGATACCATATTAGTGCTTGTTTTTTGTTAAATAATGTTTAAATTAAAATATATTCTGTTTTTATAAGAGTAATAATAGAAAAGTATAGACAAACCACAACAAAGTGGTTATGTTGTGTAAATAAATGTGTTCCCTGTTATTAAATTGTTACATGGCTTTTGGAGAAATGAATGAGAAACAGTTTATGATACTAGGGCCAACTTCTACCTATCTTCAATCTTAAACACTTCTATTGACACATTTTTTGGAATGACACCTATAAACACGGCAGTTTGTGTTGTGCTGATTTCTTTTGAATGCCATTTTAAAATGTAAAAATAAAGATGTACAAATACTAACCACGTCGTTTTTAACTTTGTAATACCAAAAAATCACAAGCACCATTAAATTATTACGTTAAACAAACCCAAATACGTGTTATTTATCACTATATCAGCAATAAGTCTCCAAAAATTATCTTTTAAGTAGGTTCAAATATTTTCATGCAGTGGGCGCATTCATTTTTGAAATCGCCAATATCAAGTAAGCAAACAACTTTTAGCAGACTGAAAAAAAAACTATTGGAGATTTTGTTACTTTTTTATTGCTATTTTGTTACACTGAAATAAATTTTGTATCTTCACCTATTTACGAAAAATCTTGAAGGTCAAGTTAGCAGACTCCGCGATATCTCCGCGCATAATTCACGTACGCCAATGGAAAATGTATCAGAATTTGTTACTTCCAAAGTAAGTACTTTTAGAATCCACAGTAATTCCTTAGATTTGAATCATTTTTAACCCTAAAATGCGGAAGACATTGAAGAAAATATAACAAAATACTAGATTAACTGGTGCTGAGAAAAAAAGATACGAAAAAAACAGTGGTGGATTTTGTTTTTTATTTATAGCAATTTGATACATTGAAATAAATTTTGTACCTTCACCCATTTGCGAGAAATCTGCAGTCTGCTAACTTAACCTCAAGCGGAGTCTGCTATCTTGAAGTTTAGGTTAGCAGACTGCAGATTTCTCGCAAACGGGTGAAGGTTCAAAATTTATTTGAGTGTAACAAATTGCCATAAATAAAGAAATAAATTTTACCACTATTTTTTCGCATATTTTTTACTCCGGTTTTTCAAGTATCTTGCGATTTTTTTTCCATTGTTTTCTTCATTTTAGGGTTGAATATAGTTCAAACCTAAGAAATTGCTATGCAAGTAAAAGATTCTGAGACATTTTCCATTGGTGTACGTGAATTAGGCCGAGATATCGTGGAGTCTGCTAACTGGAAGTTCAAGTTAGCAGACTGTAGATTTTTCGGAAATGGGTGAAGGTACAAAACTTATTTCAGTGCAACAAAAAAGTAACAAAATCTCCAATAGTTTGTTTTGCAGTCTGCTAAAAGTGGTTTGCTAACTTGATATACGTGTTAATTAACATCGTGGAAGTTAATATTGGTTGATGTTTGATGATCTCTCTAACTAATGAGGTTCTCAAAATTTCCTTGATTCCAGCACTGAATGTTAGTTAGGGTTTGAAAACGTAAGTTTTATGAGCAAACGTGGCATACTGAATCATAATATACCACCCCCTCGCCCCCACCAGTCTCAGACTTCCGGACTAATCCTAATCCTTAACCGGAGATATTATTATTATTACTATATTAATATTACCTATCCTATAATTAAGTACCCTAGAAGTTTTGATAGCTCGTTCAAGTGAGGGGTTATTAGCAAATGTAATATTTTGGTCGAAATATCCAAAAAATCCGTTAAATAGAATTTAATTATTTTCTTAAAAAAGCTTTTTATACATTACATTACAATGCATAACAAAAATGCCAAGTATTTTAAAACATTACAAGAACAATTTGAAAGATTGGAAAGTTATTAATAATAATACACTCCGTATATATTTACATATTATACAGTGTCTTTGAAATTGGATACTATAACATTGGTATAGGTATTGGAAACTGTTACAGAAGGTTAAATCGGGACAATGTTGCGTAATTTGGTGACTAATAATGTGCCTCAAAAAAATCAAGGCTAACATGATTAGTTTTTGAGATATGTGAAAAAATCGAAATTTTGGACGTACCTATACGGTTTTTGCAAAATTTCGGGCTTGTTTGAAGAGCTACAGAAATAAAAAAGTCTCTTATTACTGTCATAATCAAGAAATTATGACAGTTTTTCTAAACCAAGAAATAGGAATGGATCTGCCATAATTTCTTAAATTACAGTGCAGTTTAGTAATATATGTCTTGCATGGTTGTCGTCTTTCAGGATATGTGTTTAAATATTCTTCAATTGTTCTGTTTAAATTTTTGTTACATCTGTAATAAATATCTATAATATCTTGTTTCTCTTCGGTTGAATACATCGTTAGTCAATGTAAAAAGTACTCCACAGATGCAGTTTATAAAAATTATAAGTGATATTTGTGGTTTGTCAAGAAGTGACTGTCATGGCCATGGCCAACTAGACATTTTCAAAAAAATACCTATTTTCCTTCATAATGCCCTTATTTTTTAGGCAAATATTAACATATATTATATTGATGTATTCAGAAAAAATCGATTTATTCAAATATGAGAAAAATTAATATGGCGCCCATAAGAAAAAATAAAGTTGACGATGATTTACAATAGAAGTGACATTTTTTTTAAAAACGGTTTACGGCATCGTATTTGTCTCAAGAAAGTGACCTAATAATGTGAAAACGATAAGCCAATATTTTCAAAAATATAGAAGTTATGGCCAGAAAACGAAAACAGCAAAAAATTTTTTTTTGCCTCTTACTCAAAAACAAAAGCAGATATGGGGGTTTTGTTTGCGCCAACTTATTGAGCACAAAGTTCCGCAGCTTTGCCGAATTGAAACCTACAGTCTATCTTTTATAATAAGCGAGATACCCATGTTACACACTCGAAAGTGAATCACACTGTACAAGAGGGAGAAGACATTAGCTCCAAATTCCAAATCGACTATAATTTAATTATGGTAATTATATTATCTGAACTCTTTAATAGTTTAAGTTTAAGATAACAGTTTCTGTTTTTCAATAAAAAAAGATAATTGGTTTACATCTAAATTTTGAACAATTCTGTATCCAGCTTCTTGTAATGTATTCTGTTATTATACCCACAGTTTTAAAAGCAGTTTCTTCAACATTTATGACATCCACAATTCCAACTAATAATCTACTAAATTACGCATATATTAAAATTTTCCTCTTCTAACATTTTCCCAGAGTTCACGCGTGTTGGACGGCACAACAAGACTGAATAACTGTTTAGCCTAGTTGACCCTAAAATCTCTGCTATTTGACTTTTACCTTTCTGTGCTAATACACCGATTCAACCTGTTTCATAGGCAAATGTAAATGTTGCTGTTACCTGAGCTATAAAAATAATTTACGATAAAGTATACATAAGCTTTTATGATGATAAGTATTCTTTATTGCGCATATTATACATATATATCCTTGTTTATTGAATACTGACATGGACTGTATTTCAAGTTGTATGGTTGTAAATTTGATACTACATATGCTTTGATTGCTAGCAACGTATTTAGATAAAACAACAATAAGTACAGTTAACACAAGTAAATTAGGTATTTTATACAAAACTTTTTTTTGGTTTTCAATGGTTTACCATCTGTCTCTCTTGTTAAATTTGAAAACAAGTTTTACATAAAAACAAACCTTGCACAGGCATCCATTGACCTTGAACCATCCGACAACATTTTGTTTATATTTAACTAAGTAACTCTGTTAATTGTAGGTATCTAATTTTGAAAGTAGTTTTACAATCTCGGAATTTGTCTATATTGAAGTAGATACGATTAAATTAACATAAATAATATACAAGATAACGTATACCTACATTTAAAAGAGACAAATGTTATCTAAATTCCTAGCAAAAAGGATTTTCCAATCGTTATTGTCTTTATTTTATGTATGTGTTCATGTCCGTTAATGAATAAAATTACATTGTAGGTATATACCGAGAATACTTTTTTTTTCAGCTCTAACAGCACAAGCTGAATGTACCTAACTAATATGCAGTTTAACCACAAAAAGATGTTATTTAAACATAATGGTAATTAGGTAATTTTAATATCATCAGCAAACACGAGTATATTAGATAGTTATAAGGTTAACAAGAAGCGCAATACAGCATAAACAAATATTTGGTCACCTATTTTGGGCACAATTATTGCGTCACCAGAACTACGAATAGTAAATACGGGCAGAAATAAATATTTGGTCTCCTAATTTAGCAACACAGATTCCTTCGTGAAATAAATATGTACAGGATGATAAAACACACGCTTCCATCTTCTGGACAGTTCTATATAGATCTATACCTACAAAGATGGAAATGTATTTGTACTTATACCATCGATAAAGTTATTTATTGGTCAATGCTTATACCTAAATTATAAATGTGAAGGTAGGGCTCTTGCAGCCACTCACAACAAGCTTTATCAAGGTAAGAAGGAATACCATCAGCACCAGAAGTACTTCTAGTGCTGGTTTTGGTCTTAATTGTTTCACTGCTTCAATATTCTCGTACGCCCTTATTACCCTGTGGTCGTATTCAGTAATTGTTATTGGCGTTAGCTCAAAATTATTAGTATTTTCTAAATGTAACTGAGCATTACTAAATACTGTTTTGTATAATGGCAAATTTATGCTTTATGTCGAATGAAAAGCATTCCGGTGCAGCATCTGAAGAAACAACAACATTTTTATACTTCATAGTTATATTTCCGCAACTACATTCTTTTTTTTTAATTAATGTATTTCCAAAATTGCGAATTGTGATTTGTCCGTAATAATACTGTTTTTAATGCTAGCTAGATACTTTTTGTATTCTCCTCATATAATTTTACCCTACGTCGAATCTGACAGAATTCAACATTATATTTTTATAATCACATTTGCGCAATTTATTAAGTTTACTTTTAGTATATTTGATAAGATTAATAATTTCTCTATTAAAATATACCGGAAACGATTATTAATATTGCTATTAATTTTTGAAATGTTATTGTCAATTATATTTTTAATAGTATTCTGAAAATTATTCAATGACTTGTCAACAGTTGATTCATCACAGACAGACGCCCTATTTGCACTCCGAATTTCTTTAACTAAGTTGGAAAATCACTTTTTTTTAAATTATATAAATCAATTGACACATTCTCCATACACTCATACAAGTAGTGTCCTCTTGTAGTAAAGAATAAGACTCTTTCTCTGTACTTATATGTTGTCTGGTGCAATAGGCGACAAGACTAGATCAAGAGTTTATCCGAAATAATTTTGTATTATATTCAGCAGCTCAAAAGACCTATTCCTACTCAGAGACCTGTCACATATTATATAACAATAGGTACATCTATCAAAAATCTCGATTTTTTCAAAGATCTCTAAAACTAATCATCTTACAGCCTTTTTTGAGGCATATTATTGGTCATCAAATTACGCAACTTTGCACCAATTTAACCTACTCTCTATCTCTCATGTTTCCAAGATACCAATGTTGTTGCATCCAATTTGAAACTGACTGTATATTGGAATAATTTTATATAAACTTCAGTGCTTGATTTAGGAAGGATTTAAATACCAACCCTTGTATTGCCAAACTTGACTGTCACAGTCAATATGTAAAAGCTGATGATGATGATGACGATGTTTTGATCAAATCGTTTTTTTATTATGTCGATAAATATTAGCAACACTTATTTTTATTAGTAAATATATCAACCTATAAGAGAAGCTAACGGATTGGTCACGTATTAAAATTGCGAAATATGTACATTTTTCATCCTAATGCAGAAAATATGGGATAAAACTATAAGTGATTGTGGTTTTTAAACGTTGTATGCTCTAATCAGTTGCATTGCAATGCTGTTACAGTAAAGCGCAAGAAATCACACAAGTTCTGTCCTAAATACCGAGCCACACTACATGGTTAATAGAAAGTAAACGGGCATATTTTAATATACGTGCAACACAACTGCGAATTAAGAAATCAATCATGAAATACTCATGCATTTATCTATTTATATTTAAATGAACTTCAAACAATTACCAATCGACTTGACGTAAGAGTGTATGGCACTTTGGTATTACTCTTTTTCGCTAGACCTATTCACCCGTTACCAATTATTCTAATAAAGCTTTCTTCTCATGATTCGGAAAACGCACAAAATACTTTCTTTTTTGTGAAATTAATAGCGTTTTCGGTTTACATGCTCTCAGATTGCTCCTAAAATAATCAGCAACGTCACAAATCTGACTGAGATCGCTCTTAACCCGATCTCAATAACTCTCGTTGTATTTTACAATTTAATCGAACACGGTTTTAAATTTGACATATCTTTCTTTTCATATGTAAGCTAACCTAACTTTTGGGTTTGGTTTTTCTATGACTTTTCGATTTTTCTCTGAAACAATGAAATAAAAAGATAGTGGATACAGAAGTTATTATTAAGATTTAATTTTGGACAACCATAGCAAATATGAAATAATAATGTAATTTTTCAACATAACATAATTTTGCGTTTTGTTTCTTTGCAATAAACAAACAGCTCAATGGCATAAACATATGCAAACTCATTGCCTGAGCTATCTGATGAAGATAACATTTCCAAAAATTGCAAAATTCTAAAATTTATCTGTTTCTGGGAGGTAATCTTTAAGAGCAAGTGGTTTTATTAGTCTAAAAATTTGGGCCAATAGTTTTTCTCCCTCCCTAATACCATAATAATATATATAATATCTAATACTATTATCTACTGATTAAGTATAAAACAGATTTGGGATGCAAAATAAAAACGCGGTAATGTCCAAGTAACAAAATTGAAGTAAATTGGCATATTTAGCAATAAATTTGGGTCATTTCAACTAGGCCCTACAAATCATAGTAAGAAATCTTTAACTATGGAGAAAATATTATCAGTATACAGAATATGAATACAACTTAATAGGCCAGTCATTTAAAACATCGTAGGTCGCAAAAAATTAGTTTTGATAACTGATAATTCTGATTTTTTGGAATGTTGTTAGGATCGGTACCAATAGTGTAAAACCATGTTTGCAGCTTCGAAAGACCTGTGCTAACTGCGTGGTGCTCGAAAAACCTTTTTTTTTTTCGCGCTTTTTTCAGTTTTTGGCTTATAACTTCCAAATAGTGCATCCTACGCAAAATATCGCTCTATACAATTTTAAAGTAGATAAAATTTACTACAATGCAACCGCAGCTCAATTGAGTGCAACCGCAGCTCAATAGGTCTAATAGGTCCCGAGATATAGCACTTCAAAAATTGGCCATTTTTCCCAAAAAGTTGTAAATTGTTGTTTTAGCCGTTTTCCAAGCCGAATATCGGCTAAAATACTCTGCCTACGAGGAAAGTCATGGGAAATAAAGTTGTAGAGCAGTTATTTAGCTTTAATTTAAGTAACCATTTTCCACTGAGTTATGTCTTTCTTATCCTTTACAAAAGTCCTGCAATTCGTCAGGCTCCATTTCTTGAAAAATCGCATTTTCCTTATATTTTGTTATTTCATGATAACAAGGGAACTATTACCCCTACAGTGTTCCGCTTATACTTAAGTTAAAGCTAAATAACTGCTCTACAACTTCATTTCCCCCATGACTTTCCTCGTAGCCCGAGTATTTTAGCCGATATTCGGCTTGGAAGACGGCTAAAACAACAATTTCGAACTATTTGGGAAAAATGGCTAATTCTTGAAGTGCTGTATATCGGGAGCTATTAGACCTATGGAGCTACGGTTGCACTCAAATTGTAGTAAATTTTGTCTACTTTAAAATTGTACAGGGCGACTTTTTCCGTAGGATGCATCATTTAAAACTTATAAACAAAAAACTGAAAAAAGTCCGAAAAAAAAAGGTTTTTCATACACCACGCAGTTAGCACAGGTCTTTCGAAGCTGCAAACTTGGTTTTACACATTGGTAACTACCCTAACAACATTCCAAAAAATCAGAACTACAATTTTCTGCGACCTAACGCGATTTTTATGTCTACGGTGACTGGCCTATAAGGAACCGTAACAAAAATTACACGAAACCATATTAACATGGTAGGTGATATTAGGCATTTTTATAAAAATTACCATTCTGCAAATATCCATATATGATCACGTACCTAATCTGGTAACTATGTATAACATGGTTTGTGACGTAAATATACTATCTGTCACATTTTGTAACATGCTAATCTTCTTTTATTTCCAAATATAGTTTTTGGAAAAGAAAACTAATTAACTACATTCTGAACCCTACCTTTTTTAGTCCTGTACTTCCTCCACCAAAAATACCCAGCTCCAAGCAACAGCACCGTGAAGAGGAACGTGAGTATGACCGAGGCGGCTATGGATCCAGGTCCGTAGCAAGCGACTTGCTCCTGCGCACTAGCAAGTCCGGCACTGTACACTAAAATTAAGATGAACCACAAAAAACTACACTCTCTACCTACAATCGCCATGTTTAGCTCGTCCACTTTTTAACTTCGCACAATGTGGATACTCTTCATTTCCTCCAATTAACGATCTGCAAGAAACAAAACAAATATGGTTACTATTCGTATTTGCTACACTACACAAAGATAAATCGCTATTCACATATTTCATTGTTTAACTGGAAGCTAGAGGCATAATAATGCCGTAGAAGGTTATCGCTATATTTTATATCAAGTGAGGTGGAACATGGTATACCTACTATGTAGGTTATCCAGTAAAAACATTTTTACATTCGCTTTTATTGTTACGTTTGCTAATATGAACGCGTTTGTTAACATATCTCACTTAGATCCAATAATAAAGTTATTTTTATTGGCGTATAAAAAGATAATGTAAGATAGTAAAATTAAATGCTCCTGATAGTATCTAAGATAGGATTGTTTTATCTCTAGATGTTTATAGGCGCTGATTCTCGAGGAATGTGGTTCTTCATTATAATAAAAATCATGTGAGGTATTGAAATACAGTTAGAATAAACAAGTTGCCTGAATATACCGAGGTGATTAGGGAATGCTTTGCATTTTAAAGAAGTTACACTTGTTAAATGAGCAGCCGTAGATATACGTGGTATCTCACTATATCTGATATACGTAGAATAGATATTTCAGTGAAAATTATACGAGTTTCCACCACCTATAAGACCACCAGAAGCTTAGAATTTATGAGATTAGATCTAGATCAATCTATCTAGCAAGTTACGTAGGCAAATGTATTTGCCAAATGGGGTATTTTCCTTCAATCGAAATGAAAGTGGTGGAAACCTGTATTTTTACAAAATATATATTTTTTTATATTTATTAGGATAAAAATTATTAAGATTGAATCGGTAGAAAATTTTTAATTCAATTTTGAAATCTTATTCTATATTCGTGACGTCACTAAGCGAAAACTAGGGAATATGTATCTATAAGGAGGTCACACTGATAATATGTGGCTAGTTTCAGTTTGTAACGACGACAAACGACAGTTGACATTTCGATAATTGACATTTGAAATTTCCTGTTTGTGTTTGGCTTGACAACTTGACGTGTTGTATTGTTGTTTTCTTGTGAAGTAAACTTTTATTAAACATGGAGCAAGGTTTTGTAGAGGCTAAGTCCGACAATTTACCGGTTATAGATCTTTTTATGATAAAGATCCTATAGATCCTTTCAGAAATAAAAGGAATGAAAAATGTAAGGTTAATATTTAACTTAACAGTATTACTGCAAAGTCGATTAAATATATTCAAAAATTACCTTTACAAATTACGATGTTTTTCTATTACTAATAAATACACTTGTAATCAGTCACAGGCAGGGTCAACAATTCACAGGTAAAAATATAAACTAAAAACAATGTCTCATGTTTACCATGATGTTTACCCTAACCAAACGATTCAAACATAAACAAAAGTAAAGTTGTCACGCAATGACACCAACCACACAAATGAAAATATCCTAGAAATCACTAAAAAATGGCGCAAATTTTGAATTTTCGCTTAGTGACGGCACATACATATCGCGCACAATAAAAAAAATTATTTATGGACTTAAATGAACCCAATATTAAAATACGTATCTCTTCTTTTTCCAACTACTTTCCATTGCCGATATAAAAAAAATAGGAAACACTCCATTGTGTTAAAGGATCTTGAGGAAAATGACAATTTTGACATTGAATTTACTATTCTAATATTGTAATGAATTTTAGCATATAATGGGTACAACCGTTGACTGAATATAAAGTCAACGGTACAACATAATGCGTACCTACCAATTTATGCAACACATTTAACTTGTATTATTTTACATCTATCATTTAAGAATTTATTTCCTTAAAGAAAAACAAAAAAAGAGGACTTTCAACCAGATACCTGGACAAATATTATACGTTTTTTGTAATCTATCATTAACTGTTGCTTTCTAACAATGCTAACTTGTTCAATTAAACGATATATCAAAATAGTTCTGTGTACGGCAATCGTTAAACGTAAGTTTAACAATTAATGACATTTCCTTTTCATTTCGTTTCTGTTTCCTCGATATTAACAGGGTGGATCACCTAAAACGGCTCGGTTTATTACTCAGTTGCTATAGAATATACATTGTTTTTCTTGTAGGACATTATATACACCACTCAGAGCCATCTTATACAATTTTTTGAAACATACAGGGTGATCTCTTTCACCTGCAAAATGATATTTTATTTTTGGAATCCAGATGGGGCATTGTCAAGTTACCTTTAAAAAACGCATTTAGCAGGGGCGCACTAAAAAAATCAGCGAGAAGTTACTCCAGCGATTAAGGAGATATTTTGGAAGCACCCAGTACGATCTTCGTTCTTCATCGCTACGGTTCTGAAATCTGAATTTTTTGTACATTTGTAAAAGTCATTCAATTTTTCAAATTACGTATTATCAAAAAATGTAGTGGACGAGGGACATTATTTGCTTGAGAGAACTCTTTATTGAAAGCCTCACCTTGAATTTATCATTGCTATTCAGCAAAGTATTATTCAGCTTAAAAAACAATTACACATTTTGCAGTATAGTTTCTTGTAGCTATTATATGTCTCATTAATTATTGCAGTTATATTTATTTTCTAATGATTTTGCTAACCTTGGATCGATAGTAAACAATGGAAAAAATATCTTCTCAATTGAAAATATCTTCGTATTATTCGCATGACTACACGTTTTCTTATAGCTCATGCTTTGAAGTATATGATAATTGACCACAGATAGCAAACCATAAATTAAAAATTGAATAAATGGGTAACATTAGACTACTTATTACAAATGTGTAGAGCTAATAATGCACTACTAATGCTTTATAAAATTCCCACCTCGCCTCAAATGCTCGGCTTCAAATAAAATATTTCAGTGAACAGATAAAAATAAATTTACAAAATTTTGCAAAATGCAATAATACAAATTAAATATAGAGGTCGTCCTAAAGTAACCACCCCCCAAGGATTTTTAACTTATATAGAATTGCTCGATCCCTATTCCTGAATGTGGTCCGATTTTAGTGACGTCACTGCGAGACCCGATACTCTTTCTCTCTCTGTATTATGCGATTCCTTATCTATGACGCGTAGAATCCGATGACGTAGCCGCAAGACCCAACCACGTGATACAGCGGGATCGAGCAATCCTATATAAGTTAAAAATCCTTGACCACCCCCACCCTATTGAACGAGTTGAGATATCGACGTCAAATTAAATGTAGAAGGAATTTTGAAACTTTTGAAGGAGCTAATAGATGGCGCCAAAGTCGCTGCCGCTACATCTTTTTTTAAATAGCACAGTAAGCCATGTCGCACATCGCGTGAAAGCGACTACCACTTGTTTCACTACTAATATCAGCACCATATTATAGTTATCATAGTTGTTACCTACTATACCTACTATTTAGGGCAGAAGTAGATATATCCCCATATATTTGAAGGAGATGCCGAAAATATATACTTATTTTTATACCTATATAATATATATTTTTCGGCATCTCCTTCAAATAAATAAGTAGGATTGTCTTCCTTAAAGACAATAGAGGTCACTACTGTAATGGCTCATGCGGAAAAGCAGGTCGCTATCTGTCTGTCAATTAAACAATAATTATTATCAGTAGACACTAGCGAATACCAAAAGAGGGCACTACTCTACCACCACTACCACTACTAATATTGCTACCGGGATATCAAAAATTATGTTGGTCATGGGTGGTTGTGGAATGTAAAACGTGTGTCTTACTTTAAATTTGAAATAATTATGTCACTGTCACACTGACATCATCAATAACCTACAAATTTCATACCTGTTTATTTCAGTTGTAAAACAATAATGAACTACAAATTATGAAATAACGGTTTTAGTAACAAGAAAAACTAAATTACAGTAATTGTTGTAAATGTCCCCCGTTTTGTTCGATGCACAAGTTGACGCGCCTCCTCATGCTGTGAAAAGCGTTTTGCAGCATTTCTGGCGTTATGGTTGCACATTGCTGAACAATTCTTTGTTGCAGTTCTTGCAAATTATTTACCGGAGTTGCGAAAATCTTGTTTTTTAAGTAAGGAAATATAAAATAGTCCATAATTGTCAAACAAGGTGATCTCGGAGGAAACTCAACTTCTGTATGCAAACTTATCAGCCGGTCATCAAAAAACTCGCGGAGGAAAGCAATATTTTCTCGTGTAGTATGTGCTGGTGCACCGTCATGCTGGAAATAATCGTACCGAAGTTCATCATCGTTTAACTTTTGCACAAATTCAGCAAAAAAGTTGTGTCTGTACCTTTCTGCGTTGACGGTGAAATCGAAAAAAATTGGCCCAATTATTCTTCTGCGAGAAACTGCCATCCAAACACCAATTTTTTGAGCATGTAGTTTGCGATTCAGTAAAAACATGAGGGTTATCATTGCTCCACATTCGCATATTTTGAGAATTGATGTATCCCGAAAGATGGAACCACGCTTCGTCAGAAAAAAAAGTTAAGTCCAGAAGATCGTCATTTATTAAATTATTGTCAAACCAATGGCAGTAAGCAAGGCGTCTGGGGTGGTCTGCGGGCAGAAGAGCTTGATGTGCTTGCATCTTATATGGATGCATGTTCAAGTCTTTCTTTAAAATCTTATGACATGTTCCATATGAAAGTTCAATTTCCTGAGAAAGACGTTTTAAAGGTTTTGCAGGTTCCTCTTCCATACGTTGACGAACGTCATTGACAACTTCTTCTGTACGAACTCTTGGTCTACCAGCACCTTTTTTATGAGTCACACAACCAGTTTCGCGAAACACTTCAACACAATTTGTAAGGCACGCATAAAAATTGTCCGGTCATATTGCCACGTTTGGGAAGTGCTCTCGAAAATTGTCCAAACACAAACGTTGACTGTATTGCCAATTTCCATTAACCAGCGCACCCGTTCGAAAATATGCTTCAATCATGAAAATTTTGTGCTGTGTGGTAAGAGGCATGATTCAAAAACTGGATTAGAAAATTTCAGCACGACTTGACAGATTCTGACACAACAAAACATATTCAAAAATTTAAAGTAAGACACACGTTTTACATTCCACAACCACCCTTGACCAAGATAATTTTTGATATCCCGGTACATGAAAGTTACATAAAATATACAGGGTGTCTATTTAAATACGAGCAATGCTCTGTAAGTATGGACCTAAAAAAGAAATAAAAAATGTCTCAAAACCGTTTGTAGGGTATGTGGGGGAATCAGTATGACCACAAAAATGACCTTCACTAAGCAACCCCTGGGGCTGTAGCCACCCCAACTCAATTTTTTTAAATGGCAACACTCCCTTTGTGATACCTCATTGGAAATCTCTTGGAAATTGCTATTTAACCGTACTAAACAAAATTCTTCTTAATAGTTAATTTTTGAGAAATACCCAAATAAATTTTATTAATTATTTATTCAAATTTCTCGTTATAAATATCAAATTAAACCATTTTGGTGCCAATAAGCTTCTAAAAAAATTTGTAAAAACTGGAGAACACAAAATAATTCTAACAAAAATATAATAAACAAAAAAAGCATAAATAAACAAATTGTTCAACAATAATTAGAACACTTTAATTTATAGCTCTTTAAAGTAAATGATCAAAATGACTCCCATTATTACTCCCTAAAATTAAAGTGTTCTGATTATTGTTGAACAGTCTTAAAGTCTTAATGTAAGTTAAGGTCACATGTACGAGTTAAAATTTTCAATTATAGCTGGTTTCATCCAATGATTGGGTGGTTATGATTACAAAACCTGCCATGGCGCTGGTGCATTTTAAAAAATGAACAACATAATTTATACCAACCCATTGCAAAATTAAAATTGACAGAAGCAGCTTATAAATAGATTAGAACAGTTTCATCTTCAGACTAATGATTGTAAGAGAATATATTTTAATAAATAATACTGCTTCAACATTATGTAATATTCTACAGGTCCATGATAAAGCAGAAATATATTGAAGAAAAAAATAGAATGCGATTCATTAATTAATGTTTTAATAAATATATATTCCTTAATTATTACAATTAACAATTATAATTAATAACTGAAAACTAGAGATTCAAACTATTATTTTGCAAGCATGTGTACAGTTAAAATAAAGTAATGGAGAGTAATAATTGTTGCAGGCTTGGTAAATAACATTTTCTTCTCCGAAACAGTAATTATTAGCTTATGATTACAACAATCTGAGCTTCACCCCAGCGCCATCTATCAATTTTCAAGACATCGCATGTTGATTTGCTTTGTAATACATCATTTGCTTTGTTATTATATAAGATGTGTTCCGCATTCTCTACCTGGTTAATTATGCACGTATTTGATGTGTTTTTATACTTGGAAAATGTGCATTTAATAAAGGAGACTGGGGTCGGAAATTAATTTTGAAATTACCTCACTTTTAAACAAATACAGAATAGTATCTAATCCTTCTCAAGTAAAATTTAGATAAAAGGATGCTTCCTCAATAAATAAAATTTGCCTTGAAAATTATAGAGTCGTATTACACATTTCCATAAGTGTTTCACAAAACTATAATCTACGATTAGAGTCATCTACATTTAATTCTTGAACTAATTAAATTTTTTACGCTTCAAATTTTTCTTTTCTTAAAACTTTCCATGTGAAGCTCTTACTAACGTTATTAACACTTGCAAGTTGCCTAGCAGTAACATGAGGATTTTCTTCCACTCCAAGTAAAATGTTTAACTAGTGACCGTATTTATAGTCAGTATTTCGATGGAACTAAAACTTGAGCAATACTCACAATATAATTTATTATGGCGGAGCATTGCTCAAGTATGAGTTTGATCGAAGTACCGACTATAAATACAGACATTATTGTCTTCAGGAATACTTGGGCACCTTAGACCAAGACTTGGAAAGATCTTTAACAGATCCATGTGTTAAAAATGTTTGTACTATTCTTGAAACAGCAGATAGAGTTATGGGCCGATACGGATATTTTTCATTGAAGAAGTTCAATCTTCTAATCGACAAGGAATAAAAATTTTATCTTAAAGTGACATTTGGATACTTGACGTTGACTGTCACAGTCACAATGACATTTTTATTTATTTTCCAAATAACGATTTTACATCCAATGGTATCTTTTTTTGGCTGTGTACGCCTTACCATTGTAGATAGGGCTATAAAACCCTATATCGCCGTATTAGTAAAGAAAAGCTGTATTCAAATATGCAAAAATAAACCGGGTGTTCCATTTAAAAAATTAAAATTTTATTTCGTAGGTACATCGTTATCAAATCACCCTGTATAAAGTCGAATACGCCCACAAGATGACAAAAAACGCAACAAAATCGACGGGTCTGAACAATTTTTTATAAAACATACGTGTTTCCTTTGGTTCTGAAAATTATGCATAAGGTACTTTATGGGCGCACTCTTATATTAGCTCTTATACAATATCCTTTTATTTTTTTAAATATTCATTACTTATATAAGCTTATTTAAAACCGTATTCAAAATGTAGTGGAAAGAAAAACCCACTTAAATACTTTTTACCTGTAACATAATTTAATTTGTTGTTTTGCGCTTGACTTAGCTTTTTGTATTCTCAAAAAACTGATTCCATCGAAGCGCATAGTTATGTCATTACCTTGATGCAGCTGCTAATACCGTTGTCTCCTATTGTGGAATCGACGATCGAATGTTACAGTAATCCATTTACACTTGTGGGCGAGATCTTAATATTGGGCTTGTTTTGGTTTTAACAAGAACCAGTTCTGAATTGTATTAAGCCTGCGCAGTTTGAAAAAAGCCTTCGTATTTTTAAACTGCTCGTGCTCAGTACGATTCAGAACCGGTTCGTTTGAGAACCAAAACAATCCTACAAAATAAAAAAATTATTAAAAATAAATAAATCTTACAGACCATACCTCGTATAGTTTTTATTTATAAAATGTGTAAACATAACATTTTATAAATAAAAACTATACGGGGTATGGTCTGTAAGATTTATTTATTTTTAATTTTTTTATTTTATTTTATTTTTACTATACAACTGCCCGATATCAAAAGTCCATTAAAGGGCAAACTAAATATATAAAATCTAACAAACAAAATAATAGTAAGAATATAGTAAATTATTGAAAAATATACTATAAGATATTTTGCGTCAAAGACATTTAAAAAAATACATAACAGTAATACAAACAGGTATTTAAAATTCACTAGAAAAACGAAGCTATTATTAATTACCGCTAGTGATTAATGGAGGTATCCAGAGAAAGCATACGTTAGGAGGTCTGTAGTATAACTGTTTTGAATCTATGGATATAGTGGTGTTAAATATATCAATCCTGTACTGCGTAGACTTGGACATTTGATAAAGAAGGGATGAAAGTAACAGCTGTGTTATAGGAATTGGAATGCATCATGGTGCTTTGAATTTAAACGAGGTATATTGAATTCTAGTTTGCTCAACATTTCAGAACTGTCAAATAGGAAATTAAGACATTTAAATACTATATAGTCATGAAATGACTATTCTCACCCCATTTGGTTTAAAAGGAAAGTGTTTTACAAATTTTTCTTGCACATCTTCAATCATATGCACTTGAGATCCATATTATTTTAAGCCAGACTGCAATAAAGACACATAAGTATCGACAGAAATTCTCTGGAATTAAGTAAAATAAAAACTCTTTCTTTGTTCGCCTTCGCAGCAATTGTACAAATTTGATAATTGAGGGAAATTTTCGCATCAAATGAAATCATTAAATGTGGCAGGCCAGTTATATTATAAGAAAGACTAATTTCTTTATTTACGAGGAGAGGACATACCATTACATTTTTTAATATTTAGATCAAGATAATGTAAATTACATGAATCGTCAATTTTCTAAATGTTATTTTGCAATAGTTTGCAATGTTCAGTGTTAGATACTGACCAATATATTTTCATATCATCAGCGTAGAGCAAGTACTTCACGTCTAGGAAAGCAGATATTTCGTTAACGCAAATGTTAAATAATAACAGTCCTAAGATAGAGCCTTGAGGTACTCTTGGCAGTTGGTTGCATTGTCTAAATATACTTGGATATTTTGCAACACTGGAAATTTAAAGAATATTACAAAAAGTATCCTTCCACATCAAATGTATATATAGTATACCTATGTATAGATTTTCTTATGTTATATATAGCGTGTTGGAAAATTTCAGGTTACTCTGAGATTTTCCTCACTTTTCCTAATAGAGAATGCTGCGCGAATATGAGAAAATGAGATATACCGTGCCTTGAGAAAAGGTACAACCGTATGGGGATCTTTTGTGTATTTGACTCGCAATAAAAATAATGTAATAATTATAATCTACTTGTGGTGTCCATTTTAATTTAACAAAATGTCAGTGCTTTAAAACTTTTGCTGATGTAATTTTTTGAAATATCTTTAAAATATTTTTGCTTAATAATCCATTATCGTAGAAAATAGCTAACAATTAAATTTCTTTTAAAATTTCAATAAAATTACAACCTCCATGTTGTAAAGAATAACACATTAAATAAATAGCTTTTAATTAAAAAAAAATCATGTTCTACGCACATTCAAGTAATTAAATGTGGTACCTACATTAATAAGGAATTGAGTAAACACTCACTCCTGAAGCAGTACTTCCAAACGACTTAAAATTCCGGACATTTGTCATTGGAGAAAGGGTTTGAAGTGTTGCTTTAAAACTATTTTAATTTAATTCCCACCAGATTATGGTAATCCCAGTTTCTCACCTTTCGATTACTCTTCAAATACCATATAACTTAATTATGAAAAGGTATTAATAAAAAATTGCTGGTCATCTTGAAGTGGCTCAAGACATATGCTGCTCTTTTCCTTTACAGCAGGAAAAGAGCTTTAGCCAATCTGAGTACATGAAGCTAGAAATCGTAGAATTCTACACTATTTATTTAAGAATGTTTTTATTAGTTTTGTTATAACCGTACAGCCAGGGCCGAATGTTACGAAAATTTATGTTCGGTATCAGGTAAGTAAAAAAACTTTATACTATCATCAGCATCTATCAGCATCAGGTATATATAAATTTATATCACTACTGAGAACATTTTGTTAAATCATTCAGTTCCAAAACCACTACAAATGTAAAGTGGCATTTTTTGGATTAGGACAAAATACGAATGAGTACTTAGAACTAAATTCTAAACCTTTTTGGTTGTTTCTTTTAGTATTATTCTGGTATTTGTTCCCATTTCCCCAAAGAAGAGATATGTATTTCTGAAATTTAATATTGGGTTCATTTAAGTCCATAAATTATTTTTTTATTGTGTGCAATATCTATGTGACGTCACTAAGCGAAAATTTAAAATTTCCGCCATTTTTTAGTGATTTCTAGGATATTTTCATTTGTGTGGTTGGTGTCACTGCCTGACAACTTTACTTTTGTTTATGTTTGAATTGTTTGGTTAGGGTAAACATCATGGTAAACATGAGACATTGTTTTTAGTTTATAGTTTTACCTGTGAATTGCTGTCTCTGCCTGTGACTGATTACAAGTGTATTTATTAGTAATAGAAAAACATCGTAATTTGTAACGGTAATTTTTGAATATATTTAATCGACTTTGCAGTAATACTATTAAGTTAAATACTAACCTTACATTTTTTATCCCTTTCATTTCTGAAAGGATATATAGGATCTTTATCATAAAATGATCTATAACCAGTAAATTGTCGGACTTAGCCTCTACAAAACATTGCTCCATGTTTAATAAAAGTTTACTTCACAAGAAAACAACAATACAACACGTCAAGTTGTCAAGCCAAACACAAACAGGAAATTTCAAATGTCAATTATCGAAATGTCGACTGTCGTTTGTCGTCTTTACAAACTGAATCTAGCCACATATTATCAGTATCAGTGTGGCCTCTTTATAGATACATATTCCCTAGTTTTCCCTTAGTGACGTCACGAATATAGAATAAAATTTCAAAATTGAATTAAAAATTTTCTACCGATTCAATCTTAATAATTTATATCCTAACAAAAATATAAAAAAAACATATATATTATAAAAATACAGGTTTCCACTTTCATTTCGATTGAAGGAAAATATCCCATTTTACAAATAAACAAAATGAATTTTTCAAAAACGGCTGAGAATTCGTATACGGAAGTTTTATAAAAGTCCTCTTAAAATAACGCGTAGTATCCAAAAATGCAATAATATATTTGGGTGTTCCATTTAAATTAAGAAAATTAACGGCAATTTCCGGTACAACGGAAACTGTCACGAGGACGCCATTATTTTATTTGAACAGAGCATACTCAAAAACCCAAATGTGTCCAAATTTTCACTCATCAAATCTACGTAGTCTCTGACATATTCTAATGGGTGATCACCGTGAATCACCCTGTATATATAAACATTTATAAAAGTTTTAATAAAGTAAGTTTTAATTCTGTTCTTCAATCAAGTAATCCCTTAAAATCACTTGATTTTAGTTTATTTTTATTAAATATTGCGATATGTTTGGGGATGTGTCTTTGGTAGATGGATGTAGAACTATTTAAAATGTTTTTTGTGTACCTATTTGTTATACTAGAAGTTAATTGCGTTGATAGAATACATACCAGTACTGGTCAAGAGGTTTAAAATAGTTATTGGACCTTAAGGTGCGTGACAAACTTCAAGGGGCTAATTAAATGAAGATTCATGTCGTGAATACATGCTAATTTATGGCTGCGCCTCGTTTTCTCAGTTAACGCTTTTACTGGCTTTTACCGCATGAATATACAAATTTATGGGTCTCATTAGAAAATTTTTCTCTACATTCTTGGGTTTCCTTTAAAGGGGCAAGTGGGACAAACGCATGTGCCGCATGGGAAATGCACAGACAATAGCGTGCTACCATGAGTAGAAATTCCAAGAAAAACGGTCAGTTTTCATTCTATTCTATTTTTCATACTATAGGATGTTCTCGGTTTGTATATCTACTGGTATAATTTTAAGGTTAAAACGAAATACAGTTGGCAGGAAAGTCAATTTACAAACACAAACTGACTAATTGGCCCGGTACGTACCCGCCAATACCGATAATCGCGATAAAACTGAAAATGTAAAAAAAAGGTAGCATGATTTATCCGATAAAGACTGAGTAAAGCGACACAACTTATACCATTATTTACGCTTCAAATAATACATTAAGTTTAATATGTTATGTTATAAGATATAACACAAAATAAGGAGCTCCGTAGCCGAGCGGTTAAGGACGTCAAGTTTTTAATCATTCTCCGGGGTTGGCGGCGGTTCGAATCTCAGCACAGTCAAATTATTCTAATAGTTCCTATTGGCGATTCCAAAAATGAATGCGCCCTCTGCATGAAAATATTTGAACCTACTTAAACGGTAATTTTTGGAGGCTTATTGCCGATATAATGGTAAATAATTTGTATTTGGGTTTGTTTAAGGTAATAATTTAGTGGTACTTGTGATTTTTTGGTATTACAAAGTTAAAAACGACGTGGTTAGTATTTGTACATCTTTATTTTTACATTTTAAAATAGTATTGAAAAGAAATCAGCACAACACAAACTGCCGTGTTTATAGGTGTCATTCCACAAAATGTGTCAATAGAAGTGTTTAAGATAGAAGATAGGTAGAAGTTTGGCCCTAGTATATGAAACCGTTTCTCAATCATTTCTCCAAAAGGCATGTAACAATTTAATAACAGGGAACACATCTATTTACACAACATAACCACTTTGTTGTAGTTTGTCTATACTTTTCTATTTTTAGTCTTATAAAAACAATATATATATTAATTTAAACATTATTTAACAAAAAACAAGCACTAATATGGTATCACCATACAGTTTATCACATTTATTTTATCCCAAAATGTAAGCAAACAAAAACTAGGGTACCTGTTTCAACCCAAAACAATCATGAAATTAGTAATGAAGCACTTATGGGACGTATGACTGCTTTTACTACTGTTTTTATATTTTATTTCACCCTAACTAGCACATGAAGTCACTATATTTATGGCAGTTGAATGCTAAATTGCTAGATGATGTGATATGAAATGCAAAATTTTTACTCGTCTTCCTCCATATTTGTTTACAATTTGCAGCGCCCTCATCGGTAATCTGAATCGCCAATATTAAATCTGTGTGCATAAAACTGGTAGCGTTCTTAATATGCAACTAGTACTGAAATCACTGTAAAAATGGCTAACAACCTACTGTTCACTTTACCTAATCAATAAGGTTTTCCAGGTTTCCCTTATTCTCGTACTAAATGGTAGTCAAAGTTATAACATCGTAAGTCGTTCCTGGGCGCACTCGCGGTTCGTAACATAATAATATGCCACTCCCTCTCCCATACAAGTCTCTGACTTCGCTCACATCAGGATGAGAATGAAGGATAGAGATATTATTATTATTTTTATTTTATATTACGTATGAGTTTAGTCATGTCTCAGTAAATAGGAAATACATGTTACTGGTAATAGTGTGTAACTATTTTTTATAGTACGGTCCTGTTCTCAAGTCAACCGGTACCCGGTACTCAAACTGACATTGAATTTATTTTGAGTTATGCATAATTAACAGTTTGCATCATTGTCAACTATGAGGTTCTTCCCATACCAATACAGAATAAAATAACGATTTACATATAATGAGGTATTCCAAAATTTGTAATAGGTACATGATTTGTTTAAATTATATTTAACACTTTTTATTTCAACTAGAAACGTTTAGTTCCTAGTTGTGGCTAAGTTAAAAGTTAATTTGGTGAATTATTTAGTAGTAGAATTTAGGTTTAGATTTAAATAAATACTTACAGTGTGACACAGATACGTGTTACACCCGTTTTGCCTCCTTATTTTTTTTCAGGTACAATTTTAAAATTTGCCAAGGCGGAAGTACTTATTAAAGACCAATTTCTGACATAAAAATTACCATTTTTCCACTTCCGGTTTCACCGGAAGTAATACCAACTCTCTATTTTTCATTTATATTATTATATTTTTGGAATCAAACGTCACTTTCTGAATCCAACGATATTGTCCAAAAAGTAATTTGACAGCTGAAATGTCACTTATTTTATATCGTTGTATAAAATGTGATCCATATAAAAATTGAAAGTTTATATTACTTCCAGTGAAACCCGGAAGCTGTAAAAGATCATTTTTATGTCAAAAAGTGATCTTTAATAAGTACCATCGCTGTGGCCAATTCTGTCTAAAAAGATAAAGCGAGAAAGAAGGGTATACCTGAGGCGCAAATGCGGCCCGCGAAATAATAATATGCCGCCCCCTCTCCCACACAAGTGTCAGACTTTCGGGCTAAACCTTGTGATTAGAATGAGGGGTAGAGATATTATTTTATTATTATTATTATTATTATTATTATTATTATTATTATTATTATTATTATATGTGCCATACTGTATATCCTTTCCACATCCTTTTAGAACCTTTAACCTACGTGAAGAGATATAGAGCTTTATTTATACCTGACCTTTCTAGGATCATCACCTGCTTCAATTTTAATTACATTTTCAATTTATATATTTTGTGTGTCTCTGGATATATGCCTCTGGACACTATACTCCTACCGAAGCCTAAGCTAGATAAAAAAATTCTATAAATGGTGTCAACTCTTCAGGACCAAATAAAATTATTTCTCTAATGAATATATTAATGATAGGTTTATCTCTAATAATAAGGGTGAGTCAAGTACTCTTGAAGAAGATTAGTACAGCAACGTATAACAATAATTATTATTCTCTAGAGAGTTTAATAATTTTATAAAAATAGGAAAGACGCTTGCAAATAGTATGTAAAAAATCCAAACTTTAAAATACGTGCAAGTATAGTCTACCTAATTCCATTCTTTTAACTCCTACTGATACGGAGGAGGTTCGGATTATTATTCACAACTTGAAAAATAACAAGTCTGTTGGATTTGATAACGTAAAAGCTGAGACCCTTATGTCAGTTTCAGACTACATAACTGGTCCTTTAGTTTGTTTGATAAATAAATGTCTGCAAATTGGTATGTGGCTTTCAGTCTTCGAAGATCTATTGTAATTCCCATCCATAAAAAGGGTAGCAGAACCAACACAGGCAACTATAGACCAATTACCTTAATTACCCACTTGAGAGCAAAATCTTTGAAAAAAATAATAATAAAGAGATTATAATCCTATATAGAAAGATACAAGTTACTTTCTGAGAATCAGTTCAGTTTTAAAAGTAAAGTTTCTAGAGAAAATGTTATTATAACCTTAACATCTAGAATATACTCTTCACTGAATGATGGCAAGCCTTGTCTGTACGTTTTTATAGACCTCTCAAAAGATTTCGATACAATCAGTCACAACCTACCATTGAACATATTAGAACAAACGGGTATTAGAGCAAACTCTTTAAAATTGTTTAAAAGGGATCTAACAAATAGACACCAGAGAGTAAGAGTAATGGAGTACTGAGTCCACCTCAAGTAGTGCAATATGGTGTACCTCAAGGCATCCCATTCTCTTTAATTTGTACATAAATGGCTAGTTTTCATTACAGTGTAAAGGTGAAGTGTACGGTTTTTCTTATGACACTGTTATTTTCTATACTGGCGATACGTGGGAAGAACTTAAGGCTACTGTAATAATAGAAGATTTTGCTTATATTAAAGATTGGTTTGACTATAAAATATTAACAATAAATTTTGAAAAAACATATTTTATACCGTTTTCATGTCTAAAAGCAAATATTCTATCTTTTGAAGACATACAAATTATAAGCCAAGGAAATTACTACTATTGCATAAAAAAAAGTATTTGGGAGTTGTAACAGATTCCCATTTAAAATGAGACGCTCAAATTGATTATGTCATACGGAAATTGAAGTGTTTGGTGTATAGATTCAAGTATTTAAAAAATGCTTTAAAAATACAGCAACTAATAGTAATTTATTATGGGCTAGTTGAGTTGAATCTCACTTGAGATATGGAATATTGGTATGGGGGTCATCTTTGAAAACCTATATTTATTCTCTGGAAGTTCTGCAAAAGAGATTTCTCAAGTTGATACTTGATATGGATGTTCGATACCCGACTAACTTGCTGTTTTCAGAAGGTTCAGTATTCGATTTAAGGCAGTTGTATGTATTATTTTTGTGTAAATGCGAGACACCATCTTTAACACCACTCCTCACCACCTCCACATCATTATAACACACGCCAAAGAAGTATTTATATGGTGCCCTGTGTCACAAAATCACTTGGACAAAGGTCCTTTACTTTTATAGCACCAAAGTTGTACAATACAGTTCCTAAAAATATACAAAATAGGGAAGATAGGGAGAGAATAGGAAGTGTCCGGGACATTTCATCTTCCCCACCATTTCTTACATATCATGTTTCTAGATGAAATTTTAGTTGTCCATAGTTGTCCATTTTAGTTGACCAGTACATACGTATGTACGAATACGTACATCCACATTGTAGGCCACAAATCTATACATATAGGAAGCACATAATGACCTGACAGGAGACATTTGACTATGCAACTGGTTCCAAATTAGTGAAGATAGATGTTTAATACTTCTTTAGATGGTCCTTTAATGTAGGATGTCACAGTTGGTTGTTTGATTATGTTTTACTAATATTTTTGTGTAGTTTAGTAAACCATCCTCTTATTACTCTCATCGTATATTAATTGGTAGATTGTAGTATTTTGAATTTTTTGTTACATATCATGTATATTGGACGCCTTGCAATATATCTAGTATAGTGTATATAAGGACAATTGGAACTGGCCAGTGTTAAGGCACAGGACCGTGCGCACTTATCTTGATATTTCGTCCTATGTATTTACCAATGGTATCGTGATTCGAATAGTAACTAAAACTGTATATGTGAGTCCTACACTGGACATCTAATCAGCCCGATGAACCATCTACAACTGTGCGCTGGTGTAAAGAGAATAAACAGACTGGTCTGCTGGATTCTAAATAATTTTTTTGTTTCCCGTGCCGAGTGCTGAAATATTATCAATAGTTTTCCAGTGCAGCGCGTAAATACCAATTACCAAACGTAGTCTAGTTTTGTTAAATAAACAATAAAAATAACAATAATAAACATAAACAATACGTAACAATAATAAAATATGTTATTGGTTACATTGGCTACAAATAATAGGAATCTAATAAACACAAAATAATAAAAATGAATACAATTCTCATAAAACGATCTCTATAACATTTTCTTAATAGCAAACATTTCTACCTCCGCCCATGTACACTAAAGAGATGGCGACTGTTTTTGCTGGCTTTTAGTTTTTATACGGTTTCAATTGTGCTTATGTACACTATACCACATAAATAAAAGTGATAAATACAGGAATGTGTATTTTAAAATAGTTTTGCTCCAAGGTACCATTATGTACCTACTTCCATTCTTAAACCACAGAGAACCTTACATCAAAACATTATTAAAGCAGATGGGCATTCTTCAGATAATCATAGGTATACGAGTAGTAGGGACTTTTTTCTATTGGATACTACTGCACATCTAGTTGTGGAAATGCTTTATTGTACAGTATAAATTTATATCGGAGGAATACAATGTTTTTTTTTAATAAAAAGTTTGGGAGTCTTAAACCATTACAATTTATTTTGCAAAAAAATTCACATGTGCATGAAAAAGTTTTTACAATATTATGTAGAGACAGTGTTAAACTACAGCCTAAACAGAATAAGTTGGTTGTTGTCTCCGAAAACATTTGAAGGTTATTGCCGGCAAAAAGGGAATTGTTTCAAAATAGCTTCCAACTGCTGGAATTCGTTTCGAAATTGTCTGATAAAGTTACTTAGGCTATGGCAGAAACAGTTTCAGGTAATGTTAAAGTGTTTTTTTATTTTTTGAACAGCTTTATTTTCATTTTTCGTGTTTTCGTTTTCACGCTTTTAATTTCCATTTAATCTCCTTTGGTATTTCTGTCTTGTGTTCCTTCTGACACAACAAAACAAGTGTTTCATTTTTTTGCTCCTATTCAGTACCAAACTTAATTTTGTTTACATAGCAGGAGCTCGTTCTATAATAAATATAAATTTTTTCGTTACAGTTTCAATGATTTTTAAACCTCTAGATGATCTCACAGAACACATGCAAAGTTATCTCTGTTACAATGCGTGTGTTTTAATTTTTAGGAATAAGAGATAATGTTACGTATCTTACAATACAGTCTGTCCATCAAGTAACCCCCCCTACTAACTTTTGAACGAATCGAGTTAGAGAGTTTTAAAAAATACAGGGTGAATCATGTGAAATGAAGTTGATTCTGACGATAAATTCAATTCTTCAAATTCAAAGATGGCGCCACGGGCGCTGTCAACTCAATTTTTTTAAATGGCAAAGTGTGCCGTGTTGCACCTCATTTAAAAGGTAATTCAATTCTCCACATTCTCGTTTTTGAAAAATGACAATCGAGTTATCCGTTCTCTAGTTACAAGCGTTTGTATTAACGATATTTAAAAATTTTGCTTTTATCAAGTCTCCTTGCCTTTGCTTGCCACTGTCACTGAAACATCAATAAGGTTCGAGAAAGTAGTTTAATGTTCAATTTAAGAGTGTTTGAAAGTTTCTACAGGTTTTTTTCTTATTTTTTTAATTAGTCGATTTGATATATTTGATAGATTTAAGAGGAGAGCGGTACTTAAGAATCCTGCGGGAGGAAATTTTCCAAAGATAGAAAGAATAGCAGACAATAACATTCAAAGTATGTATTTCAACAAGATGGGGCCCCGCCTCATTTCTATGGACCTGTTACCGATTTTTTAAATAACCATTTCCCGGGCAGATGGACTAGCAGAAGGGGCCCGATAGAATGGCCGGCTCGTTCTCCGGCTTTAACTCCTCTTGATTTTTTCTTATGGGGATATTTGAAGTCAAAAGTCTATACAGAACTCGTCCAGTAAATATCGACGAACTAGAGCAACGTCTAACACATATGTGTAGAAATATCCCTGCAGAAATTTTAGGAAATATCAGGCAAGAATTTCAAAGTAGACTTTTTATGTCCCAAGAAGTCAATGGACAACATTGTGAACAACTTATTTCATTCTTTTATTTTTTGTTTTAATAAATATTTGTTCAAAATTTGTTGTATTAAAATATTAATTAACATTTTATTCATAGATCAGATTAGAAACAGAAACGCTTGTAACTAGATAACGGCTTACTCGCTTGTCATTTTTCAAAAACGAGAAAGTAGAGAATTGAATTATCTTTTAAATGAGGTGCAACGCGGCACACTATGCCATTTAAAAAAATTGAGTTGACAGCGCCCGTGGCGCCATCTTTGAATTTGAAGAATCGAATTTTTCGTCAGAATCAATTTTATTTTACGTGATTCACCATGTATTTTGTTAAAACTCTCTAACTCGATTCGTTCAAAAGTTAGCAGGGGGGTTATTTTATGGACAGACTGTATAGTAATACAATATAGAACTAACGTACCCAATTATTCAGAAAACTCTTGAACTGAAACCAAATATTTTAGTTCACCATTAAATGAATCCCAACCGATTGTAAGAACTACTCATAGAGTCAAAAACATTCATCAAGGTTAAAATTATGTAATCGGGTATAACAGTTAGGTAGTAACTAGTACGTAGCCATTTAAACCTCATTTGTATTGACATCTTTAACATTATTATGGTTTTAACTTCGATTTTATCAAATCTTTCTTCACGCTTCTCAGTTTTATTAATCTTTTTAATTGCTATTGTTGAGAGATGTAGATATTAAAAGCCATCAAACTAGTAAAACCCTAGTTGAGTTGAGATAGAGAATGCTTGCGCGCGCACATCTCTAACCGAAAAATCAGTTCTGTATTCAGCGCTCACGAAGACGGTCACGTTTCTCAATCTCTTCAACTGTTAATAGAAATAAGCAATCATTTTAAGTTAGTAAACAGTGTTATGGTTGTAATATTATACTGGACATCTTGTTGAGAGTAAACATTAAACAATTTACAACTAAAGAAGAAACACTTTTCATTTTCTACACAAATACAGTCCACTCCCAGACCAAAATTCCGAAGATTGTGTGCCCATACACAAAACATTGGTCCAAACGATCCGGATTATTCCAGAATACACCTACAATAGGCTTCGGAATTTACATCGCAAATATCAAGAAGTTTGAAGAGCTGTTTCCTCGCAAAGTTGTGAGCCCCTATTCTCTATTCTCTCGCTGTTACGCAGTTACCCTCACAAGAAGCTGAAGTACCTATCTACAATCTACACCCTGCACCCCGTAATTCAGATTGCAGCATAAAGTCAGTGTTGTGATTGTGAATTAGTGAAAATTAGAAAAGTGATAGTGCACTTGTGCAGTGACATCATCACATCAAAAATCAACAGGTTAGCTTAGCTAACGCTCGCAGTAAGTAAAGTCCCGCCAAAACACCGCTGCGCTGCTGCGCATCTCTCTCCTGCCCGCACCACAGTTCGATCAGCCCTGGGTTCCTGGTTACACGTTGCCAACCGAGTCAAGGTCAGACGTTCAGTTTTTTATGCTGTTTGTTTATTAAACATTCCGTCGTTTTTGTCACACTTGTTTCTTGGGTATTCAGATTATTTAAAAATCAATACTTAAACACATTTTTATTTTGAATATATAAAATATTTGATATTGTATAGTTCTAAAGTAATATAAAACTTGTAGTTAACAAAATCGCTCGATAAGTTCAAATATTTATAATTTGTATTTACATTTCATAACTTCAAATTATTTGTATAAATAAAATGGAAGCTTTAATTAAGCAAAGAGCTAGTGCTAAAGCGGCTATCACGAGAATTGAAACTTTTTTAAAGAAAAATGAAAATAATGCTAACATAGACGTAAATGAATATGTAACACGAGAAACCGCATTAGTTAAAGCTTTTGAAAAATATTCACTAACACAGGATAATATCGAGCTTGAGATCGAGGAAATTGACGAGTCCCAAGAGCAGGACAGAGTGGATACAGAAACAAAATTTTTTTCTGTACACGCTGCGATAAAAACAAAAATTCAATCAACTTGCATTATACCCGCGGTAAATTCTACCATCTCTCCACGCCCTCCTTCGCAGCAAGTCTCTAACACGAATATCACTAGTCAAGTAAAATTACCAAGCGTAATTATGCCTTCATTTTCAGGTAAATATGAAGATTGGAAATCGTTCATAGATTTGTTTACAGCACTCATAGATAGTAACGCTCAGCTAACAGATGTGCAAAAATTTGTATATTTAAAATCTGCACTAAAAAGTGAGCCGTTAAATCTAATCAGTAAACTTCAGTTGACTAATGAAAATTACAAAAAAGCATTAGATCTTTTAAATGAGAGGTATAACAACAAATTAATGATAATAAATACGCATATCAAAAACCTACTAGAGGTTCCTTCTCTAAACAAATGTTCCGCTAATCTCTTAAGAGAATTTTTAACTCACATAAAACAACACTTAAATTCACTAGAAGCGTTAAATATATCTATAGCAGAATGGGACCTATTGCTAATTTACAGTTTTAGCCAAAAGTTAGATTTTAATACTCGCAAAGCATTTGAATTAGAAAAAAGTACAACTGAACTTCCCACGTTAAAGGAATTTTTTGCATTCCTAGAAAAAAGGTGTGCAGCTTTAGAAAATCTCTCTACTTCAGATACTAAAGGAAAAGCCACTCATCTAGTAAATATGTCCTTTAACGCAAACAAAGCTTTAAAATGCACCTTTTGTAAGTTGACGAATCACAACATTTATAAATGTTTAAAATTTAAAGCGCTGCCACATACGCAAAAACGTCAATTTATTCAAAACAATAAACTTTGTTATAACTGTTTCGGTTCAAAACACTCGGTAGAAAATTGTACATCTCGGGGATGTTCAATTTGTCAAAAGAAACATCATTCACTTTTACATTTTGAAAATGAGCACCAAAAGAAATCTGACAGCACAGTTCAGTCAAATGAAATAAATTCGCCAAACAGCTCGCCTAATGGTAACTCTGAAAATAACCCGCAAAGTTCTACTATTACTACTCATTCAAGTTTTTGTGCAAACGATGTACAAATTCTATTAGCGACGGCAAATGTAAATGTTATTTCCGCAAACGGAGAATTAATACAAGCCAAAGCACTCTTAGACAATGGAAGTCAAACCTCATTTATATCCCAAGAATTTGTTAATAAACTAAATTACACCCCTTATAAAAAGAACACTCACATCTCGGGTATTTCTAATACAGAAGTATTTTTAAAACACATGGTAAATATTGTAATTTGTTCAAAGAGAGAACTGAACAGGAAATTTAATGTTTCTTGTGCAATACTACCTAAGGTCACTTGCTCATTGCCCCAATTTAATATTAATAAAGGTGACTTACCCATTCCCGAAAATATTAACTTGGCAGATATCACATTTAACACCCCGTCCAAAATAGATTTATTATTAGGTTCAGACATTTATTATGACATTATTCTCCCAGGAATAATTCAGCTAGGAAATAAAATGCCCACGTTGCAAAACACTCACTTTGGTTGGGTCCTAGCAGGTCCAGTCCCAAATAATTGTTGCTCTACAAATATCAGTCTTTCTTTATGTTCGCATTTTTGTAACATTAACGATCTTATTCCTAAATTTTGGCAACAAGAAGAAATTTCTGATAAACATATTTTAACGCCAGAAGAAGAACAATGTGAACAATTATTCCTAAATACTACAAAACAATTAACAAATGGCTCGTTTCAAGTAAATTTGCCACTGCGTTCTCCCAATGAGTATCTTAAATTAGGAGATTCCTATACACTCGCTAGAAAAAGATTCCTGTTATTAGAGAAAAGATTTGAAAAAGATAAAACATTATTCTCACGATATAAGGCATTTATCGACGAATACGTTGCTTTAAATCACGGTAAATATATACCATTACAATTAAAAAATCATAAGTCAGAAAATAAATATTTTTTACCCCACCACTGTGTGATTCGAGAATCTAGCGCCACAACCAAACTCAGAATAGTTTTTGACGCCTCGATGAAAACCGGAACTACTTATTCTTTAAATGATATTATGTTCAAAGGTTTTTCAGTTCAGCCAGAGTTATTTGACATTCTGTGTAGGTTTAGAATGTTCAAATTTGTGGTAATAACGGACATACAAAAAATGTATCGCCAGATAAAAATTAATCCTTCTCAGTTATTTTTACAAAACATACTATGGAGAGATCACCCTAGTGAAGAATTAAAGTGTATCGAATTACAAACTGTAACTTACGGTACAAATTCAGCGCCCTATCTTGCAACGAGATGCTTAGTCAAACTCGCCAATGAACAAAAAATAAATTTTCCACGTGCTTCGCAAGCAATACTCACACAATGTTACGTAGATGACATATTGTTCGGTAGCAATGACTTTGAAACTTTGCTAGACACTAGAAGTGAACTAGTAAAAATGTTAAACTCCGCAGGATTTAAGTTACACAAATGGTGTTCCAATTCACAGAAATTTTTAGACATAATTTCAGAAAACAAGCAAAGTGATGCCTTTGATATCAAATTAGAAAATACTTCTAACAAAGTTTTAGGTTTGTCATGGTGTCCAAATTCTGATAATTTTAAAATAAATATACCTGTGATAAATAATGAAGAGTCGCCCACAAAAAGAAATGTACTATCACAAATCGCACAATTATTTGACCCTTTAGGATTTATTGGCCCGGTGATTGTTACAGCTAAAATCATTATGCAAAAAATATGGATTCAGAAATTAGAATGGGACGATAATCTTCCTCCGGACTTAATAAATGAATGGAATAAATATATTTATAATATTTCTCATTTATCGAACGTAAAAATTCCACGTCATATATTTTTAACACATAAAATATTAGCAATCCAACTACACGGTTACTCAGATGCATCTTTAAAGGCGTTCGGTGCATGTTTATACGTACGAACATTGTACACTGATGGAATTGTTTCTTGCAGTTTAATATGCTCCAAGTCGCGAATCGCTCCGTTAAAAACAATTTCATTGCCTAGATTAGAACTTTGTGGAGCAGTTTTGCTTTCAAAATTGACAAGTAAGATCATTTCTATATTCCCATTTAAATTTGATTATGTTAACTTGTGGACAGATTCACAAATAACTCTATGTTGGCTAAAATCTCATCCTTCAAGGTGGACTACATTTATAGCAAATAGAGTTGCACAAATACAAGAATTAACTTCGAATTTCCAGTGGCGTCACGTTAAATCTAAAGATAATCCCGCAGATTTATTATCTCGAGGATTAAGTTCAAATGAAATAACAAATAACCTTTTTTGGTGGCACGGACCTCAGTATTTACACACTTATTCTTTCAAATTAGAAGGTCATGATACGGAAATTAATTTGGAGGAAATTCCTGAACAAAGGAAAATTGCTATGTTAACTACCCCAGTACCTGATCAAGCTATATTTTCAAAGTTTTCTAGCTTCACACGATTACAAAGAGTCATAGCATATTGTTATAGATTCACAAATAATGCAAGAAAAAATTCGGTCAAATGTTATGAAGCTCTCACAGTTAAGGAATTACATAAGTCTCACACAGTAATAATTAAAGCTATACAAATTTCTCATTTTTCAAATGAATTTGCGCAGTTAAAAGCTAATAAACCTATTTCGGTTAATGCTATAGCTTCACTATATCCTTGGATAGACGAACATGGATTAATTCGTATTAATGGACGTCTTTCTAATGCAAATATTAGTTTCGATCAGAAATATCCCATATTACTTCCAGCAAGGAATCATGTTGTAAAATTATTGTTAAAAAGAGAACATTTAAAATTATTTCACGCAGGCGCACATACTGTCTTGTCAAACATTAGATTAAGATATTGGCCAGTAAATGGCTTAAGACAAATAAAACAAATAATAAAAAATTGTCTAGTTTGTCACCGATTCAAAGCTTTATCGGCAAAACAGATTATGGGCAATTTACCTAAGGATAGAGTCTCTAAAGCCAGACCATTCATCAAAGTCGGTGTAGATTTCGGTGGACCTTTATTCATAAAATCATCCAAATTAAGACGTGCTTCAATAACAAAATGTTACATTTCACTTTTCGTGTGTATGGTAACCAAAGCTATACACATCGAGGTAGTTTCAAGCCTCTCAACAGAAGCATTTCTGCTTACGTTAAAAAGATTTATAGCGCGTAGAGGAAACCCATCAGTCATTTATAGCGACAACGCTACAAATTTTGTTGGATCATCCAATCAATTAAAGGACTTATATAAATTTTTTAAATCTCAACAAACAACTGATGAAATTAAAACTTTTTTGGCTAATAATGAAACGGAATGGAAGTTCATCCCGCCTAGAAGCCCACATTGGGGAGGTATCTGGGAGGCAGCTATCAAAAGCGCAAAATATCACTTAAAACGCATCGTTGGAAACGCGCATTTAACCTTCGAAGAGCTTGCCACTGTACTCGCTCAAATTGAAGCGATTCTAAACTCGCGACCAATTTGCGCTCTCTCCACTGATCCTTCAGACTTCACTTGTCTGACGCCAGGTCATTTTTTAATTGGTGATAATTTAACTTCATATCCTGATAAAGACTTTACAAATATTGCAGAAAATCGATTATCTCTTAGGCAACGTTGTATGAAAATGCAACAAATTTTCTGGAAAAAATGGTCTGTTGATTATTTGAATAGATTACAAAACCGTCCAAAATGGTACAGACCTAGCGAAAACTTAAAGGTCAACGACATTGTTCTCCTAAAAGAAGACAATGTGCCTCCACTTCATTGGCCCAGAGCCAGAATCATTGAAGTTTTTCCCGGTTCCGATAAGAAGGTTAGAGTGGTAAAACTTAAAACCTCTGAAGGTACAATTATGCGACCTCTTTCAAAATTATGCCCACTTCCACATGAAGACTAAAATTTCAATTTTGTAAATTTTTTCTTGAAGTTTGCACTTCAACGCGGGGGAGGATGTTGAGAGATGTAGATATTAAAAGCCATCAAACTAGTAAAACCCTAGTTGAGTTGAGATAGAGAATGCTTGCGCGCGCACATCTCTAACCGAAAAATCAGTTCTGTATTCAGCGCTCACGAAGACGGTCACGTTTCTCAATCTCTTCAACTGTTAATAGAAATAAGCAATCATTTTAAGTTAGTAAACAGTGTTATGGTTGTAATATTATACTGGACATCTTGTTGAGAGTAAACATTAAACAATTTACAACTAAAGAAGAAACACTTTTCATTTTCTACACAAATACAGTCCACTCCCAGACCAAAATTCCGAAGATTGTGTGCCCATACACAAAACAGCTATAAATACATTAAATGCCTAAGTTATAGTACATTTTTTCAATTAATGCAAAGTTGTTATTGATAAACTCTATCTAACGTATTTTTTCCTATTCAGCCTTTACTTTCAATTTACTAGACTATGTAATTATAATAGATTAAATTGTATGCGATAGTTTATAAGTACGTCATTTTATTTGCGCAAGTAAAATGTCCTTCCGCTGTTTAAACAGGAAAAAAACACGTTCGGGAGAAAACAGTATCATTGTTTTCTCTTTTTTATCTTTAGTTATTCATAGACGTAGAAGCAATTTGCTCTGTATTTTTTTTAGATCCACAATATAATAATAATTTTAATGTTTGTGTTCCTTCAAGGAGATGTTGAAGGATATATGCAAAAATAAAAGTATATTTACATGATAGTTGAACTATCATGTACACCATGATTGGTTGATAAACCATGAACCATGATAAAACTTTGGATTTTGTGGGCTTTAATGATTGAATCGCGATTTTTGCTGATTCTTCTATATATCATCTTCCATATTATTGTTTGATGCAGAAGATTCGGACATTTTTCATAAATCACTGACAATAATATTAACGAAACGAAAACCTAATAAATAAACCGAGAAATAAACTCGTTTTTGTATCAAAATTCCCTCAGGATTCTTGATTCACATTTTCGAAATTCACAACTTTCGGCGTATATAATATCTAATAATAATATCTCCACCCCTCATTCTAATCACAAGGATTAGCCCGAAAGTCTGAGACTTGTGTGGAAGAGGGGCGGCATCTTATTATTTCGCGGGCCGCATTTGCGCCTCAGGAACGACTTACGTTGGTAAGCCCTAACCACCATTCAGTGCTGGAATGAGGGAAACCTGGAAAACCTCATTAGTTAGGGGACAAGTCAAACATCAACTGATTTTAATCTCTCACATTAACACCAAGTTGACATTCTTCCTATCCTAGGCCATCGCCAGGATGGTTGCCAAGCCATCCCTGCGAATAAGCCTTGATCTGCGAGTAAACAATCTAATTAAAAATTGTTTGGTGGAATGGGAAAATTGGCCTCACTATATGGCCTCACATATAATTTCAGCAATCACAGCCCTAATATTTTTGTTTAAAAGTTGACATTTCAACTACACATGGACAAAATTATCGAATATTTTTAATTTTTGCACTTTTTCTTTTGTATTTAAATTTTAATGAAAGAGCAACATTAGACAAGAAAAACTGTTTTATTTTACACATTTTAAGTGAACGATACTAAGTTTTCATTGGCAGAAAGTCATAAAAAAAGAACGAATACTAAATGCTATGAAATATGGAAAATTATTTTAACCTTAAATAGTACTGGAATAATCAAATCTTAAGTCTATTGGTCGAAATAAGAACATAGTTAATAACGAGTATTCCCACCTCGAGCTCTAATTACTGCTTGCCTTCTTCTCAACATGCTACTAATTAGACTTTGAATATATTCTTGAGGAATTGCGTTCCATTCGTGAAGTGCTGCAAATCGAAGTTCTTCTCTAGTAGTTGGAACAGGATTTCTTTGTCGTATGCGGCGTTTTAGTTGATCCCACATGTGCTCAATGGGATTCAAGTCTGGGCTATACGGTGGCCAATCCAATCTTTGAATATGGGCTGAATCAAGGCAATTAGTCACTGTGTGAGCAGCGTGTGGACGAGCGTTGTCGTGCATAAACACAAATCTGTCGTGTCCAATACGGTCTACATATGGTCTATATGTCTAAACATGTTCTTGGAGGATATTTTCGATATACCAGTCACTAGTCATACGTCCAATGATTTCCACAAGTTCGGTACGTCCTTCCCAACTAATGCCTCCCCAAAGCATTATTCCACCACCTCCAAAACTAACAGTCTGTATGAGATTACAGTTCGAGTATCGTTCCCCAACTCTCCTATAGACATAATTTCGTCCATCTGGCTTCCATAGTTGAATTCTAGTCTCATCGGTGAATGGAATATTTTTCCAATTGTTGATATTCCACTGAGCATGTGTCCTGGCAAATTCTAATCGACGTGTTTTGTGATTTTGGAGAAGACGTGGAACTTTGGCAGGCCGTCTTGGCCTTAAACCTACTTCTTTTAATCTACGTCTAACCGTTTTCGAGCTAACATTAACCTGTCTTACATTTAGCAACTCAATTTTTAAATGTGTGGATGTCAATGCGCGATTTCGCCTAGAGTTTAATACCAAAAAATGGTCATCAATAATTGCTGTCGTACATCTTTTGCGCCCTTGACCAGGTCTTCTTACTAAACTTCCATTGTCTTGATACCGTTTTATAATCTTAGACACTGTAGATTGTCCCCGTCTGACATGTTGTGCGATCTCTTTTTGTTTATACCCGGCATCATACAGAGTTACAATTCGTGACGCTTCAGCTTCACTACAGTGTCTAACTGGTGGCATGATATGTATTCTTAAGAAGAAACAAGAAATGAAAATCACTAGCACTTACTTACTTTCACTATAAGTAATTTAATTCGCTATAACTTTTAAATTAATGAGGAATTTATAAACTGCAAAAAACGCGCGTTAGACAATAATCGCCCTTGAAATGAATTAAACGCATTAAACGTCAAAATTTTAAAACAAATGAATATATTCACCTACTAGACAAATAACATCATCATATACATAACTTTACGGCGATAATTTAAAATTATGTTTGAGAGTAATGGTGATAAAAAAAATATTTGATAATTTTGTCCATGAGTGTATTAAAAAACCCTTTACTGCCACAAAAGTAAAGAAAATAAAAATTCATAAATTTTATTTTAGAGCATGAGTTAGCATGACAATAGTCTACTTTTCAGCAGTAGCAAGGGCCACTTTACAATAATAGCAATTTTACTTTAGGGGGGCTAAAATGTAGGTCTTATAAAGTAAGTTTACTGGAGCAGTAAAGTCTTGACAGCATAATGAATTTTACTGCTGCTGCAAAGAGTTACTTACACTGGCGCTTATATTATTATAGTTTTCTGCTACTATAGCATTTTTTTGCTTTGATGGTGAAAACATTTTCCCAGTGTACTAATGCATTAGTTAGTTTCAATGCACATGAGTTGCGAAAGGCGTATTTTATAGCTTTATCAGACGAAGCTGAATGTAGGTTATGTGCATACGATAACTCCAATCTATGTACATAAGTACGGGTCGTACCTACAATACTTTTAACATTGCTAGTTTACATTTGAATTGTTTCGTGTGTTGAAAAATTTGGATTGAAATTTCATACAGGCTGTATGTTAAAAAAAACTGTATAATCACAAGTGTTGTTATAAGCTCAGTGTTACAATTTCTCACTATTTTCTTGGGCATCACTCAACATATTAATAAAAATTGAATTCATTTATAACGTTTCGGTTTATTTGGATACTTCGTTAGATCTGTAATAGTATTTATACATTTAAATATCTATAAAAATATTTTATTCTGTTAAGAGGACTTATATTTCAATGGTATAAAGTTACATGGTATTTATATAGATTAATTAAATTAAATTAAATTATTTTAGTAGAAAAAGATGAATAAGAATTAAGTACTGTATGTACATTTTGAGATGCAGATTGCTACTAACCAGGGGGTATTCACTTAATGAAAAATGCCCTTTTTTCTTATCCCCCCTTTTTGTAGTTCGCGGATCCTATCACCTGCAGCGCTGTTAGCACTTGGTATCCTTTTCTATGGGAGGCATCATTGAATGAGAATGAAATGAATTATATTTTGAAAATAAAAATCATAACCTGTTAGTTCTGCATAAACTGTTGCTTTTTGTTAGTTATTGTTAAGTTAATAAATCATCTAATAATTGAACTAAATTTCAGTTATATTCACCATTAAGTATACCTACTTATGTACATATTCAATTAATTATAAAAAAAACTGCTGCTTGCTTGTTCTGCTATATCTATCCACAGGTTCATACTTTTTATTATATAGTATAGACGTTCACAATGTTGACACAGGCAATTTGCAGAACCGATCTCTGCTCTGTGCCTAGAAAAAATAAAAAGTTATTGAATATGTGATATTCAGTTCTCGGAGGATCAGAAATTTCAAGCAGACCGTAATAAGACCAATTTGAAAAAGCACGCCGTGCCATATTTAGGTTGAGGACACTGGTTGTGAAAGGCGTTCAAAGTTTGCAGATCATGGTCTTTATGACAGGGGGAATTAGCCAAAAATGGAAGCAGCCAGTATGCTATTACTTTTCGGAGGGTGGTATGAGCACACCAGAACTCATGCGGGTAGTAAAAGAAGTAAATGAAGCTCTACAGGAAATTGGATTGAAAGTAGTGGCCACGCAGTGAGTTTGATTAATATAGTTACATTCTTAATAAGGTAACATTTATTTTTGTAGATATGTGACCAACTTTCAACGAATACTGCGGTTATAAATTATTTAAAGAAAGACTAAGACCAATGAGGAATTCAGTGCAAGAAATTAAGAAAATGTTATGTATGGATTCTGCGTGGGTGGAGAGGAAATCATCCTACTATATGTACTGTATGTATGATGCCCCTCATCTAGTTAAATGTCTCCGTAATAATATACTCAAGGGAAATGTTAAATCCACTTGGCAAAATAATGAGCAGGTAGTTGCTCAAACATATAAAGTTATTTATAACATTTGTTAATAAATAAAATATTCATTTTGTTAGAGATAGCCTCTTGGAATTATATTTTTGTCATACTTAAATTTATATACGTGCCATTAAATTTTAAGTGTTATCATTGTCTTAACGAATTAACAAGACATACAACTGGGTTATAATAGATTTTTCATGTGGGTGAATATCGGAAAGATGAATATCAATAGTTATAAATTCTACCCTCAAAAGATAGTATCTGAAATAGTTTCATGGTAGAAAGTTAGATACAAATTAATTAGTAATGGTAAAAAAACAAGCCACGAAAATATCAATTGCATCTGGTTGTGTGTGTCGTTAATTGATTCATTAACTGAAAATTGCTATATTATAATTTTTAACATAGCTTAAAACACTTCTTATCCAACCATAGATCATGATTTAACATGAATCATAACTATAATGATTTAAATAAATTTAATATTTTCTTACTATACTCTTATTTAATTTCCTTAAATTTTTATATCTTATAGCGATATTGTTATGGTATATATAAAATTTGAAATATATTTAATTATTCTCCTATGTTTTACAGATTCATCATAATTTGAAGAAAATAAGTAAATATTTGGTCGGATAAGTTATCAATTTCGATTTTTATATATCACGCATATAAAATTCAAACTTTATTCAACTGTTCTACTTATTTTGTTCAAATGAATTTCCATTACAAATAGCAATCAAGTGTCCAGCTATTTGTAATGGAAATTCATTTGAACAAAATAAGTAGAACATTTGAATAAAGTTTGAATTTTATATGCGTGATATATAAAAATCGAAATTGTTAACTTATCCGACCAAATATTCACTTATTTTCTTCAAATTATGATGAATCTGTAAAACATAAGGAGAACAATTAAATATATTTCAAATTTTATATATACCATAACAATATTGCTATTATTCCTACAAAATTGACCGATAAACCAGCTTTGGTAGTGCAACCGCGAAAAATTGCCTAACACACTTAAAACTCTGCTCAACAAAAATTGACATCAGCGCCGCAAGTGATAGGATCCAGGTACTATTTCAGGAAAAAGTGGTGGGGGAGTCAGAATTACCAATCTATTTCAGTATATATATATTTTATCTATGCTACTAACAGTAGGTATTTATGTTTCGGATATTTAAGGCCTTTGATTTAAGGGCGCGTTTGCACCCCCTTGTCGATCAAGCGCTCAAAAGATCAATTAAACGTATTCAGTGTGAACTTAGGTAACGAAAACATATATGTTGCACTGAAAATACAATCGGCCAAACAAATTGTAACATTTTATTCAAAAACGGCACTGGTCGACTGCAATTTAGGGATTTTTGAACCTTTTTGAACCTAACCTTAATTTTGCATTACCTTAATCGTACCTTAATCTTAAGTTTGTTAAGCATCTAATACTATGTTATTTATTGGCTATTAGGTTTTAAACAGTATTTATTTGCTTAGAATAGATACCTAATTTAAATCGTTATAAATATGTTCTAAGGATTCAGCGTCACTTCTAATATTGAATAAGTTTGAATCCTTTTTTAATATAAATAGGTAAGTCCTTTCGTTAGTTTCTGTGTAAAACTTAGATATGCCGTTGTAATCCAATGTTGGGAGATGCATATAGCACGAAAAGTAGTTGTTTTCGATATATTATTTTAAAAATAATAACGCTATTGCTTGGCGTGCCTAGGTTATAGATAACGAGGAAAATTAAAAACTTTGGTCAACCATAATATTTGATAATTTCATTAACAATTTTTCTCTTGGTTAACTTTTTTGTTTAATTCCTATATAAAGAAAGATATAAATTGATGGTGTGCGTTTCGAAAATCTCTTCATACGCGGAGACAAATTCCAAAAAAAAATTACAAAGATTTCGAAACGTTTTAATATTTTGAAGACAGTAAGTCTTCAAAAGAATCCAAACAAAACGCGTAAAAAGGTTTTTGAAGCAATCGCAACGTTACCAGATATTTCGGAAAACAAATGACGGAAAAAACTATTTCACTAATCCGCCTTTTAAAAAATAATAATTATACTGGCCATTTGCAATTTGGTGTTAGAAAAACCGGATTCACACGTAAGAAAATGCACAGCAATGTGTCTTTTCTCAAGAGTAATGATGGGTTAACAATATCTACTATCTTTATAAGTATCAACCATACGGTGGCGTTGTTTATACAGGATGATTCCTAAGTTCCTACCCGTAGGCACGCCCCGGATAGTGCTGCAGAAATTAACTCCAATTTAAGAATAATATTGTATAGTATACTGACCACAAACTATCCAAACAATTTTTTTTTAATTAGAACGTTAATGTCTCGCATCTAAAAAATTAAAATAGATAGTTTGTGGACAGTAGACTACAATATTCTTCTTCTTCTACGACCATTTCTTCATGAAATTATTGGAGGAAACAATACATTTTAACAGATACTTGTTCCAGGAGCATACTGTATCTATTTTACAGTAGACATTCAGCTGTTACGTCATACAAATCTTCAGTATCTACAGAGTGAGTTTTATGTATGGAACGCCTCAATTATCTCGGGAACGGCTTGCCCGATTTTTATGAATTTTGGTTTATAAGGGTTTTGTAATATGGCCGATATTATTGTGGCATTTACATTGTTGTCAGATCTTTCGTTTTTTCGGAAATATACTGAAATTTGTTATTTCAAATGGATCTCCCTATATATTTTTTTGTTTTTGAAATCTCTAAGAAATTTAGAATATTTTTCATGTAATGTTCCCTATACCTAATTGCCATAATTTCGGAGTTACAGCTACATTTGCAATATCTCCGCCGAAGTTAAAATATTACATCAGGGCGGCTATGTCTGCGACAAAAACAATTTTGACGTTTTAATAAACTATTATTGTTGGTGTTTATTGAAAGTTACAATGGACCGTTTATCTGAGAAAGAACGAATTGAGATTTTAATGATATTAGGATATGGTGATGTGCGTAGAAGTCAACAGGAAACGTGTAATATCTTTAATAATTTATATCCTAATAGAAATCCCATAACAAGATCTACTGTGAGTAAGTTGTTAAAAAAGTTTAACCAAACTGGAGCCATAAAAGATTTACCGAAATCAGGGCGTATAAAAACTGCAACAACTGAAGACAAATCTTTAGATGTTTGTGTTATGTTAGAAGAAGATCCACACTTGAGTACTAGACAAATATCCAGGGAAGTTGATATTTCTCAAACATCCATAATGAAAATTTTACATGCCAATAAATTCCATCCTTACAAAGTAAGATTGGTTCAAGAGTTGTCAGATGATGATTTCGATAGACGTGAAGAGTTTGCCGACACAATGATGGAAAAATGTTACGATCAAAATAATCCAAATTTTTTTAATAATCCGAGTTTTCCGATGAGGCCACTTTTTGTATTGATGGAAACGTAAATCGGCATAATTGCAGATACTGGTCACGTAACAATCCTCGTTGGATGAGAGAATCCCACACCCAATTTCCACAAAAGATTAATGTATGGGCTGGAATAATAGGCGACAAAATAATTGGTCCTTTTTTCATTGAAGGAAACTTAAATGGTCCGGCGTATTTAAATTTATTACAGAATAATATTATTTATACCTGAGTTGGCTCGGTTATTTCCAAATCTAAGTAAGTATTCTCAATTGCCTGTTAATTTAGAAATTTTATTATTTGAAACTTTCAGACAATAACAATGTCCCAAATAACAATATTTGGGTGCAACAAGATGGAGCTCCACCTCACTATGCGCGTGACGTGAGGCAATACCTAAACGATGTGTTTCCCAGAAGATGGATTGGAAGGCGTGGTTTTATCGAATGGCCCCCGCGATCACCCGACATGAATCCTTTAGACTATTTCCTGTGGGGTCACTTAAAAAATATTGTTTATAAAACCAAACCTGCCAATATTCAGGAATTAAAAGATAGGATTACCACAGAGATAAGAAGAATTGAGCAGTCAGGAATGTTACAAAATGTACTGCAAAGATTTAAACATCGCATGGCTTTTTGTATGGAAGTAAACGGACAACATTTTGAGCATCAGCTGTAACCGCCTTTACTTTATGTTTTCAAAAGATCCTATGGGATTTCTATTAGGATATAAATTATTAAAGATATTACACGTTTCCTGTTGACTTCTATGCACATCACCATATCCTAATATCATTAAAATCTCAATTCGTTCTTTCTCAGATAAACGGTCCATTGTAACTTTCAATAAACACCAACAATAATAGTTTATTAAAACGTCAAAATTGTTTTTGTCGCAGACATAGCCGCCCTGATGTAATATTTTAACTTCGGCGGAGATATTGCAAATGTAGCTGTAACTCCGAAATTATGGCAATTAGGTATAGGGAACATTACATGAAAAATATTCTAAATTTCTTAGAGATTTCAAAAACAAAAAAATATATAGGGTGATCCATTTGAAATAACAAATTTCAGTATATTTCCGGAAAAACGAAAGATCTGACAACAATGTAAATACCACAATAATATCGGCCATATTACAAAACCCTTATAAACCAAAATTCATAAAAATCGGGCAAGCCGTTTCCGAGATAATTGAGGCGTTCCATACATAAAACTCACTCTGTATATTAACTTCTGAAGGAACAAATACTTTCCCTACGAACCACTTCCTTCCTTTCTAGGTACGGTTAAGGGTCTAGCCGGGTAGAAAAGCAGGTAATAACTGTCTCTCTCCCTAGTATATTAAGACCAAATACGCTGTCAGTCAACCAGCAACGTGATATTATTTAAAATGCACCTCAAATATAATTTCCACGAGTCTAGACCAGGTAGACACCTAAAGACGAACAGGTACAATAGAAGCATTGAATAGCTCGGCACATTAAAGAACGTGAAAGGAAAGTTAACCGGTTAAAATTCCAGTTAAATACTTCTTCCACGGAACACACCCTGTATATATCACGTGCTTTTATGTTGTTTTGTAAAATGCGCAGCATTTGATACCTTCACACCGGTTTACACAAATATTGACAACTTTTCCATACCACATTCCAGCAATCCGAACGAAACACGAAAACGACCCATTGGGAACTAAAAACTACCAATAATATGTCGATCGGGCATCGGGTAGAGGCTAATTAATAAAACCAGCAGGTATGCACTTACATTTTTGCGGTAGATCTGTTTTACCATGAACAGTACATGATACGGTCCACAAGATCCAGTCACCACTCAACCGCACACAGATTTTCCACTGACAATCGGTGGGGCCTCGTAAAAAACGAACGAAACGCGCGTCTCGCGACTCCCTCGATTTGTTTACCTGCACGTACACATACAGGTGAGAACAAGCGACGACGCAGTAGTAGCGGCACGGCCTGCTTGGGATCGACGAATGAGCAGGTGCGACGGCAACCTGCCAGAGGGAATCTATGAACTTACTACCTTGAATGACCGACTAGTATCGAAACCTGCTTGAGCTCCGTCGTCGGACGGCGATGATGGGGAGAAGGATGCATTCCTCGGGGTGACAGGACGGGTGGGGGGAAGGAGGAAATGCGTTTATCCTAGATTTATGTCCCATAATGTGTTCGTACAAATTAGGCGTCTGGTTTTCGGGTTCATTGTTGTTGTCCGTCTTGTTGAGATCCCTCTGTATACCAGTTTTAAAACTGTGATATCCATGTTCTTTGTTATACAGGGTGGTTCAAATGGTATCTATGTTTTCGAGGGTTACGAGGAATCTGTAATAGATAGAACAAATCTGATGGATAAGCCTCTGCTATTTTTTCCAAAAAATAATAAAGCGCAAGTATTTTTCAAACAATTTCTAGAAAATATGAAAAGTTTTCAATTTTGCTACGATATACTTCGTAGTTGGCTGGTTTAGAAGATTGAGAAAACAAAAAAAAAGTTTTACATTGTAAAAGTCAGTTTATACAAATAAAAAATACAATTTAATAAAATGTTTTAATCCAAGAAATGAAAATACAAATTTATATTTCTCTATTCCTCTATGTATAAGGATATCTATTTCCAATGGGGTGTTTTCCTATTTTTTTTTTTTACATCGGCAATGGAAAGTAGTTGGAAAAAGAAGAGATCGTATTTCTGGAATTTTAATATTGGGTTCATTTATAAGTCCATAAATTATGTTTTTATTGTGCGCGATATCCATGTGACGTCACTAAGCGAAAATTCAAAATTTGCTCCATTTTTTAGTGATTTCTAGGATATTTTCATTTGTGTGGTTGGTGTCACTGCGTGACAACTTTACTTTTGTTTATGTTTGAATTGTTTTGTTAGGGAAAACATCATGGTAAACATGAGACATTGTTTCTAGTTTATATTTTTACCTGTGAATTGTTGTCTCTGCCTGTGACTAATTACAAGTGTATTTACTAGTAATAGAAAAACATCGTAGTTTGTAAAGGTAATTTTTGAATATGTTTAATCGACTTTGTAGTAAATACTGTTAAGTTAAATACTAACCTTACATTTTTCATCAGTTTTATTTCTGAAAGGATCTATAGGATCTTTATCATAAAAGGATCTACAACCGGTAAATTGTCAGACTTAACCTCTACAAAACTTTGCTCCATGTTTAATAAAATTTTTCTTCACAAGAAAACAACAATAAAACACGTTAAGTTGTCAATCCAAACACAAACAGGAAATTTCAAATGTCAATTATCGAAATGTCGACTGTCGTTTCTCGTCGTTACAAACTGAAACTAGCCACATATTATCAGTGTGGCCTCTTTATAGATACATATTCCCTAGTTTTCGCACGAATATAGAATAAATTTTCAAAATTGAATTAAAAATTTTCTACCGATTCAATCTTAATAATTTTTATCCTAATAAATATAAAAAAATATATATTTTATAAAAATACAGGTTTCCACTTTCACCTCGATTGAAGGAAAATACCCCATTGTGAGTATACAATACCAATATAGTTAAATTAACATAATAATATTTTACACAAACTTATTAGGTTTTAAACTACCTAGCTACTTACCTATCCAGAGAAGCCATAATCATATTTTTCGGAAATTGTTCGAAAAATAATATTTAAACTAGGTATATATTATACTTGGATTACATTTTCAGTTCTTTTTCCATTTTAGAAATAAAATACAGGGTGTTCGATTTAAAGAAACACAAGTTGTTGTCATAAGAAGCAAACGAAAAATTAAATGAAATTTATTTTTATGCCATCGAATAGGATGACTAAAAAGTACCCGTATAAAATGTTTTGAAATATCATGAAAGGGAAAAGAGATAAGGGCATTAGTGGGTTTTGTCAAAAATCGAAAAACTCCCTGTAGCTCGAAAACAGTAAGAGTTAGAAATGCGAGATTAAATTTAAATTTATTTCTTATGATATTCAAGTGTTTACTGGTGCCCATAAGTTAGAGATATTAATGCTGCGTTTGGAAACAAAACTATAATTTATTGTACCTAGTTTTTAAATAGAAAATTCATGTTTTAAAAAATTTACTGTATCTACATTTTGTAGCTAAAATTTATGAGATAACCCTTATTGCTCAGGCCCGCTGGAGGTACAGTATCTATATAGACAGACAGGAGATCATATCTATATAGATATTTATTTATTCATTTATTTTAGTATTTGCCCAACAGATACAAAATCCAATTACAGGACAAAACTTGAAAGGAAGTAAATTATATGATTATATAACATAATTATATTAACTAAATGGTAACAAAAACAACAATACAAAGAATAAAAAGTTACGAGAAAATTACAAAAAAGTTACAAATTAGTAAAAAATTATAAAGTATTATTATACAAAAGTAAATAATGTATTAATACAATAATTAATTACATAAGATATACTTCTATATACTTCTTCTTATATTAGATATAAGATGATACACATAACTTGTGGTTATATACAATGAAACTATCAGCTGACTTACTATCCCAAAATTAGTAATAAGTTAGTAGGTACTATTGGACCAATTAACATAAATTTATTGTACATAGTTAATTGCAACCTTTGGTGTGAAGATAACACTGACGTTTCGCCAACTAAGTTGACATCATCTGGAGGCGATTAAAACTAACCTAGTAGTTGTTGTGCGTAGTTAAGTAAAATATTGGACAAATCAAAAGATTTCTGACCTAAAGAGATTGAGATAATTGTAAACATTCATCATTTTGTCCAACAGGTACACAAAATTTTTTCTTACTTAGCTATATTACCTACTTAGGTACCCATACTGTATGAAATATCATCACTATATAACGACCACGATACACGATACTGAAGTCTGATGTTTATGCATTTTAGCTAATAAAATATAAGGAAAAATAATTGGTTAAGTATACCGGGTGTCCCACGGTGACGGTCCATTAGAAGTATCTGAAAAACCAATTAAGTTATTAATTTGAAATTAGAATTGAAGTCAAAGTGGGCAATGATCCACTTGATGAAAATATTTTGCAGTTTCTACCACTTCCGGTTATACCGGAAGTCGACATTAACTTCGTTATTTTAAATGGGACACCCTATATATTATTGCATTTTTGGATTTTACGTGAAATTCTAAACATATTTCATGTAGGATGTCCTATACCTATCTTCAACTGTTGAATATTGACAGGTGAATATTTATTAACATTTTTCAACTTGACACCATGTAAAATCTAAACAGTTTGAGATCAAGCAAAACGGTTTGCACATTCCTATCTCAACTTTTAATAAGCTATCGTTTGATATTAATTTCAAAGCAATAAAAAAATTGAAATTTATTTTTTAAAAAGTTATTAAATTTTTTCTCAGTTTTCCCCGAGGGGCGAATCACTATGGGGTATTTTAGTGTACAAGCAGGGGGAATTTAGAGAAAATTGAGGAATTTTGGGCAATTTCAGGGTATTTCGGGTAATTTTTTGGGTATTTTGGGAAATTTCAATGGTAGGTACATGCTTAATTTTTCTTAAAATCTCTACAATCTTTCTTTTGGGTTCAGAACCTTTTGAGCTAAAACGGGTTGATTTATTGGATATAAATAAAAAATATAACGATATACGAAACCTCGCAACAAACAATTTATAAATTTGTTAAACTATATGGTATTGTCTTTTAAAAGAATATATTTTACGTTTATTTTATTCTTACTCAAACTGTACCTATCTATCTTAACTGAAAAAAAAGAAAAGACTTTTTAAATACTTTTCTTTATTTTTGAAACTTATTTAATGCTGTAATATCTTTTAAAGGAATATCTTATACGTTTACTTTATTGTTAAGCTGTACCCTCAACTCCTAAAAGAAAAGACAGACTGTAAGTAATATTAAGTAATATTTTGTTGGGAATTTCAAAACGCTATGGGGAATTACGGGGTATTTTGGAGAATTTCAGGGAATTGCGAACGATTTTGGGAAATTTCGGGGAATTGCTGACAATTTAGTATATCTCGGGAATTTCAAATGTTTGGGGGTATTTCAGGGAATTTTTGGGGAATTTCGGGGATGTTTCCCTGCAGGGGGAATTTCAGTGTACAAATTTTTTTAATGCATTACCCCTCGGTTCTCCCATACGGTATGGTAAAGCTCCTTGTTACCAAAGAGAGCTACTATCGAGTTTAGACAATTCCATTTAAAATTATCTAGTAAACCTTGAATTCCGGAAATACCATCGCTGTGAATACTGAATACAAATTTGAGAAAAACAATTGTTACAGAGCTTTAACTTACGCAGTGTCTACAAGGGTAACCCAATTTTAGGACTTATAAGTCCCTTAGATCAAAAACCATTTTCTTAGTTTCTATTGATTATGCAAATATGGAAAGAAAATATACCTAGGTGTTCCGTTAAAAAAGAAAAGTTTATTTCACCACCACCATCCCATACAAAATTTCATTTTATTATCGCTTTAAATATAGGATATATGGAAGAAGGGATCATCTCTCTAAGAAATCATTCTGTGCCTACACAGAGGGTATGTTTATGCAACAATCAAGGGCAGCTTGCAAACGTCGCAATATTTCCCTGCTTCTCAATTAGTGTATTCTCTTAACATTTACTACGGGAGCGTACATTAAAACTGACCCTGTATACTGTTTTAAAGAGGTTGAAAAATAATCCGCAACTGCTGCAGGAACTCGCATGGATATTCTTCGAAGGTAATTGTTTTTTTTTAAATAATTGTTTTGAAAAAAACATTGATCTCATTTAGATGTTCCAAGAAATATATAGAAAACACTCTATATACTAGTATTTCGGCTTATTACGCCTTTTTCAATAGAGTAAATGTCTATTGAACCTTTTCTAAGAAGAAGGGCGAGAGTGTAAAATCTATCTGATCATTCCTAGTACAAGAATTTATAATTAAAGAATCTTTAATTTCTAATTGTTGTAACAGATCTAAGCGCTTTCCTTTCTTTTTAGGATGCAGTACCTTTATATTTTTCTGATCTATAAAATGATTGTTTTCTACATATATATACAGTGCGTCGAAAATCCTGAATTTTTTGCGTTATTTAGTATGGATTTTTTATGTTCTTTTACTCTAGTTTCAATACTTCTACCGGTTTGACCCACATACACGGCATTACAATCCGCGCAGTTAATTTGGTATAGCCCCGATTGTTTTAATTAATTAACCCTTTCTTTGATGTTTATCAAAATCCTCCCAATAGTACGCTTGTTGACACTAATCGTTTTACACCCGTTTCGTTCTAATCTGCGAGCTATTTTTTCACTATAACCTGGGACGTGATTAATATAACTATAGGTGGCTTCTTTTTCCCGAATATTGTAAAACTCCCGGCGAATTAATTTCCTCCTTTTGTTTTTTTATCATGTTATCTATTTTTTTTTATATCCGTTGTTTCTTGCAATTTGTTTGATTGTACTTAATTCTTTTTCAAAATCTGCTTTTTCTAGCCGAAACATTAAACTATGGAAGACCGACCGATTCTTCGAAGGATTAACAACAACCAAAATATCAGCCAAATTTCTTTCCTTCAGTACAACAGTACCAAAGCACGAATAAATGAAAAGAAATGTCCCTCTGAGGCAGAGCCAGATTTCGCGAGTACCAAATACGAGCCAGGCCGAAAAGTGGTCTGCGCGGCGGGCGGGAAGCGAGGGGAGTAAAAAATACCAGTTATATGGAGATAAGGTGGAGTGCCTGTGGAATGCCGTGGGGCCCGCGGCACTCCACTGGGGGCATTAATAAGTGCCCCACAGACAGATACGCGGCCACGTCAAGTCAATCTTGACCTTGGGGCAGAGCCGGATTCAGTGAATATGGATAATGAGCGTTCTCGCGATTGGAATATGAATAGTCGATCGGTTTTTGATACACTCTCATTTACCTAATAAAACTAATGTAATATAAAGGAATTTCCACATAAATGTATGAGGAATTATCGAATTAATTTATAAAACCAACTTGAGGTGAAAAGGTAAATTTTGAGTAAAAATTCCATTTAAATAACTAGCCATATTTTTCTTTTAAATACTTCCCATTATTTATGAATAACAAGCAAATTATTTTATATTTGTTTAAAATAAATACATCTGCTGCCTAATGTGAGAGGGTGTAAAAAATGAAAGGCACATATTGAAGTAGATCAGTAACTGTTAATTAAAGCAGCATATTTTTGCAACGTTTCGGTTCATTAAACTATAGTCCGAGAAACTAAAATATATTTTATACTTACATTAACTTATTTAAATAACATTAACCTATAAGTATCCCAGGAATCTAACTTTTGTAAAAAGTTACGGTCAGCTAAATAAGAAAAAGGAACAGTTGAAAACAAAAAGCTAAGTACAGATTTATACAGGGTGTCCACTTAGTGCGCGTAAGTCCAATATCTGGGTTAATAAAAGAGATAACTTAATTTTTTTTTCTACAGGGTTGTCTAATATCCCGAGCTGCACAAAATGAAAATATATTTACATATTCAGGGTGTTCAGTTTTTCCTGGACAGGTACCAACTTCGTTTTTCTAAATGGAAATATATATTTTTTATTGCTTTTTCGAACTAAACCCTTGATTTTAGTAGGACTTTCATCAGCCTTCCCTATACCTAACTTAAACTGTTTTTGAAATATTGACTGGTGAATATTGACATTTTTGCAACTTTGACACCCTGTAAAATCTAAACGGTTTGAGATCAAGCAAAACGGTTTGCACATTCCTATCTTAACTTTTTATAAGCTATCGTTTGATACTAATTTCAAATTTATCCAAGAATTAAAAATTTTCAAAATTTTCGGAAAATTTTTAATTCCTGGATACATTTGAAATTAGTATCAAACGATAGCTTATAAAAAGTTAAGATAGGAATGTGCAAACCGTTTTGCTTGATCTCAAACCGTTTAGATTTTACAGGGTGTCAAAGTTGCAAAAATGTCAATATTCACCCGTCAATATTTCAAAAACAGTTTAAGTTAGGTATAGGGAAGGCTGATGAAAGTCCTACTAAAATCAAGGGTTTAGTTCGAAAAAGCAATAAAAAATATATATTTCCATTTAGAAAAACGAAGTTGGTACCTGTCCAGGAAAAACTGAACACCCTGAATATGTAAATATATTTTCATTTTGTGCAGCTCGGGATATTAGACAACCCTGTAGAAAAAAAAATTAAGTTATCTCTTTTATTAACCCAGATATTGGACTTACGCGCACTAGGTGGACACCCTGTATATAAGGTGTTTGACAAGGAAGTGTGTGTATAGAGATGTGTGTATAGATATAGATGTAGGTATACATGAATGAAATATAGTACCTACCTACTTATATAAATACAAAATAACTGTTTATCGACTAAACAACTAATACTTACTAAGTATTGTGAGTGAATGTCACCTCAAATTAAATGACAAGAAGCTGTTATATTGTGAAGCTATAAATGTAACGTTTTCCAATTCAAAGCTGTTCGCGACGAAAAGTCTTTTATAGATTGCTTGTTACAAACACAGACAATAAAAATAAAAATAGCGGAATGAAGAAAAGCATAAATTTTAAGATAAATAAGAAAATTCAAAGGAATTTTAACTATTAAAGAGAAACCTAGGATATAACTTAGACAACTTTATAGACACTTTTAAGTTAAAGAAATTAGCAAGCAGTAGGTACTTATAAGCACTTCATTAATTTTTGTTGATCAATTTGAATTAATGTGATAGATAGGTAAATTTTGTCATTATATAAATATTACATTTATTAAATTTCTCTTTTACCTCAAACTAAAAATATATTTAAGAGCACAGTTATCTTTACACTCTTTATATAAAATAAGAATCAGACAAGTGAATTTTCCATTTAAATGTTTAATAATAGCAGAGACTTATAGAATGTATAAGTCTCTGATAATAGGTAAGTTAAATATCAAGAATTTGCGCTTTGATATTTGTGCTGCCACCTCTACAGCTGCTCGCTACACTTCGAAAAACTTTCTGTAATAAAGCAGTTATCTGCTGTAATGGCTGTCATGGGTGGAACATCAAAATGGGTAAATGATTTATACAGTAATTCCAAGGTAAAATGGTTGGAATTACACGTCTAATTTCGTCCAAGATAGTTATTTTAGTTTTCCCATCATTTGGTTTCCCTTCGTAATTCGTTTTGAATTGTTTGAATGTATCCGTCCAAGCTATTTCAGTCTATTAAGTATGTACTATGAAAAACTAGACGTAACACACATTTCAATCAACACCCTTAAAAATTTTAAAATGTCTACGCCTATGAAAATAGACCCGTCTTATTAGTTTAATGGAAACCGTAACTACGTGAGGGAGCCACATATATGTTACTGATACTGAACTCCGGGTAATATTGAAATATTAAACCATCGCCCCAGCAAAGCATACTTACCTGGCGTAGGGATTACCGTGATCAACAAGGCGGTTTCCCCAGGGTGAGGCCCTTCCATTGCACTACGGTTGGGCTGACCCCTGCGATTATCCCTAATGCGGATAACTCGGGCGCGTAATTTTTGGTAGTCGGGACTGCGTACGCGCTGTCCCGGTGAAAGTTAATTCAAGCATAACCACAGCCTGCTTTAGTACTAAAGCAGGCTGTGGCATAACGTTCATTTAAAAATTTCAAATTATTTAGTTTGGTTTGGGTCTCTGGGGCGCGTTCAGATCAAACGCCGGGCAAGTAAAAAACGTCCGGTAAAAGGTAACTTGGTTGTTGCGCCCGATGTTAAACGATTCTGAACGTGTGGTTGTGATTTGCTGGTGATTTGGGAAATCGAAAACAACATAACCTATAATTATGCATACCAATAACAAAATAAACTAAATATGGCTGTCTCATCAGAGTCTGACTCTGATGTTGTCTCTGATAAACAGTAAATCCCTATATATTCGTTGCTGTGAATCTTTTAACTGTTCTGTGCTGTGAACTGTACAAGAAATAAATATTTTACAAAGAACTAGAAAAGAGAAGCCGACGACAAATTTTCAACCCATTTTAGTACTTTGTGTGACCTGAAAAATGTAAAATGAATAATGCAGTGATTATTTTTTATTATAAAAATGTAATGGTTATGGATGATGCAAGGGATTTGGATGATGGGGAAGAGTTTGATTTGAAGGTGATGATGAGCTGGAGCATTTATAAGTTATAATGAATTCCATTTTCATCAAGAATGAGACCATTATCCTCATTCACCACAAGATTGTTTGAGTGGGTAGTTATTGAGTACATACTTAATTTACCTATTTTCTACTTTTCGAGGCTCCTTATTCAGAAATCATAAATAAATGAAAATTTCACAATCCACGTCATAAGCATCTACTTTTAAACATAGAATCAACAGTATTAATACGCATGCGCGACAACTTTTATCGAAGTATTATCTTGGGTAAAAAGTTGTATACCCGACGTCTTTATCCCAATAAATCTGAACGCTGAGTTGTTTTTTACCCCAACGAATCTGAACGGGTTTCAAAGTGCCCGGTAACGCCCGGCATTTGATCTGAACGCGACCCTGGTGTAGTTGTATTCATGGTCCTTCCTATTTCCTATATTCATTCTCGCTCCTCGCTGAATGCTGCTGATTCATTTCAGATATAATTAATTATTCAGTAAATATTTCTCTACGACATTGTTCTCAACCTTTTTTAGAGTCGCGACCCCTAAAAAGGCAAAAAATAAAGTTTAAAGCCTTACGACCCCCTCACACCTCACAGACAAAACTTTACAACTAGAATATTATTGTCTCCAGATTTAAATAAGTTTTAGCTTGCACGACGATGTGAATACGGAAACTTTAAAAACATATTAATTCCATTCGCTACTTCTTACTTAGACGAAAAAAGACACCTTTAAAAACTAAATATATAAATCCGCTATTATCACTTGAAAATAATTTATTTACTTAACTTCCTGTGTGTAATCTACTGTGTATTTCCAATGTTAATTATTAGTTTGTTTTATTACGTGATGTAGTTAGTATGATGATTATATTATAACTTAAGGTTTACTATTTAATAAAAGCATTTTTCGTGTAGATGCCTCTTTTTTTGACGGATTGCGACCCCCTCTATACCTGTTCGCGACCCCCATGTTGAAAAACGATGCTCTACGGTATAACAAAAATATATCGTATCGATGTTCTTATCTATCTTATTCAAACTTCCATACATTGACAGATTTTGAAACCATTCTTTTATTAATTATAACTGAAAAGATATGGGAGATTCTTTACAAAACTTCTACATTGCCATGTCAATTTTTGTTCCACGATAAATTGTAGAATCTCTCCTTTTAGGTCTTTTTACAACCAGCGTTTCCATAGATTAACCTAGTGTTTCTTTTAAGTTATTTAGAAGATATGTTAGCATTATTTCAGTGTGTATAAAATGTTTTTGCATTTATTTTAAAATGCATGATTTTTACCATTGTTAGCATCCCTAGCCCTTTTATATAACCTATATCATAGATGCATTAACTTTGGCTGTTATTGTGTAGTTGATTACTTGTATTCTTAAATAAATAAATTCTAAAACTTCAAATAAAAGTGGAGTTGTTTTATTATAACATTTTTATTAACACAATGTACATTATACACATAAATGTAGGGCATTCAAAATCTTGACAGCAAAAAATTATTCCCGCTACCCTACACTGACCGTTTAAAACAAACTACTTAAAAACAAAACACTATACTACATAAAAATGGAATTGTTCATAATATTTATTTGCTATTTACAATTTATTAAACAACAATATATAACCATTTCTGAAAGTTTTAGTTAAATAAAAACATGGAATCATTTAGGTAAATGTGTACTTAACTATCCATAGCATGCAATTATAATATTTTACACACAGTAAATTGTGCCATAAAAACGTACAATACTTAGTCGGTGAATCTTCTGTTGACGTTACGTCCGAACAGTGCCGTACGGATCTGAGGCACAAGCTGTTGGGCAATGAGGTCCAAACGGGCCTCCAGAGTATTGCTGATCTTGATTTTATTATTCTGGGCCAGAAGATCAATTCCACCGGTGATCTCCCGAGACAAGTGAGTTTCATCATCAATATTCAAAATGATATCTTTACCGGCAGCATCTTTGTATTTGGTAGCTATGACAGGGAGAATAGATTTCACCAATTCTCTATCTTGGGGCCTAACCCTGATGGTCACTTGTTTTTCAAACAGCTAGAACAAATAAATTTTGTGTCAGGTATTCCAGACCTAATGAGCTTATATAATCTTATGCATAGGGCCGTTCCTCTGCCCGTGTGCAAATCATAAGAGGCCCACTCCTATCCCACATCATAACTTAAAGTGATAATTTTGAGGCTATAAACTAATCACTCATATACACATAATTAAGGGTTGCTACACTAATTGTACTACAGATACCAAGAAATATATCTAGATAGTTAAATAAAGAAACCAATAAATATATTTTAAGTGAGCAGCACACCACTCAGATGCTATCCTGCTTATGAAAAAAAATAAATGACAGGTAATCTTTGAGGTGAGGTTAGGTAGATTATTTGGAGACACTTTAGATTTGTTCCAACATTCATCTAAAACCGTACATTGACGGTTCAGTACATGCACAGTGTTAAACTCCAACTGCAAATGTTACCGTTCACCGAACAGTAGGTACACTGGCTGTTTCAACTGAAATTAGGACCATTTCTGAACGGTTGCTGTACCGGTATTTCAATACACGATAAGAGGTCGTGTTTACTGACTTGTGCAGTTATGTGGCTTATTAAATGTGTTTTGCTTTGCAAACAGTACATACCTACTTTGCATTTGCATGTAATTTAACCTCAAATTTCAAATTACTCGTGTGGTTGCCTTTTATTTTAATATATTTTTCTGTTGTGTTAATTAAAACTGCTAAACGTTTGAAGTTCCTGTGGGTTTTATTGAATTTATATAGATTTTTTATTTTTTTTAGCATCGAGGTAAAATAGATGATACAGATTATGATAATACCGAGTGAAGATTAATTCTTAACAGTAATAACCATTAAGAACAGTAGGTGGTTATTTACAAATTTAAAAATATTACAAAACTAAATTAAATGAAGTCACAAAATCGCAGGACACAGAATGAAACTACAGGAACTCTCGATCTCGAAAAGTTAGCAATCCGTTCCAACTGAATCTAGTTCCCAGACACCAAACAATGCAAAACTAATGCTTGTGCATTAATCAGTTGTAAATTGATTCATGCACGATACATAAACGATATACAAAACGACGAGTTGGGAGAAACCTTTTGATAACACTGACAAACTATATTAATTCAAATACAGAACATATTTAACTTATATTGATTCTTTTAAAATATATCCCATTTTATTGTCAGTTTTATCATATCACTTGAAATACTGAAATTCTGTTTTGTGGATCCTATTTCAGTGATCTTTCGACAGGTAAGTTCAAAAAACCATGAGATAATGAAAAATGCACAATTATTAGAAACATTCAACTTTTGTTTACATTTAAATTTGAATATAGTACAAGTCTGAAAATCTGACAAGTATGATCCTATGCTGGAATATTGGACATACCTATATACAATAATGATACATATTTTCATATGCAACTTTAAGTTTTATATTTGCATGTGTGTTTGCAATTCCCTGTTTGTCCTGGAGACATTCCCGCATAAGCATATTTGTCGAAATAAGTGTTGATGGCAAAGTGGTGACTACTTAGTGAATAAAATTAAACAGCTGAATTCAGCGGTAAAGGAGCATTATTAAATATATGATTCTCAATAAATATATATATATATATGGTATCATTTGCCAGTTATACTTAAAATACCTATTCCTACTAAATCAAAATTACTTTAGTTGCAAAAAGGGTTTTGTGTGCAAAATATTACATTTTACCTGAAATAATGCTTGAAGAATGAGACTTTCAAGAATCTGCGCATATTTGCCTTGATCCCTGGTAACTTCTCCAAGCCGCCTACGGGCTTCATCTAAAACTGCACGAACATGGTCTTCTCTTACCTTTAGTACCTTCAATCGTGCTTGATTCAACATGTTGGAAGATTGACTGAAATTACATTATTCTATTTAAAAAATAACATTTCTATATCAATATTAATAAAGAGTAATACAATTTCAATTCAAGTCACATGATCAGATCACTTGTTCAGAGTAATTGTCTTACACAAGGATTTACTAACATTTTCTTTTGGAGTTCCACTTGTTTTTCTTTTTTCTCGTAGTATTCCATAATCTTTAGACGTTGTTGTTGAACAAGACGTCCTTTTTCAATGTTAAACTCCTCTTCGGCTTTGGCATCAATTTCTTCAGCTTTTTCATTGGCTTCTTGCTCTATAAAAGCCATCATATGCTTGATCTATAAAGGCATAAACATTTTTAAGATTTGATAAGAAAATATCATTAATGTAAGGTTGTGAAGACATGTATATATCTTCATAATTTTTAATACATAGACAATACAAAAAGTTAAACCTACTTGTTTTTGTACATCTGCGTCGCTGAGAGCCATGGTGAATGATTTGTTCAACGGATTAACTTGAAAAAACCTTAAAATTCAGTGAATTTTATATACACGGCCACTACTAACGACAACGCCTTAAAATTTAATAGCACGAGCTGAAAAACGACAGCAGCGAATGCAAAATTACAGATTGATCATATGATTTTGACCTTATGACAATAAGAATACAACAGAGTTACCAAAAATGATTTAACAGCAAGGAATTTTCCTTGAAAATCAAAACGTTTACTTAAATAAAATAATTATATTATTAAGCTATCTATAAATCTATAAAACATAATATTTTCAACGGCATATAACAAAAGTTTTTAAAGTTAGTTGATCAACGACTTCCCTCTATGAGTTCTGATCTGAAACGAACGGTAGTTCGTATTCGTGTAACTCTACAGTTTTCTGTTTTCTGTCTATCTAATTTTTCTGAACTGTGGCTCTGTCACAGCCTTGGTAGGCTGTGGCTCTGTGGCTTTATTTAGTTTCGACTTTATTTTAATCCAGATCATCCAGATCTTTATGGTTTATGGTTTCGAGTTCGAGGTTTCGATTTCGAATACTTGATAACCTCAATTTCTCACACTGACAGTTAATTTTTCAAAAAAAGTTGTTTATTTTCTAACAGCTGTGTTTACAAATAAATTTTATATCTCACAATGATTAATATTTTACTTCAGCAACAACAACAACAACAAAATGCCCAACAGGTTGTACAGCAGCAAGTTCAACAACAACAGCAGCAACCTCAACAGCCACAACAGCAGCCTTTAGACAATATTTCTAAAATTAAATCTTTGATTGGCCAGTTAAGGGAATCTCTTTCTGTAAGATTTATTTTATGTCTTTAAATATATATTTTTAGATTTTCATTATTACAGAATACCATAAAAACAGCTGCACAAACCTTAAATCAAAATAGCCAAGTCGATATTGGATCACAGTATGTATAATTCTTATTGTCCTTTTATAATTTTAATAGTTTTTATATGTACTTACCTACTTTAAATATTTTTTTTAGAAAAGGAATGGACGTTCAAATACCTCGTTTTGACAAAAATTTGGAAGAGTTTTATTCCATTTGTGATCAAATTGAACTACATCTGGTAAGTAACAAGTACACAATAATATTACCAATATACTTTTTAATTATGCCTGTTTTTAGAAAACATCTATAAAATGTTTAACTCAACAAGAGAGTAGTAACAGATATTTACATTTACCTGTTGCTACAACCAGAAGTGACAGCTTAGGCCTAAACGATAACACCTTAACATATCCACAATTTTTAGCGACAGCTAGTGCGCAGGTTTCATATACTAAGGAAATTCATGATACTTTAGTTGCAGCAGCACAAAATATATCCCCTTCTGATTGACACTTTCAGCAGCCTTATTAATTTCTTTTATGTAGGTTAGTTGGAATCCAATTTTTCTATGTATTTTATCTATATTTCTGTAGTGCTAAATTTAAAATATAATTTAATTAATATACACCAATAAAGTCATTAAGCACTGAATATGTTTACCCTCATAAAATTTTTAACAGGGGAAGTAATACCCCTCTACCATTTTTTACTATACTATAATCATATATGATTTCAGAAGATGTAAAGCCATTGATTTAGCCATTTTTTATTGTAAACTATACAGTAATTTACCAAATATGTATGAAAAATGGATGGAGTAGTAAGAATAAGGTAGCGCTGTTAATAATGCTTCAAGCCTAAAAAGCAGGATTACATGCATCCACCCACTAGGAAGAACGATGTTAAATAAAACATCAGATACTTGTACCACCATTATGTTTTCACCAGTTCATTGATACAAACTATAAGTATGAGCCATTTTTAATCTTTAATTTAATCCAAAAGTCAAGTTTTCCATGACATGATGACAGCATTCATTTTGACAAATTTTTTGTAGAAGTATCAATTAACAGTAATTTTCGAAATATGTAACAAATTCTAGTGAAGAAACAATAAAGTATATTTTTTATTCTAATATAAAAAAATGTCTGAAGGAGAACTTGTGCCTATTTGGCCTTCGATCTTAGATCTAGATTGGCTTGGAGACCTTACTCTTTATCAACATCCACCATGTATGTTCATTTTGTGGTATGCGACTCTCGGAGTTCAAACCATCTGGGAGTTTATCGACGAATTACTTAATAGTGAAGGTGGGGGTGAAGGTGGCGATGAAAGTGGTGGAGGCGGCGGTGGTGAAGATGAGGGCAAAGGTGACAAAGAAGAAGGCGATGAGGGTGGCGATGAAGAAGGCGGTGAAGAAGATGAAGCTCCACCTGAGGAAGAGGAAGCACCACCAGAAGAAGCGGGTTAATTTATTTTACAGTGTGTGGCAGTGATGCAAATAAATTTCAGTATACCATGTGTTTACTGCTGAAAATTGGAAGTTTTTTTATTAAGGCATTAAAGATTAATTATTAAATTTTAGTTTCATTTTCACGATATATCACACAAAGTATATAAAAAATGGGTTCTTACTATAGCCTGGCAATAAGAATGTTTGATAAATGTATTATATATATACAGGGTGGGAAAAACGGTAACAGATACAACGTGGCTCAAATTAGGAAAAAGTTGCTCAATTTCATGCTGATTCAAAATATGTGAACAAGTTTAATATATTCCGGACCGTTCTGGAGTTATGCCGGAAAACACAAAATTTGCCAATTTCTTTTATGTCAAATAACTTTTCTTGAAATAAATGCAGAGTTTTGAAATTTGGTATGTTTACATAGTTTGATAAGAGCTTTCGATTGCGATACTAAAACATGTTCTAGGCCTACTAGTTTTCCGGCAACGGAACGATATTCATCTTTTGTATTTCTTATGGGTGCCATATTGGATTTTTACTTCATTAAATACAGAAAAAAATTACAAGCACGGTGATATATCATACTTGATACTTTCTTCCATAAATATGGATAATACACGCGAATAACGATAAATTATAGTATTTATTCACAAATAATAGACAATCATTCATTTATAGTTAATTGTTTCAATGCGTATTTTTAGCTTTTTTATGAACTAATTATTATAATAGGAAAAACAATTATTTGCACTGCTAGAATTGGCTGTCGTTGCTCTGAATAGACATGTCATCCACTACACGTCTTACGGTTGCAGAATCTATTGAATTTATGTATTTATTAAAATTCTTTCCAATATTTCATTCTCTGTCGTTGGCATTGGATTACTGTAGATACATATAATTTTTAGCAGGTCGCCACAAATAATAATCCAGGGGGTTCACGCATGGTGATCGCGATGGCCATAGAATTGGACCATATATGTACCTATCCACGAATTCAGGAAATGTTGATAGAGGTACTACTGGGTTACAATTCTAGCGTTGTATTAAGAGCACCTATCGAATTGAAACAACTGTAAATTTTGAATATTTTGCAAAGGTAGATGCAAAGATAGAAATGCTTTTCTACCTTTTGCAAAGGTAGAAAAGCCTTTCCACCAAATCGTTTTGTGAAATGTGTAAATAATTACGAGAAGTTAATTTGTCAATAATACGATAAGGCCCTAATACCGCAGGTGCCATTATAGCAGTGACCTCTATTGTCTTTGAGGAAGACAATCATACTTATTTATTTGAAGGAGATGCTAAAAACAAATAGCTACTCCACGGGCAAGGTGACCCGACGATTTGAAGGAAAGAATTTACTTCATGCTTTTTATAGTTTTTTACCTAATTCACTAATTTGCAGGGTGAACCAAAAAACTTACATAAATAACATATATTTTTAAATAGAACAGCCTAGGTACATTATTTAATTTTTTATTAGGGAGCTGGAATATTGGATTTGTATAGGATTTCTTAGGTCTATCGCTATAATAATAAGGAAGTTATGACCAAAGTATCTTTATACTTGTGTTATGACCAAAAGAGAGTGTGCGTTGGAAAGAGAACATAAATTGGTTGCCAGTTTACAGGAGTCACAACACTGTTAACATGCAAAATCCTTGTCCAACATACTACTCTTATAGCACTCTCTTTTGGTCATAACACTGCTCATAACTCATAATAACTTATAGCTTATAATTATAGATATACGACCTATCAAATCCTAAGTATATTAATGTATTCCTGAGTATGAGGGCCTAAACAAAAATTAAGTAATATATATATGGTATACTAGTTAAAAGAAATACATTTAAATACTCTGTATTTTTTTTCCTTGGGCCACCCTGTATATCAGTGGATTAAGTAAAAAAATTGCGCAAGAAAAAATCGACGTAATTAATTACGTATTTACATATATAGGCTGTCCCAGTGTGAGCGTACAAAAAAATTACCAGTGGGTAGGCCAGACCAAAATAAGAATAAAATTCTTATAAACAAAATTTCTCGCTGATGCACGCCTAACGAGTTACAGGGTGTTATTTTGTAAAAAAAACAATTTTCCGTAATAACTTAAAAACCGTTGCTTAGATTTAGGTAATTTTTGGGTGACGTGTACATCTATTAAAATAAGTCATCAAAACTATATGGTGTTTGTTTAACTCTGACACCTGTGGTGGCCTAGGCCTACTCTTCCTTATGATTTTGTCTTCATAACTCTTGCATGTTCTACTTTTTCGTGAATTAACTAAGTTTTCCTTAATCGGCTATCAATTCTAAACAAAAAAGGTGCTTTTGTTACACAGCTCTAAAATCAACCATTTTCGAGTAAATTGAGTGTAAAGTACCGACTGCATTCTTTTATGCAGAAAAGTACATGCAAAGATTTTAAAGTTTAGAGTTAAACAAACACCATGTAGTTTTAATGACCTTTAATAGATGACACGTCACCCATATGAGTTTATTTAGTTAGTCATATGACGTCACCCACAAATAACCTAAATCTACGAAACGGTTTTTTAAGTTATTGCGGAAAATTGTTTTTTTTACAAAATAACACCCTGTAACTGGTTAAGCGTGGATCGGAGAAATTTTTTTTATAAGAATTTTATTCTTATATGGTCTGGCCCACTCACTGGTAAATTTGTACGCTCACACTGGGACACCCTGTATATGGTATTTAACAGCTATCTTTCAAATACTCTCTGATTGGGCAAAAAATCGTTCCATTATCTTTTTGCCCAATCGTAGTTGTGAGCATTTAACACGTTGCGAGTTTTCAATTTTGGCATTCTATGTGGAGGAAGATGAGGAATAGGATTTTAAAAAGCGCCACGCCACGCCACGCCGTATATTGCTGTTGAGCACGCGCGCTACTTTCTACGTGCTTGTCAAAGTTGTTTCTCCTTCCTCTCTGCCGTCACCTCACCACCTCACTTTTAAGTCCGTCGTCGGGATTCGGAGACGTGTCAAGCAGGCTTGGATGTTTTTATTTTGAAATATTTAATTTTCTTGTATAATTTGGAACGAAAAATGGCTCCAAAACAAAGAATGCGTATCGCCAATGAAAAGGCTATGAAGAACGTAACTTTAAGAGGAAACGTCCCCAAATCAACGGTGAGTAAACCTAACCATATTGTTAATAACGGTTGTGTTTAACTGTGTTTAAGCACATAGAAATGTGAAATATGGCACACAGAATAGTTTAATTAGTATATTTTTATTAAGATGTTGTAGAGTTACCTATTCATTCACAAACATTTAAATTCTCCAAATTTTAAGATTTTTTTTGTTTAATAGAAACAAAACCAAGATGGTCCAGCAGTAGGACCCTGGCTTTTGGCTCTCTTCATTTTCGTTGTTTGTGGATCTGCAGTTTTCCAAATAATCCAATCTATCCGTATGGCATAAGAAAGTTTCTCCTGTACATATAACCATTTTGCTCAGTCAACATATTTCTGTTTCCAAAATACATGTGCAATTTAATATTTTATCTTTCTTTGTAAATTATTGTGAGATAATTAAGTATTTTAACAGAGTTGTATAAAGTATATTTTTACATAAGTTGTACACTAGAACATAACTATGCATTTAGTTCCAGCACAAATTATTGTTAAGATCCTAAATTCAGTCATTCCAGCATTATATTATGTTACAATTTATGTAATTAAGTTTGTCTTATTAATTTTTGAATATATTAAATAATTTTCATATTTGTTTTTATTTCCAAAACCTGCAAACATATGGTAAGGTATACACGTATAATATCTAGGTACTTTTGCTATTATTAAAAAAATGAAGCAGCTGATAAGATAACAAATAATGTTGTGGATAATGTTTACCATAAGTCTGATAATTAATTATTTTGCCTCATTATTGCATATTTATTACCTTATTTAGTTATTAAATAATTATTAACGAGATAATGTATATAGGTTTCTGTCAATATTATTAAAAGGGTCATTATTAAGATTATAAAGACCGAATTAACAGTAATGAACAAAGATATAAGTAATTATTATTAGGGACACTACATGTAGGTATTAGTTACGGAATAAAAGTATCATTTCCCAGTTTAGTGACATATTTTCAAAACTACAAAAGAAATTGTTTATAAAATTTGTAGGATTTGTAGGAAATTTTATTTTTATAGAAATTGTATATTTCAAAAACAAAATATTTCTTTTTGTAAAAGAAACAAAAAAAAAAACAATTTGATATTTAGGTTGCAAATATTTTATATTGTAAATTTCATTTAGATTTTGTGTTATAATTGAGTGATTGTGATTATAAATATAACTAGAAAAAAATTTGAAAAATAAAATGTAATTACCAATGAAAAGTGAAATCAAAATTACTTGTATTGAATATAAATATTTAAATGATGTCGAGAAAAAAAAAGATAATACTCATAAGTTGAAGAGAATATGGAGAATAACTATAAATATTTTACCAAGTTGCGTTTCCAGATGCTTGATATGTTATAAAAAACAACACAGGTAAAATATACAGACACTAAGCCTTTATTTTACTTTGAGATTCTATAAATAACTGGCACATCGTTAAATGTAACAGATCTTCGAATTTTGTGTCCCGCATTTAATTTTGGAGGAGCCAGAGAAATTTTGTTGGACATCAAGGAAAATCTCCTTATGCTATTTCTGAAACTATCCATCCTTGAAAAATTTGTTTCATGGATCAAGTTGTTGGTGATAAAGTTATGTATCAAATTTAGAGCCATTTCTGGAATCTTCAGAACATCGGCATGAGGGTTATCATCCAGCCATGTCAGTAGTTGCTTCATTATTTGCACTTGTTGGTCAGGTGTTATCTTAAAAAAGTTCTAATCAGATATGTTTTTACTACAAATCACTAAATTTAAAGAAGGAAAACTCTTAATTGTTTGATAAGTATTGTCTGAACAAAGTTTAATGGGTTTTGGAGTTTTCTTGAAAATTAGGAGTGTTAAAAAACTATATATTTCTTTGACTGAATAGAAAAAAAAACAAAACATCCTGTTTCTTTTCAGCTTAAGAATACAGGCCATTTTTAGACATTGGGACCTTTTATTGTCCCCACTATCTAACATTTACTATTTAAGTATCTGGTCACAATGGAAACAACTTTCTAAATGCACTTTGTGAGTAGACTTCAATAGTGAAAAAGATAATATAAAGACTATGTTTTTAATCACTTTGATCACACTGCATCTAATTCTATTTCGCCCAATACAGGTCCAGGCTTTTAATGAAGTTAACCACTCTAGTTACTCTAGCAGCAGTTTTGCTTTGCCAAATGTTGAGTATCTGATGCTTTCCCCAAAAAGGCAAGTACAAAGAATGTGTCTAAGCACAAGCTATCTAGGCCGAATTTGTGCAGATGATATTTTAAATGGCAGCTCCCCGAATAGAGTTGTGCGGGTACAACTCTTTGACACTACAAGTTTTTTAGTTAGTAGTAGTTACTAATAAGTAGTTTGTAACAATTAACAGTCTACCTGTCTATCAATGCCTACATTTTTGCAAACAAAAAAATGTATAAAAATATAAGCTAATTTATGTGACATTATTTAGTAGTGGAGATAGAGTCGGCAATTAAAAATGTAAATTTTTTTGTTAACATTTTATATTTCAGAAACTGAAAGGCCATCGAGCTTTCAGATTATGTGTACTTTCATGTTTTATTATTTACAGGGTGTTCAAAAAAATAATTTCATTCTGATTAATTTCAACTGCCCATGTCAATTTTTTTTAAATGGAATACGATTATTTTATTGCTCTATTTGATGGAGAATAAAGTTATCTTTCAATCGTTATCAGGATTCCTTATACCATTTTCTTGCTATCAGCGTATTTGCTTTCCATACAATAATTTTCTATTTCCTTGAATTGCTTGTGATTAGCGGACCATGAAACTTAAACGAAAATCAGGGTTACGAGATTGATAAATAACACACATTATTTTAATTTTCATGACATGCTGTTCACAAGCAATTCAAGAAAATAGAAAATTACTGTATCGAAAGTAAATATGTCGATAGCAAGAAAATGGTAACAGATTGGTATAGGGAATCCTAATCCAGATTGAAAGATCACTTTATCCTCCATCACATAGAGCAATAAAATACAGGGTGTTCCATTAAAAAAAAAGACTTGGTCAGTTGAAATTAGTCAAAATCAAAATTTTTTTTTGAACACCCTGTAAATAATAAAATATGAAAGTACACATAATCTGAAAGCTCCATGGCCCGCCTAACCATAGCCCAAAACTTGTTACCATAACTTTCCTTGTCAATCGAGAACAAGCGTTGCAATAAGGTACCTACTACAAAACAAATTTTTTCAAAAGAATTTAAATATCTAAAAAACTATTAATTTCTCGTCTAGGTATTTCATTTAAAATAAGAAAATTGACAGCCATTTCCGGTATAACCAGAAGTGCCAGAAAGACGGAAATCCTTCAGATGAATAATAATAATAATTTATTTCAAAAGACAGTTAACAATAACCGTATAGAAATCGTCAATATTAAAATACTTAAATGTATATATAAAACAGTACAAAAAAATATATATGTAATATAGTCAATATAACAATTACACAAATTCACAAGTTTCACTTACTTAATTAATAAATAACAAAACAAACACAAAAAAAAAAAAACAATATGGCCACATAAAAAATCAAGTAAAAAAATCTTTGACAGAATAAAAACATTTGTCCAGCAAATATCCTATCAATTCTTTCTTAAAAGAAATAGTCGTTTGAGCCTTCTTGATATACTCTGGAAGATTATTAAATACTTTTAAACCATATATGTTAGGAGACTTGTAGGAAGCCATTACTCTAACACGTGGTATATAAAAATCTTCTTTATGTCTCGTATTGAAATTGTGGACATTCTCATGTTTAAAAAAGTTATCTCTATTATTAAAAACAAACATGCTTACCTCTAACAAAAATAAACAAGGAAGGGGCAAAATCTTAAATTTTTTAAATAAATTTTTACAACTATATGTATTTGACACTCGGGCTATACATCGCAAAATACGCTTTTGCGCAACAAAAACAGTGTTCCAACTGGTAGAGAGACCCCAAAAACATAAGCCATACCTAAGTCGGCATTCAACATGTGCATAGTATAACATTATCAGTTGTGCTTCCGTTACCACAGTGCGCAAATTTCTAAACATATAGTTAAGTGAGTTCAATTTTGAAACAACAAATTCACAGTGCGACTTCCAAGAAACATGTTTGTCTACATATAAACCCAAGAATTTCACACTATTATCAGTTGAGGACAATGGACAATCACCCGTTTGCAAATCTAAATTTGTACATTTTTTCTGGGGGTTATGGAACCTTAAGTATTTAGTTTTCTCTGCATTAAGGAACAATGAATTCTGATTAAACCACATGATCAATTTATTAAGCACTTCATTACATGTTCGTTCAAGTAATGTGTCAGATTTATTTGACACTATTACTGAAGCGTCATCCGCATACAAGGTAAAGTGAACCTGCGTCGATATACTCTCTATTTCATTCATATAAAGTAAAAAGAGTATAGGACCTAAAATGGATCCCTGGGGTACCCCAATATTTAATTCAATACATGAAGAATTTGAGGTCATTTTCGTGCCGCTTACAATGCTAGAGACACTTGTAAACTGTCTTCGATGACATAAAAAAGACCTGATCCAACTAAGGCTTGTTCCCTGAATTCCACAATTATATAACTTACACAAGAGTTTGTCATGATTGATGAATACTTAGAACTCTTTTGAAAACACCCATATCCTAATTTCCAAAAAAATATTCCAATGGGAAGTCCTTAAACTTTTAATGAACAGGTTATCTGAATCACCCTATATTTACCTTGTTTAAGACTTGACGAATCCTATATTCATCTCGAGTGGACATCCAGATCATCGAAACTTTTTTACTGCATAGCCACATATAATTTGACTTGCCAAAAAGTTGCTCATTGTGTTTAATTTGTTGAATTTCCATTAAAAGTTGCACCTAAAAATTATAAAATTAACAATAGAAAATTAGATCAATTTATAAAAATAGAAATCTTGCCTGCTCTACAAATTCAGATCTCATTGTTGCAAAGGGTGAGGCCAGAGAGAAGCCAAAATGAAACTGATGAAAACTAATCAGGCCTTATTATTAACAGATAAGCAAATATATGTAAATAAATAAAAATGTTAAGCAAATAATGGCGTTATATCAGTTTAATTATGAGCCTAATAAAACATAAAATTTGTATATTGGAAATCAATCCAAAGATAAGACTGGTAGTCAAATATTATAGTTTGTATTATAATATATCGAAGATATAGGTATTGGTTTTAAAAACCAAATAGCAATATATAAACAATTTTTTTGTGAATTGTGAATGCACTGAGTATAGGTATGCTAACTAGAATTTTAACTAGGATATTATATTATTTAAAACTTCATCACCAGTTACTCGGCGATTATCAGTTAATGCAAAGATATTTAAGCTACTGTTGGTTGCCTAACCTTCAGGGTGGCGTTTGTGATGATTCAAAACTCAAAACAATATTTATTTAAAATTATAAATGCTGTTTCAAACTTCGTAGAGGTACCTACTTCGATTTTAAAACTAATTTCTCTATCCAATCCACAATTAGGCAACAATTAAGTATGGTACGTATGGTACTTTAGATTATGGAGAAGACCGATCTAACCCTTTTATGCAACTTTACCTGACTGCGAAAACTCAAATAATTTTAAAAAATACGAAAGACTAGAGTTCAATAACTAGGTCAAAAACTGATTAGGTAACTCATTCATGAAGTAGGAAAGAAAATTTTTCATGAACTCCCATCAGTTTATAGCCACAGTATAATGCTAATAGCATTATACTGTGTTATAGCCAGCGACTCAATTCCACTCCATAGCTTGGAATTTTCTCATGTTTATATAGTTGCATACACTTTAGGGGGCATCGATTTACAATGAGTTTTATGGTTTTAGTCTTTCATGTTACATAATATAAATTTTGTAGCTTCTGTCGCATTATTTGTTATCACAAAGAAAGGTTTTATACGGGTACCTAAGTACTTTATATAAAATTAAAAGATGTTTGTAATCAAGGGAAAGATATGCGGTCTTATTTAACTCTGACCAATCATATTCTTTCGCGAAGAAACGTCATCCGTATCTCGTATCCAATTAGCACGCTCCCAATGTCGATTAGGTATTTTCGTATTTGACTGGGCAAAATATCAGCACGCGGGTAGAGCACTTTTAAATTCGACTGGGCTGGATTTTGCTCTCTCACGGTTGGAACATTCTGCTCCTTGATTATCGACAGTTCTAGCAGCATTTTAAAACATGACAGTTTAAAAAACATGACGGATGAAATAGTTATTTATTATTAGTAGTAGTGAGAAACACACCGTAGTGCCCTCTTTGGGTCTTTGCTAAAAAAAACAAAAAATAATAATCCCACAAGCAGGCAAAGCTTATTATTTATTTATACCGTCTTGTGTAATATTCAATTATATTCTTGAGCAAATATTTAACAAAAATTGATAAAAAGGAAGCAGTTTGTTACATTTGGTTTGATGACAGTCATGATACAACTACATGACAGTGTTTACAGTTCTTATGGATTTTGTTTATTGTAGTAACGCGATTTCATTTAGGAACGCGACTATTTGAAGGTTTATCGTTTTATCAGAGATAGCAAACACCAAGAATTTTAAAAATCCTTGGGCAACCCATGGGCAAAAACACCTATGATCACCGTCTATTTGATTTAATTATACGCGATTCTTGCTAAGCAATACTCTACCTACTGGCGGCACGCACAACTAACGCATGGGGTATTGGTTCAGTTTTGCGTATGTATGTCTATTGTGAATTTTGAAATATCCGTTGTTATATTAGTTAATTGCTTTGATTAGATATGAATCATTATTGTTGTGAGCGTCATTGTTCCTCTTGTACAAAGAAAAACCCCGAGATCAGTTTCATATTTTTCCAAAAGCGGGAAAATCTGGAGCTATCGCGGAAACTATAAGTTGAGCATTACACAGTTACAGGAGACAAGTATGGATAAAGAAGCTAAAGAACGCAGAGTAGAGAGTGTGCTCTTTACCTTTCTCTAAGGATGGCTATTTCCATAAAGGTATGTATGCCGTATACCCAATAAAGAATTTGACATATTTTGAGGTTAAGTTTCATTTTCAGATTAAACGCTCGAAAAATATTGAAATATATTTTAATTTTATATCACGACTTACCCCTTTCAAAATAGTTTTACAAGCTTTTTACCTGGTTTAAAGTTCTCGACAACAAATCTTTGATGAATAAAATTTCAAACGTTAGTGTCAGTGAACATAGGTTAGTATAGATTACTGCCATTTTGGCGCTTCGATCTTAAAATGAAACGCGTATAGTACTCAATGGGTTGACATTTTACGTTTTTTATCTATTCTGTGATTTGACGTTTGTTTTTGACATATTAACCTCTAAATAGAGAGTGCTAACAAAGTCTATGAAACAAACTTATTTAATCTCGTTTTCAAGTTTTCACGAACGAAACAAATATTTGAAGACAATATTATGACGATGAATTGAAACGTAATTGGTCTAACAATTGAAACAGACTGGACAATGGGCGAGGCCATAGCTACGATTTTAAGTGACATTCTAAGAGTAGAAGGCATAGAAGAAGCTTTTAGTTGCTTTCTTGTGCATAGGCCCAATGTTGAGGCTGAAAAGATAGCCTCATGGCAGCAGAAATTAGTAACGACCCTCCGTGGGGCTACACCAGAGCAGTTAGAAGTAGCTTTGAGACAGTATCTAAGCGTAGCTGTCAGTTGTTCGCAGAGCAGACTGCAGTTGCTAATGGAACTGCTAGAATCTTGTGTTAAAAACGGAGCTTTGGGTGCAAGAAAAGTTTGTGAGGTTGTTATAACCAGTGATCTACTACAGCATAATAATACTCATTTTTGGATAGAATGCTTCACATTGATTAGAAAGATCATAGATTTAGTTGAATATAAAGGAGTTCGGGAAATAATGAAGGTAAATTTTACAATTTTATGACTTGCTGTAGCTACTATAAATTTTTTTTGACTCTTATGCAATTTTGTAGGGGTGTTGTGAAAAAGCCAAATCACTACCTTGGAGGTTACATTCTGGTCTACAACCAGAAACTCAGGCACTTCTAGATGTTGCAGAAAGAATTATGGACCGAAATGCTTCTCTATTACCAGGATATCTCCTTGTTAATGATTTGCAGAAAGCTTATCCAGAGTGCCCTCACTGGAGAATGGCTGCTCTGTTTTCAGATTATGTTGCCAGTTTTCGTGCTTGTGCCCAAATGGTCTCCATCATAGGTCAGGCAGAAATGAGACCAGTTGTTGAGCACAGCGGCTGTCATGAACATTTAGTTAACCATTGGAAATTAGATCCGTTAACATTACGTTTTAGCCTTAAAGGTATATTTAAAATTACTATTTTCCTTAGTGCTTAGTAGATTAAATATTGAAAATTAAATAAACGGTATTTTTTAAATCATAAATAGAAACTACTTTATGTAATTACTCTTATTTATTTGGGTGTTATGCCACCACTGAAAAATACAAAAAATTAATAATAACAAAAACAGAAAAGTTTTCGAAACGTAAATGTTTTTAAGTGATATGTTTAATGTTATATATTGTTAATCTGCCTTTTAGTGAGATTTCTTTTTTAGGCAAACATATTTCTCAAAAAACCAACCTTTGATCCGCCGGCGCAGAGGTCGATTAATAATGTTTTGTATTTTTCAGTGATGGCATAATACCCTAATAGAAAAGAGTAGGTAATTAAACTAAATAAAACTAAATTTTCATTTCACGCATCTTACAAAATGCGGTGGTTACAATATTTCTGTAATTTTCACCTTCTCTCAAGTCATTTTATATGGTGTGTATAATTTTTTAGGTACACTTCCATATGATCCTGATTTATTGGAGAAACAAACAGGGTTGCTACGATATGTTTTAGAGCAACCTTACAGTCGTGACATGGTGTGTGGCATGTTAGGTTTAAACAAACAACACAAGCAACATTGCCAAGCTATAGAAGAACAGCTCGTGGAACTGGTAGTATTAGCTCTCGAGAGAACCGAAGCCGAAGGAGATGAGCAAGCTACACAAGGCTTGTGGCTCCATCTCTCGTCGCAATTAATATACTTCGTTTTATTTCAGTTCGCCAGTTTTCCTAACATTGTCATGTCTTTACATTCAAGACTGCAAGGTCGAGACTTACGTCGAGGCAGAGACCAACTGATGTGGGTTTTGCTTCAATTCATATCTGGTTCAATCCAACGCAACCCATTGTCTAACTTTTTACCGGTATTAAAACTCTATGAATTACTTTTTCCTGAACAAGAACCTCCTCTCGAGGTGCCTGATTTCAACCAGCCACAGTGCACCCGTCAAATGGCCATGACTTGTATTTGGATTCATCTGATGAAAAAAGCACAAACAGAACAAGTTAACATAACGTGGCCGATACCTAGTAAACTGCGTGCCCACCACGATTTCCTGCAACATCTCATTCCTCCGAACAACGCTGCCTTAGCAATGGGTAACGACTATCGCATAGCTTTGCTCTGCAATGCCTACTCCACGAATCAAGACTACTTCAGCAAACCAATGGCTGCTTTAGTCGATACAATTCAAGGCAGTGCGAAATCGACCTCACCTCCAACAGCGCCATTAAGTATGGCTGTTTTGGATTCACTGACTGTTCATTCAAAAATGAGCTTAATACATAGTATTGTCACTCACGTTATTAAGCTAGCTCAAGCCAAATCCGGAATGCCATTGTCTCCCTCATTAGTGGAAACCTATAGTCGTCTCTTGGTATATACAGAAATAGAATCGTTGGGAATCAAAGGCTTTATCAGCCAGCTGTTGCCTCAAGTGTACAAGTCGCACGCTTGGGGGACTTTATATACCTTGTTGGAGATGTTTAGCTATAGAATGCACCATATACATCCTCACTATAGAGTGCAATTGCTGAGTCATCTGCATTCCTTGGCAGCAGTGCCGCAAGCCAATCAGACCCAGCTGCATTTGTGTGTTGAGTCGACTGCTCTTAGGCTAATAACAGGTAATATATTTTATTATATATTTATTTAGCAATTTAGTACACTACAGAAAAGAATTTCCAATTGGTACATACAAAAACAAAAAAAAAAGACAATCAATAAATGATTACATTACACCTATACAAACAAAAAAAATATATAAACACAAGACATAAAAATGTTACACTCTAGAAACTGAAAGTACATCTGAACGCTAGGAAATAAAAAAAAAATTGCGGATACAAAAATTGATTTTTATGAATTGCATTTGTATCTTAATCGATCGCATTGATGCAGTTTCTCTCTTATTCAGCTTCAAATAATAACCAAATAATACATTATCAATCCAGCGCTTTAAATGTCAACTAGGGTGTACCACAGGAGTCCATTTTGGGTCTCATATTGTTTGTTTTGTACATAAATCAAATTAACTCAGGTTCTTGTCATTTTACTGCTTATACCGATGTCATTTCATTAATTATAGCAGATAAAAACTTTAATATTTTAAAGTTCGTTCGTTCGTTTTTTATCAGAGGGCACGAATATTTTGAAAATTATCCAAAGTCACAGACGAGGGATAGTTTTCTTAAAATATTTGTAACCGAGGAAAAATGTCCTCAATTAATTCCATCAGAAGAGGGATTTGCTAAGAAAATTTCGAACCTATTAGAATCTTAAAAATATTGAACATTTTTATCACAAATGAAAAAAATTCAACCTAAAAAAAATAAATATTAACATTAACACATTACTTTGTGCACCAAAAAAGCTTTTTTGCTAAGCTACTATTACTCCCGCGTCATTATTATGGCATTTACAATGACAGGAAAAATTTGCAGTGTAATTTTGTGGTATGTTGTAAGAGGATGAATATTTCCAGAAATTTTTTCGTTGCCATAGTAATGATTTGAAATGAAAGTGTGGGATTGGTTAGAAAAAGTGGGTGTCAAATTTCCTTGGTAATTTTTGTTGTTTTAAAGGTCATACCAACTTCTTTTAGAAAATTATTTGACTGTTCCTCATACTGTGTAAATAGATACGATGATGTACTCAATAGTCACCCCATATCTAGGTTTAGGCAGCGGGGATGTTCAAACAGAGCTGTTCCGCTTCCTAGCTGAACCGAAAACGATAGTTTCCGCGGAATCTGAAGAACTGAACAGGGTGCTGGTGCTCACCCTTGCAAGGGCGACACATATAACTGGCGCTGACGGCTCATGGTGCCAGGAACTGTTAACTACTATAGCTCAAAGCACTCCTCATGCCTGGGCTCCGCACACTCTACACTGCTTCCCAAGAGCTTTAGCGGAATTTTTCACGCAACACGCCGTTCCAAAAGAGAACAAACAGCAGCTGAAAAAGGCTGTAGAAGAGGAGAACAGGAAATGGGCATCGATGAATAACGAGAATGATATTATGGCACATTTCGGAGTGCCTGGGGCACCTCCTCTTTTCCTCTGTCTCCTATGGAAGATGCTACTAGAGACCAATCATATCAGTCCCATTGCCTACAAGTAAGTGATTACAATTTTCTCAGAACCAACTGATTATTACACAAGGAAAATAATAAAACCAATTAAAACTAGCGACTAAATAACTTTTTTATCCTTTACTGGACAACAACAAAATTGTTATATTGTATATACATCTGGGAAAATAGCTAATGCTTTCTGTTGAAAAAAAACTTGTAGAGGTTTCTTTCGCATATGTAATAACTAATTCAAAATTGCACTTTTTGGACATTAAAAAACATATCATAATACGACATATCAAAACGAGTCATAATAATCTCGTAAATTGTACTTTAAGGCAATTTTTCATGAAAAAAAACCTAATTTTAACTATTTTCTTTATTTGAAGATGCGGAAATTAATTACTTCACAGGCAATGTGCCCTGTGAAGAATAAAAAAATGTACAGTCTATACAGGGTTATTCAGAACTTATCCATAATAAAATTTGGGGATGTTCAACATACCTGCATAAACATGGTAGTGCAAAAAAAATTTTTTTGGCACGTTCCGAAAACTATTTAAAAATTTTTAATTGCACACCGCTGGATACTGGTCCACTGTAATGGAGTGACCTTGGGACTGACAATGCAAACTGGCGATGTCACATTAGCACGAAAAAAACTTCGGAAGTTCTGAGAGTATACCAACACCCGGCGCAAAAGATTTACATCGTTTTTACTTTAAAATAAACTGAAAGATAGATAGATGTGACCAAAGTGACGTGTCTTTAAAATTAATAAAATTTTGTTAGACTAATTTTGAAGAATTGCGCTACTTGATTACTAGGTATTAGAAACATGAAATTAAAACCATGGACCAGAATCAACATTTGTTCTTCAGCTGCTAAAATACGTTGTGGTCGTCCCGGGCCACCATCTCGTCCACGATTTGCACGTAAATTTCCAGTATCACGGCCACGTTGTACCACCGCCGTAAAATTTGCATAATTTGGCGTGTGTCGATTGGGAAATAGATCCGCATACAAGCGCGATGCTGCCACTGCATTTTGTCCAACTTCACCATATACATACAAGAATCATGTCCATTAACGCAGCATTACCGTACAAATGAGCCATTTTGAAAATTTTAAAGTTTAACACTCCTACGATAAATAAAACAACAAACAACAGTACTGACTTCTTGTTTCTAATGTACCCAGTACCTAGGCTTAGCTGACCTCATTTTGTTTACCACCGGCACTGAGAGAGCGATGCAGATAGACAATAGAGATATTATCCCCACTCCAACTCTATTCGCTCGGTCTTGACCAGGCGTTCCAGGTACAAAAACTTGTTTACTTTTTTTGTAGGAATGTGGTATCAGATGTTGTTGAAGTACAGTTCCCCATCTACGTAGTCCTTTATAATGGTATAACTTTTAACATTGTTTACGGGAAATTCAAAGACTTTTATTATAAATTTTTTTGGTGATTTCGATTTCTTATTTAAGGATGCACATATCCTCAAAGTTTTAGAGATAAGTTCTGAATAACCCTAATAATAAATTAACCTAATAAACAATTAAATAACTATCAGTAGCTTTTTAAATGGTACCTTTTCAATTACTGTATTTGCAGAATATTGGAACGAATTGGAGCCAGAGCGCTATCTGCCCATCTGCGAAAATTTTGTGACTGTCTAGTTTTCGAGTTCAGCAATTCTCCAGGGGGCCAACATGTCAACAAATGTGTAGATACCATTAATGACATGATATGGAAGTACAACATTGTCACCATAGACCGTCTTGTACTGTGTTTAGCTTTGAGAACTCAGGAGGGTAACGAAGCCCAGGTGTGTTCTTTCATTATACAGTTGGTACTCCTCAAAGCCACAGAATTTCGAAATAGGGTGCAGGATTTCGTGAAAGACAACTCTCCCGATCACTGGAATCAAACCAACTGGCATGAGAAGCACTTAGAGTTCCATAGAAAGTACCCGGAGAAGTTCGCCCCTGAAGAGCAAAGCAGCGGGTATCATCCCTACTTTGGCAACGTATGTTTAAGGTTCCTGCCTGTATTCGATATAGTAGTGCACAGGTTTTTGGAAATAACCGAAGTGAGCAAGAGTTTAGAGATTCTTCTGGAGCACTTGGGATCTCTATACAAGTTTCACGATCGTCCTGTGACGTACTTGTATAATACGTTTCATTACTATGAAGAGATTTTGAGGGACAGACCGCCACTCAAGAGAAAGTTAGTATTTTTGTTTATAATGATTGTAGAAAGTAATAAAAAATATGTACCTATTAGGTTTTTTTTATGAAATTCTAGTAACTTGTGTAGCATATACAAAAATTCAAAAAATTGGTAATTGAATTTAAAATTATCTAAAAATAATTACATATTAGAGAGTTTTTGAACCCCTTAAATTTTAGCACATCGTTATCGTTATTCTGCGCATGCGCAGTGCCAAAAATAGTATCATTTTCGGCACTGCGCATGCTCAGAATAACCATAACCATAACAATAACGTAAATTTTAAGGGGTTCAAAAACTCCCTATTTTATATAAAATAAAAATATTTAAAATTGATTAGCCCGAAAGGCAGGAATTTCTGTGGGAGAGGGGTGGCATATTAGTATGTTGTAGGTTGCATTAGCACCGTTTATAATACACCATTGTTCCAACAATCATTTTCTTATCTATGATTTAGGTTAGTGGCTGCTGTCCTCGGTACTCTAAAAGACACCCTGTCCGAGCCATACCAAGCTTTCTTAGGCAGAGCCCCCGATGAGGTGTGGGTGCCGGAACTCGACTATTACATTCAGTTAGTGAGGAGAGTCGTGGAGGTGCTCGGTGGAGCCAACGCAAACCTAATGACCGATTGGAGGTTTAACGAGTTTCCTAATGCCGGTGCACATATTTTGTACACTTCCTGTGTTGAACTGATGGCGTTATCTGCCGGTCCCACTGCAGTGGCCAATGGCCTCTTGGATGTCGTTGCCAAAGGTAAGAGGTGTTACCAAAAAACATAAATTTGGGATTAGCAAAAAATTGATAAAGTAAAAAAACATTACATTATAGAAACAAATCAGGAAACTGAATATTGAATAGAATAAATAGGGTACGGAAAAGTATTGACATTTGAGGTGCAAGCGATTTTCACTGACAAACTTTAGGAAATGATATAATGACTCCAGAAGTAATAATATTATAAAAGTTATCGCTTAAACTTTTCCAAAAAGTTTTATAAGGCAGCATTATTTGATAAGTGAATTATGATGGTACTTACAATCTTTAGTTCTATAAACGCGGGGCTTCACCAAACTGGGCTATGCCGGCGGCACAACACGCCGGCCTATTTTTGCTAGCAGCCAAGTGTTGGTAAAAGTCAAAGAAACTTCCAGGCGGAAGCTTTTTAAGCATGCGCGAGCACGTTCATTCAAGTTAGTTTGGAATGTGTGATTGAGGAGCACGCTCTACATTTGCAGTTTTCGTCTTTTGATACAGTAGATGTAGAGATACCTGATACCCGTTAATTTTACTACCCAGGTACCCGTTTTCAATACCCGGTATTTACCCGCTACCCGCTATTTATCTATTACGCGATATCCACCCATAGCATTCAACATAACAAATATTTTCCAATTCATATCGCCAAACCTGCGCCAACGCAAAACTGCAAAAAAAACAAGTTCTCTTATGAATATGAGTGACATAGAGCGCGACCCAGTGCAGGTGCCTAGAGGGTTATCGGGTATTTAACGGATTATCGGGTTTTTAACAGGTTATCGGGTCCTAAAATGGGAACCGGGTAGCGAGTCATTATCGGGTACCCAGGTACCCGTCGGCATCCCTAGTGGATAGCCAGAATATTATTAATGGATAGCCAACATATCGATGCGGAGAATAGCCACGAGGATATTGTTTACTCAGTGGACAGATAGAAAAGTTTTACTAACAGAATTATTTTGAAATGAAAGAAATTTGTGGAACCCCAGGAATAATGACTATAATTTACAAATATCCAAAGCATTGGAGGTGGAAAGATCTGAAGTTGAAAGAAAAATAAAAAACATTACTAGTCCTTTTTATAGAGAAAAGAAGAAAATGGATGCCAGTTTGGTGTAGACGAATTTAGTTCTGCAGCAAAGCTGCTATAAGTTGCAGCAAGCCGATGGCAAAGCCACAATTGCCGCCAGGCTAACCCAGTTTGGTGAGGCCTCGCCTTGTTTCCACCTGCATGCCTTTATCAGTTATCTGCCTGATGTAGTTATTATGGATATCCATATTTTTGAAAATAATATTACTGTCAATCAATTTATTGAAAAACTATGAACTTTACATAAAATCAGGAAATAAGGTACAATAAATTTGATAAAATCTATTTTTTTACCATTATAAAATAGTTTATCTATAATACTATCTTTAAAACAATAGGCCTTTTCCACATCTTTTTTTTATTCGCTTATTATAAAATATATACTTAGTTATGCCTAAAAAGTATTTTTTAAAATTTTTTTCTTCGCCTGATATATTTTGAAAAAATTGTTAAAATTACCATATATTTCAAATAACGCGCCATTGACGTCATACTCCAGTTCGTTGTTGTCTGTTGGTTGCCCTGCATTTTATGTTCTGTCAAGAGAAGTGTTCTTAACCTAACTTTCGTTTTGTATTTTGATTAATTTGATTTAAAATTAATAAAATTGTAGAGGGATATCTTAAGGCTGATTCAGACAACCTTCCAAGAGTTGACAGTGAAATGATTAACGATTTCTACGTCACAAATATGAACTTTCTTAAGTGCTGAAGTGCGAAATGTTAAGACAAGAAGGTTAGTTTTTATCAAATCATCATATTCAAGAGATAAATTGTAAAGTAATCATGTTGATTTGCTTTAGTAATAATTTATGCAGAATATTTCACCTAAAAATACATATTTTCATTTCAAAATTACCGTATCACCTAAAAATACATAATATTTTCATTTCAAAATTACCAGAATGTAAATTTTATCGTTGCCAAGAAAAAAGTAAAATTATATATGGCAACGTGGATCCGTTCTTTAACTTGTCTACATTTTATTGGCTACTGGAGTGTGATGTCAGCGAACCGCGCAGTTTGAAATGATTCATGAAGACCGGTCACTTTGTACTTTGATAACTTTGCTTAATTACAATTCTTTAATAAATTGGGTTGCTTCTACCTTTACTTATGTACCAGTATAATGTTTGATATTAATAAAATAGTAAAATTCAATTTAATGGAAAAGGCCCATTAAATAATCTTAATAATAAATATATTGTAGTTAACATAAATATGGGATATTCTTGAAAGGGTTGAAACCTTTGGTGTGAAGATATTACTGACATAGTTTTCCACATAATACCAAAAATACTTATTGCCTAAACGTGCATTTCGCCAACCAAGTTGGCATCATATGGAGATGATTAAAACTGTATTCAGTTTTAATCATGAAATAAAAAAAATAAATGAAATTTTCTGTTGGTTTCAGGCTTCGTTATGATTCCCGCAGACAAAATTCACCAATGGATCAACGCCATCGGCCTCATCCTAGCAGCTTTGCCCGTGAGCTATTGGAGTGTCCTTCACGATCGCCTACTAGCAACTCTTTCTGAATTGGAAACATGGACTTTTGAATGCTCGCCTTTCCGCCTGTTCAATTTCAAAGAGAGTCATGCCGGCTTACTGCATAATCATTTCAGCTACATGCTCGCCTTGGCACACTCCGTGTGGCACCACGCGGGACCTGGCCAAATCGCTAGCGTCTCGAAATGGGTTAGAGAATGTCTGCCGCCTGTGGTTCGATCTGAAGAGCAGTTTCTGTTTGTCTGTCATTTGGTAGGCCCCTTTCTTCAGAGATCTAACATGGCGATTGTCGATTTGACTAATGCCCTGTACGAATTGCTCGCACAAGTGGATCAGACACAAGCGGAAATGAACTATATGGACCCGATCTGCGACTTATTGTACCACATCAAGTATATGTTTGTGGGGGACAGTATGAAGAAGGAATTGGAAGCGATAGTGAGGAGGTTGAGGCCTCAATTGCAGCTGAGGCTGAGGTTCATCGCACAATTGAAGATAGAGGAGGTGCATGCATCTTAACTTATTTTTTTATTGACGTCTTTACAATATGTATAAGAATAAAATTTGTTTACACCTTAAAAGTGTTTTACTCTTAAAAAAAATATTCAGTCACTTTCACTTGAGGAACTGGGAAAGTCGGGTTGTGCTGAAAAGTAAAAAAAGTCCTTTTTAACATGTAAAAAATATTGAAGTGGACAAAAACCGTCATGTTCTAGTAGGGATAGAGGTTCTAATAATCTCGTTTATTTTTTTTATGTATTTTTGCAGCAAAATTCAAGAATATAATTTTTTTAAATGCATTGTGTCGGGGTGTAAGATCTAGATAATACCTTATATAAAACAGCCTGTATATTTAGTGACATATTGCACATAATTTAATGGATTTTGTAACTATTTACATATATATTTGAAGATGCCAAAAAACTACTCCAAATTGAAACTTCATTAGGGACCTATATTCAGTTGTAATATTTAAATAATTTCAATAATAACGTAATATTTTATCAAAATACATTAATATGTCTATAAACAGCCTGTATATTATTCCAGCATTTGATTTTGTGACATTTGTAGTATATGTTTGGAAAAAAGAAAGTAGGTATTGGCGGTATTGTACCAATTGTCAAAAATATTATACAAGAACCACTTATTTAAATATTGCCAAAGGGATATATTTTTTCGTTATTATTTATTTTATTTTGTATCTACGGGAAATCACAAATTATACAATCTAAACAGAATGTAATATTGAAATATCTCTGTAAAATATTATCTCAAAAACCATGACAGATAAGAGAAACTGAGTTCAACGACTGCAATTAGCAAGGCGTAATAGGGTTATGAATCTTATTTCACGAAATTTATAAACCATTAGTAGTATCCATTAAAATAGTTATATGCAGGTATTTTTAAGATGCAATGGAGAATTATTAAATTGAAATGAAATAATTATTTTTCATAAAAATACAATACCTAAATAACAATTTCGAAAAAAATAATGTCGAGTAAAAACTATTTAAATTTATAGTAACTAAAGTAATTTAACTACAGACATGTTTTATCAGATGTATTTCTTGACTATAAATTACTTAAACGACCAGCTGGTAGTAAATTAGATAAGTGTCTATGTGTAGATAAGTGTGTATGTATTTAGAATTGAAAATTTGAAAATTAAAAGTTAGGGTCATTACCATGATACAACTACACAGATATGCTCATAACTTTCGTTTGTCTGCGCATGACGTCATTCGTGAGGGAAAAATGGCAATTCGATGCGAAAATTCTTAAGGGAAGTGATATAATTATTTTCGTGTTTATCAATTGTTTTTCCTCGTAACTGACGTCATGATGCGCATTGGCATATATGTGTAGTTGTATCACAAGGTTTACAGGATTGCTCGATCCCTATACTACAATGTAATCCATAATTGTGATGTCATCAAAGATCCAAAGATCTTGAACTTGTAGAAATAAACTTTAATAAATAATAATATTAATAATCATTCAAATACGAAAATTCTCTTGCAAATGTGAAATATAACAAACACAAAATAGGTATATTTTGACAATTCGATTACATATATCTTCGATGACGTCACAAAGGCGGATGACAAAATTGAGCGATCGAGCAATCCTGTAAACAGTTAACACTCACTCCTTGGTTGTATCATGGTCACTACCAATAAAACATTGACTAGTGATAAGTATGTCAAAAAGTATCATTGTGAAATATACCACTTGTCATTTATATTCTCTTTGTCTCTTTTTTAAAAGTGTGAGATGAACACAATACAGTACCGAGACTTGGTGAAATTGCACTCTAATATACCTATATCTCGAGAAATATCAATATGAAGAAATTGAGGAAAATGTAAAAATGTACTTTTATTATTTTTTTTTTTGTCCCCTTTGTTACTAAAGTAAAACGCAGGAAGATGTAGAGCATCATTTGCAAATGGAAGTAAAGTGTGAATAGGATGATTATCTAAATTGGTCAGAATGTTCTCAATAGCCGTAACAAACTGAACTAAAAATTTATTTTAACATATAATTCTCAGTAATTTTAAGTACTCCCCATCTGAATCACTTGGTATGCGAGTTACATTGAAGGGATCACAAAGTCTCATGCGATTCGCAAATTCTTTGTTGACTGTGAATGTTATGTAGTACATACCATTTCTATCCATACATTGCTTCTTCTGTTCCTCTTCTATATATTTATTCTGTGCAGCAACCACTGATTGACTATCCTTACAACTAGCATAGGTATCTAACAATTCTCCATTCAGATCTAGGAATGAGTGTCCCCAAGAAAACTTATTAAGATAAAATCTAGCAGCATCTTTAAAACCCGTAATATACATAGTCGCTGCAATGGCCTCAACACAACTCAATTGACATGGTCGTCCATAATTTATTGGATTTGCAGCTACTAAAAATGGCAAGAGACGTCCGTGAGATGGTTTCAAAGAAGCTATGGGTGTCTCGTCAATTCTAGCCCAGGAACAATCAACAACAGCTATACCTTTATTTGTAACGATTGTTTTATCTTCAGGACTCACACATTTATCGCCGGTGGGAGTTAAAACTAACCCAGGAAAACGTTGTTTTACTTTGAGGCATTTTATTAATTTTAAACGAGCTAGTTTACGACCTGAACATTTTTTGGGATCGCACTGATTAAAATCCCACATGGCAACTGGGAATTCTGGTGCTTCATCTAAAAATTTATCGATACAACATTAGCACTTCAAGTTATATACTAAATAAAACCTTCGCTTGATGATCCATCAGATGAATTTTCACTACTATCAGAACTTCTGATTTCAACATTTTTTAATTTCTTATTTAAATTATTCATTTATCATCTGTTTAACAAAATTCAACTTTTTTCTAGGATATTTATTTATATCCTCGGATGAATTGTTTATTTTATAAATGGTTTATGTTTATAACCTCCGATAATAAATACAAATATAGCTATCTATAATCTGTGTACAAATAGATATTTCCACGAGATCATAGAAATATGATATATTTTCTATGCACGAGATTTAATATATCTGTATATATGTTGTGCAGTGCAGTGTGTATTGTGAGCGTTACTTACCACTGAACTATATATAGTTCAGTGTTACTTACATACATAGAAATTCTATGGGTTACTTAAGCATTGTCTATGGTTCCTTTGTTCCTTTATGCATTGTGCTATCAGCTGCCAAAGTCAGCTGCCAGATTTATTTACAAAAACATAACCTTAAAATACTTTAAAAAAATGTTTAAAAATAAACTTTCATGTGATGCTGACGCATTTTCTATTTTTAAAACAGTTCGTTACAAAAATTCAAACAAATTCAGTAAAATTTGTACAATTTTAAATTTCTATGGAAGTTGTAATAGCAATGGGGCACTTTTGCGAAATTCATGGTCCTTGTATAATTATGTGCACAGATAGAGCAAAGGAACTACCTGAAATACCTCCTGCTTCACTCAATGTTCCCATTTGTGATGCCTGTGAATCTGTCGATCTAGATACTCTTTACACTTGCCAGGATGAAAAATCTTACTATGTTAGTACACGTACCTCACTTTATGATGATATGGTACGTCTACTGCAAGAAGCGGTTGTAAGAAGTCTTAGTGTCGAAGTAGGTTGAACGAATTTAATTAATCTATTAAGAATGACAGAACATTTTTAGGTAGTCACGGAAGAGGATAGAGATGAAGGGACAATGTATTTTGGAGATAATACTAAGGGTCACTATATTAGCCACCTTTTTACTATTAAAGATTCATTATCCAGAGGGTTTAAAAGAAAGTACTGTATTGTAGTTCGTGGTCAACATAAAGTAAGTTAAGTTAGTGTAAGTTGTTTATTTTACAAGTGGTTTGTTAATATTTATATTATAAATATTTTCAGATACCTCTATTGCACCATTATGACTTTATAGAAAAAAATTTGAAACAGATAAGTGGAGAATTGGTAGAAAAAGCAAATCAGGTCTACGAGGAAGAAAAACCTTTAAGAGATACACAATCTGCACAAGGTGCTACTAGAAAACCTGTTTTAAGATCACTCAAAAACCTCGTAGGTGAACCTTATATTTTTGCTCATGTTCATTTGTGGTTCGTCTTCTTATTGAGGGCAGAAATTTATAAAACTATTCCTCACAAGGTACCCGAGTGCCCAGTTGATTGTTCCACGCCCAAAGAATTACGTGATTTACAAAAAGAGATGCCACAAGAGATTTTTCGGATAATATTATACTGTATTTTAACTGGAATAAAGGTTGATACAGAAAATGTAGAAGTTATACCACATTTTCAACAACTTTTACCGAAAGATTTTATATTACCCACCACAGGTACTACATGCCGATTATGTAAAACAAATGGTACTTGGAATATCCAGTTCAAAGGAACTTTACCTAAGACTCTACCCAGAATGTACACATTAGTGGAAGAAGCTTTGGGGAATCCAAGTATACCCGATTCAGCACTTAGGTATTATTTGATGAGTATTAGTATGCGTTGGTTCAATATAGCATGTGTGATTAGTTGGTCAACGGGCCCTTGCGATCAATTGATGCGTTCCTTAGGGGTACATAAGTGTGATATGCCTTTACTGTCTTATTGGATACCCCAGAGCAGCTCGTGTGTAAAATTTACTGAGACTGATTGGTTTAATAGAAATGATGAAGAAGTTCCTTTAGATTCTTAATAAAAATGTATTTGTAATATTTTATTTTCCTGTTAAAATAATTTGAATAAGTAAGAAAAGTATTATAAACTTAGAACATAGCTATAGTTATAACCAAATAATAATACATAATCATTTATTTAGGAGAAAATTTAATTCATTTCGATATACATAAAAATTTCAATTTTCCTGTGTAAAGCACCATTCAAATTTAAGAAACACGGTTAACAAAATAATGAATCCTTTGTTTAATTTCAAGTGATTAACATATAAACATCTGCTTCAACTTCTAAGAACTCTTTAATTAATGGAAGCATAAGAAATGTGCCTAATATTAAATTTTTTGTTGTTAATATTCTTTGACCTATTCCAGATTTTATATGGACATCTTTGTTCTTATAAATTTTATATTAAATTTTTCATTGTTATGAAAGATTCTGTCCCTGCTTCAATTGTTGCAATATGTTCAAGTCCTACTATTTCCCCCTCTTTCCTTGTGATTAATCTTATCTACTTTACTTTCTTCATTGAGAATTTTACCCTCTTTTTCTTTGCTTGAAGTGGGTCGTTTTGTTCTTCCTCATTTCCCTGGCGTTTTTGTATCTTCGTTTTATTTATTTGTATCTCTTCATCAGTCCCTTTTCTATAAGCAATATTATTTTTAGTTTTCTTTTTCTTTACCTTTGTTTCATCACCCAGTTTATTTGATTCTTTGGCTTTAATGTTATTATATATGTCACTTTCATTATCACTATTTTCCACTTCCACTATAACACTTCTTTTCTTTAGTGGTGTTTGATTAACTTCCTCTACTACCAGGGAAGTTTCTTCATCTAGTTCTTCTTTTATTTTCAAAGTTGACGATGCAATTGATATGCAAGTTATTCGGCATCCAGTGTCATATTTCGATAATTCCTTCAGTTCTTTATTCCAAACCTTAATTTCTCCAGTGCTACAAGCAGACACAATCCACTTTGAATATTTTGCCAAAGCTTTTACTCTGCTATTATGAGCTTTATGTGTAATCTTAGTACATTCATTAATTTCAATACAAGCAATTTGTCCATCTTCATATCCAACCAATATTTGATCTTTTGATACCCATATGCAACTACAAATTTTTTCATCATGCTCAATTACTTTTAAAATACCTCCAGTTTCAGTACTCCAGACTTCAGTGTACTTCCCACCTGCTAAGATGAACCTAACTCCATCCTCTGCCCAAATAATCTTGTCCAAATATTTAGGATCTTTACTCTTACTATTTAAATTTATCACATATGCTTGACGCCCCTTAACAAGATTCCATGTCCTCAAAGTACAATCGGTACCTAGAGTGAGAGCTAATTTACCTGAAGAATGAACAGCGATATCTAATACAGCAGAACCTTTGTGTGCTTTACCCCATGTCTTTTCTAACTGCCAGCTTCCTATCCTCACAATGGCTAACTCTCCATCTGAAGTACCTGATATAAGGTGAGAATGACTATTTGTGAATTGTAAACAATTCACGGTTGCATTATGGTGATTTAACATGCAATGTTCCTTTCGTTCTTTCAAGTTATACACTATTATTCTATCATCTGAAGCTCCGGTGGCTAAATAATGTCCAGAAGTAGCTACACAACGGATGCTGCCGCTATGTTCATGGATTGCAAAACTTTGAATCAGTTCGTTTTCCTGAAAATTATGTTAAAACTAACTGAATCGATTACATAAAGCAAATTACCTTTGAAAGAAAATGAAATCCGAGTAAAAATTCTTCGTATGTACCCACAATTATTTCAAACTTCGGTGTTTTCATATTTGACCAGATTAAAATAAAATAGAGGTTAGAACGGCAAATGTGCTACCCACAGACCACAGCCACAGATCATAGATAATTCTTAACACCGAATATATTCTGAATAGATAGTAGAACCACAGCTTTTATGTATATGTATACGCGATTCATTTTAAGATCGAAGTGCCAAAACGGCAGTAACCTATACTAACCTCCGGTCCTTGACACTGACGTTTGAAATTGTATTCATCAAGGATTTGTTGACGAGAACTTTAAACCAGGTAAAAAGCTTGTAAAACTATTTTGAAAGGGGTAAGTAGTGATATAAATTTAAAATATATTTCAATATTTTTCGAGCGTTCAATCTGAAAATGAAACTTAACCTCAAAATATGTCAAATTCTTTATTGGACATACGGCATACATACCTTTATATAAAATAGTCATTCTTAGAGAAAAGTAAAGAGCACACATTCTACTTTGCGTTCTTTAGCTTCTTTATTCATACTTGTCTCCTGTAAGTCTTTAATGCCAAACTTATAGTTTGCAGGATAACTCCAGATTTTCCCGCTTTTGGGATGAAACTGATCTCGGGGTTTTTCTTTGTAAAAGAGGAACAATGACGCTCACAACAATAATGATTCATATCTAATCAAAGCACTTAATTAATACAACAACGGATATTTCAAAATTCACAATAGACTCCTATTATGCTTACCTACCTATAGTAGGTAGGTATATGAATAGATATTTTATTGGTAATTACGAAAAAGTTATTCTGATGTGTCAAAAATTAAAAAACTATATTATGATAAAGGCTAATTATAATATTTTTAGCCGGCTAAATGCTAGTTATATAATCAGCATTGGCTAAATATATAATTAGCGGCTAAAAACCCATCACTGCCAATGATGTGCCGGATAATTATCCGTTTATTATAATTAGCCGGATAATTATCGATAATTATCCGTCGGCTAAAAATCCTTTCAAAATTAGCATGCTAAATATTATAGTGCCAGTAATATTAAGGGCCTCATAGGGAGATATATTGGAACTTTTATTTAGTTTTTTAATTTAAATTTGTTTTATTTTTATTTTTTAATTTGTATGATTATTTTTATTTTTGATATACTTAATTAAATGATGAGGATTGCTGTATTATAAAATAAAAGACAAAATAATCGCTACCTCTAGATTTAATTTCTCCTTATCTATGACCTATAATATAATATGATGACCTAATAATACCTATTATGCTTACCTACCTAGTAGATAGGTATATGAACAGATATTTTATTGGTAATTGCGAAAAAGTTATAAGTACTGATGTGTCAAAAATTAAAAAATAATGTACTAAATATGCTAGTTATATAATTAGCATTGGCTAAATATATAATTAGTGGCTAAAAACCCATCACTGTATACAACTACTTAGTTTTAGGTTTTAGGTGATTTGGAGGAACCCTGTCTTACGACTCATTTGACATATGTGTGAACCGACTCAAACGAACTCGAACTGGGGTTTGCGAACAACATCAAAACATCATGGGTGCGTTTCGAATCGCGCATTATGCACATTTTGCTTCCTACGTTCGTTCCAATTCACGCATTCTGCACGTCGTAGCATCCATAGCTCCTCCTACTTTTGGCTTCGTAGCACGCAGGAGCTGCATCATGTACGAGGTGATGCGTTTATGCATTGCGGGCAACTTAACCTCATTTTTTAAACTTTTGGAGGGAAGGGAACTGATTCTGTGGTGTAGTGTTGCTAGCTTCAATCAATTCTTTTGCAAGAACAAGAATGCCCGAAATTTTGCTGGTTTCTCCATCACGAATTTAAATAAATTATAAATTGTCCACAAGAATAACTGTCGAAGTGTCAAAAGCCGTTCCGAAATGCATGAGGGCATCAAACGCATCTGCTAAACGGAACGCTTTTATGTGTCACTGCAGCAGATGCGTTTGATGTACGATTTGGAACGCACCCCATACCGTATCTCTACTCTCTAGTTCCTTGATATTATAGTTTCAGTTTCTGTTCTGACAGTTCTGATATATTCTTTGGTTCTGATCTGATTTCTTTTTTTCTATAGTTTGACAAACATGGTGAGTTCTAATTAAATTTATTTTTATTTTGGTCATCACAAAGGGGTATTTTTAAAAAAAATAGTATTGAAATGTGTTGTGGAAGATATGGGCCATGAGCAATAATATTTTTTAATAATTTTATAGGGTATCGACATCAATCACAAATACGACCGTAAGGTTAGGCGCACAGAACCTAAAAGTCAGGATGTCTACCTACGGCTTCTTGTAAAGGTAAATATTATAAATAATGTACTGCATAAGATATTAATTAAAATTTATTTTAGTTGTATCGTTACTTGGCTCGCCGTACCAGCGCTAAATTTAATAAGATAGTCCTAAAAAGATTATTTATGAGCAAAATACATAGACCTCCAATTTCTTTAGCTAGAGTTGTACGTTTGATGGGCAAACCAGGACGTGAAGGACTAACTGCAGTTATTGTAGGAACAGTTACTGATGATTCTAGAATTTTTGAAGTTCCAAAATTGTCTGTTTGTGCACTACGTGTTACTGAAACTGCTCGTGCTAGGATTCTTAAAGCAGGTGAGTAACTATTTATGTGTGGAAAAATAATATAGGCTACATACTAAATAAATCCGGTTTCCCAATTATTTTAAAAAATTGTCTTACTTGCCAATGTAACGTCGCTGATATGTATGTAGGTTGTCCTATTTAAAACATTAAAGTTTATACCGACCTAGCTTCATCGAGTCACTCTGTAATAAATTGAATATATTAAAATAGGTGCAAAAATAAAAGAAAATTGACTGTTCGAGTGATTTTTCAAAAACTTTACCGTTTTGAAAATAATGAACTTATGCGGGATTTTATGAACTCGCTATATAATGTAGTGCCCACCCTCACTTCATATTTATGGATTTAATTCATAAATACGAGTAGTTATTTTGACTTCTTGTTCATAAAGGTTAATATTTTGGTATCGACTAAAATCCTTGAGATACTAAGAAGTTTAAAGGACTATTTACACTTCAAATTTTCCTGTGCATTACTATAATTGCATAACTGATATGTCTGTGTTTTAATATAAATTTAATGTTAAGCAATTCCTTATAATTCTGAGTTTATATGAATTTTTTATTAATAAACCAGCAGGATTGTAAAATCAGTAAATAAAGTGTTTATTTAGTAATGCAATCATTTTTGCTGCTATTTTATTAACCATGGTATTGTGTTATTCATTTATTTGTTTCAAATTCAAATGTCACCATTTTTAATATAGAGTTCGGACTTCTTAGTCTCTGACATGGTTTAAACTCTTTTGTATAAAAGACTGATCACTAGTTTTGTTTTATTGTGAATTAGAGAATTATATACTGAAGTTGACTTACAAACATTATTTTTCTTCTATAAGAATTTTAAATCCAAGGGTTTACCTTGCAAGCAAATAAATTTGATTTGTCTTAGGTGGTGAAGTGATCACATTCGATCAGCTGGCTCTGAGAGCTCCGACTGGATCTAAAACGGTGCTGTTACAAGGTAGACGCAATGCCCGTGAAGCCGTTAAGCACTTTGGACCAGCTCCAGGAGTGCCACATAGTCACGCTAAACCACTAGTACGTTCCAAGGGTCGTAAATTTGAGAGGGCACGTGGACGTAGGCGCTCATGCGGATACAAGAAGTAAACTTAAGTTAATACTTATTGTGTACACATTCACTGTATTCTCTTTTGTTATTTAATAAAAAAAATAAGAATACAGTAAAGTTTTGTCTTGTATATAGTTTTTTCATGCATCCTAATTATTCCGATTTTTTCTAATAACTCCGAAACTAGTTGAGATAAATTTTTCAAAATTTGAAATACAAATAATTATGGTAGTATTGATAAACTAAGCCATGGGTTTAAAAAGAGCAAGGAAGAAAAACAGGATTAGGTACATTTTTTAAAATATAAAACTTTATTTGTTAACCCTTTAGCAGCTAGAAACAAGTATGTTTGCGGTACGATTGACAGCTGAAAACACACATTATATTATATTTTACTTCTATAAAAGTGCTAAATTAAATTATCAATTTAACATAATATACAGAGTGCGTGTGATAGATATCAATTATAAGAAACGTATGCATTCACACCAGATTTTTAAAGTGAAAAATAAATGTTTGTCATGTAAAATAAATTTCTTTTATAGCACTTCGTATGTGATTGAGATGTTTACATAGATTAGTGATTATAAGTGCAACGTGTCATCCAGAATTAAAGAATGAATATTTTACTTTATTGTTTATCGTTGGTATTGGTATGATCGGTCAAGTGGCACTTTGAATTTTTACGGGAAGTGTGATTTACCTGATAATGGACACAGAGACCAATCACTCAATTTGAGTTTTGGTATTAAGCAGCTGATAGAAAAATTTTAAAAAAATAATCATTTTGCGCAAATGAACTCACTAATTATGCATTTTTTTTATAATGAAAAAGACAAAGATTGGGGAACGTTTACACTATTTTTGTTGAATTTCAAATGGACATTTATATTCATATAAAATTAAATTTAAATCCTAAAAATTTCTGAACTTTAAGAAGTTGTGTGATAAAATTTTCTGAGTGAATCCCCAAGAATTTTTAACCGGAGCTCAAAACGGGAAATCCTATCAACTTATAATTAATCGATTAATCGAAAGAAGTAAATCGATGTTTCAGTTATTTGATTAATCGTCGCCATCTCTATCTGCATACTCAGCTGCCAAATCACGTCGCACCACAGATCATAAATATCGGATCGTCGCACGTCGCCTACGGTCTTTATATTAGTTTAAAGACCGTGCACGTCGCCGGCTTTGTGAAGGTTTTTGTTTTCTGTTTTGTGGTTTTTGTTTCTTCTTTGATTTTTTAGGTTATATCGGATGTTTGATTTTGACTTATGTTCTACAGCTATTTTTTGTTCTACAGCTTTATTAATTTTTTGTGTAGCTGTTATTAATAGATATTAAACATGTTTTAAAGTTTGAAAAGTAGGAAACAGTTACTAGTTTTAGATTTATTTCTAAACTAGACTAGATTTCTATTTTTTTTATGTAACATCACGTCTGGAGGTTGAAAAAAATGTCCAAGAATAAGTTAAATATCAGAAGGCTACTAAAGGAAGATCTACATAAACCATGCATAGAGTTGTCCACATATTTACTTGGAAAAATTTTAGTTCGACAACTGGAAGATCATACCATTCTAAGAGGTCGAATAGTAGAAACTGAAAGTTACTTGGGTGGGGAAGATAAGGGATCAAATTCCTACAATGGCAGGTAAGCTGTTTTGTTAAAATTGCATAAGTATAAAATTATACTTATGCAATACATACGTTTTTTATTTTTTATTATAAAGACGAACAGCAGCAAACGAACCTGTGTATATGTCTGCTGGTACGATATATGTATACATGACCTATGGAATGTACCACTGCATTAACATATCTAGTAAAGAACCAGGTGCAGCAGTTTTATTAAGAGCCTTGGAACCTATTTCCGGTATACAAGCGATGCAACAATTCAGAGGTGACACATTTATACTTTTAAGTATGCTTTTTATTTTTCTCTTATTTTTAGCAAAAAAAATGAAAACAAATAAAAATGTAATATTAACACCAAAACTATGTGATGGCCCATCCAAACTCTGTATCTCCATGAACATTTCTAAAGAGATGAACAAGATAGATTTAACAGACCCTGAAAATGATAAAATGTGGTTAGAAGATGACCCTAGTTTTGATGAACAGAATATAAAAGTTGTTCACACCTCGCGAATAGGAATTGCCTCAGCAGGAGTAGAATGGGCATCTAAACCTTTGAGATTTTATATATTTAATAATGATAGTGTAAGCAAACGGGATAAAATTGCAGAGGAAGAATTCAGTTTTGATTAAATTTGATTTCTGTGAATAGGTTATTTTTCTGTATACAATTTAAGTACCTATAAGAATGTTGCATCATTCTCTAGAAGAAAAAGAAATGAAGATATTTACGTCGAACAGATAATACAGGAATATTTGGGTTTAAACCGGGAACCTAGATCTGTGATTATGATTCTCATTCTGTCTATGCATATAGTGCGTGGCCCAACGAAAAGATTAGATCTACCTTAAGTTTTTCCATATAATATAATAAAATACTACGTTTTTTCAAGCAGATTCCACTCATTTTCATATTTTGTTTTTGACATTTTATTTCTATATGTTGGCAATGGCAACGCCGCCAGTGTTGCCAATCCTGTGCAACTGAATACCCATAAAGAATAAAGAAATAAAACTGCTTATTTTCCACGGAAAAAAAAGTCCCTCAATCTCAATATTCCCCACAATATTTGGCAGCCAAAAATTCATTACAGTAAAAGATGATTTTAAAAATTTGGTTATTTATTTACAAAGGTCAATGGGGACCTATATTTTTAACATATTTTCACGTTTCTGGCACTTCCAGTTCCAGTATAACCAGAAGACGACACCAAATTACTTATTTTAAATGGAACACCCTATAAATTATATCATTTCTAGATTCTACCAATACGACCTATAGTCACAGATTTATTCGTTATAAATCTGTGCTATAGTCGAAAATAATAGATAACAATAATAGGAGGTAACTTCTAGCAAATGTTTATGTTTAACAACATATTTAAGCAATACGACCTAATTTTAAACACATTTCATTTCAACCGTTTTTGAAATTGACAGCCTTATGTTTACTTTACTCATATATATAATACTACTACTATATCGCGGGTAGAGGTACAAAAATTCCGAAAACAACACGGCGCCGACATACAATCTCTATCCTTATCGAGAGTACCTTAGTCAAATATGCGCATGTGCACGAATTTCGCGACATCCAATAAGCATGCAGCATAAATACTGCATCTCTGTCTACCGACTTCTTTTTAAAAAAGTTGAAAGTTGGGAAGTCTGTTAGCCTATAAACAGTGTGTCAGCCTCCGTAACCATGGAGATTGCGCATGCGCAAATCGAACAAAGGGTCTCTGGAACAGTATAGCACTATATCTTTTGTCCTTTAATGTTTTCGGAGACACCGCTTATGGGCTAACATAGGAAATAGTGGAAATACGCGATATAGGGTGCGTTTCGAATCGCGCATTATGCACATTTTGCTTCCTACGTTCGTTCCAATTCACGCATTCTGCACGTCGTAGCATCCATAGCTCCTCCTACTTTTGACTTCGTAGCACGCAGGAGCTGCATCATGTACGAGGTGATGCGTTTATGCATTGCGGGCAACTTAACCTCATTTTTTAAACTTTTGGAGGGAAGGGAACTGATTCTGTGGTGTGGTGATGCTAGTTTCAATCAAATCTTTTGCAAGAACAAGAATGCTCGACATTTTGCTGGTTTCTCCATCACGAATTTAAATAAATTATAAATTGTTCACAAAAATAACTGTCAAAGTGTCAAAAGCCGTTCAGAAATGCATGAGCGCATCACACGCATCTGCTAAATGGAATGCTTTTATGTGTCGCTGCAGCAAATACGTTTGATGTACGATTTGGAACGCACCCATAGTAGTATTATATATATGACTTTACTTCACTGAATCACAGAATTATACACCCATCTGTGACTGAATTATATAATATATATGTTAGGTTTGTTCCTGCATAGAATCTCTGATAAATCCCTGAAAGTCAGGGATTGTGATTTAATGCGCATGCCTGATCTTAGATTAGTTTCTGATTTTTGCTGGAACACCGGATTTTTAGAGAAATTAATAGCAGAAGAACAAGAGTACAATAAACAATAACCAAATAGTTTTTTAACCTCTAAATTATGGAGGAATATCATCCGTTCTGACAAATAATTATTGTTTGTTGAGTTATAATATTAATAATAGACACCGTGCAATAATTGAGGCTCAAGTTGGTAAATGGTTTTGGTTAATGCGCATTGCGCATGCACCGGACTATGAGTTTCCGAAGAATCAGTGAACTTTTCAAACTATCAGCAAACTGCCCTGACTCAAGCTGGAACAGAGGACAAGAAATTCTGGACTGTCGTTCGACTCTTGTTGGATCGCTTAGATTTGTAATGCGCATGCTTCTGACAGTTACTGGCAGTTTTGGACTCCTGCAGGAACAAACCTAAAGTATTTGTATGTACAATACAATAATTCAGTGGTTTACTTATTCCATCAGAGTAATAAATAAAGGGGAGACCGCATTCCCTATTTCAAAGCATAATGTAAACATGTAACCTCAACCTACTGGATGTTGATAAACAAACAATACATAATGAACACACGATGGTCCCTGATCGTATCAGCGTAGTGGCGTATCAAGCTATATCACGGAAATGCTTACAATATACATAATTATATACAAAAGTTAAGTTCAAAAACACAGTTTAAGAACACATAAAACACTCGGCTTCACCAATTTTTGATTTCAAAATAATGGCGTTACTTGCTATATTAGGTTAATACCAGGCAATGTTGCCACTTCCGGCGCTTAATATCGCTAGAAATTTCAATAATGTATTGATGGATATGGAGAGCCTATAATTATAACACAAGTCACAAAAAAATAGTGGGTAGCCTTAAACATATTACAATGTAACTAATTTGTAAATTGATTGAGGTCAAGAATGTGGTAGATCTTTACATGTTAATCAATGAAAATGATGACGGCTGTACCTAGCTATAAAAATAAAAAAGTAACTTCGGCATCAATGTCAAGGACGTTGCAGGGACCGATGTTTGTAAATACATTTACCTCTAGGCTTCACTTTAGAATGTAAATAACGGTCTCCCCTTTATTTATTACCACAGATTATAGAAGAAATTTATTAGGTACTCTGATCTTATTCCTCTGAGCCTGATATTTTCTTTGCTTTGCCCTAACCACAAAAATTTTTTGTTTTATGACAAAAAAAACCTAAATACTAAATAAAATACGTTTTTCGATGTTTGAGTTTGAACATAATACAAGGCTTTCAAAAGAGGATTATAACAAACCATGCCAAGATTTAGCAATGTACCTTCTAGGGAAGATTTTAATCGAAAATTAAAAAATGGTGATGTTTTAAGAGGGCAAATTGTTGAAACAGAATGTTACTTGGGTGGAGTGGATAAAGCATCACATTCTTACAATGGCAAGTATGTAAATATTAAGTATTTGCAGTAAATATGTTATATTAACATTTGTTTTCTTAAAATTATCTACACACAAAGAGTAACGAAACGGAATGAACCTATGTATATGTCGGCAGGAACTGTGTATGTTTACAAAATATATTATGGGTATCACTGTCTTAATATTTCTAGTATAGAACCAGGAGCTGTAGTTTTACTCAGAGCTCTACAACCTGTTTGTGGAATGAAGATTATGGAAACATTTCGAAGTATGGAATTTCCAAATAGCAAAATATGTACACTATATAACAAATAAAAAGTTACAGGTACAAAAAGTAAAAGTGGGTCTAGTACAAGAATGAAATCTATTAATCTTTGTAATGGACCATCAAAGCTGTGTATTGCTATGAATGTAACAAAAGAAAATTCAAATAAATTAGATCTAACAGACCCACTCAATGATGAGTTGTGGGTAGAAGACAATAATTTAAATAAATTTGACAAAATTGTAAATACTTCTCGAATAGGAATTGGGCCATCTGCAGAGGAGTGGGTTATGAAGCCTTTAAGATATTATTTCTTCAATAATAAATGTGTTAGTAAGCGAGACAAAAATGCTGAGAAACTTCTATATATTTTGTCTGAGGAAGTAGTCTGAATGTTTATTGTAAATTCTGCCACTATATTTCAATTTAATAGTTGAATGAAACAATTATTGTTTCACTTAAATAAGTTGTTTTTCTTTTATAGTGTAGATTAATCACATTAGCAATAAGATTTTAAGTAGTGAACTGTATCACTGTATTAGAGAACTATAAATTAAAATTTGTTTAAATAAGGAAAGATTATTAACGTTTACGTTGGGAGGGTTGTATGGGAGGAATATATAGTGCAAATTGAATTATGTTCATACAACATTGTTGATTCTTCAAGAGATTCTTTGGTCTACGTGGCTTCTGATATTAAGTTACTCATATAATATGTGATTCATTGGTTAAATAAATATTGAGTTAGGTATTCGTAACATTAACTATTTCTCTATAGCTCCTGGCTGCAGTAGTTGAAGGTTTTTGCAGAAAATAAGGTCAAAACTCTCATAATAAAAGCTGCAAACTTCAATAACAAAGAAGTTCCAGATAAATAAGTAATAATTAGTAGAAAAAAAAGGCAAAAGAAATTAATAAATTGTACATATACAATCATGATTTGGAATATAAAAATATTTCAAATCATGCTTTTCTCAGTATACCTAATAGACTTCTTGGGAAACTACAATTACAATTGGCTTGCAATATTTAAATATTCAATCTTATCTAAGTCTTCCAAATTTCAAGTTGGAATTACCCTGGTATATCTATGGTTAGCGATCAAAGAACATATAGAGGTACAGAGTGTAATAAGTGTACCTACCAGATTTCAAGGGGTGATAAAATAAAAATAAATTCCGATGAACATACCTATGCCCTAAAATGGTTCCTAAGGGAGTTACAGTCCTTTAAACGGTGGATAAAAAGAATGGTTTTTATTTAGGTATAAGGTATAATGGCGATAGTAAAAAAAGCCATATCAATTCTTAAAAAGTAGTTTTCATAAGGGTAAAAGGGTAGAGGGTACTTATTCACAAAACTTTCTTATCTAAATCAAATATACACAGGAATCTTAAAATTTAATTTATGTGCAGAGTACTATGTATATATATACTTATCTTATAATGTGAAAAATTACGACTTTTTATGTAAAAAAGGTACTCTTCGTTTAACTCGCTACAGTCATGATACAATAAAGGAATCATGCGCTACAGTTACATATATATCCTAAATGAAAAGAAATAGATGTTTTTCTTACATAGAACACGCCCGAGTTGCAATTTTAGTTTCTTCCAAACCGATAGATGGTGCTGTTGCTAATGAGATAGACAAAATCGTACACATCTAGTAGTCTAAAATATTTACTTTCCGTCGCCATTTTGCCGCGTCGTTTTTCGTTGAAATATAACCTGACATTCAAACATTGAAGTTTTCGCCGCAGTTTTTTAAAGAATTTCCTATGAAAAAAATGCACTAACTGCTCTGTGTTTGATTTGTTTCCTCAGTAGGTGATAAACTTTAGTCCATTATTATCATTCTGGAAGAATATTCTGGGGAGATGTAATAATACAGGTAATGTAATAATAATCAGTTTTAGTAATTAGTGTTCAGTTATTAGATTATTATGTTTTAGGTTTGAAAGAAAAGATGCAAGAAGGTGCATGATAGACGTTTCAGAAGAGGTGCTGCAAGAAAAGATTGTACTTATTATTCCTTGGAAACACAATTACTTTATAACCTTAATAATTTGATAATTTATAGTTTTCGCAACGTAAGTTTTAGATTATATTAATGTAAAAGTGTTTGTAGAGCTTTTTATAAATTCGTGATAAATATTAAATATATATAATGTGTCATATTTTTATTTTATTTGTAAAAAATGTATTGGTAGAGAAGGTCAAGGATCCTGCAAGCAAATATTTCTTATGCAACCAGTTAAACTTTACTTCCATTTTCATTGAAAATATCTGATGCAACCAGTTATACACCTACTTCCTTCCAAACCGTCTGAGGGCGCAGTTTTAATTCTTCAAATGTCAATATTAAGATAGTTATCTATTGTATTTTTATCTAGGATATATATTCTGTGTCGCTACAGCAAAGAATAATTAATATATAGTCTTTGGCTACAGCCTTGTTTATAGAGATATATAGTTATTCAACCTCATTAGTACGAGTGGATGGCGTACAGATGTCATGGTGGATAATGTGTGCATCTGACCAATGAAATTCGTGCATTTATAGAAATAGCCAATCAAATTCAACAACCTTGGTAGTATTAAATTTTGCTACAAGGTGTCACTACTGCGGTTGATTAACTATATTTTATATAAACAAGGGCTACAGTAAACGGTTTTCGAGATATTTATGTTTAAAGTTTACAATACACTTACTATAATCAGGTAGATCAAGTCGCCTGATCCGTGCTATTGGTCTTTTAATCTCCCCATATATTTTATCTATGATCTCCCCCATAATCCCCAATCATATTGGTCTTTTTCGAGAAAAACATCAATTTTTTTAATCGAATCTTGAACGTTACGATTCTTACTTAATCGAGCCTGCAACTTAAAGTAAAAGTAACTATGTAACTAACTACAATCTACAATAGGGAGTTTTTGAAGCCCTTTTAGGGAGTTTTTGAACCTCTTAAAATTTACGTTATCGTTATGGTTATGGTTATTCTGAGCATGCGCAGTGCCAAAAATGATACTATTTTTGGCACTGCGCATAACGATAACGACGTGCTAAAATTTAAGGGGTTCAAAAACTCTAATAGAGAGTACTAGCACATCGTTATTCTGCGCATGCGCAGTGCCAAACATAGTATCATTTTCGGTACTGCGCATGCTCAAAATAACCATAACGATAACGTAAATTTTAAGGGGTTCAAAAACTCCCTAATAAGAAGTTTTATGGTCCTTAGACTTAGATAATAATATCTCTACCCTTTATATATAGCCCTTATATAATTACAACAACTAGCCTAGACGTCTGAGGCTTATTGTGATATTGTGTCGGAGAAATCCCTGTGTGTCGGATTCAGTAGACCTCATTCGCGCTTCAGGAATGACTTACGTTGGTAACCCCTAACCACCATTCAGTGCTGGAATGAGGGAATCTTGGAAAACCTCATTAGATATTAGATAGTCAAAGATAGAGATAGATTAACACCAAGCTGAGGCTCTTTCTATTCTAGGCACGCACGCCAGGATAGTTATTAGCACAGTAATCTATTTTATTAGCACTGAGTGATGCGAGTTTAGGAATCAAGTTGATGATCTGACAGTTTTCAGTTTCCTGTTTGTGATATTGAACTCGAATATTAATCGGTATAGCAGGTTTTGTACATTCTTGTTTGTGCAGTGTATGAATTCTGAATACCATAGTGCAAAGTACTAAAAGTACATCTTGAAATATTTTCTATGGTGGAGGTATACGAGATACCTACATTATCATTGGAACCGGAACGGCTTTTTCTTTTTAAAGGTTTGAAAAATAACGGACTACTTGATTTTATGTGTTGTTACTGTTGTTGACTGTGTCATGCCAAGATTGGTTATTTTGTTGTTTATCGAAAAAATTGGGTGACAAATTTATAAAGATCTTTCATATTTACAGCTGTTTTACATTTGGTATAAAAATGATCTATTAATTTTACAGAGTAGACACAATTTTGAACAGTGATAAAAAATTCTAAAAATGGTAAAAAATAAACGTGATTTAAACACCCCTCGCAGAAGGGCTTCTTTAACAAGAAACAGAACTATTGCAAGAACTCTTTCCCGGCCAACCTCGGCTGTGCAGGCAGCGATTGTCCAGCCGGTTACACCAAATATTAGAGTAGTCGTCAGAGTGAGACCTCCAAATGAGAAAGAACAAGGTGAAAATTGTAGGCAAGTAATCATTTTTTACGTTATATGTACTATTCTTTTACATAAATGTTTAATTTTAGGACTGTAGTTAAGGTCGTAGATGATCAAATGTTAATTTTTGACCCAAAAGAAGATGCACAGGCATTCTTTTTTCATGGTGTGCAGCAGAGGGGACGTGACTTACTTAAGAAATCGCACAAAGATATGCAGTTTATGTTTGACAAGGTATTTATAAAGGACTCAAGTAATGAAGAAGTGTTCCAACACAGCACACATTCTTTAATAAAGTCACTTATGGATGGATATAACTGTTCAGTGTTTGCATATGGGGCAACAGGTGCTGGTAAAACATACACAATGACAGGCAGACCAGAAACTCCTGGTATTACTTTCCTCACCATGACTGAACTATTTAGTAAACGTGATGAACTTAGTGTAGAAAGAGAATTTGAACTTGGTATTACTTATTTAGAAGTATACAATGAGTTAGTAAAGGATCTTTTAAATCCTGGACCTCCTTTACAACTTCGGGAGGATGGAAAATATGGTGTCATGGTAGCTGGTATTAAAGTCTATAAAATTCAGAAGTGCGACGAATTGTTTAGTTTACTAGAACAAGGAAATAAGAATAGAACGCAGCACCCCACTGATGCAAATGCCGAGAGCTCTCGATCACATGCCGTTTTCCAAGTTTACATACAGATGACCATGAAAGGAACTGGAGAAGTAAGTATTTTAATGAATTTACATACTTCAGTAATCACTTCATATATTTTTCAATCGCTTTAAGGTCAGGACTGCCAAATTAAGCATGATAGATCTGGCAGGTAGTGAGCGAGGCTCTGCTACGGGTTATGTAGGGGCTCGTTTTACAGAAGGAGCAAACATCAACAAATCCCTGCTCGCTCTGGGTAATTGTATTAATAGTTTAGCAGATGGGCAACGCCATGTTCCGTATCGTGATTCAAAACTTACCCGACTACTTAAGGATAGTCTTGGTGGTAATTGCCAAACAGTTATGATAGCAAATGTTTCGCCATCTTCGCTTAGCTTTGAAGACACTTACAACACACTGAAATATGCGACCCGAGCCAAGAAAATTAAGTCTAACGTTAAGAGGAATGTTATGAATGTGGAATTGCACGTCGGCCATTATGTAAAGATGGTGGAAGATTTGCAAAAGGAGAATAGCTCTTTGAAAATGCAATTGAGCGATGAGAAGAGTAAAGATAGTTGTAATAACGATGTGCAAAAGAAATTTGACGAGTTGAAGGCTCAGTTTGATAGTATTTGTGCTTCTGGTGGACAACCGCTTGACGAAGAGTTGAAGGGACGGGCTAAGCTGTTGATTCAAGAAAAGAAGGATATGCTGGAAAGGCAATTCCAGCTTATCAAGAGTGAAATGGGTACTAATTTGAGAAGGTACTCGTTTTGTGTATTTATACTTTTCATTAAATATTTATCCTTTTCAATAAAAATCACATTTAAATAGGAAATATACTGCTACAGCAATAGTATTACAAAATATATTTTTAATAGACATTCAGGGTGTTCCTTAATTTCATGTCCATACTGTAGGAGTTAATTCCTTGTTCAATTTTGTGACTGAGTCCAAATAAATGGGTGTCCTAAATTGCCTCGTTTTCGAGATACAGGGTGTCAAGGTTTGTAGTCATTATAGTTATTATTTATGTTTGTGTTTGTATCTTGCATTTTTTCTAGTGTTTGTAGATATTAAATTTCTGCCATAAAAATGGGGACGTCCCAGTTTTCTTACTTTTAATATAATAAACGTTTAAACATGCACTGTAATAATTTTTATTTTTTTCTGGAAAACGAAGCAAGGTACGAAAAAATTACAAGAAATAAAAAAGTTGTATTTGAAATTGTTTCAGCTTAAAAAAATCTTCAGCCAAAACTAGTGGCGCCCAATGTTTTTTCTCATAAATTAAATTTCAAATAGGTTACTCTCCTGGATGCTACTGGAGCAAGCAATTTTAATCTGTTCACGTTAAAATAAGGCCCTTACTACTCGAAAACAACATACCAAGTTTCATTCAAATCGGTGAAAGAGCTCTCAGGATATTAAAAAAAAACTATTTTTTATAAAAACATTGACACACTATCTTGAAAACGAGACAATTTAGGACACACATTTATTTGGACTCAAAGGGTATTCACCATCACCTAAGTTATATTTTACAGGCCTGTTAAAATTCTTATCCAATCAAATATCGTCTTTATGAAAAATCCTTATTCCTGATTGGCTAAACATTTAAACAGCCCAGTTAAAAATAACTGAGGTGATGGTGAATACAGCTATTAGTCATTAAATTGGACAAAGACCTCCTACAGTATGGACATGGCATTAAGGAACACCCTGTATTATACTTTTCATAGGTTTTTCAAATCCGTGCCTTTATTTGAGGCCATTATAAAAAAATCAATAATTTATACAAAAAGTTACACATACAGATAAAAATGTAGGAATCTATTATTTTTTTTTGGCAGATTTATGATTTTTCATTGCCACAATGTATCCTTCATAGTTATGGTATTAATATCGTATGTGACATTTTAGGAGGATTAAGGAAGAGATAGATGCTCGATTAAGTGACGTTTGTACTAACACTCCGGAAAAGAAGGAGGCCCACAGAAAAATAGGCAATATGGTGGATAGATTTAAAAAACAAGAGACTGCAATAAAGGGTGATATAGCTGTAATAGAATCCTCGAGACTAGAGATCGATAAAAAGATAGACGATTTAGTCGTGGAACATCCAGAATTGGAAACTTTTGTGGAATTAGAGAGAAAAAAATTGGAAATCTTCGGATTGGAGCAACAGGTATTAGTATGTGAAATTGTACTTTTCACATATACTCTAAAATCAGATATCTGATATTTAAACACAAATGTGTTTAAAAATTAACTCACGAAAATTGTGTTTTTAAACATCCATATTCAATTTTACTGAGTAAGCTTATAGCATTATACAGGGTGCTTCAAATTCGATGCAATACATGGGGATCTCGGAAACGGTAAGAGATACGAAGTCGGCTAAATGGAGGCAAAGTTGCGTATTCAGGGGGGCAACATAATGGTGAAAAGAGTTCAAGGCATACTTGATTAGTTTTCGAAATATTTTGACAAAACCGAAAATTTCGATTTTCGTTTTTGTTTTATTATGGGCCTATTTGATGAGGTATTCAAAAATAAAGAGCACTTTTCTATAGCCACTTTTTGCCCTTTATCAAATGGTGTTAGTGAATTTTCGGCAAAACGTTTCGTTTCCCGGAAACCAACATTAACTTAATTTTTTTTAAATACGGACCTGAAATTTTTTTTCAATTTTTTGGAAGCATTTTTGTAAATTGATAGAATGCCACCATAAAAAGAACGAGATTTAAACGTTTTGTCTAAGAAAAATCCATCATTAGTATTTTTGTTTCGACTTTTGTTAATTCTAGATATTGAATAATATTTTTGAGGTTTCATTTTTATTTACGATAAATAAACAAAAGCTAATAATAAAACAACGAATTAACAACTATAAACTTTGATGTAATTGAATAAACAATGAATAAAACAACAAAATATGTTAAAACTATAAAAACCCTAAAGCAGATGTTGAAATAATCCTCCATCATTATTCATGCAGAGGCGTATTCGTCTTTTTAAGTTTTGAATAGATCTTTCGATTTCCCTTGCAGGTACTGCATTCAGAACACGAATAGTATTATTTCTCAAATCCTCAATGATTCTTTCTCAATGAATTGATTCTTATATAAAACATTTTTAGTTCGTCCCCATAAGAAATAATCTAATGGGGATAAATCAAGAGCTCTTGCTGGCCATTCTATAGCACCATGATTTCCAATCCATCTGTTTGGAAATGTTTCATTTAAGTAGTTGCGCACAATTTCTGAATTATGAGGAAATGTAAATAAAATGAAAAAATTCTAGATTGCTGAAAGCCATTTTTAAGTACCGATAGTGCTTGACACAACATTGAAATGTGCTTGTCATAGAAACGTTTGCCTAGATAAAACTAAATCTAAGAGGACCACGGGAAATTATTAATGATGTATTTTTCTTAGACAAAACGTTTAAATCTGGTTCCTTTTATGGTGGCATTCTATCAAGTTTGAAAAATGCTTCCAAAAAATTGAAAAAAAATTCTAGGTCCGTATTTAAAAAAATTAAGTTGATGTTGGTTTCCGGGAAATGAAAGGTTTTTCGGAAAATTCGCTAACACCATTCGATAAAGGGCAAAAAGTTGCTATAGAAAAGTGCTCTTTATTTTTGAATACCTCATCAAATAGGCCCGCAAAAAAACAAAAACGAAAATCGAAATTTTCCATCAAGGTAGCCTTGATCTCTTTTCACCATTATGTTGCCCCCCTGAATATGCAACTTTTCCTCCATTTAACCGACTTCGTATCTCTTACCGTTTCCGAGATCCCCATGTATTGCATCGAATTTGAAGCACCCTGTATACATATATTCATATTTTCATATATGTTCATATTTTTTTATGGTAACTATTGTTAATGTTAAAAATAAATAATACAGTTTCTGAAGCATTTTATAGCCCATTTAAAATTGTCTGATTGTCAAATTGTCCAGTTACATTCTAACAATTAATCTAAAACTATTCCAGCACTCCTGTGTTTTTTATTTTTAAGGAATATCATATCTCTGGTGTAATTTTAATAACGTTTTAAGGAAGTCTGTTATAATTTATTTTGTTATTGCAAAATTTTCATTTAGAGGTAAATAATTGCAATTAATGAAACAAAAAAGTTGAAATAGAAATACTGAAACCAAGTTATATTAAAAAAAATAAATTTTCAGATCTCATGAATCAAGTTTATACTCTTTATGGCTTGGAATACAATTTATTGTTTATTTTCAGCTCGAAATTGAACAAAGGCAGTCGAGCCTATTATTGGAAGACCATACAGAGAAATGTTCACTTCTCGAAAAAATGGCCTCCTTCATAAAACCGTGCTACATGATCCTTAAAGGCCATGGTTTCGTAACCACCACACTTGCCAAGCAGTACCAAGAAATAGTGCTGGACTACCAAGGCCGTAAAAGCATCAAATGGGCGGAAATCCCAGATTCAGGCATCAGTTCATCTTCGACACTTTGCGGCGATGAGGAGAACAAAACGAACACAAACAAGAGGAAGATAGATGATCCCACGATGGGTGGAAGCTTAGACAACACCTTCACTATGTCTATAAACTTAACGCCAAACAAACCGAAAGTGAAAATGTGTGCGGAACAGCTTATGTCAAAAGGTGGGGTTGGGTATAATTATTTGGGGGCGTTAGCTTCGGAAATCTTACATGGGGTGTTTTCTCATGCTACATTTAAGAAAAATTGATTGAAGTGTACTTAACCGAGTCGTCATTAAATCACTTTTAATTAATGAATTTCTGTTAGTTTATTTTTCTAAGAAATATGAATATTTTTCTGGTTAAATATGAATATTTTTCTGGTTTTCTATGTACAGGGTGTTTCAAAATTAAATCACATTTAAGGTACCGTTGTACATTTTCTATTGGGAGCTCCAGATTTCATACATAACCTCTAAAACTTGCACCCTCCTTTTACTTGTATCAACAGAGATTACTAATATTTTAGTTCAAATATTCTTTTAGCGGTTGTGTTGTAATTAAAGAAAATTTTCAATATCTAAAAAAGTCTCATATTTATTTTATTTTTAAAACATATACCTAGTTATCATGATATAATAATAATAATTTGTTATATTTTTAGTTCTTAAGCCCCCACCAGCGAAACGATTAGTCAGTGGTTTATCATCTAGGTCGCCTAGGAATACAAACGATAAAGTCGTGCGGAGGCCATTTGGTACAATTGAATCTACGAGAGTGATGTTGTCGGCAAAAAGTAAGTCGGGATTGAGAGGTATGTGTTTTGTCCTTTATGTGTAGTTAGTACGTATAGTAGAGATTCAACAATATAGCATTTTTTCTTTATAAAACAATTAAAAAGTAGCCACTGGATACAAAAAGGGCTTGCCGTAACATTTCAATTTCATTGCCACATATTAACGTGTAGGGAAGCATTTTGAATAGTTAATATAGCTTTTGATATGAATATTATCAGATTTTTATTAGGTACTAAAATGCTATATCGATGAACCCAAGATTATCTAATTTGTAAAAGTATAACGTTTAAGCAAATAGTATGTTTTAAAAGTATTGAAGATAGTAACATTGACAAAGTTTAAAATTATCGCCAGTGCTCTACTTATTCTCTTCAAATGAATTAAGATATTACATATTACTGGAAACATAATTAATATACAGAAAATAAGTAAAACAGTGGAATACGTATCCTAAAATATTGCTATCGCGATAAAATGCAAACATAATCAATTATCCCACTTCTGATATTGAATTTTTCATAATAAATGAATTTATACTGTTCACTTTTACATTTTTAGTTTTTATTTAAGATCGGGTGGGCTGGTAATGTTATAAATGAAAATATTCTCTATTTAGGGCTATTCTAGAAGCGGAGCTATTCTAGGAACATATATATTTATATTTTCTTTCTTAGATTTGAGTTGGATATGATTAGGGGACAGGGGCCATGGCCAATAATATAATTTAGATTTATTTAGACAGTCGAGCATAATACATGCTTTTCCAAAATTCTATTTTATGTTTTTTAAACCTACATTAAAGTGGAAATTTGAATTATGTGTTTGTCTCTGTCTCGTTTTGACTTTATTCAATGAAGTAATGACTATTATAAAACATAAATCACAGGAGAACTACAGACCAGAGCAACTGATAAAATGTGTTTAAGGGCCCCGGTTCAAGGTTAAAAAACATTGTTTTTTTTTTGTTTTTAACATTGGTTATTTTTAATAGTCAGCTTTCAATAATTAAATCTTTCGAAAATAACATTCTACACAATTTATTGTGAAATATTCTTTTGTTTGAAATATTTATGTACAGGGTATTCGTATATATATAATACTACTATATCACGGGTAGTGGCCCAAAAATTCCGAAAACATCACGGCGCCGACATACAATTTCTATCCTTATCGAGAGTACCTTAGTCAAATATGCGCATGCGCACGAATTTCACGACATCCAATAAGCATGCAGCATAAATACTCCATCTCTGTCTACCGACTTCTTTTAAAAAAAAGTTGAAAGTTGGAAAGTCTGTCAACCTATAAACATGTGTCAGCTGCCGTAACCATGGATATCGACAAAATCTGCACATGGGCAAATCGAACAAAGGGTCTCTGGAACAGTGTGACGCTCTTAAATCAGTTTCGGTTTTTATTCTCGGGTTTCTGCCTTCGGGCGCCACCGTCCACTGGTTTTGTGTGGTGGAAGGTCCACACGGACTCTACTCGCTTATGAGTAAAGGCGGGGTAGCTTCAATGGAGAAGGTGCATAACTGCACGTGCCAGAGGGTCAATGTTTCCTAACTTAAGTAATAAAAGTCGCACACTTTCAAGGCCCAAACTATTTATTTATACTTTAAATAAATCGGTCGGTAAATAACACAGCAACAAAATAAACCAGTATAAAATATCAATAGCCATATATTTGTTAGGGGAGGCAGCAGAGGTAAATAGTCAAAGCAATTAAATATTAATATACAGGCGGAAATACAAATAGGTAATAATAATTATTGTGAGCAGGTAATAATGCAGCGGTAGATATACAGGCAATCAAATTATTATTAAGCAACTAACAGTGAACCAGTCAACTAACCACAAACTTAAACCATAATCAATTAAATTCGGTAGCTATTATTACTAAAAAGGTAATAACAAAACGGTTGATGAATAAATTATCAATCTAATTAATCAAAATAATTATATTCGGTATCAAATATTACTAATAAAACTGTTAATGAATAAATTATCAATCTAATTAATCAAAGTAATTATATTCGGTAGCAAATATTACCAAGCAGTGAATACTATCGGTTAATAACAACAATAGGCAATAAGCAATGCGGTAAAACAATGTAACTTACTCCTGCTGGAGGTATCACCCACTTTTACAATAATTCACTACTAAATTTATTTATCCCGGCGGCCAGGAAAATCGGAGCACAAAAGAGAGCTAAACTAGTGATACCATGGCTTTTATGTCCTTATCGAGCCTGGCTTAGCCAATCACAGTGGCGGATTTAAGTCATCTGCTTAATATATTTTCTCGAAAACAGTAAAAATTAATATAATAATTCATTAATTAATTTACAATATGAACATATAACCATATACAGGGTAGTTTCTAATACCCAACTATCAAATAACAATTCAATAACTTAAATCTAGTTGCATCCTATTGTTATTCTCATAAATGCAATTCTATACATAACATAAATACCACCAATACTGGTTAACACGGATGGAAAATAAAATAACAACCTTTTATAAACATATTTCCTTTAGTGGAAATAAATATTTAACGCTACAAACGCCTAACAGGCGGTGAATCAAATAAATGCACTTTGTGCAGTTTCGGGAAGAGTTAGCTAGCTCAAACTTTACCATACCATTCATTATTAAATTTGCTATCTCAAAAGTACAGCCAAAAGTACATATCGATTGCATAAGTATTTTTAATTGCTATTTAAATAAAATATTTTAAATCTCCAATACATTAAACATAATTTTTAAGGTACCTACAACTCGGCGTTTTCCACATTTAGCGGCGGTGACAAAAAGTCGGTGAAACTATAAAAACAGCGGTCTGGAATTTCGGTAGATAGGCTTATTTAATAAATGAATATATGTATTGTTTATTGCTAACTGCAACAAGGAAATATATAAACTTTACCGGAGAACTTAAATCTATTTTTATATACAGGGTGAACCTCAAAATAAATACATGACACTGCAATAGTTAAATTCGGCTGAAATTATTCTAAACTAAATAGACGGCTTATAACAATAAAATAACTTATCATTATGGTTCTCTTGGCTGGTACCGGTCACATAATAAAAATAAACAAATTAACCTAAAGCTGTCTAATATTATCATCGAAAATAATGACTTCGTTACAACAGTATAGCACTATATCTTTTGTCCTTTAATGTTTTCGGAGAAACCGCTTATGGGCTAACATAGGAAATACGCGATATAGTAGTATTATATATATGGGTATTCGCGTATATTTTGACCCCTACCTACAGGGGTTATTAAGAAAGTTAGAAAAAAAATTTAAATACAAAAGTTGTTTGGTTTTTCATGTATTATCTCTTAGCTAGGTCGAAAAAAAAATTGCATGGCGAAAACTTAGGAAAACCAATTGAACATAATATTTTTAAATGAGACACCCTGTATAATTTTACACGCTTGGATAAACATTCTTTTCCTGATTTCAAAAATATATACATATTTTGACAGTTTTCGAAATATTCGACAGCGAGTACCATAAAAAAATACAAAAAATACAAAGAACTAAAAATATTGAACACTAGAAACCAACAGTAATAAAAAATATTTAACGATTTTCGATGTAACCTCCTTAGTTATTTAAATATTTTCCAATATTTTCATTTTTTAATATTTTTCTTATGATTTACTTAAACATTATATTTTAAATATTTCGAAAACTGTCAGTGCAAATGTAAACAAAATATATATTTTTGAGATCAGAGAAACATTATTTTCCCCAGCGTCTAAAATTATAGAGGGTGTCCCATTTAAAAATATTATGTTCAAGTGGTTTCCTCAAATTTACGACATGCAATTAAGACAAAAGATAATATGTGCAAAACCAACCAACTTTTGTATTTAAACTTTTTTTCTAAATTTCTTAATAACCCCTGTAGGTAGGGGTCAAAATATATGTGAACACCCTGTACCTACCTGTATGTAGACATAGCTGTTTATTAAAAGAAGTGTAACTGTTTATTGAATTTCTCCAGAAGTGCAAGTTTTTGTATGTCTTTTTTTAATCACAAAAGATAACTTTTGCCTAGCAATAGGATAATAAATATTTTAATTATTTATGAGTAATAAGTAAAAGCGTTTCGACCTTGCATGGTGCACTTAAAGTTATATTTTGGATAAAAATACATTGAAACTTACTTGGGAACCGTTTCTGCTACATCATTTAATCATTATTTTCCTTGGTCCATTGTAAGGTGGGATGATTAGAAGTGTGATTTATATTTATTTTAAAGTACATGCTACATTTTAACTAATTATCACATTTTTATTAGGTAATAACGATTACTAAAAATTATTTTTTACATGTTTAACTTTTAGAGATCTTATATCATCAACATTTTACAAACTATGCAACAGTGTAATAGTCTTTTAATTTGTGTCGCAGAAACAAAACTTACTTTACATTTAAAAAATATTTGTAAGTACATCACTGAACTAATTGTTCCTCTTTATAGCTGGTACAAAATTAGCCACATCACAGAAGTTGGCAGAACGTCCTCGTTTTAGAAGGTAACACCACTGATAGTCACTCAAACTTTTCACCAATTCAACTTTTAATTTTGCAGCTAAAGAAGTCCCAGTCCGGCAGTCGACAACAGTATAACGTTATAGTTTGCAATATTTAACATATTTATTTATAATTTTTGCTTTATTTTAGCTTTTGAAAGTTTATTGTAAATAAATCGGTTTATATTTTAAGTATTGTTTAACTGTCCGAATTGTGATAAAGCCTGTATTAATGTTTCTTCAGGAGTAAGCCTTTCTTGCGTTAACTCTCTAGCTCTTATGACGTTCGTGAGTCTGGCGCGGTCCAGTATTATGAGGAACCCAACCACTAACACTGCAAACACCACCGCGGCCCCCAATAGGACCAGCTGGAGAACGTAATGGGGCATCATGTAGTGACCGTTACTTGTTATTATCTCGCAATAGTGATGATGAGCGTGTCCGTGGTGGTTCATGTCTAGATTTTATGTGTATTTTTAACTGTGTTGATATTAATAAAGCTATATATTTTGTAATAGGTGGTTTTTTTTTCAAACTACCTATATTTATAAGGTTGGGTCAAGGTCTGATGGTTCCATTTGGGATTTGGGTGTCTGTCAAGAAGCCAGTCTAGCATTTGAGATATGTTACAATGAATGGGTGTATTGTTGAAGATAAAGGCTTGACATAATTGGGGCAGTTAAATGGGCCAGTAATTCCTGTGGTATGACTAGACTTATTGTTTGACGGTGCATTGGACATTAACGTGGATCAAATGAATGTGCAGTTACTTAATTTACTGTGGTTAGGCGGTAGACAATTATGTATTCTTTTTTAATAGTTGCATCTGTGCAGATTTGTTACGCATGAATCTAGTTTTTTTCAACGTACAAAGTTGGGTTTTCAACGTGCCATTGTGGCTAAGATAAAAACTTGATGTAAAAAGTGGCAAATGTACAGGGCAGTGATGGCAAGCCGTAGGGAAATTCCCTACAGGTAGAGAAAATTTTCCTTAAAATTTTAAATTAGGGGAAAAATTGATTCATAGAGACATTTTTAATTTATTGAACCTAGAACCAATTTTCTAATGACGAGACAATATCTATCCATAGCATTTCATCGGCCCCTCGATGGGTCCAGTTTTAGTTTTGTTTTAAAATATGCAGTTGATGGCAATCCCGAGAAAATACCTTCATGAATAAATGCAACCGAGCCACAAGTAGATTTACAAAATCTTATGATTTTTTTGTATAATGAATTTGTATTTTTTATCACTGCCCGAACCGTGATTTTTTCAACTGCGTTATTTTTATCTCATAAAATGAAGACTGTATGATATTGTTTGTTTTCAAGGCTGACTGCTACTTTTTTATTTTATATTTTATTTCAATAATTAATTTTATTGAACTCCATCACTAGTACAGGGCACTTAAGATAAAACAGCATGACTAACTTTGATATTATCAAAGATTTGGTAAAATGGGATTGGTATCTCGTAAAATGAAGACTGTATTATATTTGTTTATTTTCAAGGCTGACTTTGCTACTGTTTTATTTTATATTTTATTTCAATAATTAATTTTATTGAACTCCATCACTGGTACACGTCACTTAAAATAAAACATGACTAACTTTGATATTATCAAAGATTTGGTAAAATCTGATTGATGCACGCTTCCTCTACCCAGAGAGGGTGCTGCTTCTGAATTCATCAGACCAGAACTGGTGCTTGGCATATCCTCGAGTAGTGCCAAAGCAGCTCTCTTAACCTGGGCTGAGGGGCAAATTCTTTGAGTTAAACAGGTTGTACCTATGAATTTTAATTGGGCTATATACTGCGTACTGCCATTTAAAATATCATCTATACAAATTCGATCTAGCAGAAAATGCTGAGTGCCGCTTGTGCTTAGAAGATGATGAAACGGTAGAACACATAATATGTATTTGAAGATGCCGAAAACAAGCAGGTACATATTATGTATCTGCCCCGCTGGGGAAAGGATCAGACACCCGATATTTGGCAAAGAACAGCTTCTGCCAGAGGGTCTGAATAAGTTCTCACTCAATAAGGTGATCAGCTTCATTAAGAGGCTGGACCTGTTGGGTGAGATATAAGTACTCGCACTCACTTTTGAACCTAACCTAACGTATATTATTTTCAGATTTGCATATGGAAGTTAATAATGCCTATAGCTGTTTAATAATGACTAGATCGTGTATATTTGGACGTTGTGACTTAAATAACACGGTCAAGGAGATGCATATATAAACAATCCTTTGCAAAATTTAATTCTTATATTTTATTTCAGTCTCGAAAGTATATTTTATGAAATATAATTTATATTATGCTTTTCATTGTCCAACCCTGTTATTCATATTCAAATCCTTCCAAATTAATGACATACAATAAACATCAAGCCTGATGAAATTACCAATAAAAGCACTTTTTTTGATTAGTCCACAGAATAACAAGGCAGTTTTTAATAATTTTATTTATTTTGGGTCGCTAGAAAATAAAAGCGTAAATAGTAGTAGTAGTAGTAGTAGTTTTTTTATTGACCATTTTAGATTACAAAAGAAAATCTTTATGGCAAGTCTAAATACAAAATACCAAAAGGGGTATATAATATAAAAAAAGGTAAGTATTTACACAGTATACCAAAATTTAACACGCATACATAATATATGTAAAAACACGTACATACAGGGTGTCCACCTAGTGCGCGTAAGTCCAATATCTGGGTTAATAAAAGAGATAACTTAATTTTTTTTTCTACAGGGTTGTCTAATATCCCGAGCTGCACAAAATGAAAATATATTTACATATTCAGGGTGTTCAGTTTTTCCTGGACAGGTACCAACTTCGTTTTTCTAAATGGAAATATATATTTTTTATTGCTTTTTCGAACTAAACCCTTGATTTTAGTAGGACTTTCATCAGCCTTCCCTATACCTAACTTAAACTGTTTTTGAAATATTGACGGGTGAATATTGACATTTTTGCAACTTTGACACCCTGTAAAATCAAAATCTAAACGGTTTGAGATCAAGCAAAACGGTTTGCACATTCCTGTCTTAACTTTTCATAAGCTATCGTTTGGTACTAATTTCAAATTTATCCAGGAATTAAAAATTTTCAAAATTTTTAGAAAATTTTAAATTTTTGGATAATTCTGAAATTAGTACCAAACGATAGCTTATGAAAAGTTAAGATAGGAATGTGCAAACCGTTTTGCTTGATCTCAAACCGTTTAGATTTTACAGGGTGTCAAAATTGCAAAAATGTCAATATTCACCCGTCAATATTTCAAAAACAGTTTAAGTTAGGTATAGGGAAGGCTGATGAAAGTCCTACTAAAATCAAGGGTTTAGTTCGAAAAAGCAATAAAAAATATATATTTCCATTTAGAAAAACGAAGTTGGTACCTGTCCAGGAAAAACTGAACACCCTGAATATGTAAATATATTTTCATTTTGTGCAGCTCGGAATATTAGACAACCCTGTAGAAAAAAAAATTAAGTTATCTCTTTTATTAACCCAGATATTGGACTTACGCGCACTAGGTGGACACCCTGTATACATATCAGGGTAATACACTAACCAATCACAACCAAGACATTATGACATGAACTAACAAAAAGTCAAATAATGCACGATAAGTCCAATCCCACCACATATGCATGTTATCATATTACGGTTACATCGGAGGTGTTTAAATATTCATCAGCCGTGTAGAAACAGCGTGTCCGTAAAAATGATTTTATTCTATTTTTGAAACTGTAAATATTAAGAATCTTTATGTTGGCTGGCAAAATGTTGTACAAATTTAAATTTACTGAATTTTTCCTTGTTTTAGCGAGTCTGTAGCGTGGTATTTTGAAATTATCTGTATATCTCGTCTCGTAACTATGAAATTGAGAGTGTGTGATGTATTTATGTTTCTGTGAGTGGATTTCAACTAGACTGGCATATATGTAAATACAAGGCAGCGGTAGAATCCCAAGCTCTTGAAAGAGTGGTCGACAGTGTGCAGTGTAACTAGAGTTAGTTAATATACGTATGACTTTCTTTTGTAGTTTAAATATTTCATGAGAGGCCGTACTGTTACCCCACAGTATTACTGCATAACTTAAGTGTGAATGGAAAAGTGAATAGTAACACATTGCCAGAACATCATTATTTAGGACATTTTTCAGTCTGCGAAACAAAAAGACAATACTAGACAGCTTGCTTCCCAGATTATCAATGTGAGCATTCCATGTAAGAGAATCATCTAGGATAACACCAAGTACCTTCGCAGATTTTCCTGTTGTCAAAGCTGTATGCGTAGAAAGTAGTAAATGCTGATTTTTAGTTTCATTTAGTTTGAGGTTATTTGCTGAGAACCATAGCTGAGCCTTGTCCACCACTTCGTCTGTTAGCAAAGAGAGGTCGGCAGGATTGCGCGCGGAGGTAAAAATGGTAGTATCATCAGCAAATAGCGTACTACGAAAAGGTAATAAAAAGGGAGACAAATCATTAACATACACGATAAAAAGTAACGAGCCCAAGACAGAGCCCTGCGGAACTCTGTGACGCATATATTCGTAGCTAGAATAGGAATTATTAAGACATACGATTTGTCGACGATTACTTAGATATGATTCTATCAATTTTAACGGTACGCCCCGTACGCCATAAAAAAATAATTTTTTTAAAAGAATCTCATGTGAAACACAGTCGAAGGCCTTTGTTAGGTCACAAAGTGTTACAGAGCAGTGCTTACCCTCTTCAAGGCTTATGACAATGGTTTCCACAATTTTAGAAAGAGCTTTAATAGTTGATGATTTACTTCTAAAACCAAACTGATTTTTATCAAAGATCTCATATGTTTCAAAGTAACTCGCTAGTCTATTCTTTAATATACGTTCTAATACTTTACCAATCAAGGGGATAATTGAAATTGGACGGTAGTTGCCAGGGTCATTTTTACTACCTTTCTTTATAATTGGTACGACTCTATTTGCCTTAAAACATTCGGGAAAGACACCCTCAGAAAAACATTTATTGGCAATAATAGTAAGGGGGTTGACAATTAGATCAGCAATCTGTCTGAGTATTGGAGTGTTTATTTCGTATATATCAAAAGAAGATGTATTTTTTAGGCCTACAATGGTATTATAAACCTCAAATTCTGTCACTGGGTTCAAGAAAAATGAGGAAGATGGCGCAGTATGGTGTTTGCCAATATCACAGTCCTGGTAGGGTATGTTAGGGAGGGATTTTATTATACTGTCTGCTATACCAGCAATAGACGTACTAGTTGGAATGAATAGGATGGGTGGAGTCAAAAATAATTTAATTATTTGTTTAGTGTAACCACAGAGACTATAATAAATGGTGTAATGGGTGTAACCATCTTAATACACTTGATATTTTGTCCATCCTTTGATACTGTCCAATCCTTGTATTAGTAAATGAAAATTCTTACATCAGAGGAATAAGTAACCATACCAATTCAAGTCAGTTGGAAAGTTTGACACTGATACAATTCATGATAACCAGCTTTGAAATGTGATAGTGGGAAAAGTTTGGACCACTCAAAAAACATAGAAAAATGCAACAATTGGTTCATTGGTTCTTCATGTTCAGATGTAGATGCAGCGAGCTTCATATAAAGGACTTTTAGATAATTTATCTGTAAATAGTGTAAATATTATCAAAATATCAAAGGTATGAAAAGCAATACTAGCTAAAGTTTCCTTAATATATAAACTAAAAACTATATAGTTTTTATAAACAATAAAAATAAGTTTACTCATACAAAATAGGGGGAATTTTTTCATAAATCATTTGCGCACCTTCAGTTATCAGATGTTTTCTTTGTATCATGATCAGAAAACATATAGGAAGAAAGTCTTTGACGGTATGCAGTGTGGACTGAGACTGCAAGTTAATAAAGCTCCACTGAAGGTCAAAATTTAGTTAATAAATAATATTTGAAAACCAAGATTTATTACAAGTAAAAAAATGACATACTTTAGTTCTTATTTTAAAATGTACTTTGCAAGCCTGAGTGTAACATTATTTTTTCTTACTACTTGTTTTCTAGTCTATTACGTATTAATTGGTGGTGGCAAATCCAGAATTTTTCTTACAGCATCACCGTATTTACTAACATTATATTCACTTTCGCCTAAAACAATGTAAATGTATATTTTTAAATTAATTGTAATTAGCTCTTACCTTCATTCATAAAGGAGCTAACTGCCTGAGAATATTCTGAAATATTTGGAATTTCGTCAGAAGGCTTTGCAAAAATAGCTTCAATGCTTGACTTAGACGCATTTTTGTTCCAGTCATAATATTCCATATCGGCTTCAGACTTTAGTTCTTCCCATGGTTCAACATTCTAAAAATTTGTATACATTTATTTTCAGATAAAAAAAATTACATTTGAAAAATCACATACCCAAGACTCATGATAAAGAGCAGTAATCAAGTACATCGCATAGTCATAATTCTGTTTTTTTAGTGGACATCTATCGGTCACTATGGTAACTGTATCACTTTTCTCATCATACCTCACTCCAACCAGCCTTAAAAACTTATCTTTCGCTCTTTCACTAAGATTCAGAGATGACAATTTCAACTGTAGATTAACTATTCTCGCTTTGGGATCTCGTATTGATGGTGAGGAATGACAGTAGTCGCTAGAAATTACTTCAATTGGAAAATGCTTCTCGCACTTCTCATCTGTGTCTAAAGCCTTTGGCCAAGGTGTACAAAATTTTTTCAGGGCTTCACATTGTCTCTTTATTACTGGTGGAGTAAGATGAAGGAAGTTTGGTATTTTCATTAACTCTGCATTTGCATATTTGTTTGGGGATGCCCCCTTTTCTGCATAACCCTGTCGGACTGGTAAAGGGACTGTTGCTGGATGAAAAGATCTAGGGCCTGGCCAGACACTGCCCCAGTCTTGATCAATTGGCATTTGGTTTGTTCTGAAATTACATAAAATTTCATTTGAATATAGTTTTGATTTTTACATATTTATACATAGAGTAAGATTTACTTACCTTGGCGGTAAAATAGGTACTTTTCTAGGCTCTCTCTTCTGATGAACTTGACCTCTAACATACCTTAGATTCAACACTCTGAATTCATCTAGAAATTATAATAACTTATAAGAATGTGTATAACAATTAGCAAATATCACAACCTTTTCTTTCTTTTTCTGGTTCTGCTGTATTTGAATAGCATGCTACTAGTTGTTTTTCTACATTTCTTAATAAAATTTTATCCAAATTTCTGGAAAAAGTCAACATTTTAGTTAGGTTCATAGATTGTTAGGTTAGGTTGGTTGACATGTTGTGTTGACATTTGATATTTGACAGACAGCAACCAGGTCTGACAATCGACAAAATGAAAAAATATTTTGCAAATAATAAATAATTGTTTTTTTTTTATATTTATATACCTACTCCTAAATGAATTTATCTAGGTACCTACGTACCTATTAATCAAAAAATTATTGAAACACATCACATATCGTGAAAGAGAAGTTATAATTTTCTATTTTTAACTTTTTCCTTATTGAAATTTAAAAAAAAAAGTATAATTGTTTTTCTTCTGTTAAATGTTAAAAAGCATAGGCTGCCCTTCTGCCCTACAAAGTTAAAATATAAATTATTGCTTCATATTAATTGATAAATTCATTTTAAGGTCAGGATAAAATATAAAATATTTATTTTATTCCCCGGAAGAAAAGCCATTTCTAAAACTTGAAACGTGTTTTTTAAGTTGGCTGTGGTCACGTGATCTTCTGTCAAATGTAATCGTGCGGGCATCGAGCATCTACTGAAAAAATTGTCACGTCTGGGACAACTGTTAAAATTGAAGTGAAACTCCAACCAGCATCACAAAATGGAAATACGGAAACTGATAGATTCTCTGAGGGCCACGATAGACCCCAACCAACGGCAGCAAGCTGAGGCGCAGCTCGATCAGGCAAGTAAAACATGTGCTTCATGCGGCATGTTGCTGCTATTGTTCCGCGTTAGAAAGTTATTAATAAATGCGTTCCTTAACAGATCCACAAGATAATAGGCTTCGCTCCGTCACTGCTGCAAGTAGTTATGATGGCAGACTGTGATATGCCTGTAAGACAGGCAGGTGCAATTTATTTGAAGAATCTAATTTCTACGAGTTGGCAAGAAAGGGATGCTGAACCTGGCCAGCCTATGCCCTTTGCCTTACACGAGCAGGATAGGGCTCTTATAAGAGATAGTATAGTGGATGCCGTTGTCCATGCACCGGACCTGATTAGAACACAGTTATGCACTTGCGTCAATCACATGGTGAAACATGATTTTCCGGAAAGGTGGACACAGATCGTTGATAAGGTTTGTATCTGTTCAGATGTAGTTTTTAATTTATTTCAGACACAGTTTTTCTATACACCTATTTGCCTTTTACTTGATCTGTTACCTTTCACAAAATATACTTTGCTATCAAGTAATGTAAAGCTAGGGGTAAGTTTTTCAATAGGTATGTTTTAATATGTAATTCATAAAAATTTGGTGGTATGACTCACTGTTTAAAGTTTTGTCAACTTCAATTTTATTGCGAGTCATGACGATTGTGGATTTGTATCAACAAGATTATGAAATAATTTATATACTGAGTGTTAATATTAAAACAAAATTTACTCCTTATTTTACTGTTCACCGAAAAAACTTACATTTTGGAGGGAAAACCTTTAGTAGATTGAAAATAAATTTAAGTAGTTGTAGCTGTTGATACATAGTTTAAACATAGTAATAGATTGAACATATGTACTTTAAACTGTTTTAAGTCATTCTTAATCTTGCAAAGTAGGTAGGTATATATAGGTAGGTCGTTAGGTAGGTAAGAAATGAATTCTATTAAATTACAACTATTGCGTTAAGTACATTAAATATCTTATTTTTTTAATAAAAAAAAGACATTTATAACTAAAATTTACTCTGTCTATTTTCATTTTTGTAGTCAGTGACTAGCTCAAAAATATGGCAATTGCACCTCAGTTAACTATTGTGATCACAAGAGCAGTGCCTTTTACTGAAAGTATGGTTGACCGAAAAGAATTCTAATCAGTGGTGCATTATCATATAGACAATTTTTATTTAGCATTTATTTATTGTAATTCATAAGTAAATAACTTACAAACATTTTTTCTGGCACGATTTCTGGAATATACCTAATATGGACAATTTTTAATACACCAGAGGAAGAATTACAGAGACTGTTGTATTGAACTCTTTTGAACATATTTTTAAAGTATACAGAGTTTACAAAAAGCAAGAGAATGTTTTATTTGAAATTTGAATTATATTGAAAAAATCATTAGGATATTATTGCATTCTACCTCTTGTGGGTAATTAAAAATAAATGGAATAATTGATGTTATACATTCAGGGTTTTTTAAGAAAAGTCGGGAAGTCAAATTATCAGGAAAAGTAATATGAATTTTTCTAAATGAAACAAGCAAAAGTTCTATTATGTACATTGCATTTCATTCGTTGTTCCAGCCACTTATCTGTTGTTTAGAGTTTTATTTCTTGTTTAGGCATTTTATTTTCTGGAATTCCATTATAAATTTACTAGTAAATATAGTACTAAATTAATTTCTCTTGTAATATTGGTATTGTTTGGTTGAGGTTATAACTTCTGGAGGTATTTGTGATTTTCTTAGATTTTAGAAAATTTCTTTTCTTTTAGAAAGGTAGTTATATTATGTTATATTATGTCTCTACATGCCAAAAAGCAAATGGGGATGTCATGTGAAAATGTTCTTTAAGTTATTATAAACCTGTGAATCCTTTAAACTCTTTATAAAATATCGAATATTGCCAAAATAGTTAAACTTTAGTATAGTGTGTGCTTCGTATTTTCGACTTAAACATTTGTACTTTTTCTAAAAATGCAAAAATGCCTATCATAAAAAAATTAGGAAAATAGTTGCAATACAGAATTACTCACCTATCTACATTTAATTACAGAAAACCACCTACACTTGTCAATATTTATAAAAAATGTACCTACACAAAACTGAAAACTTTTGCCAAAGGTTTCTATTTTTCTCAAGAAGTAACGAAATTTATAGAAGGAATACTTACTCAGTGAGGACTTATCCCTTGTACATATAATTTTGTAAGTACTTCGTGTGCGTCCTTGAGATCAAAATTTTCAGTAGTTTTTCAGAATAAATGATAACCCAACTTTTGAAACACTAAGAACATGGAACGTAATGTTACAATACATGCCAGCAAATTAAGTCAAATACACAAGTATTGTAATGTACAATTTTTCACAAAGTATTTTGGTTAACTTTTCTCCATGTCCAGCATTAGTTTTATAAGAAAATCAATACAAGCTCACATTACATTTCATCACAGATACCTCATATTTACAGATAAGCGTTTATCTTTTAAATCCCGATCCAAGCGGTTGGCATGGCTCTCTCCTCTGCCTTTATCAACTTGTCAAGAACTTTGAGTACAAGAAAGCAGAAGAAAGGGGCCCTCTCCATGAAGCCATGAATCTGTTACTGCCTCAATTATACCAGCTAGAAGTTCGACTTCTTCCAGATCCATCCGAACAGTCTGTTCTATTGCAGAAAGAGGGCCTAAAAGTCTATTTTGCTCTCACCCAATATATTCTGCCATTGGATCTGATTAGCAAGGATGCATTTGCTCAGTGGATGGAAGTCTGTAGACAGGTGAGTTAAGATTTTGGCTTAAATGTAAAAGATTAATTTAGAAAACCATTATTATATAATGGTTTTTGACTTTTTCTGTTTTATCGCATATCAGAAATGGGATATTGCACATCAGAAAGGGATGGATAGCAGTGTTACTAATATATGTTTTGCAATTTTAAATAATAAATTTTGCGTACGTAGTAATTGTAGGTATATTCGTGCGGTAAAATGTTATTTTAAATTAATAAAAATGAAACTACTAACTGTTTTGATACATGTCATAGATAAAATTGCAAATAAAGTAAAGTCTTGCGTAAAACCATGAACCTCAATCACAGGTTTGGAATATGTTGGTTTCCTTTTGGGACTGCTTAGTGGTACACCTCTATTTTGCTGAAACAACATACACTGTGGACATTTAAATTTAATGTTGTTGCAACTCTCTGGAAAACAAAAATATATTATATTACATAGGTACCTAACAGCAAATTAGAAAAATGTCATGTAAATTGTACTGTGACAATCAGGACTATGAGTACATACTTACATCTCTTACAGTAGTTAAAGCAAGCAGAGACCCTTGCTTATTCCATTCTAATAGTTTATGCTGGAAATTATCATTTCGTGGGTCTGTTTTCTCAAAGATTCCGGCACTGCGACTTGCGTTGATTTAAAAAATTGTCATAAGAAAGTGTTTAGATCTAAAAAGAACTGCTTTTAAAAGACTTTAGCTAGTAGTTACTCAAAAAAACACAAAATATCGAAGTAAAGGTCATTCACGTTAAGTTTAAAGTGACCTCATTTTCAGTAATTAATTGTTGTCAATATTCGATAAACAAATGACCAATAAATTAGCATAGCATTTGCCATTTACAAACAGTTTTATATTTGGCAACCCTTCTCTGCGTTGTCAAGTTGTTATTTATTTATATTGCCTCTCTATTGTTTGCTGGTTTTTTGGTGTTTGGTTCTGCTTAAATTTTGCTCGTGTATTTTCTATTTACGTTTTCTAGTTATTCACTTTATTTATATTAAAAACAGTTCTTCTCAGAACTAAAACCGTTGTGATTCTGTGACATTTTTCAAACACCTGCTCGCAAAAAAATCATCTGTCAATGGCGTATTTTTTGACAAGGTGACGTCACTTTAAACTTAACGTGAATGATCTTTATAAATAAAATGCAAATACTGAACATGAAAATGGACTGACAAGAAGTGACAGAAGATAGAACAGAAATGACAGAACAAATTGGAAACGGAAACTGTGGTGACCAACATGCGAACGATAAACAATGGCTAAACTCATAAACAATGTGCAGTATATGGGCAAGAATTTAGAAAAATTAGTTCGACATTTGAAACATTTGGCACGACTTAAATTACTAAAATGACATCCCTCGGCTGTTGTAGCAAACAGCCTATATTCATTTTTATATTTTCCAGATCGGTTTCGTTTGTAATCTCTAATAAATTAAAGAAATACACCTAAATATTGTCAAAATAGGCCTTGGTTAAAACTTGGAAAACATAAATTAATTGTCTGGATAAATAGGATATAAATTATTTATCACATAGTTTGCATATTTCAGTAGATAGGCAGGATGAGAGTATACTAAGTACTCTAAAATGACTCATCAAGGTTGAATGCATTTTAAAATAGTATAGAGGGAATAATTTATTTTCATTCTTTTATCATTCCTACATTTAAATTAATATGTATTTGTTTTCTTAAACTTTCAACGTTTATGTTATACATTACCCAGTCTTTGAAAAATGTAGTTTAAATAAATACACTTCAATTTATGATTTTCTGGCACAAAGTAATAAATTTTTTCGATTTGTGTTATACAGTTTCAGTGAAATATATGTATACAAAGTTTCAGTTAAGTTATTAATATATGTTACTAAATCTGTATTTTACAAATACAAGTTTTCAGCTATAGAAAAATTAAATTTTCTATAAGACTTGATTGGAAATAAATATAAGATAGATTATAAAGGTGGCTTCTCTTCGGTTAACTTTTTCAAATTGTGGAGACTAACTTACGATAGAATACTTTATACAGTATACTTGAACAAAACAACAAATCAATTTATTTGGTTGCTGTTATATATTGGCGATTCCAAAAATGAATGCGCCGTCTGCATGAAAATATTTGAACGTACTTAAAAAGTAATTTTTGGAGGCTTATTGCTGATATAATGATAAATAACACGTATTTGGGTTTCTTTAACGTAATAATTTAGTGGTGCTTGTGATTTTTTGGTATTACAAAGTTAAAAATGACGTGGTTAGTATCTGTACATCTTTATTTTTACATTTTAAAATGGCATTCAAAAGAAATCAGTACAACACAAACTGCCGTGTTTGTAAGTGTCATTCCACAAAATGTGTCAATAGAAGTATGTTTAAGATAGAAGATAGGTAAAAGTTTGGCTTTAGTATAAGAAACTGTTTCTCACTCATTTCTCCAAAAGGCATGTAACAATTTAATAACAGAGAACACATTTATTTACACAACATAACCACTTTGTTGCAGTTTGTCTATACTTTTCGATTATTAGTCTTATAAAAACGGAATATATTTTAATTTAAACATTATTTAACAAAAAACAAGCACTGATATGGTATCACCATACAGTTTATCACACTTATTTTAGTCCAAAATGTAAGTAAACAAAAACTAGGGTACCTGTTTCAACCCAAAAAATTCATATTAGCAATGAAGCACTTATGGGACATTTGATTGCTTTTACCACTCTTTTTATCCTTTATTGCACCCTAACCAGCACATGAAGTCACTATATTTATGGCAGTTGAATGATAAATTGCTAGATGTTATACGAAATGCAAAATTTTTACTTGTCTTCCTCCATGTTTGTTTACAATTTGCAGCACCCTCATCGGTAATATGAATCGCCAATATTCTTATATAGGCTGTTTTATACAAGGTGATTCAGGTTTAACTTCAGGAACCGATAGAACAAGTTAAAATAATGTTCCTCCATGATTTAAACTTATTTTCTGAATCGCAACGTTTTTTTTCCTCATAATTTTTAAAGGTATTGCTTTACAAAACAGGGTACAAAAAGTTTTGAAAACATTTATTTGTAATCACGTTAAATTTGTATACCCAAATACTTATTTTATTTATTTATTTATTTATTTTATTTATTTATTTAAAAAATGCACACACACATGATACATGATACATATACACACATACATAATACAAGAATATACACAATAAAAATACCTACAAAACACACAAAAGAGGAATGTGTACCTAGAAAGCACCTAAGTGATTAAACACTTGTGTTGTGCTGAAAAAGTGCATCAATATCCAAAAAACACAATTTACTGGTATAATGAGGACTTGCTTGTGTACAAAAGTAATAATCAACAAAAGATTTATTTTCAAGTTTGAATATTAGTTGTCCAAAATTTTGTAAAACTTAACACGATTATGAAAAATAAATCGCTTTGACAAAGTTGAAAAGAGCTTAAAATTTTTTACATGCCTAATTTCCATGGGCAACAAGTTACAAGTTTTGGGTAAAGTATATCTAAAAAATCTATGACAAATGTTCTTCCTGAATCTTGGGGTGGACAGGAGCCCGCTGACAGTACTACGAGTGCGATATATTGAAGATACATCATTTTCTAATATTTTATTTTTGTATGCATATATACATAGACTATGAAAGTATAACGATCTAATATTAGAAATATCCTCAGTATAAAGCAGATTTGTATGGTATCTTTTTTGCTTATGAAATATAATTTTTAAAATATAATTTTGAATTGTGCTCAGTTTCCTTAACGAGCTCCTGTACATTCCGCCCCATATCAGAATTCCATACCGCAAAAGTGACTCTGCGAGTGACCTGTAAATTAACAATAATAGTTTTTTCGAGAGAATTTCACGCAATTGATAGAATTTATAAATGAGTTTTCTGACTTTATTTGTGAGATAATCCACATGGTTACTCCATCTCAAATGCTTATCAAAGATTACTCCCAAGTACTTGATCTCATTGGTTTCATTAATTTGATCTTTCATGCCCTTGATCTTTATACTATCAAAGTCAGGCCTTGTTGCATCTGTTAAACTAAAGGCCAGGTAATGAGTCTTGCTAGCATTTAAGGAGAGGTGATATAAGTTTAACCAACATTTGATTTTTTCTATTCCCAATTGAACAGATATTTTAGTTTTTATCCATGATTCCCCAGTAAAAACAACAACTGTATCATCGGCATAAGATACAATTTTAGCGTCTGCGATCAGAGACAATAGCGGGTTAATATAAGCCAAGAATAGTATTGGACCGAGGACAGTTCCCTGAGGGACTCCTATTTCCACCAACCCAGGATCACTTACTGTGCCATTCACCTTAACGCATTGTTCACGGTTTGTAAGATAACTGCGAAAAATTTCCAAAACTGCACCACGGACACCATAGTTCTCCAGAACTGTAAGAAGCTTACTTATAATTTGGAAATGTCAATATATTATTATTGTTTATTTAAATAAGTTATATTGAAACCTTTTTTCAAAATAAAATATCTCTGTATCTTTTTCTACAGCTTTAAAAATTGTGCTTTGAACTTTCTCATTACTGAAAATTGTAATATTGTTATTTAACATTCGAATTTAGCTGTCGAAGCAAATAAATAAATGGCGGTTAAAAACACATACATTTTGTTGGGCATAAGTTACACTTATAGAATTTATTGTTTTCAAGGTTGTAGAGCGTGCCGTTCCCCCGGCAGCCCTCCAACCTGACGAAGATGAACGGCCCGACCTGCCCTGGTGGAAATGCAAGAAATGGGCCCTGCACATACTTTACCGCATGTTTGAGAGGTACGGCTCACCCGGACACGTCACCAAAGAGTACAATGACTTTGCTGAGTGGTACCTTCAGACGTTCAGCGCTGGCATCCTGGAAGTACTCCTACGTGTCCTGGACGGTTATCGAGGGGGCCACTGGGTTCCCCCACGAGTATTGCAGCAGACGCTGAATTATCTAAATCAGGCTGTGTCCCATGCCCATACATGGAAAATCTTGAAACTTCACATGCCTGCCATTATACAAGATGTTCTGTTTCCGCTTATGAGCTACTCCGCCGAAGATCATGAGTTGTGGACTGTTGACCCACACGAATACATTCGTGTTAAGTTTGGTAAGTTATCTTGTATTATAGTCACCATAATATGCTAAAATCAGAATATTATCCAGGTAATAAATTATTAGCCGGTGGATTATTAGACCACTCATCATTATTTTTCAGTGTCTGTTTGTTCTTTTCAGAAGACACTGGATTATTTTCTGAAATAATGATAATTTAATTTATTGAAAAGTTGTGCCGTGCCTTCAATTGCCTAAATAACTTCTTAATGGGGTGTTTTCCTATTTTATTTTTTTTTACATCGGCAATGGAAAGTAGTTGGAAAAAGAAGAGATACGTATTTCTGGAATTTTAATTTTGAGTTCATTTAAGTCCATAAATTATTTTTTTATTGTGCGCGATATCTATGTGACTTCACTAAGACAAAATTCAAAATTTGCGCCATTTTTTACTGATTTCTAGGATATTTTCATTTGTGTTGTTGGTGTCACTGAGTGACAACTTTACTTTTGTTTATGTTTGAATTTGAATTGTTTGGTTAGGGTAAACATCATGGTAAACAATCAGAGTAATAAATAAAGGGGAGACCGCATTCCCTATTTCAAAGCATAATGTAAACATGTAACCTCAACCTACTGGATGTTGATAAACAAACAATACATAATGAACACACGATGGTCCCTGATCGTATCAGCGTAGTGGCGTATCAAGGTATATCACGGAAATGCTTACAATATACATAATTATATACAAAAGTTAAGTTCAAAAACACAGTTTAAGAACACATAAAACACTCGGCTTCACCAATTTTTGATTTCAAAATAATGGCGTTACTTGCTATATTAGGTTAATACCAGGCAATGTTGCCACTTCCGGCGCTTAATATCGCTAGAAATTTCAATAATGTATTGATGGATACGGAGAGCCTATAATTATAACACAAGTCACAAAAAAATAGTGGGTAGCGTTAAACATATTACAATGTAACTAATTTGTAAATTGATTGAGGTCAAGAATGTGGTAGATCTTTACATGTTAATCAATGAAAATGATGACGGCTGTACCTAGCTATAAAAATAAAAAAGTAACTTCGGCATCAATGTCAAGGACGTTGCAGGGACCGATGTTTGTAAATACATTTACCTCAAGGCTTCACTTTAGAATGTAAATAACGGTCTCCCCTTTATTTATTACTCTGATGGTAAACATGAGACATTGTTTTTATTTTATATTTTTACCTGTGAATAGTTGTCTCTGCCTGTGACTGATTACAAGTGTATTTATTAGTAATAGAAAATAATAGTAATTTGTAAAGGTAATTTTTGAGTATATTTAATCGACTTTGCAGTAATACTGTCAAGTTAAATACTAACCTTACTTTTGTCATCCCTTTTATTTGTGAAAGGATCTATTGGATTTTTATCATAAAAGGATCTATAACCGGTAAATTGTCGGACTTAGCCTCTACAAAACCTTGCTCCATCTTTAATAAAAGTTTACTTCACAAGAAAACAACAATATAACAAGCCAAGTTGTCAAACCAAACTCAAACAGGACATTTCAAATGTCAATTATCGAAATGTCGACTGTCGTTTGTCGCCGTTACAAACTGAAACTAGCCACATATTATCAGTGTGGCCTCTTTATAGATACATATTCCCTAGTTTTCGCTTAGTGACGTCACGAATATAGAATAAAATTTCAAAATTGAATTAAAAATTTTCTACCGATTCAATCTTAATAATTTTTATCCTAATAAATATTAACAAAAATATATTTTATAAAAATACAAGTTTCCACTTTCATTTCGATTGAAGGAAAATACCAAATACCCCATTGAAATGAAACAAATCCCATTTTATACAATAAATTAAAATATGTTTAATCATTATCCTTTCCAGATGTCTTTGAAGATTTTGTTTCACCCGTTACAGCAGCACAAACACTATTACACTCATCCTGTAAAAAACGCAAAGAAATGCTCCAAAAGACCATGGTCATGATCACGCAGATTCTCACCAATAACGCCACAGAACCGCCTCAGAAAGACGGGGCCCTTCACATGGTGGGCTCCCTGGCCGATATTCTCTTGAAAAAAGCCATGTACCGTGACCAACTCGACCAGCTCTTCATCAAATACGTTTTCCCCGAATTCAATAGCGATCGAGGTCACATGAGAGCTAGGGCTTGTTGGGTCCTCCATTACTTCGCCGAGTTTTCCTTCAAACAAGAAAACGTTCTAATGGAAGCCGTGAATTTAACTATTCGGGCTTTATTGTTCGATAAAGATCTTCCCGTTAAAGTAGAAGCTGCCATAGCGCTTCAGTCGATGTTAAACTACCAAGATAGATCGCATAAGTATATCGAACCGCAAGTAAAACAAATCGCCTTGGAACTGCTGACGATTATTCGGGAAACGGAAAATGAAGATGTGACGGGAGTAATGCAGAAGCTCGTCTGCGTTTTTACTCAACAATTGGTGCCTATCGCCGTGGAGATTTGCCAGCATCTTGCTACGACGTTTAATCAGGTATTGGATACGGACGAGGGGTCCGACGAAAAGGCCATCACAGCGATGGGTCTCTTAAATACCATAGAAACCTTATTGACGGTGATGGACGAGCAACCAGAGGTGATGAGACTGTTGGAGCCTACGGTGCTCCAGGTGGTAGCTCACGTGTTGCAGAACGCAGTGCAGGAATTTTACGAGGAGGTCTTAGCGCTGATTTACGATTTGACTAGTAAGCAGATATCGCCCGACATGTGGAAGGTGTTTGAGTTGATCTATCAGGTGAGTTTTTTAAATAATACTAATTGGAGTTCTTTGTTTGTGATTTTTTAAAGTATTTTTATTAAAATAATCCTTTTTTGTACTAATAATAGGTTTGTAGGTTGTTTTCTATAAATTTAAATATAAATTAAATTGATATTAAACAGTTTGCTTCAATGGGCCTTGTCCACTAAATTGAATTTTACTATTTTATTAATATCAAACGTTATACTTTATACTGGTACATAAGTAAAGATAGAATCGACCCAATTTATTAAAGAATTGTAATTAAGCAAAGTTATCCAAGTACAAAGTGACCGGTCTTCATGAATCATTTCAAACTGCGCGGTTCCCTGACATCACACTCCAGTAGCCGATAAAATATAAACAAGTTAAAAAATGGCTCCACGTTGCCACATATAATTTTATTTTTTTCTACGATTAAATTTACATTCTGGTAATTTTGAAATGAAAATATGTATTTTTAGATGAAATATTCTCCATAAATTATTACTAAAACAAATCAACATGATTATTTTACAATTTATCCCTTGAACAAAGTAATTTTTAGGTATTTTTCGCAAAATTTATACTAGAATCAACTAAATGATGATTTGATAACTCAGGTTATAAAACCTAACCTTTTCGTCTTAACATTGCACACTTCAGCACTTAAGAAAGTTCATATTTGTGACTTAGAAATCGTTAACCATTTCACTGTCAACTCTTGGAAGGTTGTCTGAATCAGCCATAAGATATCCCTCTTCAATTTTATTCATTTTAAATGAAATTAATCAAAATACAAAACGAAAGTTAGGTTAAGCACACTTCACTTGACAGAACACAAAATGCAGGGCAGCCAACAGGCAACAACGAACTGGAGTATGATGTCAATGGCGGGTTATTTGAAATATGTATATGGTAATTTTAACAATTTTTTCAAAATATATCTGGCGAAGAAAAAATTTAAAATATACTTTTTAGGCATAACAAAGTATATATTTTATAATAAGCGAATAATAAAAAAAAGATGTGGAAAAGGCCCATTTCTTATTTTCATTGGACATCACAGTCTCTGTAATACATGTTTTTCTGCTAGGGTAAATATTATACAATATTTTTTTATAACCTATAATTTATGTGACATGCACGAAATTTATATTTTACGTGCTATGGTTGTTCAAATTGAATTCTAAGTTATATTTTTTTTTAACTTTACCTACATGCATAAATAGTTAAAATGTGTACTTTGTTTTATAATATCTTTATTCGTTTAAATTGTCCAAGTAAATTGACGTTATATAGGGTTGCGTTACAATACTGCTGTTTTTCGTTGAATGGTTGTATTTATCCTGCTATTTATAATATTGAGAATTAATACAAAAAATTTTATTTTTCCTTTCTTGATTTTTTTTCTAATAACAAATATAGCATTAAATAAGATTCCTTGTTGAACCTTTCATCAAACTAACTCAAAATGTCTCAGGTATTCATGAAAAATGGCGTCGACCACTTCACTGACATGATGCCTGCCCTGCACAATTACATCACCATAGACACGGACGCCTTTCTATCGAACGAGCAGAGACTGCTCGCCATCTACAACATGTGTAAAGACATCCTTACCAAGGACTGTGGAGAAGATCCCGAATCTCATGCCGCCAAGCTTCTCGAGGTCATTCTGTTGCAATGCAGGAAGAAGATCGACCAGGCCGCGCCCATGCTGGTGGAATTGGCGGCTACTCGACTACTCAGAGAAGTAAAGACGAGTGAACTACGCACCATGTGCCTACAAGTGCTCATCGCCGCACTGTACTACGACCCGCAGCTGCTGTTCTCCGTCTTGCAGAAGATGCCCGATTTCACCAATCACTTCATAAAGCAGTGGCTGCACGACACGGACTGTTTCCTGGGCATCCACGATAGGAAGTTGTGCGTCTTGGGGCTGTGCACGTTGATCTCTATGCCCAATAAGCCACCGGCGCTGATAGAGATGGCACCGAAGGTCGTACCTTCGCTTATATTGCTGTTCGATGGACTTAAGAGAGCCTATGCGGCGAAAGCGGCCGAAGCTGCTGAAGAGGAAGAGAGCGAAAGTTCGGAAGGGGAAATCGAAGGAGGTAGGTTTCTTTGTGGATACAATTATTATTTCTTTGTCTTTTGGTGCCATCATTTTCTAATTAATTCGTCTATCTGGTACGATGCTGCGAGAAAACCAATGGGGTGTTTTCCTATTTTTTTTTTATATTGGCAATGGAAAGTAGTTGGAAAAGGAAGAGATACGTATTTCTGGAATTTTAATATTGGGTTCATTTAAGTCCATAAATTATTTTTTTATTGTGCGCGATATCTATGTGATGTCACTAAGCGAAAATTCAAAATTTGCACCATTTTTTAGTGATTTCTAGGATATTTTCATTTGTGTGGTTGGTATCACTGCGTGACAACTACTTTTGTTTATGTTTGAATTGTTTGGTTAGGGTAAACATCATGGTAAACATGAGACATTGTTTTTAGTTTATATTTTTTACCTCTGAATTGTTGTCTCTGCCTGTGACTGATTACAAGTGTATTTATTAGTAATAGAAGTTCTGTTAATTGAAACATCGTAATTTGTAAAGGTAATTTTTGAATATATTTAATCAACTTTGCAGTAATACTGTTAAGTTAAATACTAACCTTACATTTTCCTTCCCTTTTATTTCTGAAAGGATCTTTATCATAAAAGAATCTATAACCAGTAAATTGTCAGACTTAGCCTCTACAAAACCTTGCTCCATGTTTAATAAAAGTTTACTTCACAAGAAAACAACAATACAAGACGTCAAGTTGTCGAGCCAAACCCACAGGAAATTTCAAATGTCAATTGTCGAAATGTCGACTGTTGTTTGTCGTCGTTACAAACTGAATCTAGCCACATATAAGTGTGGCCTCTTTACAGATACATATTCCCTAGTTTTCGCTTAGTGATGTCACGAATATAGAATAAAATTTCAAAATTGAATTAAAAATTTTCTACCGATTCAATCTTAATAATTTTTATCCTAATAAATATAAAAGAATATATATTTTATAAAAATAAAGGTTTCCACTTTCATTTCGATTGAAGGAAAATACCCCATTGTTGAAATTTGGGGCTGAAATAAATAAGATGTATATTTCTCCAGATATACTTAGTTCCGATGAGGATGAAATTGACGATCAAGGTCAACAGTATCTGGAAAATCTCTCTAGACGAGCCTTGGGTGTCGATCCGCCCCGTGGCATGAATGTAACTGCTACCATAAACGATATCGACGATACTTCAGATGACGAAGACTCTGACTTTGAGCCAAATGAAGAAACTGTGCTCGAATCGTACACGACACCTTTGGATGAAGAAGACTGTGATGTTGATGAATACCAAGCATTTAAACAAGTTATGACAGGTAAAATATTCATGTTGTAGTATTGAATCTGATTGTAGACGTCAATGACAATATGAAATAAGAATTTAATACTAATATGTATTTTAATATTCAGAATAGTCAGAATTTCTCTTTAAATAAAAGGAAAAATCCGGGTGAATTAGATCTGGTAGACTAGGACGTCATTCCACTTATAATTAATTATTGTTTTCATGAATTTTTTTATGGCCTATTTGTTTTTCAGCTATACAGGGTCAAGATCCCGAATGGTACAACGCATTAACTTCTAACTTATCGGAGCAGCAGTTAAAGACATTGAATGAAGTGTGTGTTTTAGCAGAACAAAGGGCTGCGGCTAGGGAAAGTAAAAGAATTGAACAACAAGGAGGTAAGTCGGTTTTGTGATCAAAATAGCATTTATATTTGCAGAAAACATTAGGAGATTAATTTAAAACATCTAAAAAATGTTGATAAACAATTTGAACGGTATAAAAGTTGTTGAAAAAATGCGTTATTTTATTTTGTGACTGTGAAAATGATAGTGATGTAACGCTGAATTTTTGTGTGTGTTTATCTGTTGATTCATCTGTTAGGGTTGATTAATCTTTGATATAAGGCTACTAAATTTGTGACGTGCAACATAAAAATTGCTAAATTACAGTCGACCAGTACGGTTTCTGATTAAAATGTTACCATTTGTTTTTCGGGTTGTATTTTCAGTGCGACATCCATTTTTCGGTTGTCTAAGGGCGAGTTCGAGTCGACGCTCAGATTGGTCCGAGTTCATTTATTGCGTTTTATTCACAACTCTCAGCGTTCTCGTTTGCGTTCGAGTCGACACAGAGTGCGTAATCTGAGCGTGCTCTTATTTCTCCGAGCTTAATGTGGAGATCTCAGAGCGTGAGGGTTTTGTAACCTCACTTTTGCTCTGTATTTGAAGAAAAGACAGGTAGTGATCATATCATCTTGAAAAAACATTTTCACTGCAAACTGCAATACATAAAGCCGATTTAAATCCATTATGTATTACTGGTGACTGGTAAGTGGCAGCCACAAAAATAAATATCCAGGAATCCAGGGCACTAATCAAATACTTTAAAATTACAGTATTTGACTATATACGGTTAGCGATGGCGTGTGCCAGGATCACGATACGATAAATTCAAATTCAAAAAACAAGTTATTTATGGTTTAAATTGACTCATTTCACCCGTATATCAAAAGAAACTACAAATTTGACACGAATTTATAAGATTGTGGTTATGATCACATATCACTTTTGACAGGCGGCATCCACACAGCGTTCGAGATAGATTGCTATCCCCAGAACACTTTGCTCATGACGTCATAATTAGTGTTGTAGGGTAGGAAACGTTTCATGGAAATGAAAGAAATGGAAATTTCGAAACGTTTCATGGGCAAAGTTTCACACTGGAAACATTGAAACGTTTCCGAAATTTTTATAAATTTCCGAAATCTTCATAAATTTCCGAAACTTTCATAAATTTCCGAAATTTTCATAAATTTCCGAAATTTTCATAAATTTCATAAATTTTATTGAAATTATTTTGCAAAAAAGGTAGTTGGCAATATCATAACTTGAACTTGACTTGACTTCAATGTATTGTATGTTATATGGTATGACGTGTTATGTATGATGTATGTAGATAATATTGAATATTGTATTGTTGTAATTTGTAATGCAATGTTGAATTTCTAAAAAAAATGAAAATGTTCGTTATAATCTTTAGTAGATATATTTTTCTATTTAACTCGTGGGTTTTTGTGGGCATGATTCTTATCTAATTAGTTCATTTAACATGTATGTTTAATAATAATAATATCTCTATCCCTCATTCTCATCTCACGATGAGCCCGTAAGTCAGAGACTTGTGTGAAAGAGGGAGCGGCATATTATTCTTCTGCGGGCTGCAAGTGCGCCCAGGAACGACGTACAATGTTATAACTTTAACTACCATTTAGTAGGAGAATAAGGGAAACCTGGAAAACCTTATACTTACAATATACAATACTTACAAACTACATTTTTCTTCTCCGAGGTAAAATGTCTCCATATATCAGTTTTTTGTCTCATATTATTTGATATTAATTTAATCTGCTAATGCCATTCAAAGACAGACAAATTAGGTTGGGTGTTTTATTTTAAGGTTAGGTTGATTTGTTGTAATGAAATGACATATTTGGCGCCAATTTTAAATTTCCGAAAATTTCGGAAAGTTGCGTAAACTTTTCGAAAAGTTCGGAAATTTTCAAAAAAATTCTAAAACTTTCCCAAGCCTATGATGAAACATGAAATTTTCAAAATTTCCGATAAATTTCAATTTTTCTGTAAATTTCGGAAACGTTTCCGAAAATTTCCGTGGATTTTTAAATTTCGGAAATTTTACAACACTAGTCATAATACTCCGCTCGCTCTGTCGAGTGTTGACTAGAACTCACCCTAAGATCACATTGAATGCGTTTAATTCATCTTTTGGCTGCTTCATCAACGAGGGAGTTGCAAACACGCTCTCAATCATGTTAATTAAAACAGTAAACATTCAGACAAGGACAAGAGTAATGTTTTTTATTTTGATCTCTGCTGAAATTATTTAGACGTGTTCTACAGTCGCAGGGTATTTTTTTTTTTTTTGTTAATTATCGATTAATAAATATTTTTATTAATTTTCTTTACCAATTTATGTTTTACCGATTATTGATTTTGTTTCAGGCTATATGTTTACTCAGCAAGCAGTACCCACCACATTCAAATTTGGAGACACCAATTCATGAATAATTTGTGTTTTTAAATAAATGTAATTTATTGTGACTGAATGTAAAATTGACTATATTGACCAGTGAAGTGATTATTTGTACAGTTTAATCATAAATATCTTTTTTATTTTGATTAAGTGCCTTTTTATTAGATTGTATGTAAAACAGTTTAAATTATATACATAATAATAGTCACGCTAAACAGCAGTTATTCGTTTGGTGTATATAGTTTTATTTTAAGCAATGGCAGTGTCAAAACATGTTATGGTTTACTATCAGCAGTAGATTATTGCAACTATTGAAATAATTTATAGTTCATTGTTTGCAGTTATAAAAGAGGTGTTATTATATTACAAGTATAATTGAATTTTAATAAATATTTTGCTTTGATCTTGTTCTCATTTTTCCCCGATACCACCTTCTACAGACTAACTTCTAGATTCAGTCCCCATTGATTTATTTACATAACTTATTAGGATTAATGAAACGTTTATTTTGTTTCATTTGTACGGTGACATATATACGGTGTCCCGCCGGGAAGGGCCGCGATCGATATATGGAAAAGTACGTAAGGGTGATTTTGAAAGTTTGGTTATTTACAAAGGTCAGTGGGGCCCAAGGATTTTTAACTTATATAGGATTGCTCGATCCCTATTTCTCAATATAGTCCGTTTTAGTGTCGTCACTACGAGACCCGGATACTCTTTCTCTCTCTGTATTGTGCGATTCCTTATCTATGACGGGTTGACAAGTCACTGTCACTATTTAACTCATATATTTTGTATATCAATCCGATGACGTAGCCGCAAGACCCAATCACGTGATACGGCTAATAAATTCTAGGGATCCTATATAAGTTAAAAATCCTTGAGTGGGGCCTACCGTTTTGAAATATTTTCACGTTTCTAGCACTTCCCGTATAACCGGGAGTCAACACCAACTTGTTTATTTTAAATGGAACATCCTATATCATTTCCGGATTCTACGTAAAATTCTAAACACATTTTATCTAGGATGTCCTATACCTATCTTCAACTGTTTTTGAAATATGGACAGGTGAATAGTGACATTTTGCAACTTTGACACCCTGTAAAATAAAATTAAACGGTTTGAGATCTAGTAAAACGGTTTGTACATTCCTATCTTAGCTTTGCATAAGCTATCATTTAACACTAGTTTCAGATTTAGCCAGAAATTAAAAATTTTCAATTAAATATAATCTCTTGGTTGCTGATATGCATATTTTGAGAACGACCGTTCCACATCTATTGAGGTAATATAGGCATACTTAAAATAGTCTGAACTCACTTAATAAATCTGAAAATTCACCAACAGTGCCATCACAAATTTGTCTTAATCGGGTAAAAACGGTGTCTTTTTCTAACACACTTGCGAACTTTTCCCTAACACGCTCATTTTTTTGCGTCATCTATAGTGTTCAACAGGCGATTTACTTCGTTCACTATTTGCAGTGAGTCCACGAACGACAACACATTGTTTTTTGATGGCGTCATGTAAGCTACTATACTTAGTGTGAATAGTTTGTAAATCGCTTTCAACGTCACTATTTTCGAATGCTGTCTAGCACTCCTTAATAGCTGTAGGCTCCTCAGGATTGAACTGTAGTATCACAGCTTTTATTTGTTGAAAATATTGTGCATAATAAAAAGCTGCCTGCAGCCACGCCCCCCCAACGTGTATGAATTGGCTGTGGTGGTTCGAGAATACCTGGACACTGACTGTGAAATACGTGGAGACGTTTAGAAGATTTAATAAAGACTTTTTATATTTGCTATTAATGTATCTATCTGAAAAAGCTTGACGAGTATTTCTGTCACAAGTGACAGAAACTACTTTGCACGCTTTACATCTTGATGCAAATTATTTGAAGGAGATGCCAAAAACTACTCCACGGTCAATGTGCCTCGACTGACATCTCCATAGGAGTCGCTACATCGTTCATCGAACCAACTACCAGACACTGACCGATTTCCCGCATATTTTGCGCTGGTCAGTGTTATAGGTAGTGGACTCGATGAACGATGTTGCAACGTGATTGCCTAATGGGGCATCGTGAATGTTCAGTCGTGAGAAACACACCGTAGTGCCCTCTTTGGATGTTTGCTACTATTTGTCTGACAATTATTGTCAAATTGACAGACAGATAACGACCTGCTTTATATTACGTTTGTTGTTTAAAAAAACAGGAATTTGAAATTAAAAACATTTTCGCTTAGGAAATCTTGCACCTGGGACAAAGTTGTGTTCTGAATTCGATTTTACGGAACACTAACGTAATATTCTATTTTATTAATAGTGATATAAAAACAATGTTAAAAAAAAATCAAACAGCAAATAAGTTTTGACTAATCAGAGCGGTACTTCGAATATATTCTGCATTTACTTTGCAGCACAAAAATAATTATCCTTCAATTCAAGTATTTTATTTTAATTTACTTTATTAGAACAAAATAATTTTCACAATTAAAGTAAGTTGGTTTACCGTGAAGGTAAACAAGTTACAGGCGAACAGTATAGCCTGAATACCACATAAAAGGCGACATGAAAGTGTTTTACATATAAATATAAACATGAGTGTTTTTTAAGAAATTCAGTTTGGTGCTATATATATAATTTTAGGGTTTATCCTGATTAGAAAATGCTCCTTGTCTTTGACATGAATTAATATTTATTAAACTACATTTTTTATTGGAAATCGATGTTAGTTAATACCAAAATTAATGCAATATGTAATGTTTTTAGGAATTTATCATTGACTGAAAGATTTAATAACATATGCAACTGTGTGAAATAAAAACTTTATACTTTTGAATTTTTCCGATAATACTCTAGGTTTCCAAAGAGTTTGGTATTACATAAATTGATAGCCGCTTTCATAAGAGATAACAATTATAAAAAAATATCTTCAATAATACAGCCGACCAAAAATCTCAATTCTACCAAGTTGCAAGTTATTAAATCTCTCGGAGATTTTACTGAATTTGTTAAAATACAAGTATAATAGCGGTTTTCCTTTTGTACACTTAATCTAAATAATTTCAAGGCTATGCTGTGCATATGTGTTTTGAACTAATTTATCGTCATTATTATTAATGTTCCATAAATTAGTTCGATTAGCTTAGACAGTACGATAGAAAGAAAACCGGTAATGTTGGACAGAACAACGACATCTTCAAATTTTTAAGTTACACTTGTACAACTGTCTTATCTCTCTTAAATTAACTTCTTATTTTTTTTCCAGATTCTAATATTGCTGCAACAATTAATTTTTAATAATATATGTGCCTTTCAGTTTTTGAGTTAAAAGAATATTATTCAATTATGGAGGTTAAGAAATAACTTTTTAAAATTTTCTAAACTTTTATTAAGAAATTACCCTCCTATCTTGCTCATAAATGAATAAAATAAATTAAGATTAAATGGACAACAATAAAACAAACTTAAACTTAAATGAAAAAGCCTTTGTTCCTAATTAATTGTTATTATAATTTACAACAATTTGTATTTTTAACACGCAACAACTCTCCACAAAGATTTCGAAACACCTAAACCTCCTGAGAAACAGCATTATTTGTCAAAATAAAAATAACATTCAGAGGTAGTTCTTCCATTGCTTAAATTTCTTGTTGCAATGCTGTCTAAACTCAGGATCTACAAATGAAAACATATATCAACTAAAGACTTTTGATTAGGTTAACTTTACGTTAAGATTATCGTTTAACCACTTTTAATGATGTCCTTGCAAAAGAGGCATTTAGTAACTTATAATAAGTTTTTTCACATAAGATAGTCCATCACTTTAAGCAACGCTCAAAATAAATACCGCCAACATATCCTCCACGAATAGCCTTTTGAACGTTCTGCTCAAATAATCTTCTATTATTTGTGAGTACTTCTGCCGCCTCTTTGTTCAACGGGTCTTCTGGATTGGGCTCTAAGAACAGGTACTGCAGGCCGTAAACAATGCTATTGATTGTTAGCACCGGCTTCCAGTCTTCACGTAAAATATTTAAACACACATTTCCTTGTTGATCGATGTTGGGATGATAAACCTGCGTTTCACATTTCACCTTTGGTGGCTCATGTGGATAGTTTGGTCCGACTTTGAAGCTAAAGACGAAGCGCCCCGTTCTATAAAACCCCTGTAAAACATTCAAATTAATTAGTAACTACATATAAGTAATATAAACCATTAAGAGAAATGTTAGTGATTATTTCAATATATATCTGAATATATTCGTTAGATATGACCACCTGTAATAAATTATATCTATTTTTTACATCAGAGAAAATCGAAAAGATATGAAATAAAGAATATTTTTGTTCACACTTTAGCAGTTTTAATACAAACCATCTAAATTACAGAAACAGTCTTTAAAAAAATGTTCCTCCCAAATTAGAAAAGTATAAATAGTATTTTATTGAGACGGGTATGTAGATCATATGAAAAATAGTTTTATATCACTATGCAAATACAGTAAAAATTTTCTTTTAAAATATGAATATTTTCCAAGGTTCACACACATTTCAATGCAGAAAATATCAAAGCATTACACAAAACTGGCTTTAGACGTTAACAATGTTAAAATGGTTGAATATGGACAATAAATTACATTGTTGTGACCTCAAGTCCAAGCACACCTTTGATGACAAACAAAATTGCGAGATTTACAAATAAAGAAATCTTAACCAATTTACAATAAATAATTATTCTTTCCTTAAAAATAGAAAACAAAGACAATTTGGCCACATCGTTACAATGCTTTATTATGGAAATACATTTGCATGTTCATGGCTTTATGTGTTAAATAACTAATTTGCTATTCCAAAGTAGTGCTTTCCAATGGTGTTAAAGAAACTGTGAAATTTCTGTGTGGTTTGGTTAGTGTTCTAGTGAAAAAAATCAAGCTTTTATTTAGATGGCCAATATTTCACATATATTTTTGACACATAGCTCTTAAAAAATATAGTTATACATTATCCTCGACATTATCTAAATCTATATTATCTTATATTGGTATCTATATTTTCAAGTTTGTAGAAAAAATAGTATGATAGTATTCAGTGACATGTTGTGGCTAGCCTATAGATGCCCCCATATTTGCCAGAAAATGTAAACTTTAAACTTAAAATAATTTGAGTTCACATGGAACTAATCAAAAAAATAAAAATCTAAAACAAATACTTTTTTCTTGTATACACATTGCAGAAATATTATTGTGATTACTACAGATTGACACTTATGTAGGACGAATTACAAAAAAGATAGTAGATTATTAGCTGCTTTGCACTTACACTAGTTGAGTCCGCTTACAACCGAAAATTTTGTGTTTGGAGCTCAAATTTCTATTTAAAGGTTATGTACAGTTGTTTTTTGTTAAATAAAGTCGGTAAATCTATGGTCCAGGTAAGCTCACATTTTGTAATTTCATGTTTTACAAATAGTTTTAAGACCCTTCAAATTGTATATTTCATAAATATTTAATCCAGAAGAAAATTTTCAGCATTGTCACATATTTAACACTGATGTAGTTTTCAAAAAAAAAGACCAAAACACTATACCAAAACAATATAATTATGTTATGTGGAAAACTACGTCAGTGTTATCTTCACACCAAAGGTTCCAACCTCTTTCAAGATATATTTCTCTTATATAGGTATTTTGTCACCAGATCTTAGAAATTTTCAAACCTGTCATGGATGCATTAATATTGACATTCTGTGCTCCCAGTCCTCCCCTGCTTCTAATCCATTTTTAAATACAAGTGAAAAGCAGCTATTGAAAGTTGTAATTGACATGACATGACGAAATTTTTGTCGTTGGTTATAAATCATCTGCTATTTAAAATACCTATGTACCTAAACAAATATGTGGTGTGAACCTATAGCTATCAATGTTTAGTAACTGTAAGACAAGTGGTTTTCTGAATGATAAAAATAATATAATTTACCTCATCTGGGCAAATAACTAACTTAAACGTTAGGAGGTCATCTGGATCGGGGAATTCTGTTGTACAAGTCTTTGGAAGGTTTAATTCATTTATATCTGCAAAAAGAAGTTAATCAGTGACAATGATACATTAAATAAGTTAAACAACCTTTAGTGATTCTCAGTTGAGCAGCAGAGGCCTTTTTCTGGTTACCAGTCCTTGGCGAAGCTTCTCCATCTTTTTTCTGTTGTTTTAGTGAAAATAATTTTATCATATTTGTTTTGTTGTGAACTAACTATCTTAAACACTAACTTGTTTATTTCAAAACATAAAACGGAGAAATTTATTTATGATTTCTTTTTGTGATTTTTCCCGACTGTCAAAAACACTATTTGTCACAAGCTGACAAAGTAAAACTTCTTTAAAATTTAATTATAACACTTATTAATTAAATATCAAATACTTAATTAGTTAATACACTTACTAGCATACTGCGTATTTTATAGAAAGTGAATAAATAATTTCACTAAAAATATTTTGGAAAAAATACGTTCTAAACAAAATCCATACTTTTAAGATACAATAAAATTAGACTAATGGTATGTTTGTTCTATTGTACACTACCCTAGACAAATTTACACTACTACACAAAGAACATGGTGTAAAAGGAATCTTGGTGTAAACTGTCTACACGTTGATGCACTGTTTACACTTTATTAGAGAACGATATGGCAGTTCCCCTTTCCCTGGTCGTCTTCACCACGCTTGCACTCTAAAGTAGAAATAATTGTATGTACAACACTCGCCAGCTTTAAAGTTACCACCGTAACAATTAATCTCTCTCTCTATAGCACGGATTTCCGCTATAGAAATCTTTTGCTAGATAGTAGATGACTAGACGAAATGACGAACAAAGCTGTAGTATGGAAATATGTGGACAAACTTTATGGTTTTAGTTTAGTCTTTAGTCGTTTAGTCAAATTACAAATACATAATAATATCTTTGGTTTAGTTATATTACACTTTACAAATGTTGTCGATTATTCTTGTGCAAATAATATATTTAAATAACTAATATACAATAAATAGAATCATCGAATTTAATTTATTTCAATATCCATACTGACAAAATTATTTTCTATAATTTACTATTGTTCAGTGGGGTGACCTTATGATCACATGAGTCAAGAACACTATCATGATAGAATAATGTATCATGGAACACTATAGGGTTCTTGTTCTTGAATCTTGAAAAATAGCAACAAAAAACAAATAGGATTGGTTAAATCAAAAATGATTTTTAGAACTAGAAAAATATGTAAATTATCTACAGCAGTACGTTATTATTCAATCAAGTTAAATAAGAGGTAAAATATATCATAATTTTAAACCATCTATTTAGAAAGAACTTTTAGCAATAAATGGGAAAGTGTGGTTGGATTGGAGGTACATGCCCAAATCAAATCTGTTAGTAAACTATTTTCTGGTGCCTCTACAAAGTTTTCATCACCTGTTAATTCAAATGTATCCCTTTTCGATTGTGCAATACCCGGAACATTACCAGTTCTTAATAAACGATGCGTTGAAGCTGGCGTACTAACTGCCTTAGCTTTAAATTGTCACGTTAACCCTGTTTGTTCGTTTGATAGGAAACACTACTTTTATGCCGACATGCCTGTAAGTGGAAGTTATAGAATATACATATTTCAATTGAAACAGTAATGCTTTTTTAGGCAGGCTACCAAATAACCCAACAACGGTCGCCTTTGGCTATTGACGGTAAATTAGAATTTCATGTTTATACACCTGGCATTCATAAAACTCCTTATAAAACCAAAGTTAGAATTAAACAATTGCAACTAGAGCAAGACAGTGGAAAAAGTTTACATGACGCTGATAGAAGTCTAGTTGATTTAAATCGAGCCGGTGTACCACTCATGGAATTAGTTTTTGATCCAGATTTAAAGGATGGAGAGGAAGCTGCAGCCTTGATAAAAGAATTGATTCATATCTTAAGAAGGATAAACACCTGTTCGTGTAAGATGGAAGGTGAAGATGCAATTTTAGAGTGTCTATTATTGTCAATATTACTAAAATTATTTTCAGAGGGTGCTCTGAGAGTAGATGCAAATGTATCCATTAATAAAAAAGAGGAGCCTTTGGGCACGAGAACAGAAATAAAAAATATAGGGTCGGTGAGGGGGGTGGCAGTTGCTATAAAGTACGAGATAGAAAGACAGATAAAGGTTAAGGAATCTGGGGGGATCGTGGTAAATGAGACCAGAGCATGGGATTCTGTTAATAAAAGAACAATAGCTATGCGTGATAAAGAAGTCGTACAGGTAATTAAAAAAAAATTGCTTAATTTTTTATTTCGTGAAATCAAATACAATATATTTTTCCCTTGATTTTTACACTTGACAGATGAGATTTAGGTACTTTCGTACCCAGTTGATGTACTAACTACTGGTTAAAATTAATCAACGTTTAGAATGTGAGTTCTTACTTTTACTTAGGTCGAAGCACTCACAGTCTAAATATTGTTTATATTTGACAGCCGACTAACACTTTCATCAGGAGTGAAAGCACCGACCCTTAATGAGTCATAGTTTGTTGTTTTATATTTAATTACATGAAGTACCGCATATATTTCCGTTGATATGTTTAGGATTACAGATTCATGCCAGAACCAAATCTGCCTCCTTTGCATATTTCTATGGGACCTGTTCAGACAGGTGCAGTGAATGCTGACAAATTAAAAGAAACTATCCCTGAGTTACCGGAGCAAATAAGACAGAGGTTGAAAGAAGAAGTTGGCTTGAGTGTTGAACAGGCAATTATTCTTGTGGTACGGCTAAAATTTATATTAAAATAAGTTTTTATTGTTGACATTAATGCATTTTAGAATGATTTTTTCTTGTTAAATATATTTGAGGAAGCTTTGAAAAAGAGAAAAATTGATGGTAAACTTCTAGCAAATTTATTAATAAATGATCTTAACACGTTTTTAAACAAGAAGAATTTGGTATCTGATGACATGTAAGTATCTTTTTGAATAAAGCTCAACCTCTAGTCTCGAGGTACGAGTTCCAGTTATGCAGATCATCAACGATTAGATGTTAAAATTGTTATAATTATGTAAACTATTTAAAAATTCATAAACCAATATAGCAGTACAATCTATACTATTTGACACGACAGGTCTAGTTGGTTTTTGTCTAGTTGAAGTCTTATTTTAGTAAATGTGATGCTGATTGTTTTGGAGAAATAACAGAGCTATTACAAAATAAGAAAATCAATAGGAAGACTTCAAAAATATTATTGGAAGATATTATTTCCGACACGTCACTTCGTCCTACAAAGGTTAATTAATACTTCATAAGTGAATTATATGTTTAATGTAATAAAATATTTTTGTAGATTGTGGCAGAAAGGAACTTGTTTCAAATTACCGATGAAAATGAACTTGGAATAATATGCGAAGAAATTATTGGAGAAAATAAAAATATCGTTAACGCCTATAAATCAGGAAAAACTAAAGTTTTTAAAGCCTTACTGGGAGCCATAGCTGCAAAAACTAACAACAGGGCAGACATGGCAAAATGTGACATTATCTTAAAGATATTGTTAAATAAGAAATAAATTTTAGTTCATAAGTACCAGTATGTTATTTTAATTGAACATGTTATATGATGTAATTATACATTCAGCGCTTTTATACTTGGGTACCTATACAAGAATTTCAGTTAGTCAGTTCATAATCGGCTAGATCACGTCGCCTGCCAAGGATCTCGAGTATCTATACAAAGTTGAATATGTACATAGGTACATATACGTATTCAACTTTATAGGTAAAGACCTATAAACCTCTGTAGTATAAAATGAAGTGGGATATAGTGGGTTTATAGTGGGATAAGGCCAAAAACTTGTATGTGCTGTTTTGCAACATATAGTGTTATGGTGTGGTGGTAGGGCACATCTGATAAGATAGAGCCACATTTTAAAATATAAAAAATAAAAACATTTCTTTAAATAGGTTAAGTTAAGTCTTTTACAAATACTAGAAGCTCCATATACTCTAATAGTTCCCGCACTTGCAACAACCATAAATACAATGTAATAAATGAGTTCTCAATGAATCGTCAAACATAAAGTTGCTTACAAAAACACGCTTTCGACGACACCACTTCCAGGAAAAGTGGGATGTTGTTGACATGTAATTGCGCATGCTTCAGTTTTTGACCATGATGTTGATGTTTAATGATGTTTCCGAATTAGCAGCCAATCACGTTACTTATTTTTTAAAATATCCACAATGTATTTTGAATACTTTTGGTTTCCTGTATTTAATTACACAGTTCAGCGAATGTTCGGACCACCGTAGACCAGTATGGTATGGGAAAGCAAATTTTAGAAAAAATGTTTCACGAAGAAACCCAAAAATTTTAATTCTTGTTTTTTAGTAGGTAATTATTAACACAGGGTGTTCAAAAAAGAACAATAAAAACTGAAAATATTGCCAAAAGTAAATGTTTTTCAAATGGAAATTATCTATTATAATTGGTTAATTGTATAATTTTCCCTTGTTTTTAATTTTATCTTATTCAGCATTAAAAAATGAGGCTAACTTTGCATAAGGTTTTGTCTATTGCGAAAATGCTACAGCCTTTAAGTTACTTAGTTACTCCTGGCCATGACGGTGTTAGAAAATAATAATTAAGTATTGAATAAATGTTCTATCATCTATACTTGGTAAAAATTGGTCGGATGTAAAAATGATGAACAACCATTAGTCTTATTTTTTATGATTAATAAGACCATAATTTAAATTATAAAAAAAACGATTTTGCATTTGAAAAAAATTGAATTTTCAACAGTTTTTTCAATTTTATTTTGTTCTTTTTTGAACACCCTGTGTTAATTAACAAAATATTATACGAAGCCAGCTAAAGTAAGTCCTTTTCCATTATCACCCCAAATCGAACGTTCAAAGTAGAACGGGTATATAAAATAAATGTAAGGACTTTACGTTTTAAAAGTTTGTTTGTGGTTTGAGCACAGTATACGCAATTCATTTTAAGATCGAAGCGCCAAAATGGCAGTAACCTATACTAACCTACGTTCACTGACACTGACGTTTGAAATTTTATTCATCAAAGATTTGTTGTCGAGAACTTTAAACCAGCTAAAAAGCTTGTAAAACTATTTTGAAAGGGGTAAGTAGTGATATAAAATTAAAATAGATTTCAATATTTTTCGAGCGTTCAATCTGAAAATGAAACTTAACCTCAAAATATGTCAAATTCTTTATTGGGCATACGGCATACATACCTTTATGGAAATAGTCATTCTTAGAGAAAGACACTCTATACTCTGCGTTCTTTAGCTTCTTTATCCATTCCATACTTGTCTCCTGTAACTCTGTAATGCTCAACTTATAGTTTCCGCGATAGCTCCAGATTTTCCCGCTTTTGGAAAAGTATGAAACTGATCTCGGAGTTTTTCTTTGTACAAGAGGAACAATGACACTCACAACAATAATGATTCATATCTAATCAAAGCAATTAACTAATATAACAATGGATATTTCAAAATTCACAATAGACATATATACGCAAAACTGAACCAATACCACATGCGTTAGTTGTGCGTGCCCCCAGTAGGTAGCGTATTGCTTAGCAAGAATCGCGTATAAAAGAAACTCTGAACCATATATTCTTTTTGTTTTAACCATAGCAAATTAAATATTAACATATTATTTTCTATGGTTTTAATTCTTTTAACTGTTCTGTGGTGTTAACCTTTATTTATTTAATATTTGGGTATGTGGTGCAATGTGATGTGATTTTGGGATTTGTGGTGGAGTGGACGATTTTTAACAAAAAATGTGGATCCTTGAACTGTGATTTAGTAAGTAATTAATTATCATAGAAATCTAACTAACCAATATAAAACATGGAAGAAACTTTCACAAGAATAGTGCAACATGTTTTTAATAATTGGACAGCATTGAAACTAGCTGTTGAACATTCTATGGGAGGTCCTAATAGTAAAGAAGTAATAGGTAACCATACCAGTAATATGTTAAGATTAACTATCTTCACTTTATAGGCTGCAGTAGAATGTATGAAGTACATGGTTCAATATTGCTTATATGAGCCTGAAATTGATATAATGCGTATCGAAGAAACTTTAGAGGATATTTTAGATGAGGAATTTGAAACCATATGTGAAGATGGTTCCCCAAAAGGTAAACAAATATATTTGATAGCTGTATTAATTATACAAAAGTTTGATTTGCTTTTAGAGGTGGCAGCGATATTATTTAAATTTACACGTCTTATAAAGGAAGGAAATATGGAACAGTGTGAAATAGAATATCAGAAATTGCCAACTATAAATTCAGATTGGTTGAATCAATCAAAACCACAGATACATCAGGAAGTGGTAAGAGATACATTTTATTTAATCATTGTTACTGTGTATTTATAAACTCATCGGTCCCACTGGCGTTCGTGTCCAAAGTCAAAACAGTGTTTTAAAATATAGTCGTTGGCATACACCAGCGTTCGAGATAACTTAACTTCAAGTTTTGTGGCGGTCGTGCAAGTTTGTCAGCGCGACCGAAAAGTTTATAAATCCAGTGTTAATTCTTTACCAGAAGATGCTCAGGTGGTAAAGGCATTACTTATGAGATTAGCAGATGCTAAATCTAGTGACATATTATTTTTCATTAAATTTGATTCCCAGGCAACTGAATAAGTATGTCCAATTTTTTGATATCTAATCTTATAGTACAGTCTATATCTTTGGGCAAAAATTACACAAAGTGACTAATTTTTGTGAGCATGTTTCGATATTAGTCAATCACTTTGCTTATTTTTTTAAATACGCCAATCACGTTGCACTTCATATAGAGTCCTTGAAATTGTAGTTTAGAACATATGCGGGCGGCATATTACATTTCTGGACTCAATCATGTATCGGTTAAATATCATTTTATAGGTGGTGAATAGTAAAAGCGGTCTGATATTCATGAGCCATTCTATAATTTGGACTATAAACCATAATAGATACAATCGTGTGAATGTCCATTTTTAAAGTATAAATTAATTTACATTACACTGTTACAATAAATGTCCTTCCAGGTCGACGAGGATTCTTCTAGTGAAGATCAGGGTGAACCCGACACTTCTATGGATCATGATGGATGGACAGAGGTGAAAAGCAGAAGGAAGAAATGATTGTATTCAGCAGTGAAATTCTGTAATTGAATAGAAAAGATATTTCTTACACTAAAGTGATGATAGGCTTACGTGGGCGGCAAGTAAATGCACAAACAGGAAATAACTTTATATGCACTCCCGTACATTACTTCAAATCTTGATTTGAGAGGGTGATGGTGACCTGCTGCTATAGGTCCACCGCATACAAGTATATGACTTGTTCTATGTGCCATACATTTAAGCCATTGTGTAAGGTGAATAGTAGTTTTTTTACTTCTTTTCTATTGTTACATAATTCTACTGCAAAAACTGTATAAACAAATTTGTAAATAACTTTTTTATATCAATATTGAAGAATAAATCTTAAACTATTTTCATGCCCATGCATTGAAAAGTAATTATATTTGGGGGTTAAAATGAAGGTTACAGTAAAACTAGATTAGAACAACGGAAAGTTTATTTAGGAGAATGAAATATTTTAATAATCAAATAAACTTAATATTTACAATAGGTTCTTTCAAATTCAATACTATTTTGATGTAGTTAGCTCAAGTCCTCGGGTGTTACGATTAGGTCAAGTTTTTGACCATATCTGCTAACAGACATTCTGAGCGATGTAGACTTGTTTTTCGATAAAATGTTATAGATATCATTTGCATGTTGTACAGGATTTCCATCAACATGAGTAACGATATCGCCAGGTTGTAATCCACCACTAAAAACAAAAAAATGTTGGTCTAGAGCCGTGTAAAAGTAAAATTTCTTTGTGGACGATGGGCTTTATTTGGGAAAATAAATGAAGATATAATTTTTATAAACTTAACAATAGGCAGCCTTTATTAACAGATTAAGGGCCGGTCTTCCATCTCTTTATAAAGTTGCTTTTAACTAAAAGAAACTTAAAGTTAACAAGTGAATTTATCTGGCAGTTAAAAAATTGCGTCTTTTCAACACAATTTAACTGCTCTTTTGTAAAAAGACTGTTTAATGATATTGGCAATACTGATTAAATAAGAAAGTCTATCTAATAAAGTGAGACAGATGAAATGCGTCAACCATAATCAACAAAATATGTCAATTATGACATTACCTATATAACCATATAACCTACTGTGGCTATAACCAACTATAAGTGGGCTTTCACACCAAAGTAGCATGCAACGTGCGACTTGCTGCCAGGAAGCAGGAGGCATGCTACTTGTTTTAAAACCTATACAAATATATGGATGGTTTCACACCGGAATGGCGCAGAAAAAATGCGATGTGGCAACATCCGACTTGCGACTCGATTTATAAAACAGGTCGTATATTTTGATACATTGCGACGCATTTTCAAGCCGTGCAAACGTTGTTTGACGTATTTAGTGGCCGAGTTATTAATTAATTCTTATTAATTAAAGTCATTAATTATTAATAGTTATAAAGTTTATAGATATAAATAAATTATAAAGTTATTAATAGTTATTAATTAAAATACGGATGAATCCAGGCTTTTCTTCTTTTTTCCTCCTCTTCGCAATCGCTGCAGCAATCAACGCAATATTGTCTTCTTCCGACGACATCTAGGCAATTATTTTATTATTTACCAACGGAGGTCTGATGATAAATGAAGTCGCACTGAGCGACTTTGGTATAAAAGTAAATCATGAAGACGCCAGTTGCGACGTGGCTCCTGCTTCCTGGCAGCAAGTCACACGTGGCATGCTACTTTGGTGTGAAAGCCCACTAACTTTTTTTAAGTTCTAGTCGTTTCTGGGATCTCTAGTTTAAATTTAATATTCAGAAGTGTAAAAACATCTTCCCAGGATGATACAGTAAAAAACTTGGAACCAAATTGCCCAAGAATTTGAGGCCCTTACTAGTACAAATCATAGCAGTTCGGTCCTCATTTCAAAATATGATTCAATAAAACATGTCATAAAATCTAACAAATACGTAGATATTATTTCTTTTTTTATTATTAACCTGTTAGTGTGATATCGTAAATGTTGCTCGATTTTTTCTAGACCATTTAATACCGCTATTTTTGATACATGAAATCTTCTCATAAATTCTTCATCATCCCAGATGTTTAAATTGTCTATATGAGGCCTTACAGTAGGTATATATTTTTCGTTGGCGATTTGTAATATTTACCACGTTTATAATTTCATGATCTAATAATATTTCTTCTTCAAAATCAATGTTTTCCATTATAAAAATATATTTTTTGACGTTTTATTAATCAAATTGTTTACTAACACTCAAATTGTAAAATTTCTGAGGTTAGAAATCTCTTTGTAACTACTTATAGACCAGTAAAAGTCAAGAACCCTAATTAGGGTTCTTGAGTAAAAGTGACCAATAAGTTAAAGAGCAGATAGAGAACTTTAAAGACAGGATTTAATTTAGAACACAGTGAAAAGACACATTTTGTAGTTACAAGGAAGATAAATTTAAAATTATGTTTATAAGGAGATGGAAAGACCGACCCTAAGATAAAAGATTATTCATCTAAACATCTTTAATGAAAATAGTTAAGAAACTTAACAAGATTTAAAGTTTCTATCCGGCCGAGTTGATTAAATTAAATTTTTAATTTCAACGCTTTTATTTACTAAAAGTAACTTTGTCTTTTTAAATCTTATGTAAGCAGTTTTAGGTTAAGCAATGGAACCAAAAATATTTCTTAATTTATTTGTTAGAAACTTGTAATTTTGTGAAATAGTTCACTGTTTTCGCTATTACTCTTATATCTATAATAATAATTACAAAGTAGTGTTTTACAAACTATAGTAAATTTAAATAAATGCAATCTTATATGAACTACTGCATTGGGTGTTTTGAATAGTGAGTTAAAACAAAAAATTAAAAAACAAGGAGGAATCTTGAAAAATTGTGTAAGACTAAAAAATTTCAAAATACAAACTTAATACTTTGAAGTATTAAGTGGACAATTTGCATCAGAATTTAGTTGACTTACTTGTGTGCAGGAGAACCAAAAATGACCTTCCACACCAACACCCCTCCTTGAATATCCCTGGAGATTATGTGATTCCTCTGTTGCAACTCGTGGATGATCTGGGGGGTCAACGTCAGCATAGTGATACCCATATAAAGCCTCTTGGGAGCAACTCCATCTTTTTTCCTTTGAGTGTTTGATTGGAGAAATTTCTTCACATAATCTATAGGTATTGCAAAAGAGATGCCAGCGGTGACTTTCATACTGTTTACACCAATCGCTTCACCATCCAAGTTGACTAGGGGACCGCCAGAGTTGCCAAAAGTGATTGCAGCATCTGTTTGAATGTAAACCATATCTTTTCCGGTTAAACCTAAAGGTACAAATTATTTTTTATAAAAAGTTTATAGTTGAGAGGAATATAATTTTTTTAAGAATTTTTATTTTTCTTATTGATTAGGAACGAAAATAATTAATTTATAATATAAATATGTAAAGAATTAAACAAACAATAAATAACAGAATAATATATTTAATAAGTAATTTTTCAACCTACATAAGGTTGAAAAATTAATTATAAAAATACCTAACTTCATTTTCAATGGGAATCCAGAAGGTATTTTAGTATTTATATAGGAGCTTAGTGACTTTATTATGAAATCAGATATGTATCAAGACAAACTTTAAAGGTTTACATTAATATAGCACTTAAAATATTCAGCAGAATACTTAACTTCTGTTTTTTAATATTTTACAGGTTACCCAAAAATATTCCTTTACAAATTATTTACTTTGTAGGTATAGTTTGAGTACGAAAAACTGAATTTAGAGACGAAGTAATGTTTTTGATATTTGTTCTTATCGTAAAAGGTGAATGTCCAAAACAGTGCACAAAAGAGTTATAATAATACAAGTATAAAGATATATATATATATACCAATGACCTACATACCAAGTTCTTGAGATGCTCTTTGGGTTGAGCTGACAACACCACTCGTCACCGTATTGCTCAAAGCTAGGGGACTTCCTATCGCAACTACAAACTCTCCTGGTTTTAAGTCTGTAGAAGACCCCAGTTTCATTACAGGCAAATTCTTTGCCGGTATTCTAACAGTGGCCAAATCACTCTTTAAATCTATATCTTCTACAGTTCCTTGGAATATAGACCCATCCATAAGCCTAACCTCGACATTAG